>CAWUFW010000959.1:0-1200000 GCA_963921515.1 Calotriton arnoldi | reverse complement strand
TCCTCCACATCTTACATGGTGTCAGCTTTTCCATGTGGACTGCCAACATCTGCTGAAAGTGTACCTTCATTCATGTGTCTTCAGTTCAGGGCCACACTCATTGATAGAGGGGAGGCCATCGGTCTGTTTATCCTGCTTTCTGACTTGCTGTGGTGGTGAATGATGACCATCAGCAGTTGGATCATTGGGGTCTCACCTGCTTGGTACCATTTCCTAGGGTGGCCTGCTTCAGCGTGTTATAGTTTGTCAAGGCAGTCTGCTTCCAGCATCGGCAGGGTTGTGAACAAAAATGCCATTGTTTATTACCAATCGTCTTTTGGGGTAGGGGCACTGTGGGTGATGCTGAGTGCATGTGGAATCACGTTTATAATTGTAAAGAGGGCCCTGGTTCATGGGTTTCTACATCATGAACACTGTGCCCGTTTAAACTTCTATTTTTATTGTATGCTTGCTTGCAAATTCTTTTTCAATTTCTATTCAGGCATCATGTCTGCCTAGCATCTAAGCTAACATATTTTTGTTGTTTGTATTATGGTTGATGTATGATGATATGGACGCTTGCATGGAGGCTAAAATGTTAACATGTGAATTCAGATGACACATTCATTGCCATACTTATTTTGTCTTATTGGGACCTTAGTGTCACCATACTTATAAACATGAGATAGAACTTGGACATCAGGTGTTATGAATACCCCTGAATTTGGGCATAGTTTGAAGAGGTTTTGCGATGGATCTAGCAGGCCCAGAGGTTACACCTGTTTGAGGCAAATCAACTGCAGTAGGGGGTGGCTCCGGGCCAGAGAAGTGGCCTTCAGCCCAACATTGCTTATCATTTGGCAAGAGCTGTGGTAGGGAATAGCTAAACAGCTATTTCTCACTAAGAAAGGTATGCTGTGCAATGCATTTTAAGAAACTCAGGGGCCTATTAGCAATAACCGGCGATAATTATCGCTAAGCGCAGTTTGCGCTAGGATAATTATCGCCGGCTATCGCAGGTTTCTATCGCGGAGATAGCGTGCTATCAGCAAGGCTTATCTCCAAAGCGATAGAAACCCTGGAGAACAGTGTGAATATCGCTTGAAAACAAGCGATATTCACACTGTGACCAGTGTTAGCTTGGCGATAGGGCGAGGGGGATTTAGCCATGTAATCCACCTCCCATTGGATTACATGGCTAAGTCAGGGTTAGACCAGGCGTTAACAAACCAGCGCTAAACGTGTTTAGCGCTGGTTCGTTAATCACCTCTCCTGCCTCGCTAATAGGCGATAGCGACCTTAGCGACTGTTTCCAGTCGCTTTTAGGTTGGGAACGCCTACTTTGCATGCCATTAGCGATAAATATCGCTGGCATGCAAAGCGGCACCCAACCCGGTCGCTATCGCCTAGAAGCTGTCGCTAACAGCAGTTAGCGACAGCTTGCTAATAGGGCGTTTGAATTATCGCCGCTTTAGCGGGAAAAGTCCCGCTAAAGCGGCGATAGAGCCCTTGATAATATGCCCCTCAATTTTTAGGCTTAGCATCTAAAAGTAGCAATATGGTTAGAATGCCAGGAATGTACTAACCATTTGAGGGCTGTTCATGTTGTATTTGTTGGCCACGTCATCCACTGTTGCATTTATTTTCACATTCTGTGTGGTTACTGTTCATATTTTATGCACTAGACTTGGGTTTTAGAAAAGAAAGATTTTAAAGTTTTACCCTGTGTTTCTTAGTGCTATCTTGAGTGTGTTATTCATTCATGAAAGAGGAATTGGACTTTGTGGTGTCCCTGAACTCATGTAGAGGGGACCAGAAAACACCACCCGCACAGTATTGATTAGTGGGTTGTGTATAGGTTGTAGCCCAACTCAGTTTCTAATTTGTGTTGGTGCATTGAACTAAGTCCTTGCACCACAGGGTTAGAAATCCAACCCCTACTGCTTTGAGGGGCCTCCAAGCTCGTGACACTACTGACCTACTGTCTAACCATTTAACCTGGAACCCTGCACTGCAACAGTTTGGGAAACGTAGGTGCAGTTTGTGCCAAAGTTGCTGTGGTGTTTTACCTCAATAGGTGAAATTAAAACACTTTTGGATCTTGAGAAAGTGTTTGGTTCTCTGGATTGGGAATACTTATTTACCACACTATCTTGATATGTGTTCGGGGGGGCCTTCATACGCATGGTTAAATTACTGTACAGAGCACTGACAGTACAAGTGCGAACATGGCCCTATATCTCTGATCTGATAAACGTGGGGAGAGGAACCAGGCAAGGATGCCCGCTATCACCACTATTATTCTCACTGGCAGTAGAACCACTGGCGGAGGCTATCCAACCTGAGGGAACTGAATTGGGTATCCCACTAGGAGACGGGATGCACACAATTTCATTGTATGCAGATGACTTGCTTATATATATCAGAAACGTCAGGGAGGTTCCCTCTTCATTGGCGCGCATTCTAGAAGATTTCGCCACCCTGTCGGGGCTGAAAGTGAATGCAACAAAATCTTACCTATATCCCTTTGATGGTGCATGTCCAGACTCTTTGTATCAGCTCAACGGAACTCGCATAGAATGACGAGTGGACACATTCTGTTATCTAGGGGTGCTGATCTATCGCCATAATGCGGACCTCGCGGAGGGCAAACTAGACAGAGCAGTAACGTCCATCATGTCCCAGATGTCTTTCTGGAGCTCGCTCCCTCTAACGGTCATGGGGCGGGTGGCGCTCATTAAAATGGTGGTACTGCCAAGACTTCTGTAATATTTTACAAACTTACCCTCATACATCCCCCCACACTTCTTTCGTGCCCTGGAGCGCACCATCAGAGACTTTCTATGGGGGAAATCCCGCTGTTGAGTAGCTATCAAAACGTTGTACCTACCTACTGACCGAGGTGGTCTGGCGTTACCTTGCCGCGCAGCTGCAATGGGTTGCTCGGTGGCTGGCTAGCCGCCACTTGACGGACACGGCCACCTCCTCCCCGCCTTGGTCCCTCAGCGCCCTCACCAAGCTCTTCCATCCCTGCGCGAGGGGGAAACCACTGACTTCCCTTGACACAGCATATCACTGTTACTGCAGGTCCTTATATATAACCAGAAGCACAAAGCCATACGCGCCTGCACTGCCGTTACTGGGCACACCCAGATGATGTGCGGTTACAACTGCGGCGGAACTGCGTCACTGGGGAGCAGTGGTGATCCACGACATAGGGGACTTATACAAGGAGGGTACTCTATGACACAATGATGGCCGAAGAAGGGATACATGAGGGGCAATTTCTGTTACACCGCTCAATACTGGGGCCTTAACCAGCCAATGGGGTGACATGGCGAATGACCCTCCGACACATCTAACAATCCAATACTTACACGTCATGGAGCAAGGCAGGCACCTCACAAAATGGTTTGCTCCCTCGCTTAAACACCACACATCGACATCGTTAATACCACTAAGACAGCGGTGGGAAGACGACAGGGACAGACCGTTTACAGACAAGGAATGAGAAGCCGCGCTAGAGGGCCCAACACGCGTCCCTAGGAACATGTGCTTCAGGCTAATACAATATTACTTTGTACAAAGGGCATACCTTACGCCAGTCAAAATTAATAAATAGTTTACACGCGTAGATGCCGGCTGTAGCGCGTTGCTGTCTGGCAGAAGCAGACCAGCTGCATATGCTGTGGGACTGCCCGTTCATACGAGGATACTGGAGTGCTGTGGTGGAGGCCCTCACTCGATGCACGGAGCATACACTCCCACTTGAGTGGTAGGCATGTATCTTGCAACTGTATAGCAGAAGAAAGCGTCACAGGGTAATCTCTCATTTCATAGACTTGGGACTGATAACGGTGAAGCTGGTGATAACCAAAAGGTGGAAATACGTTGAATGGCCTCAGATATTGGCCTGGCAGGGCTCATTGCAGGTATCGGCAAAAGCGGAAAGTGTAGCATTACACCGGGAAGACACACTGGGACTCCGCAAAATGCCAATCGCAGCGTCCTGGGACACAATCTTGAGAGATTTCCAGGGTGAACACAGCACCAACACAGACACGGGGGCTGCTGCAACAGACATGCCTGAGAGACGCTCGCAGCCCACATCCACAGGCGCTCATACACATTCCAGAACATAAGTAGCAACTAAATACGTAGGGTGGGGATTTGGGTGTTGCTCCAATCTCGTTACATTGACACTTGTTTGTTTTCTTTGTCTCACACAGTATTACCCGCCTCGCCAGTTAGTAGATCAATACACAGATGTTAGGACACACATGCCATCAGGGTGTTGGCACAGACCTGAGTTAAGCATTGGACACTAGTGAATATCGACAGTGTTATGTAAAGTCCTCAATAGTTACTGGCGACCACATTAAGTAGGCAGATGTTCACCAAGAGCAGATGCTAAATAGTCCAGTATATTGTATTGTATGTCCAGGCAGTGAAACCTTTAATAATCATTTATAAAACAGATTTAAACCCCCCAAAAATAGGTGAAATTAAAACAGTGCTATGTCTTGCCGCTCTTTAAGCTGCTCTGCACCAACGCAAACAACCTTGCACAATAGTGCACGGTTGTGTGTATTCTGTCAAGCATTGGTTTCAACTAGAAGGGAAGTGTCAGATGCACTAACCTGGGATATCCTGAACCAAGTGGGAGCGATGTTCGTGCTTGTCCTACCACGCCCCTAACTGCGATGCGGACCACATTTCTGCTGGCCCGTGTCACAATAAAGGGAATGGGACAAAATAATAAAGAAACAAGATCTGGTCCGTTGGCTCACTGGACAACCTTGACGTAATACCAGGTGGCGTTGAGGATGTGGTGCACACTATGATAAAAACATAAACAGAATTGCTCACAGATCAAGACACCTAATGCAAGCACTCCCCTGCACATCCCACCACATTCACTTCAGTATCTGTATTACTTTTTCACACAACAAGATCAGTAGGTAGTCTGGGATCTTGGCTCAGGAGGCCAGCAGGCTGTTGCCTTCAATTAAGTCACTGAATAATTGCCTGAAGGAATGGAGACCATCTCCAATTCAAAAGTGCTGTAAGGCACCTTACACATGTACCCCACAATAATGAACTGTCCAGACCTGAACCAGGTAAACCTTTGGTTACTTCACCCTTTAAATATCCCTAACGGATATCCCTAAACATTGCAGCAAGCTGGGCATGAGATGTTGAGGGCAGTGACATATGCGCTAGCAGTTGTAGTCCTATATGTACTGACTTGTTACCTTTGCTGAGAGCTGTTGTGGCAAGATTCTATTGTAAGGCATTAAAGATAGCCCCTTGGGGGGTGCGTGACTGGCGAGCTGACTTATTGTACAGTTTCAGATGCACCAATGTCCACTGCCGGTCCAAGACACAGGATAATGTGTTGACGTCCACTGCAAACTCAAGACACAAAATAATGCGTTGATGTCCACTGCAGGCTTGTGACTCAGGATCATGCTGTTATCATGAAGTCCAACGGTGACTGGAGCTGCTTTTGAAGGTGCGAGCGAGGCTGCACTGATTCCTGATTGCCTAGCAACCGGGGGCAGGGGGGGTTGCCTTTAATGTCCCGGACCAATTAAGATGGCTGCTGAGTGGGTGACTCATTTCCTGATTGTATAATCACCACACTCATACCATGAGTGTTCTGGGTGGCTCATTTCTTGATTGTATAATCATCAGGCCCAGTCTGGGTGACTCATGTCGTGATTGTATAATCACCAGGCTCATACCATGACTCTTCTGGGTGACTCAGTTCCTGATTGTATTATCATCAGGCCCAGTTTGGGTGACTCATTTCCTGCACTACACACAAACGATATGGAGTGAGAGCACACACACTCAATCAGATGCACACGTGGAAAGCACACAGATACTCCACACAGATGCAGATGGTTTATAAATGTGGGTTTATGCAGAGCGCATCCTCCAAGATCGCTCAGCGCCTGTCCAGGGATGCACATCATGACGCGCGTCATATGTGGTGGTGTATATCCCCATGACAGGAAGCCTTTTAATACAAAAACTATGGTTTCATACTTTTCCCACATTGTATGTGCACTGTACAGTGCAGCACACATGCAAAGTTGGAAAAGTGTGGAGACTTTTAAAAGCTGTTCCACTAATATGCCTGCCTCAAGTAGTTGTCATTTTATGGCACAAATCCCCATCTACAAATGTTGGTAGATAGGGATTTGCATCAAGACCCATGGGTGGTTGAATGGGAATGTCCAGTTACCAGTGGTATGCTCATTTAACGCAGAAGGGCATAATGCTTCTTAGTGTAACTTTAGGCTACTTTTCAATGCCAGCCATGATTTGTCTCAGAAAATAAACCTCACCAAACTTTACACTGGATTTGTGCCACTTTTGAGATGCAAACCTAGTGAAAAGTGTTAGTAAATCTGGGCCTAAATTGGGGAAAAATTAAAACCTGCATGCCAGTACCCACGAACCGAACATCCATTATAGGAAAATGGGTTATTAGTTGAGAGGAGTGGAAGCCCCACTCAAATAATAAACACCATAATTGTAAGGGTGAACCACAAAAGTCACTATACAAACCTGTGCTTAGCCCTATGGTAGCTTGGCACAAAAGCGGTCAGGCTTAACTTAGAAGTAATGTGTAAAGTATTTATGCAGCACTAAAACAGAAATAAAGTGAAAACACAGCAAAGAAAAATCCAAAACCAATTCAGAAAATGTAGTAAACTATTAGACACCCAAATGATAAAATTCAAGTAGTAGAACCGGAAAAATTAGTTTCTAAAAGTATATCTGGTTGAGCTGGACCTCTTCAAAGTGACAGGTTCAGGCTGACCACGCTAGATCGCGGTCCGCTACAGGTACCAGGTTCATCCCATTGAAGAGTTACCTTTTCAAGCCATTTGAGGAGCTGCCATTCAGGTTGGCGGGGGCTACAAGTAGGTCATTTTCAGCAGGAAGAGCAGGTCAGGCATTGAGATGGTCGCTGTTTCAGCATAAAGACCTGGTCGTCCCTGGAGCTTCGTGTTGGCGGTCGACATGGGCCGTCATAGTAGGCACAAAATGCAGGTCTCGCTAGAGATTCACTTTGGCTGTCGTTGCAGATAGTCGATGTTGATGCAAAGTGCAGGTACCGCTGGAGCTTTGTGTTGGCGGTGCCATAAAGATATATGGCCTGACTCCATTTAAAAAAGGCCACAACTCCATTTTTAAATAGGCCTCAACTCCATTTTATGCATTTCTGCAAAATCATCATGTTTGCCTTTGACGCAGATGTCGTCTATCCTTATCTTTCCAAGCACTGTGAAAGTGTCAAGTCATTTCGATATAGACATAAACAAAACACCTGATGCATCAGTCTGAAACAATTGCTTTATTATCTCAATTTCAAGGTTAAAAAAAGAACAATAACCAAAACAGTGTAGTCTACATTGTTGTATTTTCACTGCATACATATTAAGGAATGCATCCTAAACTAGCGTCTTGATGCTTATTGGTTATGTCAAACATTCCAAATACATTGGAAATTCCATCTCAGATAGGATACAGTATATAAGGACTGCCACTTGACCACCTGTCAGGAGAGGTACTTCATCCAGATTATCGCGAGCAAGATGCTGCCAGACCAGAAGACGATCCTTCCTGCCAGAGATGCTTCTGCCCTAGCACACTTTCTTCTGAAAGCTGATAACGTGCCTGAGCCCGGGAGGAGTTTATGCTGATGCTGAATGCATGTTTGCCCTTCACAGGAGACACGGCCTTCCTCACGCCTGTTAATTACAGCCTTGTGCTGTAAATAAGATATTTAGGTGCTCATCCTCCCAGAGACATTCTAGATGGAAGTTATTCTACTTTCCAGGTTCTTCTAGCTTAGAGGTAGGTTTTAGGGAGTTAGGTTTTTAAATGACATTTTAACCTGTGTTAGAAATGTTCATTTTATTTTGTAGTTCACAACATGCATTTGTGCTGTTTTTATCGTATTCTGTTTAGCAGTGGTGGTTGGTGACTGTAAAAAGTGGTGGGGGCATAGGTCCATACACAGGATTTCACTCTTCAAGCAAGCATAGGAAGTGGGACCAATCCTTTCAGCTCTGCCTGTTTTTGCCCTGCTAGTCACATGTTTAAATCACAGCAGGTGCACTTTGTCTTTCATCCTCCAGAGCTCAATAAAATTAGAACTATTGCAGCAACCTATCTTTCAGACCTGGCTAGTGTCAAGAGACTGTGACTGTTTAGAGTTCCTTCAAGCATTGACCAGCATTACCAGGCTTTGGCTCACCAGCCCAATCACCTTTATCTATACACTTTATTGATGCACACTAGCTCACCCACATTAAACAATGTCCTCTCCTTTCCTGTGATACCTTCCTTTAGTTACCAACTCAAGTTCACTCATTCACATTACACTTCCCCCTCTCACCCACCTCAAATACCCAGCCACTCATAGTTTCCCTCACTCTTAGGATCCCTCTCCAAACAGCAGTGTTGGACAGGCCTATCAGGGCCTCTGACACTGCCAGAAAGACCCACTTGAAGGGCCTGTGTGTGTGCCATGTTTTCTTGGTCCTGGCATGGCCCACAGGACCAAAAACAGTAGTACTTTCAAACCCGCCCTTCTGGCATTGGCAGAGTGCTTGGCTGGCCAGTCCAACACCAGCAATCAGTGACTCACCCATTTACACAAACAAACACTATTTACCCATATAAATAAAAAGTTACACTTAGTGGCTTGGCTAATGCCTTTTTATTCCCCGTACAGACTACATTTGTTTAATGTGACGCTGAAATAACTAGATGTCCCTCTTCACATTAACCAACTAAAATCTGCAGGGGGAAAAATGAAGCACCAGCAGTTATAACTATGAATCAATTAACACCACCCCATTGCAGCTGGAGCGAGATTAGCAATTAGATAGGAAATGGGAGAAACAGTGAACAGATTTATATATTCTTTCTACATATAGCCCTTGAAAGCTTCCAACATATTTGAGATTTTCAGGCAGAGCGTTGCACTGTGTATTAATTGAAACTCTGAATGGTTTCTCTTCAGCTGGGTCATGTTGCCACCTTTTTCCACTTATTTAAGAGTGGGGTGATGTTAAATATTCTTCCGATGCCATTTTAGCCTGTCCAAGACGGGAAATGGGGTTAAGAAGAGTGCAGCATGGAGCTGAGTGACATGCAGATTTCTGTGATAGGGGCTTGAAAGGAGAACTCCTGAGGCTGTTTATTATCAGCACTCCAGGAGGAGGAGGAGATAGGTAAGGGACGTCACAACGCTCACTTCAAATACAAGGTCTGTGCTTGGGCAAGCCCTGTCAGTGCTGGAGCATGAGGTACACGCTTAGATGTGGGCAGTTTGTAAAAGTGGCTCACTCTCTCAGAGCTAAGTTCTGGTCAGGCAGAATAAATCACCTACCAGTAGTGTTCATTCCAACTTTAATTAAGTGAAGGAGGCCACAAAAGGCCAGGGGCGGAGCCCCCTTCCCCTAATACAAAATCTGCCACTGCGTGTGTGTATTTTGGATGTGCTGAGCAACAGGATGCACCTGTCGAAATAAACACACTTTTTAGTTAAAGTATATTTTTTTTAGCACATCTGTGTGTGTATGATTGAGAAGAATGGAAAAGATGTATTTCTGATCCCCACAGTGTCCCTGAGACTTGTTAGTAACCCAAATGCATTGACCTCACTTCAACTATGTATTGGGTGGAGTTCGACAGGGCTACAAAAAGCTGTTTTCACATTCAAAGTTGGTGCATTGAACTAAGTTCACTTGTGTCACCCATGGGTGGTAAAGCAAACCTTGGAGAACTGAGCCAGACTCAGTTTACTCAACAGCAGTTGTTGCGGGTGGAAGCTTCTCGGTATGAAGAGGCTGTCGTGAGGAGCCCATAGCTTCTGTATCTCCACCTTGAGTTCTGGAGGAGTAGACTCTGGTCCAGCTGGAGGGGACTTCTTGGGGATCAGGACTCACTCCAGCAGAGGCAAACAGCAGGGCTCGGGTAGGTCCAGATAGGCCCAGATGGTGCTGGTCAGCTGGACAGTTTCAGGAAAGCCTCTGGAAGCTTCTTGTGCCCCTTTCGCTCAAATAGATCAGACAACTGACCCTTGGAGTCATTTCTGGGTAGACCGAAGTTCAAGGCAAGCAGGTCCAGTCTTCCTTCTTTAGATAGCAGGGAAGTCCTTCTTCTGAATCTTCCACAGATCCAGGAGTGTTCTGATGAGGGGTTCTGAAGGTGGAACTTTTATCCCCAGTGCCGGCCTGTGGGTGGGGGATGCCTCCTTTTACTACCCTCTCCCGGGTTTGGCTCCAAACTGTCTAGGGTAATAAAGGGTAGGCAGGCCTAGGTGTGAACTGCAATTGTCAGTGGAAGGGCAAGCAGCCATTAGAAGCCAGGATGGGGGTGAGCAAGCTGCACGCTATGCTTTGAAGCTCAGGAAGGCTGAGTACATCCCCAGGACATCCTGCTCAGGAGAAAAACAACCTGCCCCATATCAAAGGCCCTTTTGCCCCTATGTCTGGAAGGAATACAAAATTAATTTGAGTGGAAACTGCATTTCTCTATCTGGTTCAAAGCTGATGTAATTTCTTATTAAGGATAATAAGGCAACCTAGTGTTAGTCTATGGAAGAGAGTGGTTGAGAGGATGTAACCTTACGGCTAGAGCGGTCGACCTCGAAGCTGGGGAACCGGGTTCGAGTCTCGGCAACGACGCTCAACATCCTGTGATGCTGGGCAAAATCACTTAATCGCCCTGTGCCTAACAAAAATGAATGTGTCCATCTGTAACGAAACTAGTGCTCATGTAAAGCGCTCTGATACCTGATTTCTCGGGTGTAGTTCACGCTATATAAAACTCTAAAAAAAAATTTTTAAAAAGAGATAGCCTTACAACAGTGAAAAAATTTCTTTTGGAGTTTTTCACTGCCAGATCATGTAAAACTTAAATACACATTTCCTGCTTTTTAATACTATGCACCCTGCCCTGGGAGTGATTGGGGCCTACCTTAGAGGTGACCTATAACTATTAACAAGCATTGGTAATGCATCGGTTTCGCCTATGTAAAGAATAAAGAGCTGTTTTCATCAATCATCGTCCCGGAGAAGGAAAGAGCGCCCTGACAGATAACACGGGAGTGGAGAGGATGTGGTGCAGTGGCCAGAGCTGCTGACTCAAAAGCTGGGGATTCTGGTTCCAGTCTCTGCGGTACCCCGCAACATCCTGTGATTCTTTGCAAATCACTTAATCTCCCCAGGTGATAAATTGTTATATCAATATGCTGCAACAGTAAAAGGCAAAACTTTAGGAAAATATAGTTGCACCAAAGCGGATGATAACAGTATTTCGGCGGTGGGAAACTGACAGGAGAAGAAGACGAGGAACAAGCATTGGTAAATGCAGGAAAATATGCTACAGCCAATAGAAATGGAGGAAGGGTAAGTGACATGCACAGGAACCAATGAGAAGCCAGGAAAGAGAGGAGATGGGATGTAAGACCCTTTTAAGATTATATTAAAAGCATTAGATTTCTCAAGCACAGCACAAGTGCTGTGCAGGCGAAACCTAAAAATGCTTTCAGCTCGTCTACCCACCGCAAAATGGTAGACTCAGCAAAAATATTCAGCTATTGGCATCCAATACTGTTTTGTTCAGATACTGTTTTTTTGGTCTGCTGAACGTTTCAAGGACATAACTGTCAAAATATATATATGTAAACTGTCACCCTATTTGTGTGTTTATTTTCCTCCCAAAAATACTTTATAGATGTACACAAAGTAAAATAATGCAAAAGATCTAACTGGGTCTTTTTAGAATATTTTGACAAACTTTCCCTATGGTCGTTTCAATTGGTAATGCTCCATTTCCTGCCCCACCCCAACCATGATAACTCTTTAACACATGACCAGCCTGTCTGTACACAAATTTCAAGATAAACTTGCTTGGATTTATATTTTTTGTGAAAGTGTCATGTGGAATATTCGAAAGGAGTTAGGTTGCAAATTCTTTAAAAAAGCGTATTTCTTATTGAGTAATAGGTATTTTAACGTGTACATATATACAGCATGAAATACTGTACATATCCCACCAGATTGGAAAGTAAATAAAATACCCTCATGAACACTTAAGTCAAGAAAGATAATCTAGCAGCTGACATCTCAACTGTGCAGCCTGCTTGACTTAAGTTCTAATAAACAATCCGATAAATCGCAGTGAGGACGTGCAGAGTGAAGGGGAGGAGGGACATAAAATAGCAAACAAAATATACTTGTCAGCATTTGATATACCCGTGCTGCAAGTTCAGAAGCGATTAAATCTGCAATGACGATGCAATAAATTCTGGCACGAGTCAACTACCTGTGCTGCTCGTGAGAACAGGGCATGGGAATCTATGCTTCAGATTTCTCTGAGGAGTGGGAGGGAAGAGAGAAAGGATGTTGTTTAAAGGCAGATTCTTACCGTAAGAGGGAGTTCCTGGTTCAGACAGACTTTCCAGTTAATCAGACAAGAAACTTAGATCATTGCAATACAAGCATTGGTAATGCATCGTCCGGGAGAAGGAAATAGCTCCCTGACAGATAACACGGGAGTGGAGAGGATGTGGTGCAGCGGCCAGAGCTGCTGACTCGAGAGCTGGGGATCCCGGTTCGAGTCTCAGCGGTGCTGTGCAACATCCTGGGACTCTATGAAAATCACTTCATCTCTCCGGGTGATAAATTGTTATATAAATATGCTGTAAGAATAAAAGGCAAAACTTTGTGAAAATATAGTTCCACCAAAGCGGATGTTAACAGTATTTCGGCAGCGGGAAACTGATAAGAGAAGCAGACGAGGAACAAGCATTGGTAAATGCAGGCAAATATACCACAGCCAACAGAAATGGAGGAAAGGTAAGTGGCACACACAGTAACCAATGAGAAGCCAGGAAAGAGAGGAAGTCCCTTTTAAGTTTATATTAAAAACAATAGATTTCTGAAGCACAGTGCAAGCGCTGTGCATGCGAAACCTAAAAAGGAAGGTTTAGGCCTGGCAATAGGTTCATTATGCAAGGTCAAAATGGCAGTTTAAAACTGCATTACAGGCTGCAGTGGCAGGCCTGCGAAATTTTTTACAAGCTACATAAGTGTGTGCTACAATGAGTGCTGCAGCCGACTAACAGCATTTAATTTACAGACCCTGGGTACATAGAGTACCATTTACCAGGGACTTATAAGTAAATTAAGAGTGCCAAATAGGTGCAGGACAATTTTACCAATGGTTAGCAAGGGTAAAGTGCACAGAGTACTAATACCAACAATAACGAGTTCAGACAAAACTGGGGAATGATAGAAAAAAGTCTGGGATAATACCAAGTCAAGGATGTCAGATCTAACACCCATTAGATGCATTACTAATCTTACCTGTGGAAAGCATATGAAAATCAATGCAGATAATTCTGAGACAAGAAGGTGGATGCCAGTCTATCTGAACAAACCAGTAGACGTTTTGTCATGTATGGCCCCACCAGACCAAGGCCTAGAATTACAAATGCCTTGCACAAGGCATATCTGCATGAAGATCTCTGGTGCTGCATTCACCGGACTGCAGAAAATCACTCAGACCTGTATTTACAAAGTGTATCACACCAAAGAAGTCATCAGTCATGCTCACCTTAGATCTTCTGTTTGTATGACACTGACAATGGTGCTTAGCCAAGTCAGTGGTGCCTAATATGCGTTTTGTATTTGAGGCACTCGCCCGAGCCCACTTGTCCTTGAGCAGATCGCAGCCCAACGGTCAATTGCGTAACATTTTTAATTTTCATAAAATGTATTCTTATTACACTTGTACTTTCCCTTTGGCAGTTTTTTTCCACCTGTTTGTATTCGGCACTAGGATTCCACATCAAGCCGGCTGACACATTAATTCTCCTTTGCATAATTTATCGATGATTGGCGCTGATCATTAATGCGGAGTCAATGTTTGGATCAAAAAATGCTTTTGTGTGCAATAGTTGATTAGCACTTTAATTTGCTCTACTTTGAGTGACATGAGCATCCACACCAATGCTTAGTCCATCTGGATCCTGGATTTGTTATGCACAACAGTTTCCGCCATTCAATCTCTAAGGTCTTTTTTTGTCAGTATGGCAATGTGCATTAAACAGCATAGAACTGAGGCCACAATTATAAGTTGGGCAAAGCACCAGGAGAGATACAGCTTCATGGGAACAGTCCAGCCCGAACTGCCAAGCCATGTCTTCAAGATAGCCTGGCTGATGAGGGTTATGAACCCGAAACCGGTCCCAGGATGCTTGTTTCCGGTCCAGGGAAGACATGGCTTGGCAGTTCGGGCTGGACTGTTCCCATGAGGCACAGGGTCAGACTGATTTGCATATGGCCATGTCTGAACTGGGGTGGTGGAGTGAGCTAAAGAATGATGATGGATTAAACCCAGATCAGTTGACTGGGGGCGAGTGTTTGATTTGCTCTAACGCTCCGTCCATCATCCCCTTTGGTATCGCTTTGTTCGCCCCTAAGTTGGCAGGGTATGCCCAGACGTGGGTCCCTTGCTCACTTTGCCACTGGATTCAAGATAGCCTGGCTGATGAGGGTTATGAACCCGAAACCGGTCCCAGGATGCTTGTTTCCGGTCCAGGGAAGACATGGCTTGGCAGTTCGGGCTGGACTGTTCCCATGAGGCACAGGGTCAGACTGATTTGCATATGGCCATGTCTGAACTGGGGTGGTGGAGTGAGCTAAAGAATGATGAAGGATTAAACCCAGATCAGTTGACTGGGGGTGAGTGTTTGATTTGCTCTAACGCTCCATCCATCATCCCCTTTGGTATCGCTTTGTTCGCCCTAAGTTGGCAGGGTATGCCCAGACGTGGGTCCCTTGCTCACTTTGCCACTGGATTCAAGATAGCCTGGCTGATGAGGGTTATGAACCCGAAACCGGTCCCAGGATGCTTGTTTCCGGTCCAGGGAAGACATGGCTTGGCAGTTCGGGCTGGACTGTTCCCATGAGGCACAGGGTCAGACTGATTTGCATATGGCCATGTCTGAACTGGGGTGGTGGAGTGAGCTAAAGAATGATGATGGATTAAACCCAGATCAGTTCACTGGGGGTGAGTGTTTGATTTGCTCTAACGCTCCGTCCATCATCCCCTTTGGTATCGCTTTGTTCGCCCCTAAGTTGGCAGGGTATGCCCAGACGTGGGTCCCTTGCTCACTTTGCCACTGGATTAAAGATAGCCTGGCTGATGAGGGTTATGAAACCGAAACCGGTCCCTGGATGCTTGTTTCCGGTCCAGGGAAGACATGGCTTGGCAGTTCGGGCTGGACTGTTCCCATGAGGCACAGGGTCAGACTGATTTGCATATGGCCATGTCTGAACTGGGGTGGTGGAGTGAGCTAAAGAATGATGATGGATTAAACCCAGATCAGTTGACTGGGGGTGAGTGTTTGATTTGCTCTAACGCTCCGTCCATTATCCCCTTTGGTATAACTCCACACACTGTGGCACAGTGCTGCTGATGTGCCCGGGCGACTGGTGGAGTGGCCTGATGACCGAGGAGGGAGCTAACGACGAGAATCCGGATTGGTGATGCTCGGCGGTAGAGACAACATGGCGGCTACCAGACGCAATTGAGTATTGCGTATTGCACCGATCTATGCTGCTGAATCTGAGGCGGCCTGTGGCTTCGTGCGGGGCTCGGTGGCGCTGCGGGGGCCTGCGCTTCTCTGCTGCGGAAGGAGAGCTGCCTGCGGGGACCCGTGGCGGGCCACGGGGCTCTGCCTGGTGCATGGAGGCCTACCTGAGATGAGCTGCCGCTGACTCACTGGTTTGACACTGGTGATTGCTGCTATGGCGCAAGGCATGGTATGCCGGAGCCACGGACCTGCGGTGTGCGGTGAGAGGAGCGGCGGGGCCCTGCTGATCCCATAAAGAACAACGCGGTGGTGAGGTCTGCAGAGGCACTAAGTGCCTCCTGGACTGTCGCTGCGTGGGCTGATTGCATTGGATGCACTTCCCTAATATCACCACTCGCCCCCCCCGATCGGCAAGCACACACGATATCGGACTCCCTCAGCTTGCGGGGGCCATATTTCACTGTGCCCGCTTGTGCAGCTCACCCCAGGTTTGGCAGGAAGGGCGGGGGCCGCTAACCCCGCGAGGCTGACTGCCCTACAGCTGCGTACACTATAGTAGGGGTTAACTAACTCCAGCGAGGGCGCTTGGGCTCTCAGTACGTCAACATACTTCTCATCTACGCTCACAGGTCAACTGTCCTGGAGGTGGAGTCTACTAACGGAGCTGCTGTGCCGTTGTTGTTTGCTGCTGTGGCTCCATGTGGATGACTTTTTATGCTGCGGAGGCCAAGGACTAGTGCGCCGGAGGATTCATAGATCCACTCAATACAATGCCAGGCCAGGTTGATCCCCTTGAGGTGCGATTGTGTGGCCACCCATGTGGATGTGAGTGGAAATAGCCGGCATAGCAAGGAGATTGTCCACAATGGGTAAAACTGCTAAGAATCAACCCTGCCTCACGTTTGAAATGCGTAAGCCTGGGAGGTCTCAGCAGAGGCCAACCTCGGACTCCGAATTAGATGCCCCGAAGGAAGAAAGCCCTTCTTGGAAACAACACTCCTGGCTATACAGAACAGTTTGCAATCGATTGATGGGAAGATTGACGCCTTAAATCTGCGTATGGACCATATGACAGCGAAGCACGACAAACAGGGCGCTAGGCTTGGTGAGGTGGAGAAGCGCATCTCTTCTGCTGAGGATGACCTTCAAAGCATTTCCAATAAAGCCTTGAACATGGAAAAAGTCTTGGCTGTCATCCAGGCGAAGAACGAAGATCTGGAGGCCAGATCGAGGCTTCACAATCTGAGAATCACGGGCCTGCCGGAGTCGACCAGCACTGGGAAGTTGGAGATCTACGTGGAGGTGATGCTTAAAGAAATCTTCGAGGTGGAGAATCTGTCCTCCATGCTGAATGTGGAACGAGCGCACCGCTCGCTGGCATGGCGCCCAGTTCCTGGAGCCCCGCCTTGGCCGATTATCGCATGGTTGATAAATTATAGGGACCGTGACTTGATCCTGCGCCTAGCAAGAGAAAAAGGCTCTATAAACTAACATGGAAATGATTTAGCCATTTACCCAGACTTTACCGCGTCGGTCCAGGCAGCGAGGAGGGAATTCTTGCCAGTCAAGAAGCTGCTAATGGCGGAGAACATTCCGTATGCCATGCTCTATCCAGTCCGTCTGAGAATCGGATCAGATGGATCTGCCAGAATTTACAACAATCCTAAGGCCGCCATGGAACATGCTAAAACCTTGAAAAAACAACACCGCAACACGGCTAGCGAACCTGACGAAGAGGAACAATGAGCAACAGTATGTAGTCGCAAGCCCTGCCTGGTTGCTATTGATCTGCTGATGTCACTTGGATACTTCGGAGGTCAGCGTATGAGGGTGGTACTTGCTGGAGGACGACAACAACAGGAGAAGCATCCCATCATCGTGAACTGACCCTTTGGACCTATACACTGAGGTTTTGTGAGTATTGCAGGGTTGCTGGAGGTGAGAAACCTTAAGGGCACTGGACACTTGTTGGATTGGCACGTTGGCATAATGGACTAGTTCAGCCACCTCCCTGTTCAGTGGGAGGCTGACTGTACTCTAGTGTTCCCCGATGGGTGTACCCCACTTCTTTATCTGGGTAATGTTTCAAGGGGAGGATTTGTTACTTCTTTATTGGGTTGTCTTTAGCATGTTGGGGGTGCTGAAGTGGGTGGGGGGGTGGTTGGGAGTTGGTGTTCTGTTGCAGGGGCAGTGCAATCTATATGAAGGATATCATCAAACACGATTGGTCTTATGGGGAATTCCTCAGCAAGGGGACCTGCAAGTTATGAACAAGAAATGTATGTCCGGGTGGTACCGTTAAATTAATAACATGGAATGTACACGGTCTCAATAACCCCAAAAAGATCTGCAATGTATTGGCTTTTCTGGATAGGCACGATATCCAGGTGGTGTTCCTGCAGGAGACGCATCTCACTAAACATACTGAACAAAATGTGAGGGCTCGTTGGGCTGCAGTGCGAGTGGCAGCGTCGTACCCTTCGTACTCCAGGGGTGTACTTGTGCTGGTCAAGAGAGGCACCCTGTTCACTCTGCTTAAGTCGGAAGCTGATGAGCAGGAAAGGGTGCTCCTGATACAGAGTAACCTGGGCGGCACGACTGTACTATTTGTCAATACTTAGGGGCCTAACATAGATGACCTCTCCTTCTACAATGATGTCTGGGGGCGTATTGCGTCTTTCCCTCCCTCTGCAGCGATATGGGGTGGGGACCTAAATGTGTATCTGGATCCACAACTAGACCGGCCTGCTGACACGGCATGGCAGGGGAAACAGGCCGCGCATGCGCTCATAGAGTTGATGGAGACAGAGGGCCTAGTGGATATATGGCGGTGCCGAAACCCTACTGTGAGAGAGGGGAATTTTGTTTCCACGGTGCACGGATCGTGGTTCAGACTGGACTACTGGCTGGTCTCCAAGGATGTGAGCCTCTGGACAGTGGCAGTTAACCACCTGGCTAAAACGTTGCCTGACCATGCCCCCATACTCCTCAAGCTGGCTGTGCCTGCTCATGCCAGGCCGCCGTTTCAGTGGAGGTTGCAGCCATTGTTCCTACTGGACCCTGTGTTCCGAACCATGATTGGCGCAGCTATCACACATTTTTTTCTTGAAAACAAAGGTTCAGTCGACGGGGCAGGTACACTTTTAATGTCACCATAAGGGGAGAGTGCATCGGGGCGCAGGCAGGTGTATTAAAAATACTCAGGAATAGGTTACAGTACCTAGCTGATAAGATCTGTGCGATGGAGCATGGGTACGAACAGAGTCCCTCGTCTGCACTCCTAGCTCAAATTAGAGAGTTAGTGTAAGAGCATAATCAGGTTGTGGAGCAGGAGGTGCAGCACAGATCCAGGAGGTGCAGGACGCGTTTTTATGGGGAGGGGGCCAGGCCTAGCTGATCTCTGGTGCATAAATTGGCACTACCGAGGGTGCAGGAGCATATCGTTGAAATGTTGGATAGCGATTCCATTGCTCATCCCACCACCCCCGAGATTAGTAAGGTGTTTCTTGACTTCTTCTCTGACCTATACGGGAATAGGCCGACTGCGCAGGACAGTGAGATCTCTAGCTATCTGGATGATTTCGCTTTGGGCTGGCTGTCTCATGGCCAGCGGGAATATCTGGCTCTGCCTTTTACTGTAGAGGATGTTAAGGAAGCTATAAGGGCACTTTCGTCTAGCAAAGCGGCGGGGTTGGATGGGCTGCCTAGTGAGTTTTATAAAACCTATGTGGAGGCTCTAGTTCTGAAGCTACTAGAGGTGTTTGATGAAGCATATGAAAAGGGTGTTTTACCCCCCACCCTGAGGGAAGCACTCATTGTAACACTGTTGAAGCCGGACAAAGAAGCTAATAGGTGCGAATCATATAGGCCACTGTCCTTAATAAATATTGATACAAAAATACTGGTGAAAATTATTCCTAATAGACTTAAGCCCCTGGTCCAAAATCTAATCCTCCCGGATCAATCGGGATTTGTGCCCAAACGATCAACCATGCATAACCTACGCACCATTTTCGCAGTGCTGCATCATCTAGACCCCGAGCTCCCGGCCGTTGCAGTGCTACTGGATGCGGCGAAAGCATTCGACTCGCTACACTGGGGTTACATGTTTGTGGTTCTGCAGCGAATGGGGATACCGCTGTTTTTTCTGAAGTGGGTACGCCTCCTGTACACAAGCCCGGCCCCCAGGATATGCGTTAATGGGTGGGTTTCATCTCCAATTAAAATATGCAGGGGTACCAGGCAGGGCTGCCCCTTCTCCCCGATGCTATTCTCCTTGGCCTGTAAGATTCGCTGGCCTGGAAGATTCGACAGGTCCATGCCAATGCCGCTCTGGGATTCCGGCAACGCCCGCTGGCTATATCACTGTATACGGATGATATGTTGCTATATGTCCGGGAGCCGGACGCACATCTGGCATCCATACTTAGTGAATACTTGAGAGACACTCATGGAGACACTCATGGGCCGGAATAGACTGGGCAAAATCCCCCGTCTTCCCACTAACTAAATGCACTCATGGGATTGAGTTGGAGTTTCCGCTTGCCTGGTCGACGGAGCCGGTTAAATATTTAGGGTCTGGGTGCACAGAGATCCCGATACGGTGCTCAGTATGAACTATGGGCGAGCAATAACTAAAATAACTGAACAAGTTGCCCGGTGGACACGCCTCCCACTGTCATTGGCAGATAGAATAGCGGTGGTGAAAATGTCTATTCTCCCTAAACTTCTCTATCTGTTTGTAAACATCCCAATAGCCTTGAACATGGCAGTATTTAAAACTTTGCAGTCCTGTCTGCTGGCACTGGTATGGGAGGGTGTAGGACTTGGCCTTTTTGGCTAAAGTTCCCTAAAACTTTTTGCTTTCCCCCTAGACCGTTTTCCTGACATAGAGTGCCAATTTAGATGCTTTGGGTACTTTGCCACTGCTGATCAGTGTCAAAGTACAGTAGTTCCCTGTGTAAAGTGTAATGGTACTTGGGTGGCCATGATTGGTATGTTTGCCTTACTAGTAAAGTCCCTAGTGATGTGCACTGTGTGTGCCAGGGCTAGTAATGCAAGGGCGCGCGGAGAAGGGAACTAAGGCCTACAGTGTAGGGCCTGCGCGCAGTTTGCTAAGTTAGCATGTGTCCTGACAAGTACAGCCACTTGTCAGGCCTTACTTTCCCTTTTACATGCACCGTGGGCACCCCTGTGGTAGGTCCCAGGTAACCCCTGGGCAGGGTGCCGTGTAAGTAAAAGCAGGACATATACTGAGGTGTGTGTTATGTCCTGACAGTGAAAAACACTCCATTTCGTTTTTCACTGGTGAAAGGCCATTCTGCCCCTAGGACAGAATGGGGGAGGCTGGGTATTGTGTTTGTTAGCCTAGTTTCCCATAAGTTTAGAATGGAGAAGTGAAGTTTGGTATGTATGAACTCACAGCGTCATAACCCATCTTTCTATGAAAGTGGTTTTGTCACTGTGTGTTCAGAAGCCGCTCTTTTAGAAAGTGGCTGAGTTTTGTGCTTTAAGCTTTTCTGTGTGTCTCTGTTGAATATGGATTGACTGTCTGGATCTGAGAGGGGAGGGTGTGAGATGGCACCAGGCTGACCTGCAGCTGGAGAGTATGCGAGGAGAAGCCCCCAGAGGTGAAGAGGCCTGGGTTGCGGCTATAAAACAATTGACCCATCTCCTGCTGAGTGATTAAGGATCCAGACCCCCAGTATCAAAGGGAGAAAGGTGACACTGGGAGGGAGACACCCAGAACTGATTTAGGCAGGGGTCAGGGACCCCTGAGCACAACGAACTTCAAACACATTTAGGGGTATATCTATGAGAGCTGAAACCCCTGAACGTTGGAATGAAACAGAAATGGATTGAGACTGAAAAGGCTTGGACCCATCTGTGGTCAAGAGGAACCTCTGCTAAAGAAGGAGCAACTGAAGAGACTTCTGGGGGAGACCAATCCTTGCTTCGTGATCAGGGGCTGGTCTGCAGTTTGCTGTTCTAACTAAGGGAGAGGCTGTTGGGACTGTGCTTGGAGGCGCTGGGCCCCCCTGCTTGAAGAAGACTGTGCTTTGTGCTGTGTCTTGTAACCCCAAGGGCCCGAGGTGAGCTGGCTCCCTGTTTGGAAACACAGGAACATAAAAGTTTCCACAGACGTTTCAAGCAACGCGGTGGGCGCGTGTTGTGGCAGCTTGAGACCCTCAGAAGGTGTGCCCTGTGATCTTGGACACACGGAGGAGAAGCGAGACTCGGACGCACTGGGTGCGTGTCGTGGTGCACAGGAGGCGTTGGTGAAGAGCGCCTGGTGAACGTGTGCATCGACGGAGGAGTGAGTGTCGGACGCGCAGGGTGCGTGTCGTGGTGCACAGGAGGCGTCGGTGAGGGGCGCCTGGTGAAGTGTGCACCGGAGGTGAAACGAGACTCGGACGCGCAGGGTGCGTGTCGGGGTGCACCGCAGGCACTGGTGAAGAGGGCCTGGTGAGCGGGTGCATCGGAGGTGAAGCGAGTCTCAGACGCGCTGGGTGCGTGTCGTGGTGCACTGGAGGCGTTGGCGAGGAGCGCCTGGTCAACGCGTGCATCAGAAGGGGAGTGAGTCTCGGACGCGCAGGGTGCGTGTCGGGGTGCACGAGGCATTGGTGAAGAGCGCCTGGTGATCGAGTGCACCGGAGGAGAAGCGAGGCTCGGACACGGTGAGCGTGTCGAGGTGCGGACGGAGGCGTTGGTGAGGAGCGCCTGGATATCGGGGCACCGGAATTGGAGTAAGTCTCAGTGAAGCAGTGTGCGTGCTTTGTTGCAACCTGGGACTGTGGAGGTGATCGGCTGATCATCGTGTGCACCGGAAGAAAGTGAGTTTCTGCAGCGTGGTGTGTGTGTCTTGGTGCGAACTGAGACTGCAGAAAGGAGTGCTGGTTGAACGTGCACTCGGAGTCAACGTGAAGTCCCATCAGCGTTGTGTGGGTGGCTTTATGCCAGAAGAGACCCGGATGGTGCGGTGGTGAACGTGCACCCGGAGTAACGTAATCTCAGGGGCGTGGGGTACGTGTGTCCTTCGGCCGCCTGAGACCTTCCTAACAGTCGCGGCCCGGACCGGCAGCCCCAGAGGAGCTGAGCTGCCAGGCCGAGCCGCTGAGGCCCATTGAGAAAGTTCTGCACGAAAGGCCTAGTTAATTGAAGGAGGAGAAGAGATTGGGGTCACACCCCCCAGGTAACGTGGATCACTGCCTGGACGGGGTGCGGGCTCGGAGGGACACTCTCTTGGCCTCTCAGTCCTTCTGACAACGTGAGCCTTTGCTTCGGCTCAGATTGGGGCCCGTACTGACCAAGGAGTGGTGGTACTGGGGCCCGAGTGGGAAGCTGTACTGTATTTCATCGTGAATACGTGTGGGGGGCAACTGTTATCGAAGAGGCTGACTGTCGTAATACACATTGCCAATATTGCTGCTAACGAACTGCCGGACTGTCTTATGACGCCTGACATTATTTCCGCCTAACGAAGTACACGATTGTAGCGCTACGCATTGCATTATTTCTCTCTTGCAAAGTACAGTATTGTAGCGGCCCGCATTGCATTATTTCGTCATTGCAACATACATGATTGTAGCTACGCATTGCATTATTCCTTAATTGCAAAGTACATGATTGTGGCGGCGCGCATTGCATTGTTTCTTCATTGCAAAGTACGTGATTGGGGTGTGACGCATTGCATTATTTCTTCATTGCGCAGTACATGATTGTAGCGGTACGCATTGCATAATTTCTCCCATTGCAGGTACCAGAGTGTATTGTTACACATTGTATTATTTCTCCTGTGCCCAGCACAGGATTGCATCGTTAAGCAGAGCACTATTGTTTGTCCATTGCAACGTGTGTGATTCTAGCATTACGACCAGCATAACGTTTGGAAAGCGGTGGTTGGGATTTGAACCTACCAGCCAGCCGGAACGAATATTACCCTTTATTATATGTTGGCTTTTGTAACGTGTGGTCTGATCGTATATCTTTCTATATAAAGTTTATACTTGTTTTTATCAAACTCGTGTGGAGTCCATTTGTGGTGTCACCAGGGGTTGCTGTGGGTGTGGTTGCACATACTGTACACTCGTGCCTTGGAGATAGGCCTGGCTGCTCGTGCCAAGCTACTAAGGGGGTGAGCAGGGCTATCTCAAACGGTGTCCTTACTTGGCCTAACGTTGAGTGGGGAGTCCCGGGTCGCGCATTTGTGACAGTGACGCGTGACGGGGACTCCGGCTTCCAACATTTGGCGGCAGAGCGGTGGGATAAGATCCTAACGTAATTAAAACGCGTGTGTGCAAAAACACTCACAGTAATTGGTGTACATCATAAATTGATCGCAGACCACGACGCAACAACATATTGTTTTGAATTGTTGGTTCTATTGTTGAGAAACCTTTAAACCACACGTCATGTCTCAGGAGGGGAGCCAGATAGCCGGTGAGGCTGGGGCTACAGAATTAGAGTTTAACATTGAGGCATTGTTGACCTACAAGGTTGATCAGTTGAGGAAATTCTGCAGTGCTTTGGGATGTCCCATGAAGGGTAGCGCCAAGAAGGAGGAGCTGCAAGTGGCCTTGAGGGCCTGGTGGGAAGCCAAAGAGGCTCAGGAGACGGGTGATGTTGAGGTGGATGAGGATGACCCAGGGAATGGATTTGGTCCACAGGATTTGCCAGTGGAGGGACCAGCCGCAGGGGCTGGTAGTAGCCATTCAGGGAGGAGTATTTCACCAGAGGAGTTGGAGGAAAACCAAAGGGTCAGACTGCATGAGTTGGAGGTGTTAAAACTTAAAACTCAAGCAGAGGAGAGCAGGAACGCTCTCGTGTTGGAAGAGAAACAGATTCTCTTTGCTCATGAGTTAAGCATGAGGGAACTGGACATTAAGGGTAAACACGTAGAGTCCAGTTGGTATGGTGGCAGCGTACAACCAGTGCCAAGTGCGGAGGAGTACAAGAGTGCACTGGAAGATTGGGTAGTGGTTAGCATGTTAAATGATTTGGGGGGTTGTTAGAAATGGGGGTCTCTAGTTGGCAATGGCTGGCCACTGTCCAAGTAGGGACCCTTCTTCCTAAGTCAGAGTGAGAGGGCTACCCTCTTTAATACCCCTGCTCAACCCTGTGGTAACGTAGCACGAGCAGGTAGGCTTATCTCAGAGGCAGGGTGTGAAGCATTTATGACCATACACAGTAACACAGGGAGGAACACTACAAAGGGACACCACACAAGTAGTTATAAAAAATAAGTATCTTTATATAAAGGCAGATTTATCACAAGACCAATAACTGTAAAAGCCCCAATACTGTCAAAAATAGGATAGCTGTTGAAGGGCTGTCAAAGATAGTTCAAAGGTTGCAAGAATAAGGTTCAAATTCAAGGCAGGGGTCTCTGCGCCCTTTCTCGTTCAGAGGTTGCAAAAATAAGGTTCAAATTCAAGGCAGTGGTCTCTGCGACCCTTTCTCTCATAAGACTGTCAAAAATAGGATGGCTGTTGAAGGACTGTCAAAAAATAGTTCAAAGGTTGCAAAAATAAGGTTCAAATTCAAAGCAGTGGTCTCTGCGACCCTTTCTCTCACAAAGTACCTGGGTTTAGTAGCAAAACCAACAAAATGTCGCAAAGAAGTGGTAGCGATGATTTTCCTCACGCGAGGCCGGCGATGCGTTAAAATCCTTGCCGCAAGGGAGGATGATGCGCCGATCTGCTGATGCGTGCGGAGACGATGCGACCAACTTCTGCACGCTAGGCCGCCGATGCGCTGAGACCTTGCCGCGAGGGCGAAGGCGATGCGACGATCCTGTTGCGTGTGCGGAGACGATGCGACAAACTTCTGCACGCTAGGCCGCCGATGCGATGACTTTCTTGCCGCGAGGGAGAAGTCGATGCGACGAGCCTGTTGCGTTGTGCGATCGTGTTGCGATGCGAAGAAATGGCGCTCCGCGAGGGAGCAACGAAATCCGGTGCGATGCGATGAAAATGAGCGGACGCACGGCGTCCGCAATGCGATGTCTTGAAGCAATGATTCTGTAGGGGTTGCGAGCGCTCGGCGACAGCCGCGCGATGATTTTTCCAGCGCTCTCGGCTGCAGCGGCTCGCAAACGTGCGTTAGCGACGATTTCCAGCACTCTTTTCTCTGAAGCAAAACTAGAGGCCCTAGAACTCACAGGAGCCTCATCAGCAGATAGCAATCCTCGCAGGGAGGAAGCAGGAGGTTGGTGGTGGAGTCAGATGTGCCTGAGACTCCAGCAGGAGGCTAGCTCTTTTCCTAGCCCTTGGGTAATTGCTGTAACAAAAATAAAAGTTCTCTCAAAAGTCCTTTTCTCTCTTCAAGGTCCAGTGGTCACTGCTGCAGGCCAGTGCAAGAAAAACACACAAGCACAAGGACAGTCACTTCCTGCAGATTCCTCCAGTGGCACGGACAGAGTTTCCTCTCCAGATCCAAAAGCAATACAAAAGTAGGGGGTTTGAGCACAGATATTTATACCCCAAAAGCCTTTGATCCTTGAAGCTACCAGTCCCTGAACCTAGCCAGAACCAGTTCTGCTCAGGCCTGGAGCACTTTGTTTACCAGGCTGCATCCTTCCGTTCAGAAAGAGGGGTCTGCTAGCAGACACACAGTGGGAGGTGGAGCCAGCATTCACCTTGCCAGGCACAGCCCTATTCAGATCAAAGAGCCACCCCTCCCCACACTCTAAATGCAGATCTCTCTATTCAACCCAGGTCTGACTCAGCCTGCCCTGCCCCTCTAAAACCAGACACCCAATACACATAACAGCAGAGCACACTGGAAGGCTTAGGCAAGAAAATACCTACTTTCTAAAAGTGGTATTTTCAAACACAGAATATAAAAATAAACTTCACTAAAAGATGTATTTTAATATTCTGAGCTCAGGCATACTAAATTCGTTTTTCTACCATGTTCCTGGGGCCAGTTAGGACTATAGAATGTAATAGTCAAACTGCCCATTCTAGCCTATGAGGAACAGGTAGCCTTACAGTAGTGAAAAACGAAATGGGGTGTAATTCACTACCAGGGCATGCTACACACACCAAGGCATGTCCTACCTTACACATACAATGCACTCTACCATAGGGGTGACTTACAGGATGCCAAGGGAAGGTTCAGGGGCTGGGAAGTGGGTGCACTTCACAGCCAAGATGGCAGTTCTGGACTGCACACAGACACTGCAGTGGCAGGTCTGAGACACACTTTACAAGCTGCTTCTGTGGGTGGCACAAACCAGCGCTGCATGCCCACCAGCAGCATTTGGTTTACCAGCCCTGGGCACACACATGCCACACTACTAGGGACTAACAGGTAAACCAAATAAGCCAATCAGGGATATACCAATTCACATAGACATATTTACAAAGGGAGAGCATATGCACTTTAGCACTGAACAGCAGTGGTAAAGTGCCCAGAGTCATAAAACCAACAGAAACAGGTCAGCAAAAATACAGGAGGCAGGCAAAAAGTTTAGGGGTGACCCTGCAAAAGGGCCATTTCCAACACAACCCCCTTCCAGCCAAAACGCAGGGTAGACCAATCACTACTTTGATGGGCTTCCCTGCTTCGGGCGATAGAACACGGAACTGGCCCGCAACTGCAGGGGCATATGCCAGCTCTACTCCAATCTGAACCCTGGTGGATCCCTCTGTCCACACTCCCAGGGCCCACTAAGATAACCAATGGGGAACTCTGCCCCTCACCTGGCACCACCTGTGCAGCACCTAACCTTAACTGGCCCCCAGGTGTGTCCCAACAGATAAACGATAAGCCACAGTAGCCACTGACAGTAGTCAGGGATGAGACCCAGGCCTTATACCTCTCAGGGCTCACTAAGACAACCAATGGGGAACTCTTCCCCTTACCTGTGGACACCACCTGTGCAGCATCTAACCTTAGCTGGCCCCCAGGTGTGTCCCAACAGATAAACAACAAGCCCCAGTAATCACTGACAGTAGTCAGTGATGAAATCCAAGCCCTATACCTCTCAGGGCTCTCAAACTTTTGTGGCATCAGAGAGTGAGGGGCAGTAACCCCAGGTGCCTGGCACCTTTTGTACACTCTCCCTCCTGTCAGGTCAGGCAAAGCACCCGGACACTGACCCACCAGCCCCGGGCCTGTACCCAGCGGCTGGGCCAGAGACTGGGGTGGGCTCTCCCACACCCGGTCCTCCTCTTTGGGGCTCGGTACCCTCCCACCTGGAGCGATACCCCCTTTCAGAATTGTCAGGGCACCTGAGGCAGGTGTCCTGCATAACTCGCCCACCAGTTCAGGGGTTCTATCCTGCAACTGGTATCCCAGCATAGGGTCTGTACCCTTAGACTGGGCGGAGGGCAGGGGTGAGGCTGCCCTCTCCCCGCCCCTTTACTGGGGCCCGGCACCCTCCCACCTGGAGAGGTGCCTCCATAACACAAACCGGGAGGGGCACTGTTAGCAGTTGCCCCTTTCTCCAGATCGGGGGGACACCCTGAACCTGGCCCCCAACCTAGGGTCTGTACCCTTAGGCTGGGCCTGTGCCTGGCAACCCAGGACTTCTGGGGAGTACACCAATTCCCCCAAGGAAAATACACTCTTCCACTAGTTCAGGGTCTTGTCCCTGCAACTGATCCATCAACCTGGAAAAACCCTCAGGTGATACCGGGGTCAGAGGCGAGGACTCCCTCCCTCTGTACCCCCTTCCAGTATACTGCACCCTCCCACCTGGAGTGGTGCTTTTAGGAAAAAAAATGGTCGGGACACTGCTTACAGTTGTCCCTCCCTCCAGGTCAGACAACACCTGGACCTGACTTACCATCCCAGGGACCAACCCCTGTGGTTGAACAACTGCCTGGCCAACCAGGACTGAAGTGGTGTCACCATGGTCACTCCTAGGGGGCTCAGCCCTTCTGACTGGCCCCTGACCCACTGGCTCTCCCACTGGGGACTCCTTCCCCCTTTCATCCCTCAGACTGGACTTCCGTACCCTCCCCCTAGGAGTGGCACTGCCAGGCACAAGAACTGATGGAGGCCTGACTACAGGCACTCCCAGCTCACCTAACACTGGGGTACCCCCCACAATGGACGGTCCATCCAGACAGACTAGGCTCCCCACCTGGTGTTCCCTTATGGAACCATCCAGTCCTGGGGACTGTGGCTGGGGCACTTCGGGACCGATCCCAGTCTCACTCCTGCTCCCACGAGACAGGATGTGAGGCCCTACAACCTCCTCACAACAAGGGGACCCAGCTGTAACTCTCCTAACCTTTCCCAGCACTCTGGGTCGGAAAACTTCTGAACCACTTCTCTTAGGGTCATTCCCTAATGCCTCTACAGAGCCTCTGGTACTCACCCAGAGGTCTGCCTCCTGCGCAAGTTCCCTAGGATCAGAGAACTCGCACTCTAACACATGTTGGTTTAGCTCTGGAAAATAGGAACTCACAATATGCTCTCCCACAATTGGATTACACAGTTCCACGCAGGTGCTAACCTTTACCTCACAATCCAGTGTCTCACACACGTACCCCACACCACTCTCTTGAAATGGGCGAGACATTAACTGACTGTCTCTATCACTCAACCCACACTCTTCTGGGCGGTCCTCACACTCATACACCAGGACTTCAACCACGGGGGAACCCCTCTCCCTGCACCTCTCATCCAGAGTCGGTAGAGTATCCCTCCTTTCACTAGGACTATGGGCCCCTGCGCTAGTTCCCCAATCCACCTCAGGGACACTGCATATTAATGGAGCTATCTCATATCCTTGAATCCCCTGGTGTAGATCAACCCCCTCCTTCAAGTCAGGTGCTACATCTCTGGGTGGGTGTACTACACTGTCATCACTATATACTTCAATTTTGCTGCCACCACTGGACCCCACCCTCTCTGGGGAATCCAGACAATTAAAACTGCGCTCCAGGGGTAACCTACCCTCTTGAGCTAAATTCTCCTTTTCTGCTATCTGCGCTAGGTGCGCCTCCAGCTGGACAATCTCTATTTGGAGCCTCCCAAATTCCAGCTGGTACTCCCTCTCCCTCTGTCTGTCCAACTCCTCTGGGGACCATGAAGGGGATTGGGCACTACCCTGTGCACTAGATCCAGCAAGGGACTCCCTACCTATGGGACCTTCCCGCCTGTCCCCCAACTCCTCTGGGGACCATGAGGGGAATCTGGCACTACCATAGGCACTAGGCTCATCAAGGAACTCCCCACCTATGAGGTATTCCATAACACTTTCTTCCTCCTCTTCAGACTCTCTAGAGCCACCCTCAGACCAACTACCCTCTTGGTAGGTGTACTGGGACTCCAAGAATCTCCATCTGTCTTGTTGCCAAAGTCTCAGGGATGTCTGCAGGGATAGCTGAGTCTCCTTCCTACTCACTGCTAAGCCCTTCTCCTCACAGAACCCCCTTAGCTCCTCTAGACTGTAGGTTAACAGATCATCTATATAAAAGGTAGGTCTCATTTCAGCAAGACCCATTGTAGCAATATCTGGCAATATCAATAATAAAACAAATAGGCTTGCCCGTTGTAACAATCACGGGCAATATCAATAACAGATAGAAGAAAACTTCTCAAGAAAATGTATGCGGGTAAAAATCACCGGCAATATCAATCACAATATAGGATCCAACAATTTTCAAAAATGTATGCGGGTACTATCACCGGCAATATCAATAAACAATAGGCTTGCCCATTGTAACAATCACGGGCAATATCAATAAAAGATAGAAGAAAACTTCTCAAGAAAATGTATGCGGGTAAAAAAATCACCGGCAATATCAATCACAATATAGGATCCAAAAACTTTCAAAAATGTATGCGGTTACTATCACCGGCAATATCAATAAACAATAGGCTTGCCCATGGTAACAATCACGGGCAATATCAATAAAAGATAGAAGAAAACTTCTCAAGAAAATGTATGCGGGTAAAAAATCACCGGCAATATCAATCACAATATAGGATCCAACAATTCTCAAAAATTTATGCGGGTACTATCACCGGCAATATCAATAAAACATAGGCTTGCCCATTGTAACAATCACGGGCAATATCAATTACAATATGGGATCCAAAACTCTCAAAAAATGGGCGCGGGTGAAAAATCACCGGCAATATCAATCACAATATAGGATCCCAAAAAAAACTCTCAAAAAATGTATGCGGTACGTTATGGTCTGCACTCACTAGTAGTGTACACTGTAATTATTGTATGCGATCATAAATGCAAGTCCAGATCCTCACCGCTGACCACCAATGTTAGAAATGGGGGTCTCTAGTTGGCAATGGCTGGCCACTGTCCAAGTAGGGACCCTTCTTCCTAAGTCAGAGTGAGAGGGCTACCCTCTTTAATACCCCTGCTCAACCCTGTGGTAACGTAGCACGAGCAGGTAGGCTTATCTCAGAGGCAGGGTGTGAAGCATTTATGACCATACACAGTAACACAGGGAGGAACACTACAAAGGGACACCACACAAGTAGTTATAAAAAATAAGTATCTTTATATAAAGGCAGATTTATCACAAGACCAATAACTGTAAAAGCCCCAATACTGTCAAAAATAGGATAGCTGTTGAAGGGCTGTCAAAGATAGTTCAAAGGTTGCAAGAATAAGGTTCAAATTCAAGGCAGGGGTCTCTGCGCCCTTTCTCGTTCAGAGGTTGCAAAAATAAGGTTCAAATTCAAGGCAGTGGTCTCTGCGACCCTTTCTCTCATAAGACTGTCAAAAATAGGATGGCTGTTGAAGGACTGTCAAAAAATAGTTCAAAGGTTGCAAAAATAAGGTTCAAATTCAAAGCAGTGGTCTCTGCGACCCTTTCTCTCACAAAGTACCTGGGTTTAGTAGCAAAACCAACAAAATGTCGCAAAGAAGTGGTAGCGATGATTTTCCTCACGCGAGGCCGGCGATGCGTTAAAATCCTTGCCGCAAGGGAGGATGATGCGCCGATCTGCTGATGCGTGCGGAGACGATGCGACCAACTTCTGCACGCTAGGCCGCCGATGCGCTGAGACCTTGCCGCGAGGGCGAAGGCGATGCGACGATCCTGTTGCGTGTGCGGAGACGATGCGACAAACTTCTGCACGCTAGGCCGCCGATGCGATGACTTTCCTGCCGCGAGGGAGAAGTCGATGCGACGAGCCTGTTGCGTTGTGCGATCGTGTTGCGATGCGAAGAAATGGCGCTCCGCGAGGGAGCAACGAAATCCGGTGCGATGCGATGAAAATGGCGGACGCACGGCGTCCGCAATGCGATGTCTTGAAGCAATGATTCTGTAGGGGTTGCGAGCGCTCGGCGACAGCCGCGCGATGATTTTTCCAGCGCTCTCGGCTGCAGCGGCTCGCAAACGTGCGTTAGCGACGATTTCCAGCACTCTTTTCTCTGAAGCAAAACTAGAGGCCCTAGAACTCACAGGAGCCTCATCAGCAGATAGCAATCCTCGCAGGGAGGAAGCAGGAGGTTGGTGGTGGAGTCAGATGTGCCTGAGACTCCAGCAGGAGGCTAGCTCTTTTCCTAGCCCTTGGGTAATTGCTGTAACAAAAATAAAAGTTCTCTCAAAAGTCCTTTTCTCTCTTCAAGGTCCAGTGGTCACTGCTGCAGGCCAGTGCAAGAAAAACACACAAGCACAAGGACAGTCACTTCCTGCAGATTCCTCCAGTGGCACGGACAGAGTTTCCTCTCCAGATCCAAAAGCAATACAAAAGTAGGGGGTTTGAGCACAGATATTTATACCCCAAAAGCCTTTGATCCTTGAAGCTACCAGTCCCTGAACCTAGCCAGAACCAGTTCTGCTCAGGCCTGGAGCACTTTGTTTACCAGGCTGCATCCTTCCGTTCAGAAAGAGGGGTCTGCTAGCAGACACACAGTGGGAGGTGGAGCCAGCATTCACCTTGCCAGGCACAGCCCTATTCAGATCAAAGAGCCACCCCTCCCCACACTCTAAATGCAGATCTCTCTATTCAACCCAGGTCTGACTCAGCCTGCCCTGCCCCTCTAAAACCAGACACCCAATACACATAACAGCAGAGCACACTGGAAGGCTTAGGCAAGAAAATACCTACTTTCTAAAAGTGGTATTTTCAAACACAGAATATAAAAATAAACTTCACTAAAAGATGTATTTTAATATTCTGAGCTCAGGCATACTAAATTCGTTTTTCTACCATGTTCCTGGGGCCAGTTAGGACTATAGAATGTAATAGTCAAACTGCCCATTCTAGCCTATGAGGAACAGGTAGCCTTACAGTAGTGAAAAACGAAATGGGGTGTAATTCACTACCAGGGCATGCTACACACACCAAGGCATGTCCTACCTTACACATACAATGCACTCTACCATAGGGGTGACTTACAGGATGCCAAGGGAAGGTTCAGGGGCTGGGAAGTGGGTGCACTTCACAGCCAAGATGGCAGTTCTGGACTGCACACAGACACTGCAGTGGCAGGTCTGAGACACACTTTACAAGCTGCTTCTGTGGGTGGCACAAACCAGCGCTGCATGCCCACCAGCAGCATTTGGTTTACCAGCCCTGGGCACACACATGCCACACTACTAGGGACTAACAGGTAAACCAAATAAGCCAATCAGGGATATACCAATTCACATAGACATATTTACAAAGGGAGAGCATATGCACTTTAGCACTGAACAGCAGTGGTAAAGTGCCCAGAGTCATAAAACCAACAGAAACAGGTCAGCAAAAATACAGGAGGCAGGCAAAAAGTTTAGGGGTGACCCTGCAAAAAGGGCCATTTCCAACAGGGGTTGTCCAGTTTGGCCCCAGGGGAGCCTAGGCTCAGAAATTATTTTCCAGGATTGCGCCACCCCGGGTTAAGGTGTGGGCTCCTTGATTCCCGGGAACCTGCACGAGAACCGGACCCCTGGTCATGGGTCCAGGGGCCTGAAGAGGCCCCAGAGAGGGAAGAAGGGCCAAGTGGCGCAAGGAGATCCCAGAGTAGTGAGGAGGGGTTGCGGGCTAGCCCCTTGTCTCAAAGAAGGAAGAGGAAGAGTAAGCAGCACCCCCAGGGATCAGCAGCACCACCCAGGAAACTGGGGGGGCCATAGGGGAGCCCCCGGGTAGAGGCCTAGTGCCTACTTGCCAGAGGTGTGAGGAAGAACACCTAGTGTCAGGAGGGCGTGGGGAGTCTGTAGCCAGAGCTCCTGCTGTCCTGAAGTTTGTGGGTGCCATTCCTAAGTGGCAGGCCCAGAAAAATAAATGGAAGGTTAAAAGAGGGTTGTGTTCCCCCAGGGGAACACCAGTGGGACAGTGTCCAGCCAGTGGGGCTGGGTCTCCTAGAAATGACCAGGGTGAACCCACTTTTAACCTGGAGGGCAGGATGACTGGAGGTAGTATCCTGACCGATGGGTCTTCCCAGGGTACCACTCCAGGGGGGGGGGTTGGCATGGAGCCAACACCCCTGGAGGGGTCCCCCAGGCTGGGAGGGATCCATGGAACAGCATTGTTGGCTCAGGGAGTAGTGATCAAGAAGACCCCTGGGGTCAGGAAGGCGTGGAACAGGAGGGTGTCCCAGTGGTAGAGGGCCTGCGTCCTGGTTCTATCGCCCGAAGCAGGGAAGTCCATCAAGGTAATGATTGGTCTACCCTGGCTTTTGGCTGGGAGGGGGTGTGTAGGACTTGGCCTTTTTGGCTAAAGTTCCCTAAAACTTTTGCTTCCCCCTAGACCGTTTTCCTGACATAGAGTGCCAATTTAGATGCTTTGGGTACTTTGCCACTGCTGATCAGTGTCAAAGTACAGTAGTTCCCTGTGTAAAGTGTAATGGTACTTGGTTGGCCATGATTGGTATGTTTGCCTTACTAGTAAAGTCCCTAGTGATGTGCACTGTGTGTGCCAGGGCTAGTAATGCAAGGGCACGCGGAGAAGGGAACTCAGGCCTACAGTGTAGGGCCTGCGCGCAGTTTGCTAAGTTAGCATGTGTCCTGACAAGTACAGCTACTTGTCAGGCCTTACTATCCCTTTTACATGCACCGTGGGCACCCTTGTGGTAGGTCCCAGGTAACCCCTGGGCAGGGTGCCGTGTAAGTAAAAGGCAGGACATATACTGAGGTGTGCGTTATGTCCTGACAGTGAAAAACACTCCATTTCGTTTTTCACTGGTGAAAGGCCATTCTGCCCATAGGACAGAATGGGGGAGGCTGGGTATTGTGTTTGTTAGCCTAGTTGCCCATAAGTTTAGAATGGAGAAGTGAAGTTTGGTATGTATGAACTCACAGCGTCATAACCCATCTTTCTATGAAAGTGGTTTTGTCACTGTGTGTTCAGAAGCCGCTCTTTTAGAAAGTGGCTGAGTTTTGTGCTTTAAGCTTTTCTGTGTGTCTCTGTTGAATGTGGATTAACTGTCTGGATCTGAGAGGGGAGGGGTGAGATGGCACCAGGCTGACCTGCAGCTGGAGAGTATGCGAGGAGAAGCCCCGGGAGGTGAAGAGGCCTGGGTTGCGGCTATAAAACAATTGACCCATCTCCTGCTGAGTGATTAAGTATCCAGACCCCCAGTATCAAAGGGAGAAAGGTGACACTGGGAGGGAGACACCCAGAACTGATTTAGGCAGGGGTCAGGGACCCCTGAGCACAACAAACTTCAAAGACATTTAGGGGTATATCTATGAGAGCTGAAACCCCTGAACGTTGGAATGAAACAGAAATGGATTGAGACTGAAAAGGCTTGGACCCATTCTGTGGTCAAGAGGAACCTCTGCTAAAGAAGGAGCAACTGAAGAGACTGCTGGGGAGACCAATCCTTGCTTCGTGATCTGGGGCTGGTCTGCAGTTTGCTGTTCTAACTAAGGGAGAGGCTGTTGGGACTGTGCTTGGAGGTGCTGGGTCCCCCTGCTTGAAGAAGACTGTGCTTTGTGCTGTGTCTTGTAACCCCAAGGGCCCGAGGTGAGCTGGCTCCCTGTTTGGAAACACAGGAACATAAAAGTTTCCGCAGACGTTTCAAGCAACGCGGTGGGCGCGTGTTGTGGCAGCTTGAGACCCTCAGAAGGTGTGCCCTGTGATCTTGGACACACGGAGGAGAAGCGAGACTCGGACACGAAGGGTGCGTGTCGTGGTGCACAGGAGGCGTTGGTGAAGAGCGCCTGGTGAACGTGTGCATCGACGGAGGAGTGAGTCTCGGACAAGCAGGGTGCGTGTCGTGGTGCACAGGAGGCGTCGGTGAGGGGCACCTGGTGAAGTGTGCACCGGAGGTGAAGCGAGACTCAGACGTGCAGGGTGCGTGTTGGGGTGCACCGCAGGCGCTGGTGAAGAGGGCCTGGTGAGCGGGTGCATCGGAGGTGAAGAGAGTCTCGGATGCGCTGGGTGCGTGTCGTGGTGCACTGGAGGCGTTGGCGAGGAGCGCCTGGTCAACGCGTGCATCAGAAGGGGAGTGAGTCTCGGACGCGCAGGGTGCGTGTCGGGGTGCACCGAGGCATTGGGGAAGAGCGCCTGGTGATCGAGTGCACCGGAGGAGAAGCGAGACTCGGACACGGTGAGCGTGTCGAGGTGCGGCCGGAAGCGTTGGTGAGGAGCGCCTGGATATCGGGGCACCGGAATTGGAGTAAGTCTCAGTGAAGCAGTGTGCATGCTTTGGTGCAACCTAGGACTGTGGATGTGATCGGCTGATCATCGTGTGCACCGGAAGAAAGTGAGTCTCTGCAGCGTGGTGTGTGTGTCTTGGTGCGAACTAAGACCGCAGAAAGGAGTGCTGGATGAACGTGCACTCGGAGTCGACGTGAAGTCCCATCAGCATTGTGTGTGTGGCTTCGTGCCAGAAGAGACCCGGAGGGTGCGGTGGTAAACGTGCACCCGGAGTAACGTAATCTCACGGGCGTGGGGTACGTGTGCCCTGCGGCCGCCTGAGACCTTCCTAACAGTCGCGGCCCGGACCGGCAGCCCCGGAGGAGCTGAGCTGCCAGGCCGAGCCGCTGAGGCCCATTGAGAAAGTTCTGCACGAAAGGCCTAGTTCATTGAAGGAGGAGAGGAGAGTGGGGTCGCGCCCCCCAGGTAACGTGGATCACTGCCTGGGCGGGGTGCGGGCTCGGAGGGACACTCTCTTGGCCTCTCAGTCCTTCTCACGACGTGAGCCTTTGCTTCGGCTCAGATTGGGGCCCGTACTGACCAAGGAGTGGTGGTACTGGGGCCCGAGTGGGAAGCTGTACTGTATTTCATCGTGAATACGTGTGGGGGGCAACTTTTATCGAAGAGGCTGACTCTTGTAATACACATTGCCAATATTGCTGCTAACGAACTGCCGGACTGTCTTATGACGCCTGACATTATTTCCGCCTAACGAAGTACACGATTGTAGCGCTACGCATTGCATTAATTCTCCCTTGCAAAGTACAGGATTGTAGCGGCCCTCATTGCATTATTTCGTCATTGCAACGTACATGATTGTAGCTACGCATTGCATTATTCCTTAATTGCAACGTACATGATTGTAGCTACGCATTGCATTATTCCTTAATTGCAAAGTACATGATTGTGGCGGCGCACATTGCATTGTTTCTTCATTGCAAAGTACGTGATTGGGGTGTGACGCATTGCATTATTCCTTCATTGCGCAGTACATGATTGTAGCGGTACGCATTGCATAATTTCTCCCATTGCAGGTACCAGAGTGTATTGTTACGCATTGTATTATTTCTCCTGTGCCCAGCACAGGATTGTATCGTTAAGCAGAGCACTATTGTTTGTCCATTGCAACGTGTGTGATTCTAGCATTACGACCAGCATAACGTTTGGAAAGCGGTGGTTGGGATTTGAACCTATCAGCCAGCCGGAACGAATATTACCCTTTATTATATGTTGGCTTTTGTAACGTGTGGTCTGATCGTATATCTTTCTATATTATCAAACTCGTGTGGAGTCCATTTGTAGTGTCACCAGGGGGTTGCTGTGGGTGTGGTTGCACATACTGTACACTCGTGCCTTGGAGATAGGCCTGGCTGCTCGTGCCAAGCTACTAAAGGGGTGAGCAGGGCTATCTCAAACGGTGTCCTTACTTGGCCTAACGTTGAGTGCGGAGTCCCAGGTCGCGCATTTGTGACAGTGACGCATGACGGGGACTCCGGCTTCCAACAGCGGGTAAGCAGCCGAGATGTGGCTGGGGCACTGTGACGCTGCCATTTGAACTGGGGGGGGTTGAGGCGCCAGATTTGCACTTGTACTATCTGTGTGCGCAGGCGCAATTTGCACACTATTGGTATTTCCCCCAACGCTATCTGCCACACTTAGCTGTGGAGGAGGATGTCGCCTTTCCATCCCCGCTGACTGCCATTGTCCTGCACAATAGAGATGTGGGAAATAGGAAAGGAATCGACACAGTCAAAATCATGATTAAAGCATGGAAGGCTTTGAGTGTTCGTGCAGGAAGGGGGTGTTTGTATGCGCCAGCCATGCCAATTGCTGCACATCTGGGTATCACCTGGCGCAAGAATGTGGGGCACTGAGCGTCTTGCAGAATGCAGGAGTTACTAGGCTTGGGGACATATATATTAATGGGCTGTTCCTATCCCTGGATGTCTTTCTAGCTGGGAAAGCATATAAGTCGATGCATGTGTTTGTTTATACAAGATTACGTATGGCTGTCAGAACACTTTACCCCGAGTTTCCTAAGGAGCCACGGATTATGTAAGCGTTACAAGTGATATTAACAGTGGGGGAGAGCAAGGGGCTGATTACTAGACTATACAGTGCATCCCAAAGGGAAACTGTCATGTCTAGCTCTCCCTCTCTTGATAAGTGGAACAGTAAGCTGGCTGTGCCTATGGTCTGGGAGGACTGGGAAGCATGTTGTACACTGACTGGGCGCCTAACTGCCAACTGTAACCTTCGAATAATACATTTTACATTTCTGCACCAGCTGTATTATACCCCTATGCAACTGTTGAAATATGGACTGAGGGAAGATGCTCGATGTGTTAGATGTGGGGAGGATAGGGCGGACTTCATGCACTTGGCCTGGGGTTGTGCTGCCATACACGACTTCTGGCAGCGTGTCGTGCAGGTACTAACTGATATGACGCTGGATACAGTTGAGTGTAAGCCGGAACTCTGTCTGCTGGGGCTTATGAATAAGGTAAAGCCATGCAACAGGCGCATAGTCACTATTTCTGCTCTGTTTGCAAAATGTGCCAATGCAATGCATTGGGGGGGGGTGGAGGCGGGTAGGTCGATCCCAACTATGGTAATATGGATCAGGGACCATGTGTACTGTAAAGGACAAATGGAAGTATATGCTGAGGAGCTGCTGGTGGCCTCCAGACCTAAGGACTTTTGGTCACCATTGACAGTGTATCTGATGGAGCACCCGGACATGGTATAACTGCTCACTGGTAGTTATTATATAAGTGGTTCTGTAATTGATATGTAGGGCCAGGAAGTGTAAGTCAATAATAATTGTGGAAGTGAATACGTTGCACTGCTCTGCATGTGTTGCAGGTTGTTTGTGTTAAAAAAGAAAAATGTATCCTGTGTGACATCCTGTTAAGGCGCAGCGTGGGCGCATTGTGTACGCTGTACTATGCAAATTTGACAATGTAATAAACAAAATAAAACATTTTTAAAAAAAATAAACTTTCAACACCTGCAGCTTTTAATGCTCCTGTCACTTATTCACAAAGTCTATGCAATTACTTCCCAACACTTTAAAATCCCCAAATTTGTATGGTATGAGGATCCCATACCGGAAGTTGTTTATCTGTTAGACACTGCAAGTATCCATTTTACAAAATGCTCTTCCTTCCTTCTCGTGATGGTGGAATGCCTACTGATGGTGTTTAGAAACTTCAGTTAAAAAACCCACAATGGACCTGGTGATCTTCAGATCCATCACCTTCCTCCCACAAGATACAAAGGTTTGGAAAGAATATGCTTCCTCTAGTTAGACTTGTTAAATGTGTTGCAGATATAGTTTATGGTCCATAAAGGGCTGAGTTAATTTGTTTGTCCATTCTCAATGAACTCAGGACAACCGCTGGTGCAGGCAGTTAGTGTTGTGGTCACTTTGGGCCTATCTGCTCCTTTTGACACCATCACGAATGACAGGAGAACCTTGGATTACTGTAGACTTTTTCAGTTATTTTATTCCCAATAAAAGGAACTATCATTCTCCTTTTCTCATCCGATCAAAGGCTACTAAATAGTGGTGTTGACCAGGGGTCATTACCATGAGAGAGCCTATTTAGCCTCTAAAGCTGACCTCTCGCCAGTCTGATCAAGTCTCTATGACCTCTACTTCTAAACATAGATTGACAACCACAGGTTACCTTCCTTATGGATGGAGGCCTGATTGTTATAGCTACTTACGTTTGGCAGTGCCTGAGGGAAAGTTAGAAATCGAATGACGTAAAATTCAAAACCAACAACACAGAGATGATGATCGTCAGAGGCAAGAAGAAGCTTTTGAAGGGGACTCTTCCGGCTGCAAGATCATCAAATAAAATCATCTCCACTTCTAATTCTAAAATGCCTCTACTACAGCCTGGAAAAAAACCTTTCTGGTTGAACTAATATCTTGGCAGATTCATGTCTGTTTCTCTCAGTTCAGGGCTCTTCTGAAGATTTTACCCAATTTAAAGCAAGAATGGGGAATTTCACCCTTGACAGCTCTACAAGGATCCCATCTGGACTATGGCAATTCACTGTGCAGAAGTCCACTGAGGCAGATCCTGGGACGCCATTAGGTTTTTCTCAATGGGCAGCAAGACTACTTTTTAGAACCCATAACATGAACTCAACTACTGCACTATTTTGAGAACTTCATCGGATTCCAGTGTTAGCGGGAGTGATTTTAAAAATCATGTTAATTGTCCATGTGAGTATTTAGAGATAAACGCTTTCTCTGCGGCTAGTTGACTCAGAGGCACACTCCTTCTCTTCTCTCAACTCTGCTCACTAAAAGCATTCTACTGATTCCAATAGATAGTGCCACAGAGGCAGAGGGTTTTCGGCGCTGGCCCCCTTAGAATGGATCACGGTTGATTTTGATGTTTGAGCTGCATCGAACCAAATGGCAGAAAGCTTTTGAAAACTCAGCTATTCTCTCAATATTACTATTTCTAAATCACACCTCAGAATAATTCCATTCAGTGGTGAGGAACCTGGATGGGTGAATGAACCCTCAATAAAAACAAATGGCCTGACTTAGATCTTGGCGGATGGGATACTCCTGTGACAGATATCCCAATCCCCTTATTACAAGTGCCATAAGATATAAGGCTCATGAGAAAGGAAAAGGGTTTAACATTTTGATGTGATACTGAGTCTACAAGTTGTCACTATATTGCACGCAAGAGTATCAAGTGAGCACAACTTTAAACTATAGACCTTTACAAGTGCAATAGTCGTATGATACAAGTATAATGAAGTGCCCTTTTTAAATGGTAGACAATTGTATTTTCTGCAGCCCCGCTTGTTTATTTAGTGCACCAACTGCTATGAGACTCACATGACTTTATAGAGTATAATTGAATAGTATTCAATTCACTAGCACTTTAAACAAGCATACTATCCACTACAAGGCTGCTATACCTTTTTTCCTTCTTTTATTGATTTTAAGATAATAATATGAATTAATGTTCTATGTAGTGCAATAGCAAATTATTATGACTGCTGCTTTTATCTTGTTTTTACCATCTCTACTTTTTATTGTGTTATTTGCAAAAAAAATGTATTTATTTGTATGTTTTTAAGGAATGCTATTTTCCGAAATAAACAAGTTAACTTAACGCACTTGTAATATGGCGGACAGGATATCCGTCATGTTTGGGACGGAGTATCCCATAGGCCAAGATCTAAATCAGGCCCAAAATAACATAAGGACTGATTACGACTGGGTTTTGTGAAATTCAGGCAAATCACATGAATTAGTTATTATCTCTTCCACTCTTGCTGTGGCTTCCCCAACTTGATGCCTCACAGATGGGACTCTGAGCAAAGTGAAGAAGCTGCTTTGATTACATTTTAGAGCAAACAGATTGTTGTAAAGAAAGTGATTTCTTATTAGAATCACGAGAATTGCTTCAATACAGAGGCGTAGAAGAAAATTTAATCTGGGTTAATTGACACTAATTGGAGTCTAGCCACATATTTCTCAATTTAAACCTCTCAACTTGAAAAAAAATGCATCCTGGTATTTTGAGCAAAGTAAAGAGATAAGTGAAGGTGCAAACACATGGGTTGAATCTAAATGGAAAGGTTTTAAAAATACACGGCATGGACAAAGTAGGTAGAACAATTGAATAATACAAAATTAGAGCTACATAGAAAGATGACTATAATAATTAACACATTAATTTACATTTACAGAGAACACACAAATTAGGAAAATTGAAAACCAAACATTTTTTAAAATGAAAAGCTAATATTTGCGCAAGCGTATCATTATTTAAGGTTTAGCCATATTTTTCAGGAACTAATGATTTCTACTGTTCTCAAGGGAATATGCCATACCACAGCGATGTAGTTGTCTAAGGAAACCAATATGAAAATCAATAAAAGGAATAACATTATAGTTTATGAAGTGGGGGCACGGTGTGCCTAAGTGTAAGCCAATTCCATTATCAACTCTGCTCATTTTCTAATGATACCCCACATAAAAGAAGAAGCAGGCACATGTGCATATGGTGCACATTAACATGTGGGGTCAAGAATAATCATGAGTTCAAGATCATTCGTAAGTTTCTTACTACCCTTGATGCTGTTTGTGGTGACTCCAATTTGTTGAGGGATGGGTTGTTCCATTATCCACAGGTCATGATCTCAATATTTGGAGAGTTGAGTTTAAAATGGTTGGTCATCTTCCAGTCATCAATGTAGATGTACATAAGTACATATTGCTTTACAATTTTAGAAAAATCTATGTGTCATCTACTTAGTTGTATCATGTGAGGTTGAATGATCTGATCAGGTCTGGTAAGGTGGTGAGATAGAAGATTGTAGAGGAGTGAAGAAATGAAAGAGCCTTGTGGATGCCACAAATTGGTATGAGCATAGGAAAACAGTGGCATTCTTACCAGGCTTTGTTTGCTTTTGGGATAGGAGGATATGCATTTTAGAGTATTTCCTCTTATTCCAAGGTTTTCCCAGTCGCAGTAGGAATGTCCGATGATGGATGGTGTCTGAATCTGCTGGTAGGTTCAAACGTAGTAGTGCTGGCACTCCACTCAATTTTTTGTCCACTGTTAGGTTTTCATCATCACAAATGGCTGTAAATGCAGACTCCAAATCTCTGTCTGAGGGGAACCCAGATTGTTTGTGTTGGTCTGAAGGTAGATTATTCTCTTTATCAAAGTTGTAGATCTAGGAGAAGACTGCACTGTCTATTGGTTTCTGCAAGGATGGGACAAAAATTGAAAATTAGTCTGTTGTTGGAACGGTTTAAGGGGTCTATGCTCTTTTTCTTGAAGAGTGGTCTGATAAAGGAGGTCTTCAGTTTACTTTGGAAGGATCTTTTATATCGGGAATTGTTCAGACTGTTACATGCCCTGTGCTGGACTTGGCCCTCTCCTCAGGGTCAACCCCAAACATTTTCTCTTCACCCCGCACCTGTTTTATTAATTTTGCTTTTATTGCCATTAGGACTGTCAATCAGCGATGAAGTGCTTGTGCTCTATCCTTTAAGCATGGCAAATTGGCTTACCCCCAATTGCTCCATTTAATTGACTTATAAGTCCCTAGTAAAGGGGCACTCTATGTACCCATGGCCTGTAAATGAAATGTTACCAGTGGGCCTGCAGCAATTATTGTGCCACCCACTCAAGTAGCTCTTTAAAATATGTCACAGGCCCGGCACTGCAACCTGTGTGCAGTTTTAAACTGCCAATTCGACCTGGTAAAATAAACCATTTGCCAGGCCTAACGCTCCCTTTTTAATACATATCAATCACCCCTATGGTATGCCCTAACAGACCATAGGGCAGGGTGCATTGTATTCGAGATATAGGGCATGTGGTTTTAAGTTTTACATGTCGTGGAGTGAAAAACACCCAAACTCGATCTTTTCACTACTGCGAGGCCTACCGCTCCAATAGGATAACATTGGGTTACCTTATTGCATTTAATAAGTGATAACTTTCAGTTGGAGGCAAGTAGGAATGTCAAGTTTGGTGTTTAAAGAATTGTAATTTAAAGCCCTCTTTAATGGTAAAGTCAGTTTTTAAGTCATAATTCTGATAATGCCACTTTTACAACTAGATGGCATTTCTTGTCCTAACCATTTAGTACCTGCAGTCAGTGTCTTGGGTCACATGGTTGTGAATAGTTGGCAGTTGGCCTTTGGGTATTGCTCCCAAATAATGGGACAAAAGGTGACTAGGTGTTAGCAGGATGGGCCATCCTTTCAGGATGTGTAGGAAGGAGCGGTTCCCTGCCACACTTACATTTCAAAGGGCTGCCTCCATGTTTTATCCTGTGTATGCCGCAATGCATTCTTCTTTAGTGCTCTGTTCCTTGCTGCTCAGCCAGTCTGAATGTGATGTCATGGAACTTTGATGTGTGCCTGGTTGATATGAATGTCAGTTGGTGAGAGTGAGCTGAGCAGTAAGGATGCTGCTCCTGGTGGGGTATACTTACCATGTTACTTGTCACCTGGAACTGACTGTAACTGACTCTTAATAAACCTTCTCTTATAATCTACACTACTGTCTATTGGATTATTTACCTACGCGGGCCATAGCCCATTTACAACACTGGCGATGATCAAGGAAAGAAACCACGCGTGAGGAACAAGGTGTTAAGTTATGGAGCTCTACAGAGGAACTACAGAAGAAACTAAGGGGTGAATTAAGAGTGAAGAAAACGAAGTCTGAAAGAATCAGAATGCCCTGATGCCCCACCAGTGTCCTCTTCATCGGACAGCCCAAAGCCTGGGCGTGTATCTGTTATTTACGTGGAATGATGCCATTTATGTGAATTGGCAGTGTTCAAGTGGAAAAAACTTGCATTGGAGTTAACTTGCAGTGTACAGTCATTAGGAACCTGCAGCATTTATGTCAAAGGAACCAGCAGCATTTGTTTTGTAGGAAACCGACAGGCCTCTTGTCAAGGAATGCAAGGAACCCAGCAAGAGAGACAGCAGCGCTGGCAATGAGGGAACACATGGAATGCAGAGAGTGATGCAAGCAGACTAGCAGTGCCTGCAATCAGCTGTTTTAGGGCTGAACTGAAGTTTTATTGGTGTGTGGGTGTTCATCAATATTTACAGACAGCGGGCTGTGAGTACATTCTGGTTTACATTTACAGATTTCAAAAATTTGCATGCATAAGAAGTGCTGTGTTAATTGTGTACCGGTTATTTTGCTGGCGTTTTGGTTTGAAAACCCACCATTAGCCCAGCGCAAGGCGTGTGGGAGGCTTTGCATGCCTGCTATGCTTGGGCTGGGCGCGAGAATGCCAAATGATGTTTCCATGAATTCCAAGCTGGTGGTGGCTGGTATTTGCAGGCGGTGGTTGGGTGGGGCGTGGTGGGGGAAGGGGAGAAATAATTAAAAATTAAAATACTCACTTACCTGTCTGCTGCAGCCGCCCCCCTTTGCCTCCTCTGCGTCCTCTTCTGCCCGCTTCCAGGAACATGTAAAGTGCGCATGAGCAGAGCAGCCCCACCTCTACCCAGCTGAGCAAGGGGAAAAATAAAATGATAATAACAATGAGTTATCGTTTTATTTTTTCCTTTTTCGACCTGCTCAGTGGGGCGACCCTCCTCCGCCATTGCGGAGCAGCCGAGGTGGCACCTCCGTGGTGAACTTCAGGCGTTTGGGAGTGCTGCCTCACTCATTTCTTAAAATCCAGGCGGGGGAAGCATGCACGCAGAGGCTGACGTCAGTAAAGGAAGAGAGAACACCTATATTAACTCCTACTTCCCAAAGAAACCAATGCAACACAGTGCACCGGGGGCCCTCTTTTTGCATTGGGAAGAGTTACATGGACTCCCACAATGGTTACCACTTTGTGCTCATGGTTCAAATGGCTTCTAGCTTCCTCCGTAGGCACTCTATTACACAATTTTCTAGTAGGCATTTCCTGTCAATTTGGGAGCATAACGGTGATGGACACGCCTTGCAGGGTCGACGTGCATGCATCTATGATTTAGCTCGACCTGTGACAGGCACACCTCATAGAGCCAGCCATTCCTCCTGCAGTGTTGCAGGATTGCAATCTTTTGATTGGATACTTCTCTTTGCTTTTGTGGGAATGCTGTATAGCATCTCCAGTAACCTGGGATTTTAGAGGAATTTCAGGTGAGAGATCTCTCACAGGGGTAACTTTGAATGTTTTTGGTGACTTTTATCCTCTGCCATACTAAGTTTGGTGATGATGCTATGCTGTGCTATGTATATTTCTGATGCAGTTTTCAATCTGCTGACCAGGTATGCTAAGTATTTTTCTAATTCTGTTCTCATTCTGCTGCCAATGTATTCTGTCAGATGTGCAGAATGTGTGTGCGTTGTAGGGTTGTGTACATTGTAGGGTCGTGTACTTAGTGAACGTTGCATGTGTGTAGGGTTGTGTACCCTAGTGTGCTTTGCCTGAGACTCTTGGTCCTGTCAGGTGTACAGAATGTGGGTGTTTTGTAGGGTCGTGTACCCTAGTGTGCATTGCTTGAGACCCCTGGTCCTATCAGGTGTTCAGAAGTGTGTGATTTGTAGGGTTGTGCGCCCTACTTAGTGCGAATGTTGCACTTTAATGTCCTGGAGTGCAGAAGGGGGTGAATGAGGGTGTTACACCACAGTGGTGTACTTAGTTCTCCAAGTCCTCCACATTACATTGGTGTTATTCTAATGTATCTAATATCATAGGACTGTTTATTCGTTTTTCCATCTTTGGTCCATATAATTAGCAATTGTTTAGTTTGAATCTGTATTTCCTTCTCTTGTGCCTATGATATTCGATTATGTGTATTCCCATCGTACATTGTTTGATATTGTCAATTGTTTACCTAAGGGAAGGAGATGCGTTGTGACTTGAATCGTTACTTTGCATCATTTCCCTTAGTTACCTGTTCCCTGCTGCTCAGCCAGTCTGAATGTGATGTAGTGGAATGCTGGAGTGCTTGGTGTGATTGAGAGGGTCAGTTGGAGTGTGTGGGCTGAGCGACAAGGTTGCTGCTCCTAGTGGGGCTATCTGCTATTTACTTACTCCACTTACTCAACCACATTTTCTGACAGTGGGATGTGAGTACATTACAGACTTTAAAAATCGCATGCTTAACAGGTGCAGTATTGATTGGTGTAAGGGCTATTTGGCTGTTGTTTAAGTTTGAAAACCTACCGTTACCCCAGAGCGACACGTGCCTGCTGTGGAATCCTATGCTCAAGTGAGGTGATAATCCAGTTAGTTTCTTCAGCAGTTCCTCTGGTTTCTTGTTCCTCACGCTAGTTTCTTTCCTTGATCGTTGCCAGTTTTGTAATGGAAGTTGGGAGCTTGTAGGCAAGTAGTCCAGTAGCCAGTGGTGTAGGTTATAAGAAGAAGGTTTATTAAAACCTAGTTACAGGTAATTAAGATGGTAAGTAGCTAGTAAGTAAATAGACGATAACCCCACCAGGAGCAGCATTGTTGCTGCTCAGCCCACACATAAACAATCATTCCCTCAATGCAGGCACCCTTGCACTAATGTGCAAGGGTGCCTGCTTTGGCGCTAGGCAGTTGATTTTAGCGCCAGTGCAGGGAGAAACACAGGGGTGGACCGTACTATTGTAAATATGGTGCATCCCTGTGTTTCTAAAGTGACGGAGCGTGGCTTTAGCAATTTTGCAGCTAACCCACGCATCACCACTTGCTTGTAAATATGCCCCGAAATGTCTAGAACCAGATGTAGGGATAGCCTACAAGTTTCTCCCACTTCAAAGGATGGCACCGGGTATAAATATTGGATCCTCAGACCAACTCTTCAGTACACTCCTAGATCTGTGGAGGAGCCTCAGAAAGACTGCCTTGTATATCAGAGGACTGCCTTGCTGCTAACAGATGCTTGAAGTTTGGCTGGTATCCTCAGAGGACTGCCATGCTCGTTGAGGCCTGCCTTGTTCTTTGATCCCAGGACTACCAGAATGACTCCAAGGACTAGTTGGTTGGCCTCCTGTGTGAACTACAGGGACACAACGAGCTCCAGAGACCTTGACTCCTGCATCTGGCCTCTGCCTGGAGTGAGTCCAGACCCATTAAGTGGTGCTGAACCAGCCCTGACCCTTGGAAGTGGTGCTAAAGGTGCTCCTCCAACCAAAGTCTGAAACTTGCGATGTAGAGACATTTCCACCAAAAAGTGGCCTGAGAACTTACAGGGACTATCTACTCACAGATCTGCCAGAGTTTATCGCCAGTCGGCTTGACCTCTAGGTAGTTTCCATTACGTTCTTTCCTGCAGCAGCAAATCCTGTTCAGTGGGACCTCTCTGAAAAGGTATCTGGCCTCGTAGAGCCCTCATTGGCTATCGTCCTGCTGGAGATTTTCAACTTCCAAAAAAGTGACAAATTCAAAATGTGGAAATTGTCATCGCGATTTTTATACAGCGGCTTCCATCCAATCAAGCCTCCTCCTCGGACACCACTGGCTACCGTGCCCCATTGAACTTTACTTTCTCAGGACCTTTTTCTCAAACATTTTTCTAAGTCCAAAGGAAAGCTGAGACCGGGTCTGATCCATCCTGTGGAGCGGAACCGTGCTTCATCGCGGTTGGTCCTAATTTTTTACTTTTACCTGGTCTCGCTCGACAAGATACCTATGGTTGATGCTTTGATCTTTTCGGCATAATGTTTATTTAAAAATTCATAACTCTGGTTCTACTAATTGGATTTAATTCCTCTTAATGTCATTTAATTTATTAAATCGTACTCTATTTTTCTAAATTGGGGTGGAATTTTTCTTAAGTTGTGTTTTCATTCAATTACTATTTGTGTGCTGTGTAAATACTTAACACAGTGCCTCTCAGTTAAGCCTGACTGCTTTTGTGCCAAGCTACCAGAGGGTTAAGCACAGGTTAATTTAGTGACTTTTTGTGGTTCACCCTGAAAAGGATTGTGGTTGGTGCTGGAGAAGGGTATTCACGCCCTTCAAACAAACACCCCAATTTCTTATACCCTGGATCCAGCACATCTATTTAGGAGAATGCTGTTGAAACATTTTGCTGGACCATGATCTATCGGTGATCTTGTTGGATTGCTTGCTTTCAATCGCTCACTAAATTATGTTTCTGGTAGCTATTTCAAGGAGGTTAGGGGTAGCTCGTTGTTGATGACTTTTGGTTGCAGGTCCTGTTCTTTCTACATTGAGATTTTGTTGTTTGGTTCCAGAGGTATTCTTGCAGTTACTTTATTTTGGGGATGAGCTCGTCATAGATTGTATCGCACTCTGTATTGTTTGTTCATGTAGTTATGATTCTTTCCTAACCATTCTCTTTAACCATTTGTGTTGTAATGCCCAAAGTTCCATTTGCAGTTTCTTTATTTTTTCATTGATGCATGGGATCCTTTTCTGTGTTTGGTTCTAATGGACCACTTCAATTGTGCCAGCTTGTCTAAGCAATCACTTCAATCTGTTGTTTGTTGGGTAAACTCTCTCTTGACAAGATATGAACCCAATTTTGCAAGGCTTCGTTTCTTCTATTGTGTGTAGCTATTATTGTTCAGAGATGATTCCTTAGATGTAAGTTTTTTTGATTGGGAGGACGATTTTGAAAGAGATGATTCGATCCCTCCGTATGCAGACGTTTCCTGTTACAAAGGCATGTACGGGGAAGATTAAATCCAGGGTGTGTCCCCTGCATCTCTTGGTCCCATTACAAGTTGATGAAAGATGAGGGCTTTGCAGTTTGTTGTGAAGGATCTTACTTGTTTTAAATCGGGTTAGTCAAACCAAATGTCCATGTCTCATAAAATACATAAACTTGTATTATATAGTGTGGTCTCTGCCAGAATGTAAAATGGGGTATTCTTCAAACTTCTGTTGTATGGAAGAGATGAACATATCAGGCACGAGCACGAAAAGTGGGAAAATCTTACAGCATAGCTTTACTTTCTCACATTTTAAAGTCTTCCATATTTATTGTTTGTATTTTTTTGAATGTGACTGCAAGCTTACCCCCTCTTTTCTTAGTGTAGTTGATGCAGATGATGCCATATTGTGGAGGGATGCTGGATGGACATTGTTAGGTCAGGATTTGTACATGAAAAGAAGGTTTGGTGATGAGTCTGAGATCAGAAGAAGATGGTTAGTTGATTCTTATTCATGTTCTGGTGGAAGTTCCTTCAGGCTCTTGGGAGCCCAAGCTTGGAACCGCTTTCCGGTAACACTTAGATCTATTTCTGACCTGGCTATTTTTATGTAACTTCTTAAAACCTGGTTATTCTGTGGGTAGGGGTGTTTTTGGTGGTTTGTTAGACAGAGACTATTAGCGCCAGGACACTCTTGCTGAGTAGCCACGCGCTCTACAAATGCGCATCATTCATTCATGAATCAGGTGTTGATGAGAAAGTAGTTCAGTTTCTGTGTATGACCTACCCTTATCAAGGACTATAACTGCCCGCAATGTACAGTCTTGTCATCAGCTATGTAATTTCAGATGTTTTAGTGATGTTATTGAAGATGTCATTGAAGATGTCAAGTGTGATGCAATATGTGAGGTAATTAGCAGTGCATGGCAAGGAGGCGAGTATGTATTTACTTTAGAGCACGAGTTATAATTACTTAAGATAACTATAACTGGTGAATTTCTGTGGTTTTGTTCATTTGCAGCAGTATATTTTAACTGACATTTTCAACTTACTATAACGTCCCTTTAGCCTTTGTTTTATTCCTTCAATTAATTTCTAAGGTTGTTTTAAAAAAAAAAATTAAATAAGATATTATCACAATTCCTAACTATAACATCGCTTTAACCTTTGTTTTTTGTTCAATTAATTTTTTTGATTTTTTTAAACATAGAGTAGAGTAAACATAGAGTAAGATGCAGAACCCCGTGTGCAACGTGGGGTTGGGTGCTCAACCACGCACAGCTGACTATGTGACGTAACAATATAAAGAGTGGCATTTTAAGTAAAGCAGACCTACTGACATTGTCATAGTGTCAGAACACCAAAATATAAAGAGTGGGCCTATTAGCTTTATGAAGGGGTCAGCATAATAGCATATATAAAGCAGACCTATTTTCTTTGTTAAAAAAGTCACCAATATCAATAATGAAATGCATGTTTTATAAATTCACGCATTATAATGTTTCATACTAGTGATTGAGATAAACAATTTTTAATAAAGCCTTATTTATAAAAAAATAATCAACATGTCTTTGAATATTTTTAAACAATTTTCAGGCCACAAACTGCAGTCATAGAACCAACCACAAGGGGACACTGCACTCCAGCTGAACAACATAGAGCTTCAGCTCAGAGTGCTTTAAAAAATATGCTAAGCTCTCCTGGAGTCATGGATTCAACGACACAGTTGATGGGGGCTGCAGAACTTCTTGCAATTTCCCACAGTGTTAAAAATGGTTGGTGGTGCCCCTGCTCCTTCTAGGGCACCACCAAGAATAACAAATATAATTGAAAAAAGTCCTAGGGCATTATAAGGCTCTCCTTACATGGAGCAGTGAATAATAAATGAGTGGCTCATACTGCTCTATTATTTTTCATTTTTTGTCTTTCTTTTTTTAAAGAGGGTGCCCCTGTGCCCACCCGGGGCACCCAGAACATATTCTGGCTACTGGGGGATCCCCAAGGCCCTCACAGCCCTTGCCGACGCCATAGCCAGCACCCTTCCTGGGTGCCAGCGGAAGCCAGCAATTTTTTGAAAGTGGGTGCCCACCTGGGGCACCCTCGACAAGCGAAATAGTTGGGGCCTCAGGTGGAACCTCAATGCCCCTGTGGCTCCAGCCGGCTCCCCAGCCAGCACATTGTGGTGCTGGTGGAAGCCTCCTCCATTAGTTAACTCCCTCTCAGCTGGGAGCATTTTCTTTCTCTGCTCCCATCTGGATGGGAACAAAGTTGTGTTCTCTGCCCAGGATAGTGCAGGCAGGAAATAAATATTATATTCCCTGTCCCTACTCTCCCAGGCTTGGAACATGAGAGTCCCAGGAGATGGAGTCCCCAGGGGCCGATCTACAGCTGGGGAGGCGGCCCAATGCCCCTCCAACAAACAAAAAGCACTGGTCCTGGGAGTCAGGGGATGGGGTTCCCGGGACCTTAGAGAGGCTCAGGGAGGGGGTCGTCATGCCTTTCTCCCCAAAATTTAAATCTCAACCCTGGGCCCTAAAAAGCTCAGGGAGGGGGCCACAGCATCCCCCTCCCAATTTAATAAAAAACATCTCCAGGGGATGAGGTCCTGGGGCCTGAACAAGGCTTGATAAGGTGGCATGCACAACCGCTCCCCATTTCAGAAAAAGAGGCCCCGTGGATAGTATCTCTGGGGCCTGAAAATGGCTCAGGGAAGGGGACTGCACACCAATCTCCCCTATAAAAATGAAAGCACTGACTCTCCAGGCCCTGGCTCACTCCAGGGGCTAATAGTCTCAGCCCATGTTTGTTTTCTTTAATTGTGTCACTAAGTAAAGCAGAATATTTTGGCAAACCGGAGTGCTGTCTGTGTGTTCTTATCGGACCGTGTAGAGGAACGTCTCCCGAAATAGCTTGCAACCTTTACGTGCTGGACCAAAGACATGTACGGTTTATCGACTATGAATACGCTGGATACAATTATCAGGCGTTTGACATCTCGAACCATTTCAATGAATTTGCAGGCGTGAATGAAATGGATTATCGGCTGTTGCCCAGCAGAGAGACCCAGCTCCAGTGGCTCAAACACTACCTGAAGGCCTACAAGAAACTCCGAAAGGACACCAGTGGGGTGACTGAAAAAGAAGTGGAAGAACTCTACATGCAAGTCAATAACTTTAGTTTGGCAACTCATTTCTTCTGGGGATTCTGGGCACTGATCCAAGCACGGTATTCCACAATTGCTTTCAACTTCTCATGGTCTCATTGTTTATGTACATGGCTTCCTGATGAAGGCGTACAGCCGAAACGCGCGTAGGATACAGATTTTCAAGAGCCATGCCAGAAATGAATGTCCTCTATATCAAATGAAGTGATACATTTTGCATCACCTATATTTTGTAATTAATGTTGAATCATTTCAAATATCTCTATGTATAAAGATGTGTATTGTTGACACTATGAAATATGCATTTAGTAGTGTCTGGATTCATGATAGGAAACATAGCCATTTCATGCAATCTAAATGTGTAATTAAAGTGCAACATTGATCTTAGAGGACAATAATTTCTCTTCCTTTTATCCTTTAATATGTACATGAAAAAAATTGTTTATATATAAAAAATAAAAAATATTTTTGATACCTAATATCAGAGGGTGTATGTATATTATATATGTTGTTTAGGTCCACGATTATTTTCAATTTTCCTAATTTGTTTTGTTTACACTCGAGGAACGTCTACTTGCAATAGGGTACAGGACTTGTCACCCATATACACCCATATACAGCACTGGCGCTGCAAGGTGGATGTGGCTGCCAGACAGGAAGGACACATATATATATTTATATATAACCGTGATCAAGGTATTTTGCAATACCGAAACGCGTTGGTTGTTCGCCTGTAACCTGATGAAACAAATGAAGAAAATGAAAAAATAAAACATTGCAAAATCTCTGGGAGAGTGCGACCCTTTGTTCCTTACTGAGGTAAAGGATTTGGAGTATATATATATATAAATACACACACTCTACAATACCACTGACTCTCTGAATTTGCTCACCTCATATGTCTGTTTTTCTAGTAAAGTTTTTAACCATAGGGTTAGCACAGTGACATCCACGCTGATCTGAAAAATGACAAAAGCCTTTTACCACTCCATGCACAGTTTTTTAGCTTTAGGTTGTTAAAATACCATCCAAGCCAACCTGAAATGAATACAAACAACGTCTGACACATATATTTTACTCTAATTAGAGTTCATCAGAGAGGTATAGCTTTGTCCAGACGCAAGGGAGCACCAAGTATAAGTCAAGACAATACTCTTTCATGCTCAGAGCACCACATAAATTATGCATAAAACGGAAGCAGGGAACTCTGGGTGGTTCTGGGGATTACTGTTACCTGAAATAACTATGACTATTGAATTTCAATGTTTTTCTCGTTTAAAACATTGCGCTTAACCTGACATTTTCACCTAACTATAAGGTCATTTTAACCTTTGTTTTTACAGTGAAGTTCTGACTTTTTTTTTAAGGCAAAATAAGATATTATTACCATCACTTATTATAATGTCACCTTAGCCTCTGTTTTAGTAATATTTAATTACCAAACGGAACACCAACCCCATGCTGTGGCCAGGCCGTGGGCCCAACCCTCTACTGGCGGCCAACCCCTTCCATGCACAGCACCCCCCCTCGCTGGCAGCCAGTCCCCTAGCATGCACGGCCCCTGTGCCCAACCGACCCTTTGACTCCAATTCCCCTGTGGCCGTGCATAGCCACGCCAGGTCCTGCTTCCAACTCCCCTTGAGTAGCCAAACCCCTCGCCAAGCACGCCATTTGGCCATGTCTTTTCATGGGAACCCACTGTATACACTTATGCCCACCCCCCTTTTATATGTTTTTTTGCCCCACAGATGCTCCGTGGGAGCCAGCACGGTCACCTGTGCTCCCGCCAGAGTCCTTCAGGAGTCCATGGTCCTCACTGTCACCCGCAAGACACCCACGGACACCCGCAAAAAATTGTTTTTTCACAATTTGGGCACAATGGGGACCCGCCACATGGTCCAGGAGGTCAGGGTACCCTGTCCCATTGTACTTTATTTTCTTTTAATTTTCAGGACACAGGTACAGAGAAAAAAACAAACATGGGGCATATGTACAAGGAAATGGCGTGGAGCTGCAGCTAATTTTGCCACGCAGCATCATTTAAAAAACGCAGGGATGCGCTGTATTTACAAGAATACGGCACACCCTTGTGGTTTTCCTAGCACTGGCGCTAAAAATAGCTGCCTAGCGTCAACACAGATACCCTTGCGCCATAGTTCAAAGGTGCCTGCATTGCGGGGATGATTGTTTATGTGCAGGAAGGTGTCCCTTCCTCCACATAAACAATCATTACTGGTGTTTTGCTCTTTCTATTTTCTGCAGCACACAGAAAAAGCAAAAACAAGGAGAAATATAAGTATTTTTCCTAGTTGCGCCAATCTAATGCCTGCTTTTGCATCGCATTCGTTTTTGGCGCTGCCTCAGATTTGTCCACAGCAGCACCCATTGAACGACCCTTTTCACGCAGATACCTGCGTGAAAGGGTACCATATTTATAAAGCGGCATTAAGCCATGCAAAGTGGCTTAACGCTGATTTGTAAATACGGTGCAGGGCATTGCACCACCGGAAAGTGAAAAAAAGTGACATTCCTGTGGCGCAATCCTCTCGTACATATGCCCCATGATGTTCACTGTTGCTCCTGAATAACGGACATCCTGTAGAACATCACAAAACCCAGACAATTACATTTCACCACATAATTACCATAACAAAAACTTTTGTCAAAAAATACACATTCCATAAACTATGCAAAAACTAAACAAAGTAAGATGGTCGCTAACATATTATAATAAGTATATTATGGACAAAACAATTAATGCCCGTCGTATTTTGTTACTGGCAAACGCTGCATGGAACCTAACCCGACATAGATACATAGGAACAGAAATAGAACAGTTTCAAATACAGCTTGAATTTACATATTTGTTAATGGACAATTCGTGAGTGCTTGAGTTTTTCATCAGAGTAATGTTTCACTTACAAGAAATACAGGAGAATTAGCAGCGATGCGATGTAAATAAATAGATCAATAAATGCGACATGAAAGGAGTTGGTATCAGTTTTAAGTATCTCTCATATTTGTACCCGTATGACAGTGGAAAGGTGTATAAGAGTGTAGGGGGTGGACAATAGAGAATTACGGTTGTTTGGGAGTGGCAAAATAGTTATCAAGGGAGTTCCAGATAGAAATATATAGACCAGTCTCGCGGTAATCAAATAGGCCACTAGAGGTCACTGCAGTTTAAAAAAAAAAAGACAGGCTCATTTATACTACCTTTAGGGTCCGAGTCTGAGTGTACTTGTTCCTGCTGCAATCAATGCCCACTATTCACCTATTGGTATTCTATTCTGCTTTTAGTCAAGAAGGAAGGCATGCTCTACTACCGGTTTTAGAGAGCTTCAGATACGGTTCCTGCATGACTTACTATCAACAATAATGCATGTAGTAACGTTAGATTATATCATAGAGTTGGTAACTTCTTGGAAGGGGTAATGAATAGCTGGGTCAACAGGCAGTTCAGTAATGTTTTTGTACCACTAAAGATCATGCTACCGAACAAACTCCCTTTTTAATATGCTCATTGCATTTTTGGTATTAGAATATTTTGTCGTGCTGCGTTGTATTTATGGCACATGGTCATTTTAATATTGCAGTGTTTCCTGTACTGTCCTTTGAACAAAAAGGGAGATTGCCATTTTATATCTTATGAGTTCCCTTGATAACATCTGCAAAGATATGTTGTAAATTGGAGGCATATTTATCAAGGGTTTGCGTCACGTTTGCACCACGCAACGTTGTGCATGCGCAACGCAAACCCTAAAATGCGATTTATCAAGCCACTTGAGGCCACTTTGCGTGGTCCTGAGTGGCTAGATAAACCAGGAGTAACGCATCGCAGCACAAATCACTGTGTTGCTTTACTCTGCCCTAGGAAGGCGTTCCCAGATGGTAGACCTGGGAATGCACTAAAATGCGACGCCTTCCTAGGTGAGGCGCAATGAGGAGAAATATCTTTATTTCTCCTCTTTACTTCCTCTTTCTATCTGGACTGCATAGAGGAATATGCCTCAGGGGATTGTTGTTGTGCAGGAAGGTGCCCTTTCCTGCACAAAAACAATCCTGCATGCAACGCAGGCACCCTTGCACCACGGTGCAAGGATGCCTGCGTTGGCACTAGGCAGCCCAACGTGCGCCAGCACACGGGAAAAGGACAGGAATGCGCCGTATTGTAATAAATACGGTGCATTCCTGCCCTTTCCCTATAACGCAGCACAGTACAGCAAGGTGACTTGCTACGCTGCGTTGCGTTACTTTTTAATAAATATGGCCCATGATTTGTAGCACCTGAACTATGGTGCATGTGTTAATGTAAATAAGGAACGACTTAATTAAGATTTTCCTGGCAAGTGATAACTGAAATATTACGCTAATATTCATGTTGCTGTAGGGGCACAGTGAGATTTATATAAGCCTTGATTACAATTCTAGGTGTGCTGCTGATTATGTGATCTTAATCTTTAGTTTCAAGAAAGGGCTTTGAAACCTTGTTGTAGGAAGCTGGCTCTGTATATGATCTTGCCACTAGGTGGTAATACCATGCACAGAGTCCAGGAGTTCCCCAAAAGTGTTCAGGGCTCAATGTAAAACCCAAAGTGCACTATTAGTGGTAGTGTGGGCGAGCAGCCTTGCGCCTAACACAGAGGAGTGTAAGGCATTTATTGCATAACAGTGATCAATAATGGACACACGACTCAAGAAGGAGATACAGACCAATTTCATAAAATTATACTTTGTTTTTACTCTATTTTAAGACCCAGGTCTTCGTAATAAGGTAAGTATGCTTGGAATTGAAAATACTTTTCACTAAAGAAAAAAATGCGGAACTGATGAGACTTGAGGACGAAATCCTACAATTAGAAGGGGAGATGAAGGGAGGCAATGAAGAAGAGACCAAACACAAATTTAGAGTGAAACAAAAGGAATACACCGACCTAGCAACAGACGCGGCGAAAGCACTCCACAGGGCCACGCTCTGCAGATTGTATGAAACCAGAAACAAAGCAGGGAAATTGCTTGCATGGCTGGACAGATGAGAACAAGCGAACCAGTCGGTCACAGAACTTATTGTAGAAACAGGGGTAACGATAAGCGATCCTCAAGGAATAGCAGACGAGTTTGCCAAATAACTTAGGCAAATATACGAGCCCCATACAGCCACCCCAGAAGAGGAATCGCAGGCCCTGCTGTCAGACATGACCCTCCCAGCCCTTTCAGCTGACGACCTTTCATCACTGGAAAGTGAACTCACAAACAAAGAAGTGGCGCAAGCCATTAGGGGTCTGCAATCCAGGAAAGCGATGGGACCCAACGGCCTCCCAATCGAGCTATACAAATTAGCCCCCAGTAAAATGGCCCCATATCTCATAGCTTTGTACTCAGAGAGTCGGGAATGGGGAAAACTCCCTATGGACCAGAGGCTAGCCACCATAGTGGTTATCCATAAAGAGGGTAAACCAAAAAACAAGTGCTCTTCGTACAGGCCTATCTCGCTGCTCAATGCAGAGGTCAAGATCTTAGCGAAATTACTGGCCTCAAGTCTGATACAGGTTATCTCTAAACTGGTTCACCCCGATCAGTCAGGCTTCATGCTGGCAAGAAATACTTCATTGAATCTCCGTCGCTTACATGGGGTAATGATGAGAGTAGATACGTTAAGGGAGGACGCAGTGGTGATGTCCCTGGATGCCACCATGGCTTTCGACACAATCGAATGGCCCTATTAATTCACGGTCCTGATGAAAATGGGATTTGGTCCCGGCTTCATGAGTTGGATCAAACTCCTATATACTGACCCGTTAGCGCAGGTGGTAGTAAATAATAAAAAGTCCCCAATATTTGCTCTTAGAAGAGGGACGAGGCAGGGTTGTCCCCTGTCTCCGTTGCTCTTTGCATTGACGCTAGAACTATTGGCGTTGTGGGTCCGAAAGGACCCAATCGTAAGGGGACTGAGATGGTCCGAGGGATGGGAAAAACGTATCTCCCTATATGCAGATGACATTCTGCTGTATCTGGCTTCAGCTAGAGCCTCAATACACAGAGTCCTAAATATATTTACAAACTTCGGGAAATACTCTGGATACACAATAAACTGGACTAAGTCAGTAATCTTTGTATTAAGGGGCGAGTTCCCCCCTCTGCCCAATGGATGTGAGGTGGCAAGAGCCCCAGAAGGTTTTAAATACCTCTGAATATACATCACTAAAGATCCGGCGCTATATTATAAACATAATCTCTCGCCCCCGCTGCAGCGGTTAAGGAGTGATGCGAGACTCTGTAAGACCCTCCCGCTGTCATTATTAGGCCGTGCCACGCTATTTAAAATGATGGCTCTACCATGGATTTTATATGTCTTGCACAATTCACCAAGCCCTGTCCCTACCACTTATTTTAAAGCCATCGAAAGTGAGCAAAGAGAGCTCCTTTGGGGAGGAAAGCCACCATATAGCAGCCCAAAGGTTAGTAAGGGGGTGGTACGATGGAGGCATAGGACTCCCAGACATCAGGAAATACTACTAGGCAGCACAGTTAGTAGCCATCAATCAGTGCACATATAGGCCCCAAGATGACCCGAGATATAGAATGGACAAGTGGCTCCTGCCTGAGGGGGAGCTTTACCAGGGCACTTTATTCCAAACCAGCAAAACTACATTTAACTGGCCTAACCGAACACTCGGTCTAGGTGTGGCACACAGTCACAAAAGCCTGGCGTGGGCAGGAAATATCACACAGGCCTCCCCCTTATGGGACTCTGAGCAATTTGGCACATTGAGAAATACTAAGGGTTTTGACCGCTGGGATATGATAGGAATCTCTCGGGTTGGGGACATGTGGAAAAGGGGAGAAGTAATTCCCTACGAGCAGCTACAGTGAGCACATGAACTAGCAGACACTGAGAGGTTAAGGTATCTACAGATAAGACACGCCCTGCAGACCATCATCCCCAAGGGCGACACGCCCCCGGAATCCTCCCCACTCGAGGATAGAATTTTGGACGAATCTATGCTAAAAAAGCGATCTCCCTGACCTATCAGAAACTTGTCAATAACACACTCAACCCACTCTTGCAGCTCCGTAGGAGTTGGGAAAAAGATATTGCAGACTTGGATGATGATGACTGGCAGGAAGCCCTGGCCTCCCGTAAAGAAGTTACAATATGTATCAGGACCGGCACTAGTAAAAATGGTTTATAGGGAAGACTCCAGGTGTAGAAGAAAATGTGGCCAGGAAGGTACATTCATTCATATAATCTGGGAATGTGTATACAAAAAAAAGAAAGAAAAAATACTTTTCACGCTGAAAAATCGACACTTAGAAACTTTTTCACACAGTTCAATAGTATCCTATGGGGAAAACAATATTGCAATTAAACAGGTAAGTGTTTAACTTACAGTCTCAGTCTTCAGAGGCAAAAGTCAACAAGGGCCAGGGGTCAGGTAAGTACCAAAACTCCACCACCAGCGGCACAGGGGCCGCCGGGTGCAGCGGTCAAAATCAGAGTTTGACCCAATGCTTTCCAATGGAGACAGGGGGTGCCTGGAGCCACACTGCTTGCAGGTAAGTAGATCTGTTGGAGGGGCTAAGCTTTGGGGGTTAGGTTAAGTAGAGGGGGGTCACACAGCAGCACTAAACTTACACCACCAGCGGCACAGGGGGCGGCCGGGTGCAGGGTGCAATTTCTACATCGGGCCCCCAATGCTTTTCAATGAGGATTCTACTGATGACAAATAGGCTGCAGGTGTGGCACCGGAGATTACAAGAGAAAGACCAATGACAGCAGAGGTTAAGTTGGGCTGTAGAGGGTTATAGAGGCACCGTGGGTTCAGCTCACCAAGGCCCAGGGGCTTCGGGTGCAGGGGTGCCTTTCGATGTTGGAGTCTTCTTACCGGAGCCGGTCGCGGTAGGGGGAGCCTCTGTATTCACACTGCAAGGGAGATCAGCCAACACTGGACACAAGGTCAGAATTTCTGGGGAGACTTCACTGCACAGGTGAGCCACTTATATTCGGGCCATGGACGTCGGGTGCAGAGTGGGCAGGAGACGCGGATCCACCTGGAGCCAGGGGTCCTTGGAGCTTGTTTCTTCTTGGACAGGCCCGCTGTCCACAGGAGACTGGAGTCTTTTTCGAAGGCAGCACTCCTCTCAGGGTTTTTGGAGGTCACTGGCTGCAAGACTTGTCACAGATTCGCAGAAGCCGGTAGGGCTGGGGCCAAGGCAGTCGTTGTCTTCAGTCTTCTCTTTAGGGCCGTCTTCTTATTTCTTAGGGCATCGCAGATCGGAGTTCTAGGTCTGGGGGAACCACCTAAATACTAGATTTTGGGGTGGTTTAGGGGAGTAGCAGGTAGGGCCAATGGGCACCTTATCTGGTGTGTTTACACCCTTTATTATGCCACCCTCCTGTGGGAGGGGGCATAGACGGAACCCTGATTGGAAGGGTCTCCCCATCTTCGAAATGGCGGGGATTGAAAGATGTGCTTCACCTCGCCTCCCCCACCCTAGGGGTGGAGTTGACAGAGGTGGGCACACCTCCTATTCTCCTGAGTTTTCCTGCCGGTTTCCCGCCCAAAGTGGGTGTGTAAACCAGGGGCTTCCATCTGCTGCTAGCAGCAGAGAATGGGGGTCGCATTACAAAGGCGGCAGGCCTTTGAAGCTTCCCTCTTCGAGCACTGGCCCATCCTGAGGCTACTGCCTCAGGATGACACCTCTGCCCAAGATGTGCATTGTTTTGGGTCCCAGATAGCAGAGGCTCTCCACCCAGGGGTCCAGAAACATGTCTGTGTGTGGCAGGCTGCCTAAAGCCAGTCAGTGCCCACACCAGGGTCGGTAGTTATTCAGGGGGCACCTGTGAGGTGCCCTCTGAATACATGTTTTAATAAATCTCACACTGGCATCAGTGTGGATGTATTACAAGGAGCTGTTTGGGACCAAACACTCCGGGATTCAGTGAAGTCATCATGGTGCTGTGGAACTCGAGTTGTCAATTTCCCAGCCCATGTACTCTCTATGGCTTCCCTGGCACTTACAATATTAGGGAATATACCCTAATATTGTAGGGGCATATTTGCTCATACAGATATGCCCACACCTGGGATTTAGTGCACCCTGCCTAAGGGCTGGTAAGGCCTGCTAGAGGGGTGACTTACCTATATCTTAGGCAGTGCTAGCTGGCATGGCACACAGGCAGTGTACCATGCCGACTTGGTCATTTTTTCACCTCACAGGGGCATGCCAGCTGCAGGGGCAGTGGCATGGCCGTAGGGAACCCTCTTCAGCATCCAGGTCGTAGGTACCTAGGGTATCACTTACTAGGGGTTCACCGGGGGGGCACACGTACCAATTGTGGACAAGTTTTTAGGGAAAGACAACTGGTACTGAGAACCTGGACAGCAGGGACCCAGTACTCTACACTCTAGGTTGCATCAAAAGCAAGGTATAAAGTGGGGGGTTACTGCAACAGAACCCCATTTTCTCACACTTGTTTGAACTAGAGTTGAGCGAACCAACAAATTAACAGGGAGAGCCGAGCCAGAGCCAAGCCAAGGGTCTGGCTCGGATCTTAGAGCCTGTGCACCAGCCGAGCACTGAAGATATTTCCTATGCAAGTCAAACAACAAATATCACATAAAATATGATAAAGTCTCTTCAATATTCAAAACATGTATGTCTTTACATTTCATTTATTTCGTATTTCTTTACACATGGATGTTTTGACATTAATAGGGCACAATATAGCAATGCAATGAGAAGTACTAATTAAAAGTAATAGTTTTGTACAACTTGTAGTCGCACATATTTGAACATGCTTTCATATGCGATAAGAAGAAAAAAGAGTTTAAGTGAAATTAAATATTTGCTTAAGATCACATAATTTAAGTAGATATCTATTTGTCTTCCCTTATGTTAAGGCTTTCTTTTAACTCGTAGTGTATTTTCTGAAGTTTTTGATACACCGCGCAAACTTAACCCAGAGGTATTGGAGGCTTAACATGAACACCTATTACATTACACAACGTCATATAAATAGTTTTTAGGCATGGGGAGATTAAGCAGGGAAGTAGCCAGAAAATTAAAATATCCCCCACTTAGAACTAAAGCTCTGATGACAGCGAACAAGGCAAGCAAGTGAGCCCAACCCTCCTTAGAAGAGTCTCTTCCATCTAAGCATCTATCCATTCTTGCTTTCACCCTTCCATCCACTATTTCACCTTCACATTCTGCCATCCTTTCTTTCTTTCATCCAACGTTTAGAGCCTCATTACGATGGAGGTCGGACTAGCGTCCGACCGCCATCATATCAGGATGGAGACTGCCCGACATGTAGTCAGCGGGTCCACCTGCCTTATTACGATGCAACCGCCGTGAAGGCGGTCGAAAACATGCCTTTTTCAATTGCGGCTTGTGCTGCGGCCCGGAAAAGGGCCGCAGCACAAGCCACAATTGAAAAAGACACGTTTTGAAACATCCATGCACCGTGTGCCAAGCATGTTTTGGGGGGGTCACATAGCGGAGGCCCACAGGGGCCCTGCTAGGGGCCCCCAAAGTCCCATTCCATCTGCCTTTACATGGCGGTCCGACGGAGAAGGGACATCGTAATCCCTACGGCGGTGCCTCCAAAGGCGCTGCCCCATTGTAGGGATTATGCTTTGACTGACGCACAGAGGCATCGGTTGGTCCCTTCGTCCTCTGCGCTTCGACCGACTGCAGCATTATGCAGCGGTCGCACAGCAGCCTCTGATGTCGGACAAACCACCACCGACGGCCTGTCGATGGCGATCTGCCCAACATCATAATTGGCCCCTTAGTCTTTCCCTATTCCATTTATCCATTCATTCTGCCATCGATCTATCCACTTTGACATCCATCCACTCTGCCATGCATTCACTCATCCTTTCACCCACTCATCCATCATTTTACTCTGAAATCCTTTCACCTGTCCATCCAGCTGTCCACTCCTCCACCCATCCATCCGTCCGTTCATCCATCCATCCATCCATCCCTTTACTCTCCCATCCTTTCATCTGCCCATCTAATCACAGGATTTTGATCCGCTGCTGAGACACTAACCTGGTTCCCCAGTATCACAGTCTGCAGCTCTGGCTCTAACGGCACATTCTAGGTAGAGCGAGGGTGGCCGGCTGAAGCCACATGAAAGCCCAGCTCGTTATGGGCTCTAGGGGCCAGATGTACAAACTTCTTATTTTGTATTTCCTACATCACTATGTAGGAAATGCAAAATGGTAAGTACAAAATTTGCGATTTCTTAATAGCAATTCCTACAGAGTACGAATCGGTATTAGGAAATCGCAAATAGGAAAAGCTATTGCATTCCCACCTATGGGCCAAATAGGAAATGGTTTGCATTCCCTAAATTGTGATTTTCTAATAGGAAATCGTAATTTAGGAAATCCAAACCCAAGGGTGCCTCTGGGCTTAAGCCCCCCCTGGAGGCACCCCAAAATTTGTAGTGCACATGTAAGTGCACATATGTGCGCTTCATGTCACATTAAAAAATTTACTTTTTAATTTTGCACATGGTTACCATCGACTTTGAGTCTATGGTAATAGAATTTCCTAAATGACCAATTTGCATTTAGGAAATGCTTTGTACATGTGCTTTAGGAACGCAAAAAGGTTATTCCCATTTGCGTTTTCTAAATCGCAGTCTCAATTTGCAATTTCTACAGTGTAGAAATTGCAAAATGCGTTCGGTTTTGGCCTTTGTACATATGAAAAGGCTGTTTTGCATTTCTTAATGGGCCCAAATTGCGATTCGGCCCGTTAAGAAATGCAAAAAGCTGTCGTACATGTGGCCCAAGGTTTCAACAGGACCTCGAGCTGAGCCAGAGCCAGGCTTCCGGCTCGAGCCAGACTCGAGCTTTCAGTGGCTCGCCCACCTATAGTTTAAACTATATATTCGTCAGTGAGTGCTTAGCATAGGCCAGGAAATTAAGAGCTCACTGACTACTATAATAATGGACGCTGGATTTTAACTTGTTTTTATATTAATTGACAGGGGTTGGTGTTTTAACCTGTTACTTTTTTCGTTAACATCCTATGGGATCGTGGGCACTTTTGCGTTTGTCTATGTTGACCGGGATGTATAACCGAGGATAACCTTCTGAGGATTATTTTTATACCATTTTTATGAATATATATTGGCAAAATTAGTGATTCAGGTGTAAAAGATTTGATAGGCGAATTTGTATTACGTAATTGTGCCACGATGATGAGACTGTGCTTCGTTTGTGCGCCTCAAACCAAAAAATAAAAATAAAATAAACTGAAACAATACAACCTTATTTTGCGCAAAAAACGCGGTGATTTTGATGGGAAAAAATGCGGTTTGGAATCACGTTTTTTCCCTCTTATTAACAGCCTGTCCGCTACTGCGTTAAAACTGCGGTCTTTTCAGACAAAAAATTTCGGAAATAGTGGGGGAAAAAATGGCCGTGATGTGCAGTGAAATGCTGGATTCTTACACTAACTTCTCCAGACTTTATCCTCTCCCCGCCTATTTAAGGAAGCTGGAATGGCTTGGCTTGCTTAGAATTGTGGGACCGCCTTTTCAATGTCCAATAAGGACAACTGTAGTTTGAAAGGAGAAACGTATACAATATTCTTAATGTCTTTCTTCTTCAGCTCTGGCAGTTTTATTAAAAATATAAAAGATTAAAATTCACGCCTCCATGTCCGGGGCACAGCCTGTGGAGTGAAGCAAGGTGAGGCCTCAGTGCCCAGCCCACGAGCAAGTGCAGCCAGAGTGCCGAGGTGGCACCACTGTGTACCCAACTGAAAGAGTGGCACTGGAGTTGGACTGCAGAGGTGGCACTGAAAGACAGGCTGTGAGGGAACACATGGAACCATACTGCCAATCTGGTGCTGAGAGCCAGACGGTAGAGGGGCAAGATTGCCTCAGTGGCACGGAAAATCGTACTGCTTAGGTGGCACTGACAGACAAACTGCAAGTGGCACCTAGCCAGATGATGAGGTAGGACTTAGAGCCACAATTCCCATTGTGGCACTGAGAGCCTGACAGTGCAGTGGTTCTGAATGTCAGACAGCAAAAGTGCCAGCCAACTGAGGTGAAACAGAGTCAGACTGCCCAGGTGGCACAGCGGGTTAGACTGAGAGGTGGGACTTGCCTAGACTGTGAGGTGGCGCTGTGATCCAGGCTGCCCAGGTGGCAGAACTGAGCTGTCGATGTGGCACCGACAGCCCATTGAGGTGACACTGAATCAGACTGCCGAGGTGGAATAGGGGGCAAAAACGTGAGTTGGCACTTAGAGGCATTTGCAAAGTTCTTTCAAGAGCCGTATTGCCAATGTGGTACTAAGAACTTGACTGCAAATGTTGCACTGAGAGCCAAGCTGCCATATTGGCACTGAGAGCCAGATTGCAAGGTGACACTTACCCAGGCCTGCGAGGTGGCAGAGAGAGCCAATCTGTGCAGGTGGCAATGAGAGATAGTCTGCCATGGTGGCTTTGACAGCCAGACTGCCGGTGTGGCACAGAGAGACGGACTTCCAAAGTGCCAGTCAAATTGAGGTGAAACTAAGAGTCAGACTACCAAGGTGGCACTGGTGGCCAGACTGCGAGGTGGCGCTAAGAATCAGAGCTATACTGCTGAATGACACTGAGAGCGAGGCGGCCAGGTGAAATGTGAACTAAATTATAATGACAGAGAGAACTGGGCACCGGCCGGTCGAGGTGGTGCTAATGCGACACCAAGGTAAAGGTAAAAGCCATTCTTCCACGAGGAGCTAAACATCTTCGGTGGAAGGAGGGCCAGGCTCCCAAGATGCCACTGAAAGCCAGACTGCCAAAGTGGCACCTACAGGTTGACTGCACGGGTGTCACTCAGAAGCTGATAAAGCTAGACTGCAAAGTATCACTGCCAAACAGCCAGGGTGGCACAGAGGGTCAGACTGCCATGCTGGCACTGACAGCCTGAATGTTGAAAATGTCAGTTAACACATAGGGCCCGATTCCGATCTCGCTCGGAAGCGCTCCTGACGGCATCCGTCAGTAGCGAGTCCGAGTCGTACGCATGATTTCCGTGCGGCGCGTACAGTTGTACGAGCGAGCAAGTACGATGCAATAATCGCCTCGCGCTCCGAGCGGCTCATACGCGTCAGCGATCCCCTCAGGACGACTCCGCCATGGCCAACACGCACAGCGCAACGGTGCGGATTCCCGGAAGACCCAGTACGATGCGCGCGCCGAGCAGCTGGATCGAGTCGGAGCCTCCGCCTCGAAAAATCTCCGGGAAGCGGACTTCGGGGGTCCGTAGCGGACTCTCCTCAACCTGGGCCCCTCCGACTCGATCACTGGGGGAGGCCCAAGGGTCCCCCCTACACATGCATGCACGGTGCGGGCGGGACCGAGGCGTCCCCGGGACATGGGGCGCCCTCGTCCGAGACGTGTGTTTATTGTCTGTGGGAGCCTATCTACTCAACGTACACCAGGCTCCCATAGACTTCAATGGGGCTCCAAGCGACCCGAGTCCATCAGCGCTGCAACGCATCGTACTCTGTCGCTCAGAGCCCAGGAGCACGAGTCGCTCGGAAAGCTCTAAGAGCGCGAGTCGGCCATAGGGCTTTCCGAGCGAGATCGGAATCGGGCCCATAATGTTTTAAACTAAAAAAAACACTGAAATTCACCAGTTATCTCAAGTAACTATGACTTGTTTAGTAAACTAAATATAACTCCGACTTCATCCTGCACTGTATCCATCATGGGACATCCTATAAAATTAGTCATATAAGGAAGACTGTAATGCAGACCATCTAGGCTAATCTGTGTCCTCAATCTGACCTTTTCTCTTTCACAGACCCCTGAGATTTATAAAGTGGATAGCCCAATTGTTCCATACCGCACAGTAGGTACATTGTGCAAATGTTGTTTGCTATTCATCAGTAAGGCGACACTGCTATCACAAGAGGATAAACAATTTCAGCCTGACTGAGGCTTCAGCACAGAGGCATGGGTGCTGTTTTCGGGGTTCGGGAGAGGAGCACCCTGCTGTCATTGTGAGGTCGCTGCACGACTGAATCTCAGCCCAGCTGATTCCTGTTTTCCCACTGTGAGGAGGGATGCCCAACTTGTGACCAAGATGAGGACCTGAGCACATTTGCCCACAGGTAATGGGGAGTTAGATCATCCAGTAAGGGATTTGGCGGTAAAGAGTCAGAATATCGAGTTGGAAATGTCGACTTGCACTAATATTGAGTGCAAAATATCGAGATACATAAATATCGACTGCAAGAATATCGTGGTCAAGAATATCAAGTTTAAGGTGAGAAATATCGTTTTCTAAAATATCAAAGTCATTAATATCGTTTGCAAAAATATAGTTGTTAAAAATATCGTTTTTTTAGTTAGGGGTCGATTCCGATCTCGGCCGGAAGCGCACCGAATACGATTCGTCCGAGAAAAATACGAGCCTAACGCGGGTTTCCCGACCGATTCGAACAGTAGTCCGAACGAGCAAGTACGATGCGAACGACCGCGAAATCGCCGACCGACTCGTTTCTGGCTCCGAACCGCTCCGTACGACTCAGTCGCAGACGAACCGTACTGCGCAATGGAGTCGATTTTCGACCGAGGCAGTACGATGCACGATTCGGACAGCCGGATCGAGTCGGAGTCTCCGGGTCGAAAAAGCTCCGGGAAGCGGACTTCGGGGGTCCGTGCCGGACCCCCTTCACCCATAGCCGAACGAGTCGAACACAGGGGGGGCCCAAGGGTCCCCCCTTCACATGCATGTACGGTGCGGATGGCACCAACGCGTACCCACTGCAGGGGGCGCCCCTGTGCGAGACGTACCTATTCAGCTGTGCGAGGCCATGCACGCGTCGTACGACCGGCTCCCATTGACTTCAATGGGAATCCGACCGAGACGAGTCCGTCAGCATGCGGCAGCATCGTACTCGCTTGGTCGGACTCCAGGGGTACGGCTCGGTCGGAAAACACTCCGGAACCGGCTCGGTCGGAGTGCTTTCCGACCCAGATCGGAATCGACCCCTTAGTGTTATGTATTTTAGAATGTATTTTAAATGTATGTGCTTTCTTTTTTTGTCTAAGTATTGTATTTGTTTTTTAATATATGTGTTAAATTTTTAGAAGTTATTAATTTTATTTTAATATAATTTTGCATTTTAGTTCTGTAGCGGGTTGCGGGTTTATAGGGGAATAGGGTGGGAAGTAATTTAATTATAATTAGGGCTCCCGGTTTTATGGTATTTATTTTTTTGCCATTTCCGTCTGTATTTATCCATATTTATTTTTTGGGCATTTTTTCTGTATTTATCCACATTTATTTTTGCCACAAGCAAAAGACGACGCTACAGCTAGTATTTTTCCACATTTATTTAAATTGAAAACACAGCGAAAATAAAATGCCTTTCTACACTTGAAGTTGAAGGCATTGAGTAAACTTAGTGCTGCACTACTTCTATAATAAACAAGAAATGCATTGCATTTGTTAGTATCACAGTATTAATTGATCCAACTTTCGAGTGCCATGCTACATACATTAGCTGCAATTCCCACAATAAAAACGTCTGCATTTTTCATTGTAATTTTTTTTTTTTTTTAATGTTTCCTTACTAGTGCTTTCGTAGCCATAGTTCATTCAGGGCCCCTGTTCTCTTTTAAACTGCTTGTCATTGGATTAAAAATAAAATCAAACAGCCCTGAGCACACCGAGCAAGTACTAAAATCTACAGAGCTCCTAAACTGAATGTGTTCTCAACGTTGAAGCCCCACTGATTTTTAATTGCTAGACGCCGAAAAACAGCCCCTGCTAACAGGGAAGGTACCAAACCCCCCTCCCCGGGGATTGATGTACTTGATTTATGTCGGGCTATCAGTGAACATCATTGGCAAATTACACAAGGACACAAGTTCCCCACAGTACTCTGACTGGGGAAAGCTCCTCTGCCACAATCTACTGGCTCCAAGTGAGTCACTCGCCTCAGACACTCACTTGCGGTGCACATGTTATGTTAAAGGCAGACGGCCCATTGTCATTCTAAATGTGATAATCATCTGAAGTCAGAATGACAATGGGCTGTCCACAGCCTGTGCGAGGTCGGGGAGGGGCTGTTGCATCCCGTGGAGTTCCAAAGAGAAGTGCGAAGTGCGAGCTGGCCCCAAGAACTTTTTAACTCCTGGGGTCTATTGCAGGGGAACAGCACAGTTTGCTGAAATGCCCAGAATTACGGACAAAAGGCGTCCGTAAAAGGAATGATGCTGCTGAAAACTGGAAACATGTCAATGGAGGTGCATTAGTATGCATTAACAACGATCCCCCGCCTACTCCCTTAAACAATTTAACTCAGACTGCGAGCAGCGATGGCGGCTTCTGTACTGCAGATCCGCGACTCAGATGCCCTCCAAAGTCTGATCTTTATTTCTTTGTCCTTAAGGTTTTCGAAACCCTTTCAGGCCAACTCTGTGATGCGATTCCCCTGCAGGAGAAGCTCTATTTTTAGATCAGCTCGCAAACCGAGACTAGAATGTAATAGAGAAGGAAATATCCTTAACGTGCGCCCAAGGTGTGCTTCCTCACTGATTAGCACATCCCAGAAGGCGACCTCATCCATGCACAGTTTTACTAGTATTTTGCCGTTTCTAAATATAAATACAGACCAAGGAAAAATAGTTTTCCGTCTGTATTTATATGTAAAAATCCGTTTAAATGGAAAACCGGGAGCCCTAATTATAATAAATTGAATATTAATTTTTATTTATTTATTTTTGGTTTTATAGTGTTAATTGTGAGAATTAATTTATAATTAATTAATTAATATTTGGCTGTTAATTTTTATTGATTAATTAATTGGTAAATAAGTTAATTGTGTCATTTTTTTAGGAGCGGGTTGTGGGTTTAGAGGGGAATAGGGCGGGAAGTAATTTAATTATAATTAAGGCTCCCTGTTTTCCGTTTTTACGGATTTTTACAGATAAATACAGACAGAAAACAATGTGTTTTCTGTCTTCACTTTTAAAAAAAAGTAGATAAATACAGAAAATTGTGCTGCTTTTAAGTGATATATAGCCCAACAGCTGAGCAGCTGGAAAGCATGGGAAATTAAAAAACAGGATGAAATTACTTTAAATAACGGCATGTGTCAATATACATTTGTGGAATAATGCTAGTATTTACCAGTGGATGTATTGTTATGTAATATTTATCAGCTTAAATAGCTAAAACACGACAGACATCAAAGTATGATTGCCCGTCTATCAGTTAAATAAATATGGAAATGTACAGTTTTACAACTTCATTTATACGCAAAACACAAAATAAATATGGATAAATACAGATAAAATGGCTCAAAAATAAATATGGATAAATACAGACGGAAATGTAAAAAAAAAAAAAACATAAAACCAGGAGCCTAGTTATAATTAATTTATTAATATGTTTTATTAATGAATATTTATTTAATTAGAATTTTATATTGTTAATTGTGGGAATTAATTTAATATTAATTATTTATTAATTTGTTGTTAATTATTATTAATTAATTGGTAATTATGTTAATTGTGTCATTTTTTTAGGAGCGGATTGTGGGCTGAGAGGGGAGTAGGGTGGGAAGTAATTTAATTTTAATACATTTATTAATATTTTTAATATAATATTTATTTATTTTTATTTTATAGTGTTAAATGTGTGAATTAATGTATTACTAATTATTTATATTTTGATTCTTAATTGTTATTAATTAATTAATTGTTAATTAATTATGTTAATTGTGTCATGTTTTACGAAGTTGGTGGTGGCATTTATAGGGGAATATTGTGGGAGGTAATTTATTATTAATTAATTAATTATTTGTTAATTAATGCTAATTAATTTTTTTTTTTAAATGCCAATTGTGTAATAATTTTGATGTGTGAGTTGTGGGGTTTATAGTGGTAAATGGTGGGAAGTAAGGGTGTCATTAGGATGGCGGTCTGAAAACCTCCCCGACCGAAATGGTAGCGGGAAAAGACCGCCCGCATGGCCCGCGAAATCACCGCCGGTCGAGTTACGATGATCCGCGGTCGAACTCCGACCGCGGCGGTTGGATCGCGAGCCTTAACATTGCGGCGGTTGCTGCTGCCCGCAGCACCGCCGCGATGTCGAAAGGAGCATGTCCTGCATTTCCCTGCACTGCGTGGCAGGCACTGCACAGTGCCTGCCACCTGGTACAGGGAAATGTAGGGGGGGACCATGGGTAACCCCCCAGTGCACCCACCCCCCCCAAACATCGGGGGCCCGCAACGGGCCCCCGGAAGACAATTTCCGCATGCCTTTCCATGGCGGTCTGACCGCTGAGGAAAGGCTGGCTACCGCCGGCATCATAATCCTGCCGGCGGAGCCTGCTCTGCACCGCCACCATTATCCTGGTCCTTTTCCGCCCGCCAGGCAGGAGTGCGGATGGCGACCGGCGGAAAGCGGCGGTCGGAATTTCCCACTGCCGCGGTCACCACCGCCATCCTAATCGGACCGGCGGTTTTCTGGGTTGCAATCGCGGGCGGATGTCCACCGCCGGCCCGGCGGTGGACATCCGCCCGCCATCGTAATAGACCCCTACATTTTTAAAAATTAATTAATGATTTGTTGTTAATTGATATTAATTTATTAATGTAAGATTAGTTATGGAAATTGTGTAAATATTTTTAGGTGTGTGTTTTGGTGTTTATTGGGGTAGAGGGTGGAAAGTAATTTAGTTTAATTTAATTAACCATTACTAGATCATTAATATTCATTTATTAATTGATAAATATTTTTGGTAAATGTTTATTTTTATTTTGTTTGGGATTTAGGTTCTATAGCTGTAACGTTTGGTTAGTACATTCATTTTACCTTTTTAAATGTGTTTTTTAATTATTAATATTTGTTTAATTGATAATTGTGTTAATTATGGAGGTACACTTTTTTATTTAATTTAGATGTATGTTGTAAATTGTGTGGTGTTATAGGGTAGGAAAAAAAATATTACATTTATGTAATAATTATTTTTTTAGATTAAAATGAATTTGTATTACAAAATATTTGTTTGTAAATTTTTTGTTAAATTAAAAAAATTAATCTTTTTATGTACATTTTAGATTTTTTATACATTATAATATGTTTCTATGTTTTGTAAATTTTTATATTTTATATATGTTTTGTTTTTGGGTTTCTTACTCTATTTTGTATTGTAGTTGATATTTTCTTTGTTTTTAAATTTGAATTTTCTTCAGTGGGAATAGTAATTTATACCCCTACACTATCCAACACTTTCCCTACTGTTGCACTCGCTGGAGTGGGAATAGTAATTTTTACCCCTGTGCTATCCAACACTTTCCCTACTGTTGCACTTGCTGGAGTGGGAATAGTAATTTTTATCCCTCCACTATCCAATACTTTCCCTACTGTTGCACTCATTGGAGTGGGAATAGTAAATTATTTCCCTCCGCTATCCAACACTTTCCCTACTGTTGCACTTACTGGAGTGGGAATAGTCATTTTTACCCCTACGCTATCCAGTACTTTCCCTACTGTTGCACTCGCTGGAGTGGGAATAGTAATTTTTATCCCTCCGCTATCCAACACTTTCCCTACTGTTGCACTTGCTGGAGTGGGAATAGTAATTTTTTCCCCTCCGCTATCCAACACTTTCCCTACTGTTGCACTCATTGGAGTGGGAATAGTAAATTATTCCCCTCGGCTATCCAACACTTTCCCTACTGTTGCACTCGCTGGAGTGGGAATAGTAAATTATTCCCCTCCGCTATCCAACACTTTCCCTACTGTTGCACTCGCTGGAGTGGGAATAGTAATATTTTCCCCTCCGCTATCCAACACTTTTCCTACTGTTGCACTAAATGTAGTGTAAAATGTAGGTTTAAAAAATATTAAATATTGTAATATTTTAAGTTATAATATAATTTGTTTTTTAATTTTTATGTTACAGGTGTATGTATATATATATGTATTTAAAATGTTTAATATATTTCTAACATTTTATAATTAATTAAAATTATTATTTATTAATTATTTTTAAGTAAATATATATATATTACATTTTATATATATATATATATATATATATATATATATATATATATGTTTAATGTATTTATAAATTAAATTTATTACTTATAATTGTCAAAATTTACAAAAAAATCTAAATAATTTTTTTATAAGTTAAATGTATTAGTTAATTTATTTTACATTATTTTTTATACATAGAAAACAATATTTTTTTTCGATATTTTTGTACTTACCAATATAAAGATAGGAGGTCGATATTTTTGACAACGATATTTATGTCCCGATATTTCTGTAGGTCGATATTAGTGTTGTCGATATTCTGTCAGTGATCCGGATTTGGCAGATCACCCACCCCAAGCCCTCGGTTAGGGAGTGCATAGTAGGAGTACACTATACCCAGTACTTATATGCCTTTATATATACACTGCTTTAGCACAATAGTGGATTTGCTTATCCTTTTCACAGTTCTCGTAATGCTAATAACTCTCATTTGCTTCTGTCTATTAATCATTGCAGCATGTCTTTTATACAAGAATCACAATGGTTCAATAAATATTGAAACATCTCGTTGTGCCTTTCTTGTATATCTCTTTGGGTATGAACGAGTTACTGAGCGAAAAGGTTCTAGATCTGTTACCACGATTCCTTGGGGATTCAGGGTTGTCTGAGGCTGCACAATCCATTTGTTGCCTTCTTAGGGTTAGGGGTACTTATGGTTGCACTGTGAGCTAGCAGGGCTATAGGCCAACATACCCTGAGCACGTGCATAGAATCAGTCTGGCACAATCCCAACGTTTATGTTGTCCAACAAACGCACAGTTCCCACTGAGGAAGTGGAAGCCGTACGACAGCCATTACATTAAAATAGGTAATGCTAAATCTTCTGAACATAAGCACAGTTTGAGGAATAGTTTGTATAATGTCCTTTATACTTCCCTCATTAAAGTTAAAAGGCCTTCCCTTGGTAAAGAGGCTGACAAATTAATTTAGGATTGATTAGTTTGGAATTAACAAACTGATATGCGAGCTCTATGAATAAGTGACATGATTGACATGAAAAACAATTATACCCAAGAGTAAAAGTGACAACGATGATACCCTCTGGCCTGTGCTTTGTTAAAAAGTGTGACTTGTAGCATTAAATAAACTGAAGAAGAATATATGGGATAAAGTACCCCCAGCTGTACATTAAAAGGAGACTACAACTGCTAATTAAATTGTGTCCGCAGGCTCTGTTCCTTTTTTATGAGGTCACAGAGCTCTGAGGTGACTTACACTATTCTTTTTCACACACAGCTGTCACATTATTCCTTGTAATAAGTATTTCTTCCCATTCTTCTGACTTCAAACTTGTTCCTGGTAAGGCGTGAGGCGGTCATCATATACGTTTTTTTTCTTTCTGTGATTTGTATGACCAAACAATCGTGCAGTTCAAAGAAAAACAAAGTAGATGTAGTGCTTATGCCTGGTCAGGGACACTGCCTCTCATCCTTAATGTGTTTGTTTCTATAGAGCCAAACCCTGCACCCCAGGGAGGGCTGCATCGGAATGTAAGCAGAAGGGCTTTACAACTGGGTGGTTTGAAGCATTACAAAGAAATTGTATTTTCTCCTTGTATCCACATCGAATATAGCAGCCCTGCCACTTTATTGCATTATATATTAGGAACCTGCTCTCTCTATTCAGGCATACTAATAGCTTCCTTCCGGTTGAGCTGTTGGGCGGGCAACCAACTGTGACTGTCTGACATCTGTGCCTCGAGAACTCAGGCAGCATTTAAATAGTCTCAGGGTGCTGTTCGCATGGACTGAAACGTAGCCACCACAACTTGCAATACCAGTAGCAGCTGCAGTATTTATTTTAAGCAGCAGGAATTGAGGTAGGTGGGTGGCGGTAAAGGATTTCAGCCAATTCCAGCCCTAAGAGTGACTCTATCCCATACTGACCTCCTTCTGCCAGTCACAATCCTCTTCACCCATGTTCCTTACTCCACTAGTTGTCTTTGATAGTTTCAGAGGCCTCCTACACTGTGTCTGCCCCCAGGTGACAAGATCAGCAACAGACAACCTATGCTGTCACTCAGAGCTAATCCTCTGTCCTAGCATCCCTCCACATGCTGGCCCTTAGAACCCTTCTGTTGGCTTTCATCATGGATGCTTTTATCATGAATGCCAAGTAGTTCTGTGCATGGCACCGTCAGCTAGTCCTGGCATTTTATCGAACTGCATTTTATGAGCTGTGATTCTGAGACATTCATTCCAATGTAAAAAGCAAACCTACAAGTCTCAGGATATATATGTCACAGTTGACTAAAAAGCAGTGAGTGTATGAAGGCTTCACACTTAACATGGAAGCTGTCTGAGTCCCATTCTGCCAGCCACTAGTGCCCATAAGGCTGTCAAAACTACTCACACTCTGAGAACCTCAAGCAGTCCTCATAGACCCTAAACCATCTGTACTAGACCCCACCTTCTGTTTTTCTGCACATATAGGTAATTTAAGTGGTCTGATAAAAAAGCTGGCCCATTTTCAACCTGCCTATCAATTCTCCCCCTGTTCTGCCCCCTTTGCCCGCCTGCTTGACCCCCTGTCTGCTTACATTCCCTTCAGGTTGCTCATTCTCCCCCAGAGTCTCTCAGCTTCCACTGCAGCCAGCCAGTTTACCCCTGTAACCACTATTTCTCCTGGTGTTTCTACCTTCCATATCTCTCTGCTCCCCTTCCCAGGTTGTTCGCTTTACTTCTTATTCTGTCAGCTCTCCTTCACAAACTGTACGCTCATGGTCCAAGTTGCAATGTTCAACCTCACCATGGAGAGAACGCATCCGTGTGCGTGCAGTGTTTTGTAAGAGTCCTGCATGACGTAAGGGGATCATATTAATAAATGAGGGTGGGGCTGAGCAGTCAGTAAGCCCTGAACCCAAAATGTTGTGCACCCAGACTGAGCCTTTATTTCTAGGCCCTGTCCAGCCCGTTACGTGTTGTCCAGTGTAGTGTAGGGCCCCACTGATCACCGGAAGGGTCCTACACTACACTGGTGATGAGGGGGGGCCACAGATCCTGTTGCCCACCCGACAACACAGAGGAAGAGGAAGGCACATCGTTGTGCTGCCGGGTGAGTCCGATAGCACTGCCGGCCTACCCGCAAATAACTTCAGGCTCGTCATCGCAGCAGCAGACAAGACTGTGGGGTAAGGGCGCACTGCCTTCGAAAAGGCGTGCCCACATACCTGGTACGGCATCTACGTTCATCGCCATGGGCCTTGCATGGCCTCTGATCTCACTGTGGCTCTGTTTTCAATGCCTCCTGTGACGTCGGGAGAGGGTTGCGTGCGGCCGTGGTGCCCCGACTGCCGCCCAGCTACATTGCGAGTTGTGTGTCCTGCCTCGCATACAATTCGCCTCGCTGCAAGCACAATGGTACAGCCTGGCCCTCGTTAAGGTCATTCTTAATAGTGGAATCTGTGATCCTTCTGAGGATCTGTATGAACTGCATGAGAGGTCTGTATAACCCTCTTACTGACATGCGGTGACCCAATAAGAAGTCCAGAATAGTGTTCCCTGGCTGCAGAGGCCTAATCCTGCAGAGGCCTACACAACCCTCCACAGTCAGGGACTGTGAAGGGCATAGTGCATCATTCTGTATAAGGGACCACCTGCCAGCTTGCATGCTTCTTTCCCTTGGCCTGGCGGCTGTCCCGGACACCACAGAAGGGGGACTGTGCTCATGCCACAAGGTATTTAAGAAGGAGGAGATGTCACCCGTGGTTCACCATGGCAACAATCCCAGCCATTGAACCTTTTGTAGTGGATAGTGCACCATCAACACTTGCGCCCAAATGAAAGGACTGGACAGAGCGGCTACAGTTCTACTTCGAAGGGGCTGGCACATCGCAAGACAGAAGACATGCTCTGCTGTTGCATCAGGGAGGGTAATACATTCACAGAATTTATAAACTATAGTAGAAGCAACACTGAAAACATACAATACCCTTCTGAATGCACTAAACCCTCACTTTGAGCCAAGTGCAAATAGAGATTATGAGCATTTTGTCTTCCGGCAAGCCCGCCAAGAGGCAGAAGAATCTTTAGACGCCTTCCACGAATGGCTGAAAGAACTCGCTAGCATGTGTGGGTTCCACGATGAACAGGAAGAGATTCGTGCACAGATTATACAGGGGTGTTACTCCACAAAATTATGATAAACCATCCTTCAGGAGTCAGGGAAGTCCCTGCAAAACATTCTTACGATAGGGCGATCCAGAGAGTTGGCGAAGGCTCAAGCATCACTCATGGAAGCAGCACTCAACTGACCCATCAAAATGGAACAGGCCAATGCCACAAAGACACGCCCGCACCCACGGCTCCAAAACAATTCCAGGTGAGGAGAAAAGAATGCGGATACTGTGGCAGGTCCACGCATAAGATGCATTGACTGTCCGCTAAAGGCAAATGATGTTAAGCATGTGGGAAGTACAACTACTTTGCAAAAGTGTGCATGTTGTCGAAAGTCAAAAAAAACATGCCGCAGATGGTTTTGAAGGAACAAGAGAACAAAGAGGGCATGGACGATGATACGAGAAATACTCTGTCCACCATGTCTTCACAGGAAGAACACCACCTTCCACCTACCGTCATCTCCCATGATGTTAAATCACTATAGGCAACCAACAGGTCACAGCTACCATCGATACAGGGGCGTCCATTCAACTAATGTCCAACTAATGTCAGCGAACACATATTGAACCATGGACCAAAGTCCCAAGCTGGGAAAAGCAAAAATTAAAGTTTTTGCCTAGGGACAGAAATCCCCAATTCTACTCAAGGGTTGCTACAGGTACAAAGTGTTGCACCAAGGAAACAGTGCAGACAAAACCGCCGTGTGTGCCGAAGAGGGCCAAGGCATGCTGGAGAGCATTGCAACCGCTGAGGCATTAGGGCTGATCTCATTTGCGTTGGAAGTGCAGGAAGAGGAGCTCTCGACGAATCTGGAGGAGTTCAAACCAATCTTCACGGGATTGGCTGCTTGAAGAAGAAGGAAGTCAAGCTTTATATAGACAAGTCTATCCAACCAGTAGCCCTGCAACATCGCCGCATTGCATTCCACCTAAGACTGAAATTAGAAGAAGAGCTAGAGGAGCTCAAAAGTGCTGGCATCATTGAAAAGGTCTCTGGACCCACTCTGTGGGTCTCCCCGATCGTAGTCGCCAAGAAGCCTAAACAACTAGGGCAAGTCTGCATATGTGTGGATATGAGGCTTCCCATCAAGCGCGAGAGGCACCTGACCCCCACAATAGATGACATACTGGGTGAGTTGAGCGGTGCAAAATCTTTCTCGAAGGTGGATGTCAGGTCAGGGTATCATCAGCTACTGCTTAACCTGGATTCCAGGTATATCAGGTCGATACCGCCGCCTCAGCTTCAGTGTCTCCAGTGCGGCAGAAGTCTTTCAAAATACCATACGGGAGCTGCTCAGTGGCCTACCAGGTGTCAATAATGTAAGGGATGACATCCTTGTATATGCCAAGTCGTTGAAGAACACCATGACCACCTTCGGGGAGTGTTACAGAGGATCAAGGAAGCAGGGCTCATCCTCCAATGAGAAAAATGTGAGTTCCTAAAAAGAAAGATCAGTTTCTTTGGTTACACTTTCTCCGAGCAAGGAGTCGCCCCAGATCCCGAGAAGGTGAAAGATGTGCAAGCAGCTCCAGCACCCTTCAATATCTCAGAAGTGAGAAGTTTTCTTGGCATGGTGAATTTCTGTGGGATTTTCATCCCAGATCTCACTGGTCTTATGCAACTTCTTCAGGAACATACCACCCCATGGCAATGGGGACCCGAACAAGAACCAGCCTTCCAGCGAACCAAAGAAGCATTATCGGCGGATACCACCCTGTCCTATTTTGATGCCAGGAAAGCCACTAACATGGCAGTGGACGTGAGTCCTCATGGCCTTGGAGCTGTACTACTGCATCGACAAAAGGATGACAATTGGACCTTGGTGGCCTACTGTTGGTCCTTAACAGAAACGGAACAGCGTTACTCCCAAATTGAGCGTAGGGCAATCGCAATACATTGGGCCTGTCAACATTTCCATATATATGTGTATGGACACTTTCATTGTTTCCACAGACCATAAACTGATTTTGCCTTTATTCAGAGGATCAGCATCGAAGCCAGTATCAAAAAATGGTTGTTACAGCTGCAGCAATATGACTGTCAAGTAGAATACCGCCTAGGTTCCTCAAACCCTGCGGACTACCTCTCCCGCCATCCCTGTGATGCCACCTCAGAAAAGGTAGAGGAAGCAGAGGTGACGGAAGTATACGTGAGGTATGTCGCAGAACGATCCCGCCCACTTCTACTGGCTTTGGACACGCTGATAACAGTCACACAGGAAGATGAATGCTTGCAAGTGGCGACTGTTCTCTCCAACGACTGGAGCAGTTTGAAGAAGCATTGGTCTTGAAGAACGTCAGAGGCACAAAGGATATTTGATTCTATATTGCATGTCCGCCATGAACTGTCAACGGATGATCAAGGGTGCCTCTTCCGAGGACCAGGTTTGATGATACCATCGAGTCTCACTTCTTAGGTAGTGCACCTGGCACACCATGGCCATCAAGGCATGGTCAAAACCAAGAGTAGACTTAGAGCCAAGGTTTGGTTCCCGGGAATGGATGAAAAGGTGGAAAACGCTGTCAAGTCATGCCACTGGTGCCAGGTTACCGGAGCCCCAGAGCAACCTTGTCCAGTCATCACAGAAGAAGGCCCAGTAACCCCCTAGGAGCAGGCCAGTTTGGATTTCAGTCATTTGCCTGATGGACGACATGCGATGGTCATCATTGATGACAATACCAAATACCCAGAAGTGGAAATTGTCAACTCGCAGACTGCGACAGAAGTCACTACCAAATTAGAGAAAGTCATTGCCACGCACAGAATCATGAAGGTCATAAAGACTGACAACGGACCTCCATTTCATGGACAAGAATTCACAGACCATCTGAGATCAAGGAATATCCATCATCACAAACTGACTCAGAGATGGCCTCAGGCAAATGGCGAAGTGGAGCTGTTTCTCAGCAAGGCAACCCTCAACAAGGTAGTCCGCAAAGCCCACGTGGACCATCAATCGATAGAACAAGCCATTTATGGATTTCTGCAGGAGTACTGACAGACTCCTCACGTGACAACAGGTGGTGCTCCAGGGTGTGCCTGCATAGGGCGTATCATTGCAGATACCATCCCACATCACCCCACCTGGGTTCCTACTCCCATAGATGACATTGAAGTATTCAACAGGAGAAAGGCCACCAATGACAGATCCAGTGCTCGTCGAAGGCTCGTCAGTCTGAAATCCAACATGGCGATTATGTTTATCTCAAAGACCACTACCCGGGTAGCAAGTTTTGTTTGCTGTTTGAGCAACGTCCTTGGACAGTGGTATCTCACAAAGGTAGGATGATCACTGCCCACCAAGAAGATGAAGAGATCACACACAATATTTATTTTTTCAAAAGAGTCTGGAGAGAGGACCAAAGGCCCAGTGAACAATATGGTATCCCAGATGAGTGTGATGAACACTTGAATTTATCTCCTTCGTCACCTCACTCAGATGTTTCGTTAGACTGTTCCCATCGAAATGATGAGGAACAGATGCTTTCAAGTCCCGCCCAGCCTGACTCACCTGCAACCGCACACACTGGAAGTCGCTCTCCGAGTGTGTTTGGTCGTAGCAACTGCTCCCTGTACCCCCTGAGAGATAACCCAGCGCCATCATCAAGGCTGGCTGGCTTCCTGATGTAGTTCTGAGATGCCGGAAGAGTAATGACGGCTGTTGGGTGACATTGGTACAGTATATTGGTCTGCGGAGTTGTAAGTTTCACTTTTGTGTTATAAATATTATTGTAGTTGGGGAGGAATGTGTAGTGTTTCTTCTATTCCCTTCTCTTGTGGAGACCCCACGAGAGGAGTTTGGAATCCTACCTATGTAATAATGCTGTTATGAATTGATTCTTCGTGCGTTGACAGGACCGACAGTTTACAGATGCGGCTGGAACTGACAGTCCTGCTACGAGTCTGGTCGAGAATAAAGAAGTTCAACTTACCTTGTGTAAGGATTTTCACTACAATTTTGTGGCGACGATCTCGACCACTCGACCAGACGGAACCCATGCCTCTTCATACCTGTGTGTGGTTCTTTCGCCTCGGATCTCCATGTTCTCTGCATCTTCCCTGCCATGCCTTGCCTGGTGCTGCTACATGTTGCGTGTGTTCTGCACTGTCACTGCCTGTGCCCCGAGATTTGGCTGGCAGCCTTTGTCTTTTCTCCTGGAGCAGTACTTCATCACCTTCTAGCGGTTCCGACACACTGGTCGGCACATGAGGTCCTGACGCCTGCTATTGGCTGTTTTTCAGGCTCTCCAATCGTCTCTCATCGCCTACGGGCAGTTCTGACGTACAGGGGGTCGTGTGAGGTTATTTTATTTTTACTTTATTGTTCCTCGGTTGCTAAGCTTCCTGACTGCTGCTTTTGCCTGCTCTTTCATTCCACGCGCAGGTCAGGCAGTTCAGGGACTTCCTGCACCACTGGCAGTTGGGGAAGGCCAGGCAGTTCAGGTGAGCCCTGTCACCCCAGGGAATTTATGCTGTTTTTACCAGCCCTGCACGCGGAGCGCCCCCTGTGTTTGATCCAGGTCAGTTGCTGGTTTCTTTTATTCAAGAAGTCAGGCATTCTGTTTGTTTCTTCGCACACTGATTTAGACTTTGCTGTTTTGAAGCTGGATGTCCTACGCTTATCAGCACTGCATATGCTACAGTTTACACTGCTTGATTTGCTCCGGCTCTGTTTGTACATCTCAGTATTCGGCAACTATTGTGTTTTTGGTGCGAGTTCTACTACGCTGCTTCGCACAGCATTATTTTTGTGTTTACTTTGAGATCTGTCCTTCAGTTTCTGCGCTGATTCACACAGCCTGCTCCCAGGTTTTGTGGTTGTGTTGTGAATCTTCATATAATTCTCTATTTCATCACTTTTGTCTTGATATTTAACTTGTGTTTTTTTACATATTCTCTCCAGTTCTTCAAACATGGCAACTGCTACTCCAAATATTACTGTGAATCCACCAAAAGAATTCTTGTGTGTTCCGGGTGACCCACCAGTTCCTTGGTTACAATGGAAAGAATATTTTCTGAATTACTTAGTTACTATTGACCATGCTAATAAGTTGTCCGCAGAGAGGAAAAAAAGTTTATTGTTGCACAGTTTAGGTCAAGAAGGTTTGAGAATGTACAGTCAATTGAACAAAGAAACAGTCGTTGGTGATGAAAATGTTTTCAATGAAGCCATTGGACAGTTAGATAATTATTTCTCACCAAAAGTATGTATAGATATTACTCGTTTTAAGTTTTTCCAAAGGAAACAAGACAAGAGTGAGTCTATTGACGAATATGTAACGACTTTGAAAAAACTTGCATTAGATTGTCGGTTTGGTGTTATTCAAGAAGAATTAATTAGGGATCAAGTAGTAAAGCATGCGTTTGATTGGTCTATTCAAGAAAGATTATGAATTAATGGGAATAACCCTTTGAAAGATGTGCTTGCTGTAGCCAGGAAGGCTGAGATGTCTGGTAGGTGCGCCAAAGCTCTCAAGAAAGATAGCCATGTATCTGAGCAGCAGGAGACTGTTGCCAGGGTGCTCACTAATAAAACTAAAGTTTTTACCTCAGGTAAATCTTCCAACAAAAAAGACGCAAACTCCAGTAAAAAAGAGCTCAGATGTTTTCGTTGTGACAGTAAGTATCATTTAGCCAATGATAGGAAATGTCCAGCAATCAAGCAAAAGTGTACTATTTGTGGCAAAATCGGTAATTTCAGCCGAGTTTGCAATACTAAAAAGTCCAATAAGGATAGAGTTAAATGCATTGAGGAGGGTCCTATCTCATCCTCCAATGATAAAAATGATGATGATGATGATTGCAAGGTCCTAAATTCGAATGGGAAAGTTGTACTTAACATTCCTTACAGTGATGACTCCAGTAAGCCTATGTGTTTGATGTCGATGGGTGGGGTTAATATATGCATTGCTGCTGATTCCGGGTCACCTTTCACTATTGTAAATGAAGCTGTTTGGTCCAACAAATTTGTTGAAAAGCTCGGTCCCAATTTATTCGGTGCTGATATTGCTCCGGAGAGTTACTCAGGTGAATCCATTAATTTTCTAGGTTATAGGAATCTCATCTTTAGGTTAAGAACAGACAAGCCTTTTGCAAGTTGTATGTTTCAAAGAAAGGACCCTCTGTTCTTGGATGGGAGGATCAAAGAAAACTTAATATCATTTTGGACCCTAACGGCTTTGAACAGGTGTTAGTCTTGGATGAAGGTGAATGTTTGGGGAAAAGAGTATGTGAAGAATTTCAGGGTGTTTTCTCAGGGAAATTGGGCAGAACAGATGGTTTCGAACACCAAATCACTCTTAAACCCAATGCTTCTCCCAAAATCCATGAACTTCGAAGAGTTCCCTTATCAGTCAGAGATGAAGTGGAGAAGGAATTGGGCAGGTTGGTCAAAGATGGTGTCATAGAGCCCATTGAGTCTGCAGGATGGATTTCTCCGTTGGTCGTCGCTAGGAAGGCCAACGGAAAAATCAGATTGTGCATTGACTTGCGCCATCTTAATTGTACCATTTTAGTGGACCAGTTTCCCCTTCCAAAAATTAGTGAAATGCTAACCAAAACCAGAGGTATGGAGATTTTTTCCATGATTGATTTGTCCCAAGCCTATCACCAAATTCCCTTGTTTGATGAGAGTAAAAAGCTCACGGCGTTCATCTCTCATATTGGCTGCTTTCAAGTCACCAGAATGCATTTGGTTTAGCCTCTGCAGCGGCTGTTTTCCAGCGTTTAATGCACAACATTTTTGGTAACTTGAAATATGTTCTCATCTTCCAGGATGCCATCCTTGTCATGGGGAAGGATAGTAGCGACCATAAAACTAAACTCAACCATGTGTTGTCACTCTTGAGCAAATTTGGGTTGACAGTAGAATTTGCCAAGTGCAAATTTGCTGCTAAGAGTGTGACTTATTTAGGTCACGAAATCAGCGCTGTTGGCATTCATCCAAAAACCAAACTAGTTTCTGCGATTTCTGATGCCCCTAGTCCTAAAAACAAGGACAAAGTCCTTTTTGGGATTTGTGGAATTCTTTTCAAAATTTGTGCAAAGTTTTTCAAGCAGAACCTTTCATATTAGGCAACTTTTGAAGCTTAGAACGAATTTTGAGTGGTCTCCTTTGTGTCAAAAGGAGTATTAAAATGCTATTTCTTCAGCTCCCGTCCAGCAGGGTTTTGATCCTTTAAGAAAAAATATAATCACCATGGATGCTAGTGGTACAGGCATTGGTGCTGCTCTTTCTCAGGTGGGAAAAAAGGGGTGTGAATCCATTGTTGCGTATGCTTCTAGGTCATTGTTTCCTGCAGAATGTAAATATGCTGTGATATAAAGAGAAGCTCTTGCGTGTGCTTGGGCTCTAGAGCATTTTCGCCCTTTAGTTTGGAGTAGAGAAGTTACCATCAAATGTGATCACAAACCTTTAGACAAGGTTTTATCCAATGTGGGCATGATTAATGTTTCTGCCAGATTAGCAAGAATCTCCATGAGGTTTATTAGACTTTTTATACAAAGTAGAATATTTACCAGGGAGGAAAAATGCTGTTGTGGATTTCCTGTTACGCTTGCCTATTCAAATGGTTGAAAACCAAGATGACCTCATGGATAGTGTACAGGTAGCCTGGTTATGGGACCATGGTTTGAAGTCCTTCTCCAAAGAGGAGTGGAATGAAGGTTTGGAAAAAGATTTGTGTTTGTTGAGAGTGGTTGAATTTTTGACTAAAGGATGGCCACATAAATGGAAGTGAAAGACCCTAAGGCGCTCTGGGAGGTCAGATATGAGTTAACCATTTTTGATGGAAATGTTGTGAGAGGGGAAAGATTAGTTCCCCCTGTAAATGTGAGTAGCAAAATAATCTCCTTATGTCACGAAGGACATTTGGGTATTATGAAAACTAAATGTATTGTTAAAAGTAGATACTGGCGGCCAGGTGTGGACATTGAGGTGGAGAGAGTTGTAAGAGAGTGTAGTTCATGTTTGTCAGCTGAAAAAACTCTTAAAACTTTGAGACCCCCTATGGATGACTATATGTGTCCAGAGTCCCCTTGGGAGCATATAGCTGTTGACATCATGGGTCGTAATGGTAGTTCTGGAAAGTATGTAATCTCTCTTATGGACATGTTTTCTAAGTGGCTTGTGGTAAAGATTATAAAGAAATTGGACACCGATACAGTCATCAAGGAGATGATGGACAGAGCGCTGAAACGTTTCAGACACTCCCCCCCAGTCACAGATCTGGGTTGAATCCATCATCGTTCTTTAGCTCACTTCACCACCCCAGTTCAGACACAGCTATATGCAAATCAGTCTTGACCCTGTGCCTCATGGGAACAGTCCAACCCGAACTGCCAAGCCATGTCTTCCCTGGACCGGAAACAAGCATCCTGGGACCAGTTTCGGGCTAACATCCCTCATCAGCCAAGCTAGCTTGAATCCAGTGGCAAAGTGAGCAAGGGACCCACGTCTGAGCATACCCTGCCAACTTAGGGTGAATAAAGCAAACACAAGGAGATGATGGACGGAGCACTGAAACCTTTCAGGCACTCACCCCTAGTCACAGATCTGGGTTGAATCCATCATTGTTTTTAGCTCACTTCGCCACCCCAGTTCAGACACAGCTATATGCAAATCAGTCTTGACCCTGTGCCTCATAGAATCAGTCCAGCCCGAACTGCCAAGCCATGTCTTCCCTGGACCGGAAACAAGTGAAGGAACCCCAGTCATCATCATCAGTGATAGTGGGGTACAATTTACTTTGGATGTTATGACACAGTATCTGATGAAATGTGGTTTCAGACACAAAACGACCTCCTTGTATAATCCCAGTGGCAACAGTCTGGTAGAACGGTATAATAGAGTTTTGAATGGGGCTATACAGTTGGCTTGTAGGAACAACATTCCCTGGGAGACACAAGTGTTTAAAACGCTCTGGTCTTACTGAGTTTCAGAGGTCGATTCCACTAAATTTTCCCCTTTTGAACTCATGAGGGGAAGAAAACCTAGAGCCAAGTTGTACCCAGGTTGGATTAAGAGCATTGGTGAGGTCAGTTGGTCTTCCTCTGAGATAAAAAACAACCTGTTGCTTAAGCATGACAAATATAAAGAGATTTGTGACAATAAGTATAATATCAAACAAACCAAGCTTTCTGTTGGTCAGTGAGTAAGGATTAAGAAACCTGGTTTTGTACCCAAGAATGAAAGCTATTTTTTTGAACCACAACGTGTTGCTGAATTGAGAAAAAACTCTATTATCTTAGATAATGGTAAGTGTTGGAGTCTCAAAAGAGTTGCTTTATGTGAGCAGGTTAATATGGAAAACATCAATGGGGCAACCAAGCTCAATTCGTGCTATGACTGTCCCGTTGAGTCTGAAGCTGTGGGGTGCAAACTTGATAGTCCAGACGTCCTTGACACTGGTAAGACCTCTGTTCTCCAGAAGGATTTTAGTGGCAAGCTAGACAAAGATGTCAATGCGCACGATGTTATTCTGAAGGAGGATGTCAGGACCCGAGGGAAAAGGAACATCAAACGTCCGATTGGTTAAGTGTTCACGCTTGTATATAAATTCATGCATATGTTTTTTTAATAGGGTTGTGCTGATCCCTATTATTGGTTATTTATTTAGTTTTTCTGTCTGCAAAGGAGGAGATGTGTAGTGTTTCTTCTATTCCCTTCTCCTCTCGTGGAGACCCCACGAGAGGAGTTTGGAATCTTACCTATGTAATAATGCTGGTTTGAATTGATTCTTCGTGCGTTGACAGGACCGACAGTTTACTGTTGGGGCTGGAGCTGACGGTCCTGCTACGAGTCTGTTTGAGAATAAAGAAGTTCAACTTACCTTGTGTGACTATTTTCACTACAGAATGTAATGTTCCACCTCGCCATGGTTGGTGGGGTGGTTGGAGAGAACACACCTGTGAGGTGCAGTGTTTTGGAAGAGTCCCGCATGACGTAAGGGGACGATATAAATAAATGAGGGCGGGGCTGAGCAGTCAGTCACGTAGTAAGCCCTAAACCCAAAATCTTGTGCACCCAGTGTGAGCCTTTATTTCTAGGCCCTGTTCAGCCCGTTACGTATTGTCCACTTTGTGAGGACCCCCACTGATCACGGGGGGGCCCGACACTACACCAGTCTCTTTCCTCAGTCTTGCCCCTCAGTCTAGTGGTTAATTTGCGCCGATGGTTTCCAGTGCTGGGCACCAGGACTTAATTGCCAACCCTGCACCTATGACAGTCTGCCACATCGTGGCACTGTTTGTCTTATTTAGAACTGAGCACAACAATAGTTGGTTATTGATTCAATATACATTAACAATGACTAATACCTGCTCCCAAGTCATTCTTATAGCTTTGGTGGCATGGAATAGTCTGAATTGTCACACTGGTATGAGTGGGATGGTTGGTTGGTTGGTAGTTGTGTTTATACAGTCGCTAGTATGGGTAAAGCATGGTGCGAGCTGAAGGGCCCCCCTGATGAGGGCCCTGGCACTTATTTTTGTTTTTACAAATTCAGCACTGCTTCGGACTCTCTGCTCTCCTCCCAGAGCTCTTCCCTGCCTCCGTTGGTCTGTTTTCTCTTCCCTCAGCCTCTCTACTCTCACTGACGGCCTCTCTGCTCTCCCACTGCAAACGCTAGTATGTTATCTCTTCCTTCAGCCTCTCCACTATCCCCAGCAGCTTCTTCGCTGTCGCTGGCACATCATGTCTCTTCTCTCCTCCCTCAGCATCTCTGCCCCCCCCTCCTCCCCCGTGCCACCTCCTGTCTGTCATTTCTCCCCTCAGTCTCTCCCTTCTCTCTGGCAGTGTGCTCTTGCCCTGCCACCTCTAGTGTGTTCTTCTCTCCGCAGCCGCTCCACTCTTCCTAGTGGCCCTTTCACTTCCCCTGTTACCTTTGTTTGTTTGTTCTCTTCCCCTCAGCCTCCCCGCTCTCCTCCTGCCGCCTCCATCTGTTCTCTTTGTCTGCTCGTCTCAGATATCAGTAGGCAGCTGGCGACGCGAGGTGACGTGACGTGCTGGTCACGCATAGAGAGTGTTGCTAGGATGCAGGATGTTTCATTAGTCTAATGAGACCCTTAGGTTACTGTTTTCCAGTGTCAGGATAAATAATAAGTAGTGTTTGCTTTTTAGGCAACTAAACAGCAGAGATGATGTACTACGGATGACAGTCATGACGCATGGAGTAGTGATCGTGCACAGACCTGCAGAGGTTCAATAGTGATGCGAACTGTGGTGCCCTCTTTTTTCTATTCTCCACCACAAGCCCCGCACTAGGATTTTGCTACAACCTTACCATCTGCAAACCCGAGTTTTTGGCGATCGGCCTCTGGTGAAGTGACATGACCTGGGCGAGCACTGAGAAGCGGAGACAGCGGTGCAAGGTAAAACGATGGGGCCCTCTGCAGAATGTGTAAAGGGGCCCCTGAGTCTGTCATATCTCTCAGATATTCATTGGCCTTGGGCGGATTGGGACCCCTGTGAACAGTGTTTTAAATGGAAATACAGAAATAAGTGCAGGTACTCGCTATTTAGAGTACCTGCTTCCTCTTGAGAAGTGCAGCCCGCAGGGGCGGCCCTTCCGCTAAGGCGGAGGGGCATCGCCCCACTGCTCTTTGAGCAGGAAACATACAATGATAACATATTATTATCATTTCATTTTTCGCAGGTTCGGGGCTGGGTTAGGGCGGGGCGGGGCTGGAGGTACAGGGGGAGGAATGGTTTGCACACTTCAAGTGCGCATGACTGCTTGGCCGGCCGTCTTGGCCTGCCCAATCAATCATGCACACTTTGCATGTTCCCCACCAGGCTGCATTACACAGCCTGGTGGGGAACATGCCCAGGCCCCGTGTCCCCATCTGAGCACCGAACCACGGCACTCAGACCAATCACAACGTTGCATTGCAGCGTTGTGATTGGCTATGGGGAGCCTGGGTACTTCCTCGTTCGGGGACTCGCCAGAGAAGCGGGGGAAACACGCTGTCAGCAGAAGATGTAAGTGGTATTTTTTTTGTAGCCTCCCCCCCCCCGTCCGTGAAGGGTTGGGAGGTACTGAATGGCCAAGGGCCCACCTGCACTGCAGGGGCTGCAGGGGCCTGCATTACACCCTTGAGGGTTCAAACTCCTTTCACCTCAACAGTAATTCCGGCAACTCTGGCACACTCATTATGCCTCAGCTTTACTTAGAATGTTTTGATTACTTAGTAATTCCAATACTCCAAGTCATCTTTCACTTTAATTATTTTGTGAGGCCGTCTTGACTCCCACACACCCACTTGTAAAGTTGTTCCTTTAAACCGCCCATCCTGTTTCACCGTAACAAACCAAAGAATATAGGGTTGGCCTGGTTGAACAGGGCGGGAGAGAGGAAGGAAATAATTAATCAAAGCGAAAGATAGACTTGAAGTAATGCAATTACTGATACGAAATCAAAGCATTACTCCCTCGTCCCTCTCACCATGATGTATTATTTTCGAGATGTACTCAAGCTAAATAAAGACTAGGACAACTGTAAGTCTCTGCATATATCCCCCTCCTGATGAAGAACAGCTATCAGACGAGCCAACAGTGTAATACAAACACGAGGGAGGACTCTGAACTGGAAATTGTTTTTTTCCACTGCAAATCAAAGGAACATGAAGATCGGCGTACTGCAAATTTATGGGTGACAGGAATCCTTGTCTGACACTAGCGGAATGACCTCATGTAAGGTGACCATTCGAAAGTGTACTGCTCTTACCCAGGATTTCACCCTCTTGAGATCAAGAACATATCTGAATTCCCCCAAAGTTTTTCTTACCAGAAAGAGAATAGAGTACACACCCTGATCCTTCTCTTGCAGGGGAACCAAAGTCACAGCATTCTTTGTTATCAACGCTGACATTACAGGCCCAAAAATCTTTTTTTCACTGGATTTCAGGGGACGGGAGTATGGATTACTTTCGAGTTTGGAGGCAATGATTCAAATTAAATGAGATAACCTCTCTTGACCAATTTCAGAACCCATAAATCTGTGATCAAACTGCACCAATGAGAATGGAAATCCATAATTCTTACCCCACCTGATCTGACATGAATGGAAGAGGACAGTGGTCAGGACCGATGTTTAGAGGTTATGAACTTTCCCAGATTTCGTTGGCTGGAAACGTCTTCTCGACAAATAAGACTTGATGTCTTTGTTGGGACATAAAAGTCCTTCACTTGGTAATGGTCTTGCACCTCTTTCCTGAGTGCCCCAACTGTACCGGTGTCAGGATCCCTAATGCTGATTTTTAATATTATAGGCAAACATGGATCATGCGTGTGCTCCATGACATAGGCCTGTCTCATGGATTGCGTGGTCTTATTGGATCAGGAGGGGTGCCCATTGTGAGGCCCTTATAGTGATGGAAGGCTACTGCCTTCACCTGGAGTTAAGCAGCACGAGTGCGGTGGTGGTAGCATACTGTGTAGTGATCAGTAGGAGTGAACAAGTCCTTTTTAGGTCTCGCCTAGGCAGCGCGCATGCGCTGCTCTAGGAGGGCCTTTAGCCATCGGTCTTCACTTTTCAAGCACTGCACTCATGCTTGTGGCGGCATCCACCTTGCGGGAGCGAGCAGCGGTGCGCCACAAGCACGAGTGCAGTGCTTGAAAAGTGAAGACTGCACGCGCACGCACACACCACTCCCGGGCCAGCCGTTACTTCTTGCCGTTTTATCGAGCACACACGCCAACCGCTCGGACATTTCCGCGCTTGTCTTTCAGCACTTGTTTTTTTTTTATTGTTTCCTGACTGTCGCCTTTCAGTATTCGCATGATGCTGCGGTAAGTGTTGTGTTGTCCGGTGGCCGCCATGGCCTCTGACCCGGTTCGGAAGAAATCAAAGCTGTCAGGTGATTGCCTCCATACTGCCCACACAGCCGTTACTTCTCGCCGTTTCATCGAGCACACACGCCAACCGCTCGGACATTTCCCCATAAGTCAGACGCCTTAATGATTATCCAGGCACTCCTCTCCTCCTGGCTCCAAGGGAGTTGTCACTTTCACAATGCAAACTCGAAACCTTCACTTTTATTTTAAACCTCCTTTCCGACTGCTTTGTCCTTGTGCCCTCCACGAGCCAAATTGCCGTTCTCTTTAGCTGGTCTTCCAGTGACGCCACACCTTTAGCAGATGGCAGCCGCTTTTACTCCCCCTTGCTTTCAGTACATCCAAGCCCTGGAAAGGAGGTGGGTGCTGCTCCTCCCCCCCACCCCCACCCCTATATGTAGCATGCCTGAGTTAATAATACATAGACTGTTTCCTGCCTGCAGCCCACACACTGTATTTTTTAGCCAGGCCTCTCTTTGGCACAAATCTACCCCGTTAAGCCAGACACATCTGCTTAGCCTCGCCTTCATTTTAATTAGACACTGGAATGGGGGACTGACCCAGCAGGTCTCTTACATACAGTGCTCGGTCTACGAATCCTCCCTTTGCATTCCGTGTGCAGAGCATCGCCCACTCAAGGACTGACATCTCCCGGTGCAAAATTACTGCTGCTTCCGACACAATAGGTGCAATAAGGGAATCAGCATTGAAAACATATATTATTTAAACAATGGTTTATGGCACATAAACATGCATAAGAGACAACACTGTACCTCCAGAGAAATGCACTTAGATTTAATGTGGCCTTCATTAGATTTCCTATTTTTATTTATCTGGTAAACAATATTTACTGTTGAAAAAAAACAAGCTAAGAGTAAAAATTAAAAAAAAATAAAGTTTCACTTCCGCCTCTAGTCCTGCAGATCATCGTCTGTTTTAGTTCTTCCTTTGTTTCGTCGGCCAGGATGTCTTTCTCGGATGTCATTGTTAAGTGGATAAAGTGCCTAAAGAGGCCGGAAGAGCAAAATCTAAAGGGGACACTTTAAAGACCACAGGTATTGCTGCAGTTTCGATGTATACGTTGCATGTTCTGAAGGATATACATAATGTTGAAGAACTGGAAGATTTCTGTCAGGGCGTGGTTCTCTTTTGTACATTTGATGTTAGTTTGTTATTTTCTGCGTTTGCAAATCACATTTTGCCATCTGGAATCTGGGCCACAGTAATGGTTTGTGAGTTTTATTTCTCTAGAAACTGGTTATTACTGTAAAGCTCCTTTCGTTTTCTTATCCAGTAGCATCGGCCCTTCTACTTAGTACTTGCAGCCTAAAAATCAATATGCCGCAATTCACATTTAGCTGGAGCTGTCTTTATTATAAGATGGAATCCTGTGTCTGTGAAATTCAAACTAAAGTTAAGTAGATCACGTGATGTTATAACCACAGTAGGACTGTGCCTAAAAGTGATCCACAGCACACCAGATTGGTCACTTGAACCCTTAAGCAGCAACAGAGCGCTTTACATAAGCATCACATTACACAAAGTCAGATATTTTTAGGTACATGGAGATTAAAGGATTTGCCAAAAATCAACAAGTGTTGAGCTAACCTGCCCATGTTTCATTTAAGGTATTTCGGCTCGATTTTAGGGTACGCCAACTGATCAATAGCTGTCTAAGGAGGTTTTTACTGACCCTGCATGCATGCCAAGAATCAAACAATAATTTGGCCATAGGCAAGAACCAGGTTGAGACTCCAGTTTCCAATGCACTACACTACATCTCACTATAAATACCAGTGTCCCGTATATAGAGCATGCGGGCACACTAAATGGTCTCTGAGCATTAAAGTAACAGGCGCTAGTACCAACCAACTATATCCTCCTTCACCGGGCACTAAACTCACTTAGATTCCTTTTAGCTCTCAGTTTGACACATAAATGGTCATTTACAGATGCACAACAATTCTGTTTTGCCTTCCATTTCTACAACTGCCGTGGAAGGTAATCTCGCATTTCATTGTGCAAGCACTGACTCTAGACGTAGGTCCAAGCAGCACTGCTCCCAAGCCAAAGGACATCACTTCTAGGTTTTTTCACAAGACTTCATGAGAATCGCATACTGTGATTTGGGGTAGGGGAGGGGATGCAGGGAATTTGGCTGCAGCTAGAACAGTTGTACTCAAGTAGTTTTTTTCTTCCCTTTGCATTCTAGTTCATGTAGGTGTGTGTCTCCTATGAATTCATGATACATATTCAGAACACAATAAGGAAACAAGCATACTGAGATACAAACACGCAACATGAGAAAACTACATGTTCATCACTATCAAGTTTAACTCTGTTTAAAAATAGCAACATTAACATTTGGTATAGTGTCAAAATGATCCAGTTCAGAGTTAATTTCCAGATCAATTTCATAATTGCACCAAATCAATACCGCTAGCAGACATTTTCTAAATATTCAGCAGTTGTTTTTCTTAGTTGGCAACATTTGCATTTGAATAATCTTCAACAACTTATTTAACCTGGTGTTTGATGACTTCTACTGGACAATCATTGGCAAGCTAGTTTACCTCATTATGCCCAAATACCTTTTCCAGCAAGCATTCGAAGATCTAAAAGACAGGTTAAGCTCTAATACTAAGGGCTGTACAAAAATTGTGTATACATGTACGTCACGGAGCAAATGTTTTAAAGTTCTATATAACCATAGATATCTATATATAATCTTTCCTGCTCCTGTCCGCACACAGTGTTTCATGTTGAGGCAGGTTGTGATAGATAAGTGGCCAAGTCCTGTGACTTGGCATTAGCTGGTGATTCCTGTAGTCTGTGTTCTGCCGTGCCGTAAGTGGCTTTCTAGTGCCACCTGGTTCCTGACGTCTGCACCTTAATCATTAGGTGAGCCCTGTATTCTGTGTCCCTCTGTTAGTGGCTGGTCAGTGTTAGGCATGTTATCACTTCACTAGCGCTTAAGAGAAATTTTAATGATCAGGCAGGACTTTGTTCAGCCCTTCTTTGCAAAAAATATGCATAGACTGTAAAAATGCCATTTGTATCTTTATGTATGGGTAATTACACAAATAACGATTAAAATGGCACTCACAAATTAATTTCTCTTCTTCTTACACTCGCTTTCTTATCGCTCGTCCACCTCTCGTCTTCTCTTCTCTCCCTCCCTCGTGGTGTTTCTCTCTTGCTCTCCCCATCTCTCTCTTGCCTTCCTCATCCTGTCTCTTTAGCTTCCTCCATCTCAAGCAAATGCTTACTCTTTCTCTCTCTCTTACTTCTTTCTCTGTCACCCTTTCTCCTTCCTGTAGGTATCCTTCTTTCTATTTGATTGCTTTCCTCTCATACTAACTCAGTCTGTCTTTCTCACATATTTATTTCTCCCCCTACTCTTAGCTCAGTTTTTCATTCTCTATCTCTGGGCTCAGTGCTTCTATATATATTGTACTGATTTCAGACTCTATCCGCACAGTTTCTAATGTGCCCCATTGCCATAAGTGCAGTCTTCCCTCGGAATCTGGCATCTAATCATTCTCCCCTAGTGTCCATCCGCTGCTCATGTTGTAAATCAGGTACTTTTACCTAACCTCCCCCCTCTCATTGTTTATGTCCGCCCCCATAACAAAAAAAGCTATAACAAACAATTATTACAACAGGCAGAAAGAAGCTGCCAGCATTGCAAGGACAACAAAACTAGAAGACATTTTTTATGTCAATTGTTTTTTATTTGGGTCGTTCAGTTGTACATAATGTCTTTTTGGTATATGTAGAGTAACAAAAATGCTTATAACACTTTTTCATTATAACTTTTGAACATGCTGCACAGCAGCCATGCTGCTCTTCAACACAGCTTAAAAACATTGGCAAAGCTAATAGCTTTCGTGAAACACGTATAAGGTCCCAAAGGTGAGACCTATTGGCTATGCCAATGCTTGTTAACCCATGTCACTGGAGTGAGGCCTGCAGGCTCACTCATTCTAAAGTACCACTGCTGTGTGCTTAACTCACCCCTTGCCCTACATCAGTTTGGTGTGGAGTGCTCTGCAGCGCAGGTGTGGTGTATCTGTGCTTGGTGTGTGTCTGCCTGGGAAGGGTACAATAGAAGTATAATGCAGTACTGAGCAGTGCGTGCACGCTGAAAGCATGTGCTGGATGTTTATGTGCCTATGAGTGGTACAGTACATGAAGGATGTTGTGCAGTGCAGTGTAGTGTTTGCATGTTAAATGTATGTGCTGTGTGTATGACTGCCTATGAGTAGGTACAATACATGAAGGATGTAGTGCTGTGCAGTGCATGTATATTAAATGTATGTGTTGGTGTATGAGTGCCTATGAGTAGGTACAATACATGAAGGATACAGTGCTGTTGGGAGTCCAGGGAGGGAGGATATGCTTCTGCACCCCCCACCAGGGTCTGACAGGAACCCCAGTGCTCTGCTGTGTCAATCTTGTGTGGCCCTCTGTGGGGTGGGGTGGGGGGGCTAAGCCCCCCCCCACACTGCTCTGCTGGAGCCCCATGGGGGCAGAGTGTTACACTTAAGTGGCAGCGGTTCTGTTGGCCAGGAAAGGGCCTCCTCAGGAGTCTAAAAAAACCAGGATTTGTAGTCATATAGCACCCTGAAATAAGCCGGAAAAAGAAGCATGTATCGAAGGAAGCATGTATTGAATGCCCCTGGACCAAAGTTGTTGTTTAACTCCGTCGTAGGTCCTGCTCCATTGCTGCACAGAGCGGGTATGTTCTGGGAAAATCATAATGCAGCTGTCCAGGAACCACACCTCTCTCATCCCCCGGGCTTCCCGGAGAATGGCATCTCGGTCCAAGTAGTTCAAGAACTTAGCAATCATGTGGCATGGTGGAGCCACAGGAGGGGGGTGCCACACAAGGTAGTGGTGCGCCCTTACCACCTCAAAGCAGGCCAACAAAGATGGGGCAGGTATCCAGGAGGCCAGCCAAGTCTCTAGTCATTGTTTGAGGGTCTGTTCCTCCAATCCCACGGAAAAGCCCACAAGGCGTTAAGTTAAAACAGTGTGTTTAGCCCTCTGCATTCTCCGCACGGGCCTCAAGCGCCGGTGATGCCATTGAAAGGCGCTGGACTGTCGTCTTAAGTTTCTTAACCATACCTTCCTGGCTGCCACTCCTTGACAACAAATGGCAAGCAGGTCTCAGGCACACCCATGGGTAAGTGCAATGGGAGAAGAGTCCAGGCAGATGGAGCTCGCAAGGGGACGAGGGATGTGCCCCCACAAGATCAGCAGGCTCCAAAAAGTCCAAATCGCACCCCCACAGGTGCCACGCCTCTCAGGGCCTGGATGTCTCAGCGCTGTGTGGGGGAATAGCACTAGGATCCACGGGCAGGAAGGGTTGGGAAAATGCCCCCATTCTGGCCCACTTGCCCCGCCACGGACTCGGGCAGGGGCAGCACGAGCAACCAGGCAGCAGACCGCAGGGGTGGCAGGGAAGGCAAACCAGCCCACCCAGGAATTCCCACTCTGGTGGTGTGCAGGACCCCCTCACTTCCAGGTGGCAGCCGATGTGTGGGAAGACTATCCGGGGTCTCAGCACCGCCACAATGCTCCTCCGGCGCCAGGCTGCAGAAGACAAGGCACGGAGGCTGCCGCTGCCATGGCCAGCAACGCCAAAGCAGAGGCGCCGACCTGCAATTTTCTGGGCGACGGCGCAGCCCCCATCTATCAAGGGGACGGGGGGGGCAGTTAGGGAAGTACCTGCAGGGGCTCTGGCTGCTTCCCGTGACCCAAATAGCCACGAGCACTGTGCTGGGTTTCCCAAGAGGCCAACCTCCGATGCCCCCTCCACACAGGCCCAGTTGCCGGTCCGGGAAGAGGCTGCCCACTCGGATCCTCGGCCGGGGCTGCCTCGGTCCATCGCCAGCACCAAGGATTGAGGCAGATTGGGTATGGTGGATGGGAGCTCACGGAAGAGCATCCACCATCTTAGCCCATTTGGCCACGCCTCCCTAAACTGTGAATTCTTAAGATCTGCTTTCCTAAAATACTAAATCGTAAAAAGCAATTACTTTGCGTTTGCAAAATGCGAATGCCGCATGGACACACAGTGATGACATCAGAAACAGGAAATACATTGTTCAATCACAATGAAAGGCACAGGACCTGCTAGGATAAAGTACTGGGCATACCATCTACTGCAAAGAATGGAAAATCAGAGAGCTCAGCAAGAGGAGCCAGGAAAGAAAAGGAAGCAGAAATTCTCAGATTAAGAAATAGAGATAATTGTGAAAGAATGTGTAGCCAACAATTAACAGCTTTATGGGAAAGCTTCTTTAACAGTTACAGAATCCACACAAAAAGAATCAGGAGAGGAATTGAAGAGTACTTTAATGCAGTTGACGTAACCACACACAGTGTTACAGAAATTCTTAAAAAAAGGTTGTAAGACCTTCGCTCCAGAACTAAGGAGAAGCTTGTAAGTCAGAAGAAGAAGAAGCTCCCAGAACTGGAGAGGGTCCATTTACTTAGCTACCACCCATGCCTTTGGATGAGGCAACTGAGAGTAGTTTGACATGAGAGGATGTATCAGGACTAATGTCAATTGACACATCTGAACCTCCTCAGTCACCTTCAGGTTAGTTTCTAAAAAGTAACAAGCACTGGTAAAGCCAATAGGTCTCAGAAATTCGTGAGCTATTGGCATTGTCAATGTCTTTTAGCCATGTGTTAAGGAGTGGATATATGTGGTGTGGATTGGAACTGTTTGTTGTGGAATTTTGTGGCGTGGACGTGTGTGGTGTTGAGTGGAGTTATGTGTAGTGGAATTATGTGGCATCGTGTGCATTGGATTTATGTGGATAGTCATGATGTGGTATAGAGTGTACTGGAATTATGAAGAGGGGGATCGTGTGTCATAGGGTGTAATTATGTGGAGTGGTATTGTGCGTCATGGAGTGGCAAGTAGTGGAGTGGAATTATGTGGTGTGGTATTGAATTTTGTGGAATTTTGTGTTGTAGATTGGATATATGTGGTGTATAGTGGAATTGTGTTGTGGAGCAGAATTTGTGGTTTGGTGTGGACTATGTGGTATGAAATGGAATTGTCTGGAGTTGAACTGTGTTGCATGAAACTGTGTGGCGTTGAGTGAAATTATGTTGAGTGGAATTATGTGGCATGGTGTGGAGTGTATTTATGTGGATTTTTGTTATGTGGCATTGAGTGGATTTATGTGGGGTGTATTTGTGTGGTATTGAGTAGAGTGTAAAAAGTGGAGTTGAATTATGTGCTGTTGAGTGGTATATGCAGTGTAAATGTGTTTTGCCGGTTTGGAATTGTGTGGCAGTGAACTGTGTGGTGTGGAACTGTGTGACATTGGGTGAATTATGTGGCATGGTGTGGAGCGAAATTATGTGGAGTTGAATTATGTGGCGTGGTGTGAAATTATGTGGAGGTTTATTATGTTACATGGTGTGGAGTGGTATTATATGGTGTATAATTACATGGCATGTTGCAAAGTTGAATTTTGTGGAGTATAATTATGTGTTTTGGAGTTGAGTGGATGTATGTGGATTGTAAATATGTGGCATTCATTGTAATCATGTAGGTTGGAGTGGAATTATGTGTAGCTGAATTATCTAGAGTTAAATTGTATTGTGTGGAGTGTAATTATTTGGTTTGTAGTGGAGTGGAATTATGTTGCGTGGAGTGGTATTGTGTGAAGTGTAATTATGTGGCATTGAGTGGAGTGGAAATATGTGGAGTTTAATTTTTGGGATTGTGATTATGTGGCATGGAGTGGAATCATGTGGAAGTGTGTGTAATTGAATTGTGTGGCGTGGAATTATGAGATATTTAAATGAGTTGTTTGTAGTGGAATTATGCAGCATGGATTTGTGTGGCACTTAATTGCGTGGTGTTGTTTTGAATTAAGTGGAGTTTAATGCATGTTGCCTATCTACTGCAGTACTGAGGGAGCAGCCCACATGGGAGGTGAAGTGAGGTTTATTTCTATGTCAGGACCGGAGGCTTGGGATTAGGCTGTTCTTTCTCCACTATATTTATTCCAGCAGCCATCAGTAATTATTAACATAACCAAACTACATTTCCCATGTTGCCAAGGGGAATAGAAAGAGAAAAAAGTCCAACAATAATGTCCAATCCTGAATCGGGACAACCAATGACTTCCCCTTGAGGACGCTCTACCCTCCTCCTTCTTCGCTGCTCCAGCAGGATCAAGATAAGTGACTCATTTCTCTGACTGATTTTTTCTGATTTTGATGACTTGTTGATGATTGAAATTGCATGCTGTGCCTCTGCGCAAGTGTTTTAGGAAAGGTGATTATTGTTGGGACTCTGTCCTTTTGTTTGCGCGGCTAATTTCACCTCTTTAGCGGCCGCAGGAGCGTCTCTCGCTTCCTTCACGGCCCCCCTGATTCCTGGCAGGCTCGCGGTGCGGCCCTCCCTCCGCAAAGGGACCACGCCACAGATTAAGTGCGCCTGAGCACGTCGTTACTTCCCGCACGGCCGTTTTTTCTACTCTGTGCACACACGCGGGGGAAGATTGTTTTCAATTCGCGTTTTGAATGCTTGGCACCAGTTTAGAGAGCCCCCTGCCTGGAGTTTGACACCCGTACTTCGGGTAAGATCATTCGTTAGTTCAAAGGGACCAGCCCAGGCAAGAGAACACCCTCAGTAACAGCAGGGAGCAGTGGTCCCAGATCACAAACATAACTCCTACCATAAGGGTCTCTAATAATACAGGGTAATTCCCTACATTATTCCCCGTTGTCTGCCTATAGTCCTCACTCTAAGAATTATGAAGGACTTTGATGATCGGTATTATGAGGAGGAGGAGGAAGAAGTTACTTACCTGCCCATTGATGACCATTTCTGTCAAGTTATGGACTTCTCCATTCTTAAGGCGGTCTCACAGGTGGTAGCGCCCTTGGAGAGGAAAATCAACCAACTTCAGGCCCAGTGCCAAAAACTCCTTGAACCGAGGGAAGGCCTGTCTGGGGCTCAGAACCCCCCACCTCCACGACAGCCCTCCACCACTGCCCCGGACCCCAAAAGGAAGTGCGTTGAGGACCCTGGAGTAGATACCGATACGTTCGCGCTGTTGAAGAAAGCTTTTATAGATGCTCAGCCCCCCTGTACTCCCACTCGACCCTCAGGGGATCTGGCGGGACCCTAGGGATACCCTGATACTTTACCTGCAGGGGATCCGGACGAGTCCCCCCAGACCTCAGACGGTGATGGTGACTTGGGCAGGCCATGGCGCCTGGCAAAGATAGATCAGACTACAGATCCTGAGGCAGGGAGTGATATGTTGAACCCTGATGACCTCCTACACCCAAGGTCAGTGGAATGGGTTCGGGCCCCTAAGGTAGCAGCGTACATGGCTGCCAGACTTCGTAAGCCGCTTGACCAGGAGGATTAACGGAGCCTATGAGCGGAATGCCCGAGACCGACCCTGGAGGGAAAAGTTGCCCTCACACCGGAGGTGGACCCTAAGATGGCCACGTTCCTGGCCAAATTTATCCGGGACCCTAAGAAGGGCATAGATCGTTCCTGGAGGGCGTGTCAGGATAAACTCCTGGACACGGCGGACTCCTAGCAAAAATATTAGATATGGCGGAGTACCCCAAGTCCTCGGGCATGGTTATTTCCCCAGAGACCCTCTCTAGCTGGGCTCTGAGGGCAGTTATTTTCCTAGGGAATGAGAATGCAGCAATTTCTACGGAACGTCGCAGATCATTGTATTCAAAATTGACCCTAGGTTAGGGGAACTTGCCACCTCGGAGGCTGGACCGGTAGAGGAGGGCAATCTTTTTGGAGATCCTTCTGTCAAGGAATTAGGTAAATTTGTTAATACGTTCAACTCCCTTGAAAGGGCCCAAACGTCTATAAAACGCATCTTCACCGCAGGTGTTTTTGGCGCAGCCGGTCGTGGCAGGGGGCGCTTGACCGGCCGATCCTACAACCAAGCCTCCTACAGGTCCACAGAACCATGTAGAGGACAGTGGCAGCACCCCAATACGTTTGGGAACTTCTACCCTACCAGATCACACCCACGCCACAGGGGCGGTAAAGGAAATGGATCCTACAACAACCAACAAGGTGAGAGTTCAGAGGTCGGGGATGTAACAATAGGGGGCAGACTGCAATGCTTTATCCACAATTGGGCCTCTTTAACCTCAGACGCCTGGGTGTTATAGATAGTACAGGGATTTCAGATAGAGTTTTTTTCGAATACCCTACTCAGTTAGTTCGCCCAAGACCCCTTTCCTTTTCAAGGGAACAGAAGGACCTAATAGACAGGGAGGTCTCAGATCTACTGCAGAAAAGGGCCACTGTAATCTCAACCCTCCACCCACAGGGCTTCCTCAGCAACATCTTCTTGGTGGAGAAGCGGGATGGGGGCTATCGCCCAGTAATAAACCTCAAAGAGTTTAATGAGTGGCTCATCTACCACCACTTCAAAATGGAAGCTATCCACCTCCTCAGGGACCTTCTCCAGAGTCAGGACTGGATGGTCCGCCTGGACCTCAAGGATGCGTACCTTATGATCCCAATCGTTCCCCCTCACAGATGTTTCCTTCAGTTCCAGTGGAACTCCCAAATATTCAAATTCTCATCCCTCCCTTTCGGTCTATCCCCTGCTCTGTGGTGTTTCATCAAGGTGATTAAGCCGGTGGTGGAGCGCCTCAGATTGGAGGGGATCCGACTGATCGTTTATCTGGACGATATTCTCATAATGAATCAGTGTCCTCGACGCTTGCACGCCCAGCTACAACAAACAGTAAGCCTGTTAGAATCCCTGCATTTTGTTATCAACGAATCCAAGTCCAACCTCAACCCCTCTCAGTAGATGCAATTCCTGGGTTTCATGGTAGACTCAGTCAATGAGACTCTAAGCCTGTACAATCAGGTTGTGGACTGGTACTTCCGCCATTGGAAGGACACCAGCCTGTGGAAACTACACCCCGAGGTATTCCAAGAACTCCAATCTTGTTGTGGCGCCTTCTCGATAGAGCTCTTTGCCTCCCGGCTGGCTGCCCAATTGCAGAGGTATTACAGTTGGCGCCCGTACCCGGAGGCAATGGCGGTGAATGCATTCCTTCAGGACTGGAGTGAGGAGAAGGGTTACACTTTTCCCCCTTTCGCGATGATAATGAGGGTGTCCACCCAAGTGAGGAGACAGCGGGCGATTCTAGTGGTGATCACCCCAATCAAGAGGTCGCAAGCATGGTTTCCAGTTCTGATGGAACTTTCTTGGGATTTTCCAATCCGTCTACCCCAATTTCGGGATCTCCTCCGAGATCCTCAGGGGAATCCCCATCACCTCCTTCTCACGGGCGGTCTTCACCTGATGGCCTGGCAGGTTACAGACAATGTTGGAAAGTGCCAGGCCTTTCAGCAGATGCTGCCTCGCTACTGGGGAGAGAGCACTAACAAGAGATACCGCCTGGTCTAGATGGGGGAGTTGGTGTCTTCGACAACAGGTGGATCCAATGGAGGCCGAGGTTGTCTATGTCCTTAACTTCTTAGCCTGTCTGGCAAAGGAGGGCCTGGCCTACAGGTCAATCAACACATTCCGATCGGCAATATCGGCGGGCCATGTTCCAGTGGATGGCCATCCATTAGGGGAACAGCCGCTAGTGTGCAAGCTACTGACAGGTATCAGGCTTTCTATACATCCGGAACCTCGGTACTTCGCCCTTTGGGATGTTAACAAGGTCTTAAATTTGTTTCGATCATGACTATTGAATAAATACCTCTCCAAAAAACAGATGTCAGCAAAACTGGTGACTCTTCTATGTTTGATATCCTGCCGCAGGGTTTCCGACGTGCGGGCCTTGGATCTCACAGATCGAGTTTTCACTCCAGAGGGAGTTACTTTTCATATTTCCAGAAGAACCAGAAGTAGTTCGAAGTCAGTGTCCTATCCTGCTTTTCCGGATGTCCCAAAGTTATTTGTGGTCAGGGCACTCAAAGCCTATGAAGTGGCGACAGTCGGCATACGTCCTCAGGGTGTCAGACAAATGTTTATAGCTCTCCCTTAACCACACGGGGCAGTGTCCTCTCCTACGATTGCGAGATGGGTTCACCGGGCTATGCAAGAAGCAGGGATAGACACCTCTAATTTCGGAGCTCTTTCTGTCCAGGGTGCAATGGCATCGAAAGCTTTTTCTCTGGGGGCGCGGCTGGAGGATATCGTTAACGCCGCAGACTGGTCCTCAGACTCCACCTTCAAGAGATTATATTTCAAGCCAGTGTTATCACTGGCATCTCTGGTGGTGGACAAGCTTTAGACTAGCCTAATCCGAAGCCTCCGGTCCTGACATAGAATTAAAAATTTCCTAGCTATCGTAAAGGAAAGTTTCAATTCTATTAAGGACGCGGAGGCGAGGATTAGTCCACCCAATTTGAAATCCCTCCCAGAACACCAGGTGAGTAACTCATCTTCAATTTCTCAGGTTGTTCTTGGTTAACCTGATTGTTATCTGGATGTTAAAATCACCGTTGTTTGAGTATGTACATGTTGTCCCATATTCCGGAATTACAACCTATCCTTATTTGACTTAGGTACGGACGCCAGTAAACAAGAATAATCTGAAGACTTGCAGGATGTGGTGGCACGGAGAAAGAGGAGGTTAGAGCATCCTCAAGGGAAAGTCATCGGTTGTCCTGATTCGGGATTGGACATTTTTGTTGGACTTCTTTCTCTTTCCATTCCCCTTGGCATCATGGGAAATGTAGTTTGGGTATGTTATTAATTACTGATGGCTGCTGGAATGAATAAAGTGGAGAAAGAACAGCCTATTCCTTGCCTCCGCGTCCTTAATAGAATTGAAACTTTCCTTTACGATAGCTAGGAAATTTTTCATTCTCTTTTCTGTCCTCTCTCCCCCCTGAAATTGGCTAAAACAGTGTAAATGGCAACCAGAAGCTGTTTCTGCCTCCCCTGCAAGAGCGCTTAATAAGTCTTGAGATGACTCCAGCTTCGGGCGTTTGGATTTTTCACCCCTTTGAAGTTTCAATTTGGGCTCTGCTGGGGGAGGTGGGCATGGTGATTAAAGGCAGCTCCCAGTAACCTCTTTGTGGCTGTGTTGAATGAGGCATGCATTGACTCAGGATGCTCTACTGGTAAAGTTAAACACTGTAGTCTTTTATTATTCAAATTTGAAATCATTTACAATGTAATTTTTGAGGCTCTGGATACACTTGAAACCTACATTAGGATCAAGTCTTTGGCATAGATCGAGAAAAACTAACGTACATAAAAGCTATTTTAAGTCATGGTATTTCTTCATTTTAATCTCTTTTAAACTCCAAGTGCGCAGCATGTCGAAACCAAATCACGGCTAGTGTCTGTTTTAATTATTACTGGTTGAGTCATACATGATTAAGTGTTTACAAAGTTGCCCTTCCCATGTGCTATGCTCGGGTTTGAGCGAGGCATGGCCACACTTCGCTCAAGATGTTTGAAGAAACAACCATGGAGGTTGTAGGGAGGTTGCAGGATGTGAAAGTACCATGGGTCTCTCAAAATGTTACCACAGAGAGGGCTTCTTTAATAAATGGCTATATGTGAAGTACTGAGGGTGTGCTCCTTTTGTACCTGGAACAGTAAACAAGTAGGTTTAAAAGGTAAATTAAATCACATACATTTTTTGGGTAGGACACAAACGATATGTTAGATGTATTTCCCCTGAAAGGGTTAGTTAGATCACAAAGACTGCATTGCTTGTGGTTAATGTGTTAAATGTAGCAGGGACCTTCCCATTAGCAATCAAACAGTTCAAGCATCGCTTTGTTTGTCCCTGAGGCAAAGGTGTCTTCGATGTGACCTCGTAGCAGAAGATGGGTTCCAGGGGGGTGGTCTGCTTATCAGTGGCACCCCTCCAGGGGTGCGCTGGGAGCAAGGCTCAGGAGTAAGCCTTGGCGGAGTTCGCGGAGTTCTGCTACACGGAACTCCGCAAAGTGCAAAAAAACCTCCGCTGTGCTACGTGGAGTCACGCAAGCGGCGGAATGCGTTAGATAAATGCCGTTCGCGGTGATTTTCAGTGCCGGGTGTCTGTCCGCACCGTGCAATCATCATGAATGGCACCGCGCAAGCGGCCGCTTCTTCCTTTGTGCCACTCGAGTAGACTTTTTACTCGAGCTGCAGCTTTCTCAAAGCGAGTGGACGGTTTCTCAAAGCGAGCGGTCGTGAGCATACGCGACCACTCGCAATGAGAAATCCGACCGCCCACGTTGAGAAATCTTAAGTTAACGTTGACGATCGCGAACGAGGAAAAATCTCGCCGGGAGGTGGATTTTCCTCGCTCGCTCTCGCCAACTTGACGTTGATGAGCGCAAACAAGGAAAAAAACTCCACTCCACTGTGCAGAGCGGAGTTTTTGGGAACTCCGCGAGCTTCACATATCGCGAAGTGCGGAAAACTCCGCAAACTCCGCGAGCAGAGCGGAGTTCACCACCCAGAGTTACTCAGGAGTTGGGGCTTGGAAAGCGAATCGTCTAAATCAACAAGGGGAGGCGAGGCTGTACAATAAGGGCGGGGATTGGAGGAGTGCAAGCTGGAGATGCTCGGTTAAATGAAAGTGTGTCACATTTCTGACTGCGTGTTGTGCGAGTTGTCTTTGAGCCCTCACACTCTGCCTTATACCTCTACGGCAACTTGATTACTTGTAATTTCTCCACAGCCATGTGCTCACAGGAAGTGTATCACTGTTCAGATCCCTATGCTGGCAGGGGCTTCCCCCATGATGGAGACGTTGGAGTCCTTGTTACACGCGCCATGCCTGGCAGATCTCGCTGTGTCGGTACAATGCCTTCGGTCTTTGAATGGACAGCAAATGTGACGAGATAACAAGAAGATTTACAGGCCTGTAAACGGATTTTGGGGCTAGTGAAAACACAAGAGCGTGTGTTAACTGCTGTTAAACAAAGAAAAAAGTAGTTCCTAAAATAAATCTTAATTTGTGAGAGGTACATGGATAATAGTAATTGGTTCATGCTCTCGGGTAGGGCTAAACACAGGAAGAAGCATGACGCATGAATGCCATGGATAAATGGGGAGAAAGAATGTGAGAGCGACGATGGAGCCAGTAAATGGGAAGCCTATGGGCAGGCTGAGGCCCACAAAGTATATACAACATGTCTCTTCAAGACACTGCAGGGTATATTCACAAGAACGTGTGATAACTACCACATGAGTAGCGTAACGCAACTTTCAATATCGCAGCCCATCGCGGGAAAATAACCCCGTGTCAACGTGGAATTCACAAGGAGTGGAGAGGTGTGGTGCAGCGGCCAGGGCAGCTGACTTCGGAGCACAGGGTTCACGGTTCGATCTCCGGCGGCAGCTCAGCTCAGCACCATGTGACTCTGGGCAATAGCTCACTTAATTTCCACTACGGCCCCCAGCGCCTTGAGACCCGTAAGGGTGAGTAGCTGCGCTATATAAAAACGGACTTACTTTTACAAGGCGATACCATGCGATAGTCACCAGATAACGCGTCAAATGTCAGCGTGAAAATCAACGCCACGCCGAAATAATGCAAAACGCGAACGCGAGAAATCATGCGATGAGGCCAATCGCGGTACAAAAAGTAGCGAAAACCAGCCTCAGGCCTGCAAATCCCACGCGTCTGTCGGGAAATTGCACCATACAAACCACAGACACAACACACCAGAAACAAGCCAAAGCACGTAGCAACATGGATGCATCCTGACCCAGCGCAGAGGGCAACGCGAACCCCACAACCCCCACAGACCACCAGCAAGGAACAACTGGCTCGGGAAGGCCAAGGAGAAAAGGGAGAGGAAGACGGGGTGCAGACCGCAGGAAAACAAGACCAAGGCCACGGAGGCGACAGAACACTACCAGCAACTGACCCACAAGCAGACCACCTGGAACGCAGTCGGAGTGCCCAGGAGGCCAATCCAGGAGGCCAAGAGGCGCCGGCAGGACGTGACAACCTAAACCAGGTACAAACCCGCTGCCAACAGGAAGGCAGCAACGGCGACAGGAGGTGGCAGTCCAGCACCACAGGAGGAGCTGGAGGAAACCCAGGCCACAGTCATCAGTGTGGAGAGGGTGCAAGGAGTAGGGAGTACGGACACAGCTCGACAGGACCCGACACAACGACAACAGGGTGAGGATCCAACAGGGACGGGGGGTCGGGGGTGATGGGCACAATGCCACACATGCACAATGAGGTGTAACACACTGCACACCCACAATTACCCAGAGACATGTCCCCCAACCCGTGGCACACTGCAGCACACACACATAGCAATCACAGCACATACCATGACAATGTGGCACAAAGTGCAACACCCACACTGCAGAACAGGGGACACAACTGGGTCCACCCAGGCGCAGAAACAGAACAATCACAGTGGACAGAGCAGGGAACTGTGAGATGCACATCTACCCCTACAGCCCCACATCAGCCATGTAGGCCAAATGTGCACTGCCCCAACTCAAATAGCCACCACCGCCCAAACAGTCACAACGTACATTGTCACACAGTCTGCATGTCGACAAGAACAAGGCGCCAACACAATGCCAACATGCACCTCCCCTTCACAATGCAGAGGGACAAACAACACCTCCAGCAGGTCAGAACAGACAACCCATCAGTGATGCCCGAGACGAACACCACACCACCGACACCAACGCCCTACAACAGCCCATGGACATCCCACACAACCCACCACCAGGACCAGGGCAGACAAGCCACTCAGAGGAGAACCCAGCCCCTGCAACAGACCACACAGCATGTAGCACCCGCAATCACGGCTGCCTCACAACACTTCACCCACCCACACATGGCACCCCAATGCCAGGTGGCAGAACGCCAAAAGGAGGTGGCCCAACAGGTGCGGGTGTTGCCGAACCCATGGAATGGGAACTAGAACACATACATGGGTGTCCAATACCCTTCAGGGACCACCAACACCCCACAAAGGAGACCCACACCCTCACAGAGACACATGCACATATCATGTTGACACATGCGCCCGGCCCCTTTATTGGCAGGGCCACATGTACAGTGACGCCTGTGCTGGATGTGTGTGGGGTGAGTATAGGCCAGCCCGCACGGAGTGCTTGGTGCTGGCAACAACCTGAACAGTGGACACTAGTGTAATGGAAACAGAAGACACCAGCATAACAGAATCAAATGCAGAGCAACATGGAGGGATCCGGAGTAAGGACAGAGGTCACCCAATATTCAGTCAGGAGGTTCCGTGAGTTGTAGTGCACTGAGGTAGGGGCACTAGAGAAGAGCGCGCTCATGTGAAGAAATTGCTAGGACTGTGTCCCTTCCGGTTAGTCCTGATGCACATGCAGTGGGGTGTGTTACACCTGCATCAACTTCCTCATCATAGTCCCAGGTCTTCCCCACTGCATGGGGAGACAGTGCTGCGCAACCTCACAACAGCACAAAACTCAATCAGTAACGGGCAATGGCTTGCGGTGCACTGAGTCACTGGCACCTGGAGTGCTGAGCAGGGTAGCAGGCCGATGATGGCATCCACGACAGGTCTGAGCAACTCCGTAGGTCTGTCAGGACCACCCTTTCGACTCTGGCAGATGGCGGTTGGAGGTGGTCCTTGCGGTGGTGGCGTGTGCCTCCTGCGGTGATGCGACGTCCGGGCTGGTCAAGACTCGATGCCATGTGTGGGCCCTGGTGGCCCACAGTTGGGGCCGGAGGAGGCGGACAGCGCAGGGCCACAGACACATGGCGTTGATGACCCCAAGACCATCGCTACAGAGCCCATACAATGTCTCAGAAGAAGGGGTCCCAGGCCTGAGCAGCACAGAGTTAGTGTCCCCGGATGCACTGCGGCCGGCACAGGCACCCAGCCACGGGACGGTGACTTGCGGTGCAGTCAGATGGGCCATGCGACCTGAGCGGGTCCCCATCAATGTCCGAGGTGTATGTTGCGGAGCGTTGCGGGGGACATTGGAAGGTGTCCTCCAGGGCATGATGCGGAAGGTCTGATGTCATCTGGAAGCAGCAAATGGAGGAGTGGAAAGCGCAACCCTCGTCCTCACCAACAATTCGGGATCAGCTACATGAGGATGAAAACTAGCCCCTAGTCCATAGACTCAAACGCCACCAATGTCCGACCAGTGAGTGTCCATGAATGTCGGTGAACAAACTTAGTGGCACAGGTGCTGTGAGGGGATGCAGTCTGCGATGATGCCCGTACACAGATGTGAACTCCAAGAATGCCAAATCAAGGCTCTGTGACCTACTGGACCGCAGTGTAGGCCGGAGGCAGCGGTCAGCAGTGGCCCACAGCCACGGGTCGTTGGCTCGCGAGGCACAGAGTTGGTGACACAGTGGCAGTTGTCGGTAGTGTTCAATCACCTCCGTGACGCTGATCCTGTTCCCTCCAGACTGCAAAGTGTCATCCTCTTACGCCCCTCCGTGCGTGCGAGGAAATGTATTCTGCCTTCTGAATTACCGATGTTCAGTTCCAAATCTGTGATCCCACTCGTGCGCAGCGTAGGCTGAGGGCAGTGGTCCTTGTAGGCCCACAGACATGTGTGGTTGTGATGCCATGCACAGACTTGTTGCCACCACATCGGAGGGTGTATAGTGAATTGTTCTCTGCCTTCAATAATGTTCACTGCCATAGTGTAATCAAGACTCAGTTCCAAATGTGTTACCTACCTGACCGTGGTGTAGGCCTGAGGCAGCGGTCAGCATGGCCCATTCACCGAGTGTCGCCGGCATAGGTTGGTGGCACCACGTGTAGCAGGCTGGCGTTGAACAGGGTTAGTGGCACCACATGTAGCCAGGCTGGCATTGAACAGGGTTAGTGGCACCACGTGTCGCAAGATGCCCATATGGAACTATGCCTCACTGATCGGGGGGGTCTGGTGCTGTGGCCGCTGGCCCGGATTTGGGGTCACTGCCATGCATGACTCAGGACACAATTTCACATATGGGACCTACTGGTCAGAAGAGTAGGCCGGGGGCGGCAGTAGAGTACGGCAACGAAAAAGGAATAAAGCGAGCCTGTGTCGTGGAGGCCGTGATGGTCTGAGGTGGCTGCCAAGGTCGCGGGCCTCGGGCTTGGGGCTTGCGCCTGCACGTGGTGGGCCCTCCTTGACACACGCCGGTGTCGGAAGGTGATCAGTGTAGCCTGGCTGCGCAGGGGCTGGCCTGACGGGTTCGTGGTCCAGCGTGCCGGGGTCCGGCAGGCGCACAGCATCGCAGGCAACGCCGCTCACGAGGATGGCAGCGGCCTCGTGGTGGGGTGGGAGGCGCCGCTCTGGCGGAGACGTGGGTCTTTCCAGAAGAGGACCACGCCCAGGCCTACGTGCTTTTTATTCACACCCCTACGCTGGTGTGGCGTACGCCGGGCCATCCCACTCCGCTGACGCTTGGGGGGGGCGTAACAGGCAACATTTCCGCGGGGTCCCCCACTGGCTGGGGTGCCATGGAGTCCACTGTCCACTACACTCCATACGCAAGAGGTGTATGTCGCCATGGATATGGGTGTGTTCTGCATACTGCGAGGTGTCCAGCACATCTCCGGCACTCTTGGCATTGTGTACTTTCCCAATCATGGTTCTACTGCATCCTTCACACATGGCTGGTTGCCACCTCTCCCCACATTGGGCTATTATGTGGCTGAGGTGCCATGCCGTTGCTGGCTCATGTTCAGGGCTTGCCCATGTGGACATTGTAAGTTGTTCTGTCATGTCTGGTGGGTGGGCATGTTGTTGTGCCTGTTGTATGTGAATTTGTGACGTGTGCATTGCCAGAGTTGTGAGTTGCATGGTTGTGGAGTTGAGGTGTGTGGGGTGTTCATTTGGACATTGCCAAGGGGCTGTGCATTTCCCTTGTTGGCATCCTGGGAACGCTGGTTGATGATGGACTGTCGGAGGATGTAGGTGTCATGCACAGTGGCTGTGTATTTGAGGGTGACATTGTTGGGTGTTCTAAGGTGTTCTGTTGTTGCCTGCACATTGATGTGAGACATGTGCTTCCTGTTGCGGTGATTGTGTGCTGTGTCACCAGGGGGCACAGGTAGTACATGTGTGCTGTGTATTGCCCCCAACACGTGCGTGCATCCTGCTATGGCGTATGGTCCTTGCTTGGTCTCCAGCGGATCCTGCGCATTGTGTTGTACGTATGGGGACTGGGGTACCAGGGTGATGGTGAAGTCCAGGACAGGTGTGGGGGACTTGGATGTGGCTGGCTGTGAGGCTCCTCCGACTCTGGCGGGTGTTGTTTGGGGGGTCGCAGGGGCCAACAGGTGCAGCCACGCCATCAGCTTTGTGTGGGGTGGGATGTTGGTTGTCCGCTGTGTTGGTGCCGTAGGCCTGTTAGGCGATGATGGTCAGGATGCGTAGGTTGGTTGTCCCTTTCAGCCTGTAGTGTACAGTGACATTGTCAGATGTTGGGTCTGTGCGGCTGGTACGTTTCCTGGGGTTCCGCTGTCTTTGTCTGTGCTGTATCTGTGGTGGTCTGGGGGGGTGTTCCGGGTGTGGGTTGGGGTCATGGGGCGGTGGAGGTGGGTGTTGTGGCCCTCTTGGGTGTCCGGGCCGCATGATGGGTGGCTCCATGGCATCTGTTGCCCTTCGGATGTGGCCCTGGGCTGTGCTCCCTTTTGTGGTGCTGGCTGCCGTCGGACTTTACACCAGGTCAGAGCAGGTGTAAATTTCCTGGTGCTAACGCGCCTTATCGCCTGTTTTGTGTTTTTATCGCGGATGTGGCTGGTCGTTGTGAATGTTGAGGTGTGTTGTCTCGGCTTTTGGCACGGGAACGCCTACTCTGCATCTCATTAGCGATAGTTGCGCGGGGCCTCTGTGGTGATGTTTTTTGCGGCTGCTATTGCGGGTAAACTGGTGCTGTGGGCTGTTAACACAGGCTTGTGAATGGGGAGGTAAATTTATCACGACTTTGGCTGTGATAAAGTGCCGTTAATTCGGCGATGACTCCTTGTGAATATGCCCCTGCATGCGCTGTCTAGAGCCGAAACCTAAAAACCACGCACTATGTTTGTTCAAAATAATATTTTCCTTTATTAGAAGTGTATATGACATTCCGATAATTGTTTAATTTTAAAAAAAGTAAAATTGGAAAGATCCATGAGATTTTTTGTTTACATGCAGAGATGCATTATGGGATCTACAGCCCATTATATTTATTGTCATCTTTTATGTTTAAACCTTTTTTGTAACTTTCCTATATCAAATAATAAAGCTATACAGCATAATACTGTTTGTTTGTCCTGTTCAGCTGTTTACAAATATAAAAAATGTGTTATCTTTCAAAGTAGAAACATACATTACCCATACTAACTTTTCTTACCATGTCTATATGGCTGATAAACACCAATAAATCAAATTGATATTATTCTTACATCCCTTCACTACAGATAACGAGGCAAACATATCAGAGGAAGATAACCAGGAAGAGGCAGCGGGTCAGAATACTGCCATCATTGATCTTCCACTATCAATGGTGATTACAAGTCCTGCTACAGTTTTTGAAAAAGGAGTGTCTCCCAGAAGATGAACAGCAAAACCTTCCCCACAAGTACATCCGCCTACCCAACGAAGAACAAATGTCTACATCCAAAGACTTAGAAGGCAAAGATTAATGTCATTAGGAGCACGGCCTACTCTAACACACAACGATGTGCAATACCCTCAATAGAGGAATTTATGCAGTTAAAAAAATCAATATTGGATGCACAAAATACACAACTGGACGCTATAAATATGATTGCCAGAAATATAGATGATTGATTGCCTTCCATTATTAATTGCATTGCTAATTTAACTTATACCATTAAATCATTATGCGAGGAAATTCGTGAGGAGACTCAGCAACAGAATAAAAGGTATCACTATGTAGTTTTCAGAATATAATACTATGGTAAGAATGTTTAAAATCGGCTACTGCTTTGATAGTGCTTAGCAGAAGAACCATATATATTCAACAGAAAATGGCAAACAGAAGCAAGGTTGTAGCTAAGGGTTTGGGGCACGTTACATCATCATTGGAATTGCTGCAAACTATGCAAACACGTTCCACTGATCAGGCAACCCCTGCTCTAGAAAGTGTGGTGACTCCCAGCCACAACAGTTTATGTGTGTCTGATGTGATAAGATGTTAGCGTACTTGTAGTCAGACTGCTGAAAAAGAAGGGGACATGTTGGAGACAAATATTGAGACCAACTCCTACCAAGTTGAGATACAAACATTAAAAGATGTTTGTGAAAAGTAAAACAAAAATCTTCATTTTCCTCTTGCATTGTAAAGTTAAAAATGAAGCTTGAACAAAATACACTGTATTTAATTTCAATTTGTGCCTTTTACATTCCTGTGAATCAAAATGAAAATTAGAGTTACTTATCTACATTTTGACTATGAGTCTTTATTACTACACATTATACCGCAGTTATAATTAGGGCTCCCGGTTTTATGGTATTTATTTTTTTAACATTTCCGTCTGTATTTATCCATATTTATTTTTTGGCCATTTTATCTGTATTTATCCATATTTATTTTGTGTTTTGTGTAAAAATTAAGTTGTAAAACTGTACATTTCCATATTTATTTAACTGTTCGACGCGCACTCATACTTTGATGTCTGTCATGTTTTCACTATTTAAGCTACCAAATATTACATACTAATACATCCACTGGTAAATATCAGCATTATACCACAAATGCATGTTGACAAATGCCATTATTTAAAGAAATTTCATCCTGTTTTTCCATTTTCCATGCTGACCATCTGCTCAGCCGTTGGGCTACTATAATTTATGAAAGACAGCACGGAGGTTCATTCAAAGAAGCACAATTTTCTGTATTTATCCGCCATTAAATATAAATGCAGACAGAAAACACATTGTTTTCTGTCTGTATTTATCTGTAAAAATCCGTAAAAACGGAAAACAGGGAGCCTTAGTTATAATGCAGTTACCTTGGAAAACATTTTTTATTATACATGTACGTCGATCCCTTTATCATTAGCCCTCGTGGCATCATGACATGGGTTGTCTGTTGGTAGTTCATCCTCATAAGAGCTGTCAACCTCAGGAGAGATTGCAAGTTCCTTTCTGGTTGCAATGTTGTGCAACACTGCACAGTCTGCTACTATTTTACATGCCATTTCAGGTGGGCACCACCACATGAATGTAGGCAGCAAAATCTAGCCTTAAGAAGTCCAACAGTGCGCTCAATTACTGCCCTGGTTCCACTGTAAGAAAAATGGTATCTTCTTGACTACGTGTTGTAGCATTCAGGTATGGGGTCATGATCCAAGTATGGAGAGCATATGCCCTGTCACCGAACACAAAAATAAAGTAACATTTTAAATCAGTGTAAATATATGTGTAAAAATATATAATCTACATTAAATAAATGCCTAATAGAAAGTCATCACCAAGGTCTCCTCAAGGCAGGTAGTTGTATGGGCCACAGTGTCTAAATATGTTTTAATCATATGTTTATCCTGGAAATTTCGCTACCAGGTCTGTTGTTAAACAGTTATGGTAATATTATTTGCTATAGCGCACGTCTCACCCGGGGGCATCTCAGCGCTGTTGCGGATCCTGGCAGGGGGAGCAAACCAGGAAAGGTTAGTATAAGTAAGCTTTTAGTAATTTCCTGAATTTGCTATATGTAGGAGTCTCACGGAGGGTTATAGGTAATTTATTCCAGTACCCTGGGGCAAGATAAGAAAAGGCCTTTCCCCCGGTGCGAGTTTGGCGAATTCGGGGCATGCACAGAAGGGCTTGGGAACTGGATCTGAGATTGCGACTGGGGACGTAAGTCGTCAGTTTGTTTTGGAGATATCGTGGGCCTTTGCCTCTTAGGGCATTGTACGTGAGGCAACAGATTTTAAGACAGGAGCGCTTCTTCACAGGTAGCCAGTGCAGTTCTTTCAGCAGAGGCGCAGAGGGGGTGCCTGCAGGACGGTTCAGTATAAGTCTGGCCGCGGTGTTCTGGACCACCTGGAGCTTGGTAAGCAAAGTAACGCTAACTTCAGCCAGGAGGGCATTCCGGTAGTTCAATCTGCTTATCACCATTGCTTGAACCAAAGTTCTACGGACATTTGTGGGGAGGAGAGGGAAAATTCTGCGCAAAAGGCGCATATTGTAGTAGCAGGAGCTAGTGATAGCTGCAATCTGATCTTTCATTGTTAAGGCTTGATCTAGTTTTATCCCTAAGTTTTTTACCGTTTGTTTGGGCACGGGGATAGCACCCAATTGGTGAGGCCACCAGTCATCCGACCAGATGGCTGGGGCTTTTCCAAGCAGCATGATCTCTGTTTTTTCTGGGTTTAACTGGAGGCAGTTCGCGGTCATCCAGTTGGAGATTGTTAGCATTCCTGTCGAGAAAGTTTTTTCTTCAGATCCATATCTTGGCCCATAGTAAACATCAGCTGGGTGTCATCGGCGTATGATATGATCTCAAAGCCAAAATGTTCAGCGATCTTTGCTAGCGGGGCCATATAAATATTGAACAGGGTGGGGCTCAGGCATGAGCTCTGCACTACACCCTTGTCCAAACGCATTTTGCCTGAGGAATATGGACCTAGGATGATCGTCTGCTGTCTATCTAACAGAAAATGCTGCAGCCTTGTTAGTGCTGTCCCCTGGACACCGATTTCCTGCAGTCTTTCCACGAGCCTTGAGTGAGAGATGGTGTCAAAGGCTGCAGACAAATCTAATAGTATCAGTGCCACAGGTCTTCCTGCATCCATCTCTTGTCTCAGTGAATCGGTCACGACCAGGAGTGCAGTCTCTGTACTGAACCCTGGTCAGAACCCAGATTGCGAGGGATCCAAGATGTGATTAAGTTCGAGGTATGATCCCAGCTGCTTATTTATTATGCCTTCCAGTCGTTTACCCAGGAGCGGTAGCAGGGAGATCGGGCGGTAGTTGCCGAGTGATTGTTGGTCCATAGTTGCTTTTTTTAGTATGGGCTGTACACACGCTTCCTTCCACTCTGTCGGAATGATTCCTGTTTTTATAGAGCAGTTAAAAATCTTTTGGATCATGGGGGCGCAACAGGTGGCTAGAAGAGATATTGTCTTAGGTGGACATAGATCCCGCGGATACGGATTTGGCTGTGGCCAGTGAATTGTGTGCTTCCTCTAAGGTGATAGGCTGAAAGCAGTCTAATGTATTGATATTCCAATGGTATAGGGACAGGGCCTGTTTATACTGTTCCCTGTCCTGTGGCTCTTTCCTTCTCTGCCAGAGTCTCTCTAGTGTTTTATATTCAGCTTTTTCTACTTTTAGTTCTGGCGTGTACCACGGGGCTGATGGTCGCCGGTGAATGGAGCCATGATTTTTAAATGGAATTGTTGCATCCAGCGCCATCGTGAGGGCAGAGTTAAAGCTTTCCAGCAATTCAGACATCTCAGGGTTATTGTTTGCTAGCTTGGGGTGAAAGGCGTCACTGAAGGCTTCGGGGGTAAGTTTATGCCAGGGTCTGCGTGCTTCATGTCGCCATCTTTTGTTTGTGGTAAAACCCTTAGCGTACGGGAGTTGTATGTCGAATGAGATTACAAAATGATCAGTCCAAGTAAGGGGAAGGGGGGGCTTACAGACCAATTGGTCTATGTTAGAGAAGATTAGGTCCAACGTATGTCCGGCCAAGTGAGTTGGGCCGTTAACTCTTTGAACGAGGCCTAATAGTTCTAAATTGGTTAGGAGTTTCCTGACTTCTGGGTTTTATTTATTTTATTTAGAAAGTTTTGTATAGCGCGAACGTGACCCTCGAGGGTATCAGAGCGCTTTACATGGAGAGAACACGATTAGCACTTGGTCTGATCAACATGCAAGCATATGCGTGAGAGACGAACAAATCAACAATTTGAAATCGGCTAACAGTGGTTGGACTAGAATAAAGCCAGTACTAGGAAGGATAGTCTACATAAGAGTTTGATATCTGAATCTATTCAATGTCATCGATATGTTGACTTAGGGTAAGAACTTAGTCAGTGGATAAGATTTGGCTTCTCTTTTGAAGGCGTAGGTGGAGGAAATTAGACGAAGGTCCGGTGGTAAAGAGTTCCATATCTTGGGTGCGATAGCCGAGAATGCTCTAGCCCCAGTTTTCTTTTTGTGGGTTTGTTGGGGTTTCAGCAACAAGGTGAGCGCACTTCGTGAGGATCTGCTGCCCCCTGATTTTTCTAGCTTTTGGGCCAGGTAACTGGGGGTGTTGAAGTGTAATGCTTTGTGCGTCATGCAAGCGATTTTCAGTTGGATTCTTGCTTCGTATGGTAGCCAGTTTAAGGTTTTTAGGGCTGGTGAGATGTGTGCATTTCTTTTAGTTCCAAGGACGAGTCTTGCTGCTGCATTGAGAGAAGCTCTTAGTGGTGCTAGTTTGTATTTAGGTTGGCCACATAGTGTGGCGCTACCGTAATCCAATCTGGGTAATACTAGGGCTTGGACCGCTTGTTTTAGATCTTCATGAGGTAGGTATGGTTTCAGTTTCCGCAGAATGCTCAGTTGGTAGTTTGCTCCTTTGGTGGCTTCACTAATGTGACCCTGCATATTTAGGTGTTTGTCTAATGTAATACCTAAGGATCTGGCAGAGTCTATGATGTGGGGCGAGCATTTGAGGGCTGTAAGATGATTCAGCCACAGATCAATCGTGGGGTTGTTATTTGGCGGAGAGATGAGAAGAAATTCCGTTTTAACAGCGTTGAGTTTGAGGTGGTTAACCGTGAGCCAGAGGTGTGTATTTTGTAGGATGGAATTGAGGTATATAATGTCATCTGGAGAGGCGATTTTGGGATATAGCTGGGTGTCATCCGCATACATATGGTAGTGTATGTTAGCAGATTTTAGGAGGTTTGCTAGTGGTTCCAGGAATAAGTTAAAGAGAATGGTGGAGAGAGCGGATCCTTGAGGAACACCAAGAGTTATCGCGTGTGACTTAGATAGAGATTGATTCATTTTGACTCTTAAGGATCTGTTTTGGAGGAAAGAAGAGAACCATTGTAATACGGCCCCTGATAAGCACATTCTTTGTTCCAGTAGTTTTAGTAGGGTGTTGTGTTTGACGGTGTCAAAGGCAGCAGATAAATCAAGCAATATTAGAAGGCATGATTCGTTCTTGTCCAGCATTTTTAGTATGTCATCTACAATATGAGTAAGGGCAGATTCTGTGCTGTGATCTTGACGGAAGCCTGATTGGAATTGATCGAGTAGTTGAAACTTTTCTATGTGATTGCAGAGTTGTTTCTATACACAGCTTTGCCAGTGTGGGGATGTTGGAGATGGGCCGGAAATTGTTAGGGTCAGAACAGTCTGCCATAGGTTTTTTTAGAATGGGTGTTACTTGACTGATCTTTAGGCAATCTGGGATAGTGCCTTGTCGTAGAGAGGCGTTTACAATCTTTGACCATAGTGGGAGGATACAGGTTTTGATCTCTTTGAATATGCTGGGAGGTAGAGTGTCCGTGAAGTGGTTAGATGGGTTTAAAGACGAGAGAGAATGTTGTAGATTTCCTGTTCGCTGATTGGGGAGAAGGTGTTCCAAGTGGCATTATTTTTGGAGGGGGGCAAGGGTGGTTCCTTCCCTTCCGTAGATTGGGAGTTGTAAGATAGTCTGACTGGGGAAGCCGGTAGTAGTTCCTTCGCTAATTGAAGTTCGTTCTCTATCTTTGTTGTTTTATCCTTGAAGAAGGTGGCTAGTTCTTCGCAATTTGGCAGGGTTCTGGGTCCGGAGTCTAAGGGGTTTGATGTGTTACGTGATTGCTGTTTGACTATTTCGAATAGTTTTTTGGGCCTATTTCTGGCCTGGTCGAGTTGAGTTCTGATAAAATTAGCTTTCGCCTGTCTTATTCTTCGATTGTATGTGTTCCTCATTGATCTTAAGCGTTTTAGCGATTCCACTGATGGGGAGTATTTCCATGCTCTTTCTGCCGTTCTTAGATTGCGTCTTTCTGTGTTCAAGTTGTCATTGAACCATGGCTTTGAGTTTTTAATGGAGATGTTTTTCTGTTGTAGGGGTGCGATAGAGTCCATGATTTCCCGTATCGAAGTATTGTAGTAGGCTGTGAGGTCGTTGGCATCCTCCATGTTGGTCTGTGGGATCAAGGTGTTGTTGCATAGAGTGGTTAGATCATTGTGGTTTATATTACTAAGATTCCTTTTCCATTGTTTGGTTTTCTTCGGTTGGCCATTCTTTGGGATCTCCTTTAAGTTGATGAGGAAGGTGATGCGATAATGGTCTGACCAATCACATGGGGTAATAGACTCTAAGGAGATAGTGTCCGACTTAGAGATGATAAGGTCCAAAGTCTCTCCCTTGTTGTGTGTGGGACTGTCGCAGATTTGGGACATCTCATGGTTTAATAGGAAGGATTTTAAGCTATTCACTGAGGGGTCATTTAGGTCATTCCAGTGCAGATTAAAATCACCCAGGAAGATCTGGGGTCCTTGAAGATTATCATTTATTGTTAAGATTTCCATGATTTGTTCGATGAACATGTGTTCTTCCCCATGGAAGTTAAAATCCCTTAGCAGAAGAAATTTGTTGGATGCCAGGACCTGCGGGGCTATTCGTTCTGTCAGTAGCTCACTAAAATTAGTCTTTGATCCTGGGGGGCGATAGATCAATGCTCTGTTCCAGCTGTCTGTAGCAGATATGCTTATCTTAAAAATACCTAACTCTATAGAGTTATTGCTTATAGTTGAGACCCAAGTCACATTTAAGTTGTTATTAATAGCTATAGCAAAACCACCGCCTGCTTTTTCTCCTCTATCGAGATGGATTAGTTTGTGGCTATCAGGGATAGCTAGTTCGATAGCCGGGTGATTGGCGGGGTTTAGCCAAGTTTCTGTGAAAAAGCAGATATCTGGAGACTGGGAGGTAATCATGTCCCATATCTCAATCGGGTGCTTGGCTAATGACGTAACATTGCAAAGAAGACCGCTTAGCCCACGTATTGGTAAGTTGGGTCTCCTTGCTATCCCTTGTGATGAGGTCATTTCGGGGTCACATTGGAAATGACAGTTGTGGCAGGCTACCGGCCCTTCTAGGATGTGTGGGTACTGGTTGAGACAAGTAAGCTGTGGTGGGTAATTTGCATGATTCTGAGTTCTAAGCTGATGCAGATATTCTGCTGAGTAATACAAATGGTGAGGTTTTGGGGTTTTTACCTCAAAAGAACCAGGGTTCCTGGCTCCTGGCGACGGTCGGGCACGGACGGGCGCAGACGGGCTTGCCTTTGGCGCGAAGGCGCGCCTGGCTGCGCGCGTCCGCTGCGCGTCCATGCCGGCATCGGGCTTTTATGTCCGTATCTGCCGTCTTCATTGCATACAATTTGTATGTTTAAAGAATACTGTATTTTCCTATTTCTAGATAAATATTCAGTGGCACTTGGTGCACAATTTAAAACATGTGTGCTATCCATACAGCCTATAACCAAGAACAAATGAGCCATGTGAAAATAAATTGAATTTAGTTTGCTGGAAATCTGGGAGGCTTGTTAGGTAGTGCAGTGTGTCTATTAATGTAAAGTAGCATTGATTCCAGGAAATTGCAGAAAGAAATAGGAAAGGGAGCTGTGAGAAACACCTCCGGCTGTGGCTACTACACCCATAGCTCCCCCACTTTCGGATCATTAGGCTTATGTGCCCTACTGTCTCAATAAGGCTGCAGTGACTTGCTCCTGACACTTCTACTTACAGAAAGATTCATTCATTGGACAGAAAGCAAGATACAAACGTCTTGATAATCTAAGTACCACCATATCTCTGAGCCTTTATACTTCTGCCTCACAGCGCAATATTTAGCCTTGAAAAAGCTCCAGACCTGCGTGCCACCTGAAGGGCGAATTACGTTGTTGGATGGCATTTTTTAAAACATACGTTGAACTATGTTTAATATGGTTGATTTATATATAGGAACGTTCTGAATTACGTTATCACCTGCCAGCCGGATTTTGGGCAGACTTTCCTTTGTCTCTCCGCAGTATCTCCCTCCTACCTTTTACCTTACTCCCCTACCCTTCTACGCTCCATTTATCTCGTCTTCTATGCTCTTTAAATGTTTTCTTGCAACAAATGTAACTTGTAACTGATGTAACTTTGTAACAATGTGGAACCTCATGCAAAGCGCTCTGATACCTCCGGGTCTAGCCAGCGCTATATAAAACTCATCAAATAAAAATAAATTAAATAAATAAATAAACAAACAGGTTAAAATAATCATAGACCGCAGATGTATTGTACTTAGAAATTTGTTTCAACTGTTTACCTTTACTATATCCTATTTGATTCGTTCATGTGGGCAAAAAGGATTCTGCCCGCTTCAGGGTACTGACAGCTGTCAACGTCAAATAAGGCCATAACAGGGTGTGGGCCTCCCAGTCTTCACCCCTTATTGCCCTCTTTGAATAGACCCGATAGCTCCCTGAGGCTAAAGGTGAAGGTAGAAAAATACGTGAAACAACCTTTAGAACGCATGCATTACATCGCATGCCATTAGATCGCGGTTTTTACAACGAAAGTCGTTACAACGACTTGCACTGGAGGGCGCTATAGGACAAGGAGTAGTTTAAATTACTATCCAACACCTTCCCTACTGTACGTATGCTGGAGTTGGAATAGTAAATTAAACTACTCCTAAGTCCAGCGCCCTCCAACGCAAGTCGTTGTAACGACTTGCGTTGTTAAAACCGCGATCTAATGGCATGCGATGTAATGCATGCGTGGTATCGTCATACATCGGAAAAATACTTGTATATGTGTGGGGGTAAACACACTTCTGTGTGTCCGCCTAGACAACAATGGGTCTAATTCAGCAATGAGATCCAAAATAACATTGCTGCTCAGCCTAGACTTATCATAAACCTCCTCTTCAGTCTGCTGGAATAAAGTCTCTCTGACTCTGAAATTGAGCTCCTGTCTTTGTCTCCTCTGCTGGAGTGGAGGAACAACCCTCATCCTGTTTGCCAAAGCAAACAAAACAGCCATTGTGGGAAAAAGGGGCTTCCTATCCTGCTATAGTTTGCACCTGATTACCACCTGTTCACAGTTGATGCTAATCTGCAAATGCAAACACAAGTTTTTGCGACCATTTGCAATTTGTGACTGGTTAATACATGTTATTTAGGAAACGCAGTTAGGGATTCGTAAATAGGTCATCGCTATTTCCAGTCGAAAACACAGCGAGTCGGTAAGATTCAGTTTGCCTCACTATTTTTGTGAATGGAGCTTAAAACAACTTTGATACATTTCATACATATGTTTTCGCAATCGCAAGCTATTTTATGACTGATTCAGAATTTGCAAAAGCTTCGTACATCTAGGACAGAGTCCTTTGTTTAGATGGTTTGAGTCCTTTGTTGTAAATAGGGTGCAAACTATAGTAGCATAAAAATAAAATAATGTAATGCGTCGATTCGGTTATTTGGCTATAGCAAACTATAGAAAGAAAACCTCTCTTGAAGTCATAGAGCAAACATTGTAGCTGCGTTTCCAAACCTGTGGGTCAGGACAGTGTGTGCGCCATATTCCTCATATGCTTTCAAATAGAGCAACTCGATTAACATGCCTGATAATAATTTGTAGAAGAAAAGCACTATAGACTTTGGCTTCGAGCACAGGAAAGGTTTCCACGGGTGCACAAGGTCATATTGCGCACCTGCTACAAGCTAGGGATGTGTGCCTACGCCATGGGCACTGGAAGCAGGGGTGCAGCACCCCCAGAAATAACCATGCTGGAGTTCCGAATGTGAATGAGCACTAAAGATGCTTTCACTTCTGTCTTTATCTCGCTGCATTTGCTGTGTGTTCAAAGACGGAGGTCAGTTCTGACGAATTGCTGCTTATTCATTTCACATGGAGTTTGGTGCTTTCTTTTTGTTCTCCAACTGCAGAATGAGAGGATATTGTAAGGTGACCTATCGATCTTGCTGGAGTGCAGGGAGTGTGAAAGGAAAGGCTGGAGTATGATGTTTTTTTATAGCACAGCAACATTTAAAAACTTGTAAATGGACTGTACAAATATTTCAACATATATCCGCAGTTGAGAACGCACAAATGAAGCACTGTATTGTAATTCTGTGGTGATGTGTGATGGAAACAAACATTTTAATAGGGGCAAAACAAATCAAGACACTTTAAGTAGTGTTGTGCAAATAATAAATATTCATGAAACCCAAATTCCACACATTGTCATTTGTGTACGATATAGTTTTCGCACTAAAACTGCATTTCTGTGGAAATTGAGTGGCCTTATCAATGAGAAATGTGCTCTCTGTGGATGAGAACATGATTTAATAATATATTTGTGACAGTGTGCTCCAAAATGCACCACAGGCTGCATCCCCCCTTACCTCTTGCTGACCGAGCGGGGCTCATTTGCTGCACTTTCTCTTTGATCACAATCCCTATGAGTCAAGTGATGTAACATTGAAGGCAGCACCCTCACTCTGAGAATTATTCCCGCATTGTGCCTAACTGCCATAATAATGTCTCTCTAGCGCATATGGTAAGTAATGGAGATAGCATATTCTCTAGAGAGAGAGCAATAGTAAAATACAGAAATTACTCTGTGTTTCTCTGCATGAGGCCCCTTGGGGGGGGGGGAGGGGGACAGTCTCAGAATGCCAGGTCCCTCCTGGGATCCTTCAGTGTCAACATCAGAGGCGAGGCTGTGGGATAACTATGCAGAAGCACAACTCCTGCTGCTCTATCAATGACTTTGTAGCTGGAGGCCAAGTCTGCCTTTAAAGAGGGTCATGGACCTCTTCACATCTCAAAACAGGGTAGAGCCTGAGACTGCAGAACCTTGTGGGGAGCTAATATGGTGGGGTCCCTGGAGCCCTCTGGGCCTGCTCCCAATGGACTCCCTTTGGAAGCTCACTAACTTTGCATCACTTGCAGGGTGACGTGCAATCCCAATGGCATTTTACATGTGATGTTCTTTTGCCACAAACATCTGCTTCATTGGGATCAGCCTCCAGCACAATATGGTGTATGCCTGGTCATTGCCAATATTGTGCGATGCACAGTTTTATGTTACAGTGGGGTGAGTGGCCCTTTACGGTGTGGTGGGAGCAGCCCTGTTACTTTTCAGCCTGCACTAAAGCAGACATTACCTAAACCTTGTGGTTGAAATCGGGGCACCAGCTTAGCTATCGCCTGCCTCTGATATGTGTACTGCATAAAGATGGAGGATGGCTGAACTGTGGTCCTCCATCCACAAGCACAGTGCATTTAAAAAAAGAGCATGTTGCTTTATCGTTACAAAGGGTCGTGCAGGTCCTGACATAATGGTGCCCATCATTGACATGTGCTTTCTTCCTAGATATAATTGGTGCTTTTTATTCTGTCGAGGTGGGTAAAATACCTGCCTTTCGATGAGTTTTCCTCATATCTGATGATAAATATGTATGGTGGCCAAGACCTAGAACACCATCCCCCTGGGCCTCAGAGCCTCACCTTCGCTCCAGCAGTTCAGGAAGAACCTCAAGAACCTGGTTGTTCAATAAATAGCAACATGCAGCGTGATCCTGCAGCGTGATCCCCCAGTGCCTCGAGACCCTCATGGGTGAAGCAGCCGCAGAGGGCAGCACCGCACTTCGCACCGCAACCCTGGTCTCACCGACGGCGATGACAGCCACCGCCCCACTGCTTGCACGCGACCTGTGGGCACCGCCTCGTTTCACTCTGCCGTCCGGTCTCACCGCGATACCCGTGACCGCACCGTGGTTTGGGGGCACCGCTCGTAAGTTACATAACGATCCGCCCCGTCCCACACCGCAGTCTGGGCTAATCGACACCAGCTCCCATCAACCAGCACTGTCGCTTGTACCGGACCTGTCAGCACCGCCACGAGTACCGCCTCACTCCGCACCGCAGCCTTGGTCTCACTGGCACCGCGGGACAACCGTCACTTAGCCGTTGCCCGCACCGCAACTTGAGGGCACCGCACACCACACCACACCGCTTCGCTTCACACCGCAACCGTGACAGTTGCCACGACCGGCCCACACCTACGCAGTCGGCCTGAACCAAAGGTACTGTTTACGAGTCTGCTGACACTAACGCCGGCCTGCACCAACGGGGTTGGCCGGAACTGTTGGATTCTGTTGTTTTCAGCACCGCTGTAGCACCAGACGGAGCTACCGACTTCAAGGAACTGCATTTTTAAGTCAGACTTGCAAAGTGCCTATTTTTGATTACTATGGGCCCGATACACAAAGGTAAACTGAGACGAAAGTCTAACTTTACGACTTTCGGTATTCACAAAGAGCATTTACGAGTAGTAAAGTTAGACTTTTGTCTCAGTTAAACTTTAGTTTTGGTCTTAAGTTTAACTGAGACCAAAACCGAGACTAAAGTCTAATTTTATGACTTTCTTTATTCACAAAGGGCATTTACGAGTAGTAAAGTTAGACTTTTGTCTCAGTTTTGGTCTCAGTTAAACTTAAGACCAAAACTTAAGTTTAACTGAGACAAAAGTCTAACTTTACTACTCGTAAATGCCCTTTGTGAATACCGAAAGTCGTAAAGTTAGACTTTCGTCTAAGTTTATCTTTGTGAATCAGGCCCTGTATGTTGGCCTTTTATCGTTTTGGTCTTGTTTGCACAGATAAATATTGGTTATTTTTCTAAAACTGGTGTGGTGTCCTTTTGTAGTGTTTTCTCTGTATTACTGTTGGTTATGTGCAAATGCTTTACACACTGCCTCTGAGATAAGTTTGATGCTCGTGCCAAGCTACCAAGAGGGTGAGCAGGGGTTATTTTGGGAGTGTATCCCCCTTATCCTGACTAGAAAGAAGGGCACCTATTTGGACAAAGGTGAAAACCATTGCCAAATAGAGACCCCCATTTCTAACAATATGGTAAAATGGTCTCCATTTTCAGATACTGTTTCTTCTAGCAAAATGACTATATTTCTAAAATTTCTTTAAAAAATATTTTAGGTATCATTTATGCTGAGTTTGGGGTGCTTATTGCTGATGTTGATTACTTTGTACCACAGGACACTTTGTACTAGGGGTTTAATTTCATGACTTCTGAGGAGGTATTTCATCATCTATCCTAAAAATATTTTATGATATTATCACTTCTGATGTAGGAGACCTGAGCATGCAATACTTGTGTAACCTGTCTGCAGTCTGATCTTGTAAGCTCTTTGAAGTTAGTTGGTAGCATTCTTGCATGAACCTGTAAGATTTACCTAAGTCTGTTGCATATGGTCTATTTCTGTGAGATTTGTATAGTTTCGATTTTTCTAGAATGCCGCCTTCAAGCAAATTCTCTGTTATGATTCTAAGCCATAAGATGTGACAGAGAATCTGCCTGGTAGGGAAAGGACAGAAAAAACGGAATTGCAGAAAGATGGTCTGCACATTTTGAAATATGAAAGGTCAACTTGCTATTACATAAACACGTTTTGGAACTGCCTGTAATATCTATAGCTTTTTACCAAATGTGCATGGAAACTGTGCTGAAAAGAAACTATGCTGATTGCCCACCATTTTTTGAAGGGTTTCTTGGGGAGGGTGGACTACAGTTTCAATGAGGAGGATAAGGCTTGCTTGGCACACCACAAAAGAATTGTAATATTTTATTTTTGCCCCTTTGTATCGTATGCGTGGAGCAGTGGCTCCTGGTGCCGCAGTAGCCTCTGTCGTTCCTGAAGAGTCTGGAAGCACACAGGCTCCCCTACGCCAATCACAACACTGCAAGGCAGCATTGTGATTGGCTCCCCATAGCCAATCACAATGCTGGAATGCAGCCTTGTGATTGGTCTGAGCGCCGTGGATCGGCACTCAGATGGGGACTGGGGGCCTGGGCATGTTCTCCACCAGGCTGTGTAATGCAGCCTGGTGGGGAACATGCAAAGTGCGCATGAAGGTTTGGCCAGGCCAAGACGGCCGGCCAAGCAGTCGTGTGCACTTGGTGTGCACAGTCCACTCCTCCTCCCTGAGCCACCAGCCCCGCCCTAACCCAGCCCTGCAGCAACGAAAAATAAAATGATAATAACCTTGTTGTGATCACTTTATTTTTCCCTTTTCCACTGCTATGAGAGCAGTGGGGCGACGCTCCTCCATCTTAGCGAAGAAGCCGCCCCTGGCAGTGAGAGGTGTGGTGCAGCGGCCAGAGCGGCTGACTCTGGAGCGAGGGGCTCACGGTTCGATCGCCGGCGACAGCTCTGCTCAGCACCATGTGATTCTGGGCAATAGCTCACTTAATCTCCCCGACGGCCCCCAGAGCCTTGAAATCTTAACGGGTGATATGTTCGTGCTCTACAAATATGAATTATTATTATTATTATTATTCATATGCATTTATTGCCAATTTATGTGATAGTTTTTCTGTAAATTGGACCATCAGGCTCGATTTTAAAAACATAATCAGTGTGGGGTGAGCCCCTACCTCACTGAGCCCAATTTGAGGAGGGTGCTTGCTCTACCACTTTCAGAGTTCGTCAGACACCACTGATTAAACGGTATTATTCCATTCCAGTGCTGCACTATTATAAATATTTCTGTTGGTCACGAAGTACTTCTGATGTAAGTATTTCTGGCACAACAATTCTCCTCGCTTTTTTTATTTTTCAATTAGACTAAATATTTGATGAACAATATTTCTTCTGGCCCGGTGTTTAATAAGGGCATTACACCAGTGTTTTGAAATCAGACACTTTCTCAAATTAGATGTACTGCCACAAAAAATTTTAAGAAGAATATAACTTTATGGAAAAGCAAAGAACTGATAATGCTTAGAAGGCATGGTTGAAAATTATGAAATATATTATTTATTCAGCTCACTAATCGGATCGCTTGTTTTTAAAGGTTTGGGGGGAAGTCTGCACCTGAGAGGGGCGGGATAGTGAAAACAGGAATAAGAGAGGCGGTTTTGCAAGGGGATCCGCAATACACAAAAAGGAAAACACCAGTCAGGAGTCCAGATGTGCGAACTTTCTTATGTTCAGATATTTACATAGACCTACCACAGGTGGAGTTTGGAATATAATATGTTTACTTAGAAGTGGAAGACTCACATCATATCGTCAGGCTGCACTAAGACACTTTGGCACTTTAGGTCCATATTTAAATCAGATCATTATATGTTGTGGAAAATATTTAAGAGATTACTGATCCCAATCAAAACTGAGTTCACAGACTGACTGGTGCTCTAGTTGCACATGAATATCATATCGTTGGATAATGAGCTTTTTTTTTTGTCAATAAATGACAGTAGCCCAATACTAGCCATGTATTTGCAAAAAGGTCCAAAATGCATCACTGGACCTCTCGACTACTCCCTGCCCCTTTCTTCTGTGTCTCCTTTAGCATGACTCAACAGTATTTGGATTTTTCAAACCTCATAACTTTATCGAGGTGACATCAATGGGCAGCACCCAAACTCTGAAAACTGTTCCATCATGCTGCCACTCCAGCCACCTGGCTTCTCGCTGGGCTCTGTGACTTTGGGATTGTTACACCTATACCTAACTATCTAATCTACGGAGGCCCTGGGCAAGAGGAAAGTGGACTCTATGAACACCATGGATTAGAGGCTGAGGACAAATAAGTCAATATTGTCCTTTCCTAATCACGCCGTAGGGGTACTCAGAGGAGATCTTGTGCGTTGAAGACCAGCTGACCATGAGTAATCATGATTCCACCTCATCTAGCAGTGATGCCCGATTGGGCACAGGGTAAGGGGGGGAGGTGCCACCCATGTTAACATCTCCTAAGTCGGTGGCCAGCAACTACCCAAGAGTCCTACACCAACACCGGCACACCATAAGCCCTCAGAACATGTTATTATGTAGGTTCCAGTTAGCACCTGGAGGGAAGGGGCCAAGCCGAAAACAAGAAATCAAGCTCAGCCATCTTCCACTAAATGTAGCAGTAAAACTGTTAAGGGAATAAAGAAGGATCTTCCAGCATATGCATCGGAGGCTCGTGCAACCAATAAGACTCATAAGGGCGACAGCAGCCTCCAGGATCTTCTTAACATGGACCTTAAGAATTCGTCATCACTTGGTTCACAGATTGCTGCTCTAGAGCAAGTGATGGGAAAGCTTGAGGGGTCCCTGGACATTATTCCTACCCAAGTCGAGAAATCGATATGTAACCCAGTCCATATGCTTTGCGCTCACATTGGTAATGATAATGTTTTTCATCAAGACTTACTAAAATGCCCTCAAGCGCTTGTTCAACCTGCAATTAATAGGACTTCAGTTACCTTGTCGTCCAACTCTGGTCCCCCAATTTTAAAGGCTCCTAATATATGTAGTGATCACGGAGCCCCTCAGATGTACCCCAGGTATGATCAGATGACCACGATTGCACGCCCTAATGATCTTAGAGTTCCTACACTTGTAGTTCCCCAGCCCCCTCAAATGATCTCCCCTGAATAATACCCAAGCCCTGACATCATACAGCTACCCCTCGCTACTACACCATACGTTCTTATAATGGTGAATGTCCTCCCTCCTAGGAGTAGGGACCAGACAACCTTCCCACAACTTAAAAACAAAGTGGCACATTGGCTGATGTCCCGAGCCAATCTGCCGAGCCCTTGTTTGATGAGATCATCATGGCTCGAAGGTATGGATAGGTCCCTCGAAAAAGGTGTTCACAGGTGACTGTATAATAATACATTTGCACAGTGCCCCCCCCCCGTGGGGGAACCGTACCCTTCAAACACTTAGGTCAAAAGATGCCACTAAGGACTGAATTACAGTACTCCCTTGGGATTTTTCTATCAATCCCACTATGTGAAGATGGTGGGCAGAAGGGGACTGCATCCTGGTCAGTCGGATTTATTGGAAGGCCAAATTACGCATATGCCCTAAAGTAATTTTGCAAGCATAGCACTCAGTAACCGATTTGAGCCCCGACTCAGTTCGAGTACCCCGATTGACTGACCTCAGCCCCCAAGAGTGGGAATTGGGAAAACAAGTGGTGCCTAGTCAGTCTGCAATTTAAAGATGCTAAGTTGGAACATAGCAGGGGTGCGGAGTAAGCCCTCTGATGAGGGTTGACTTGAATTTTTGTCTACTATCGATTACATCTTTGCCCATTTTCTGCTCTTGTAAACTTTAAGGTCATGTGGGATGATATGAGTGACCATAACCCCTTGACAGCTATTTTTCTATGGGATAAAAAGCCTGCTGATGTTACCAACTTGTTTAAGGATCCAGTATTATCTACCGGCCAGGGGCAGAGGGTCAGGTGGGCATCTGTTGCTCCGACTGATTTTATTTTTAAATTGGTCATCACTTGTCTGACTGATTTTGCAATTTGCCTTAATGACGAGGCTCCATGTCAGAGCATTTTGATGTCCTTCTCTAACATCTGTAGATTTATCAGCATTGTGAAAAGTGATCACATTTGGGTGAAACAGGCATTCAGAGATACGGTTGTGGCAGAACTTGAGACAATTGCCCTGAACATGCACTCAGTATACCATTTGACAGTGGTGAAAACTGTGAGCAGCATGGAGCCGTATTTGACCGTAGATATGTCTAGCTATGACTGAAGACTGCTGACACTCTTTAGGCTTAATTTATTCCCAAAGCTCCTGCCCTTTAGTCATTATTGCTATAAGGATACTGATTTGCCTGTGTGTTTGTGCGATAACGCTGATTTGCACTACAAATTTATACGACCCCTTTTGTTACCAATGAATTTTCACCAAGTAAGACCAGCATTATTATTCTTACGGTTTTTATCAACATCGACAGTAGGTTATTATTTGATCATGGTTTTGTTCTGGAGTATTGAAGCAGGATCAACTGTGACTTTGTTAACTCTGTATTTCTGCAATTGTGTTTTACATTTATTGTGCATTACCTTTATGATTTTATTTCTAAAATCGAATATAGTACATTGATTGATTGATTGACTGTGCATACTGCCTTGGAGGTAATGCAGACAGTCTTGAATGTGATATAGGCTGGTAGCGAGAGCCTGTTCGGTTCTCTGAGCATGGGAGTGATCCAGTTGAATTTCTGGAGCCGTTACATTGAGAAAGCTGCAGTTCAGATGATACTCTTCAATAGTGTAAGACGGAATTCCCCAAAAAAGTGTTGCCCCTTCCAGGTAGCATACATGATGGAGCAAGGTTTCAAAAATGAAACTTGCTTGTATGCAATCCTTCTCATAGTATTAATTTATTAAACTTGTACTGTCAATACTAATCTTTGCATTCACAAACACAAAAGGGATAGACGCTTGCCTATGTGTTTTACTAATGAATAACGCTTGTCTATAAACCAAGATGGCCGCTAAAAGCGCGGGACTTCATTGCGCATGTCGCAACCTGCTCACATGGTGTGACGTCTTTCTTTGCTTGGTGGGAAACTTCTGCTTCTGCGCAGTGTGCATTAAAATGGCCGCTAAATGTTTTCACATGCTTAAGCTTGCTCTCATGTCATTATTAAATTGTCGTTTTCTTAACGCTACTAATGCAGGATAGTATTATGATTAAATGGGAATAGAGTAGGGAAAGTGGGTATACAGTGAAACTTTTTATTTGTGATTTTAATATCTTCTTCTTACACTTTTAGTAATTCGTAAACTTGGGCCTGGGTTGGTGTCTTGAAACTCAAGAGACAGAGGGTTCTGCGCATGTGTCCTATATGCCTGCCAAGTGAAGTCAACTTGGACGTCTCCCAAGGCCACGACCTATTGGCCGAAGATGATGTACTCAATGTTTCCGGCGGACAAATTGTTACTTTTCTCCTGTAAAATGTATAACATTTGTCGTGAGACGGGTGGGAAATAAAGTGAATGTATTAATTTGAAGGGGCGGGAAGCTAAAAACAATAGGCTTCACAATTTAGGCCAAAATTGATATGGTGCGAGAATCCACCTCCTGTCCCTGTCCAATCAGAAGTAGTGGTCCCATAATGTTAGCAACATTAAGGGGAGGTACATGGGCGTAGAAGGGTATAATAGAATATAGCATTAGTTAATTAGTCAGAGCATGCGTTCACGAAGAACAAGCGTCCATACTGCCAGAGCGCTCTCAACTCCAGACTGCCCAGCTGATCGGTTGCTGACTGAATTCCTGTCCGGAAGAGGTCCTGAGGAGGGGGCGGCGGAGTCCATTAGAAGGAAGGCACGGGAGAATCGAGAGAAGTCGAGTATCAGAGAGTGGAACGGCGCAGGCGTCGTTGTAGAGAGGTCACCGGTCCTGTCCTGATCCGGGAAGAAGTCTTTGCTCTTCATCCTTCCTGGGTCCTATCTTTTCCAACTCCTTGGCCAAGGGGCTTGGTTCTCGCATTTAGGTAATTATACTGCAACCTTTAGTTGCGCTGCTGTCTCTATCTTCTCCTTTTCCTTAAACAACGTCATTGATTAGCAAAATCATTTCTATGCTTTTTCTTGGGTATTTCAATCAAGTACCGTGTTTTCTGTATTTTACTCTGCTAAAAATTTAGATAAACAATTTTAAAACTTCCTGACTCAGTGATTATTTCAGGATTATGTACTATAATGAATGTCACTCATTTTAAACTTCCCAATTAGCAAAGGATCCATTGGTAAGTTATTACTCTTCAATCAGAAGGTAATTGGTAGCAGGGACTTTGATAAAAGAGTACATCTGACACCCAGCGTAAGTATTAGTGTAGTGTGAATGTATGGGCCCAAGTGAGTATATGGTGTATGAATGCTGTTGGCTAATATTGCGCTGGATCAGTTTTCTGGTAAGCAGAGGATGGTTTTTGTTACTCTTTGTTAATTGGGTAATGAGAATTTTATTTGTATTTTTTATGAACTAACATCCGCTTATTTTTGAGTTTTTGTTACATGTTGTCCAGAATACCCCGGGGTAGGTAGGTAAAAAGAATAGTGGGTGGCAAGTGGAAGCCATACTGCAGTGAGGTTATCTGTCAGGCAGAAATAGTACTGAGAAGTTAAGCAGGACTTCAAGTACTCGTTAGGGACTCTATGCGTGTGAGTAATAGCAAAAAGGGTACGCTGATAAAAATTTGATGTTATATCACCTGGTAAGGGTAACATTGGAGAAGTAACAGGTACTTCTGGAGCTTGTGTGAAGAGTAGACGGAAGTGTTTTACTCGTAGTATATGTTTAGTAAACGGAAAGGTTTTACTAAAGTGTGGAAGAAACTATCCTTTTCAAAATTAGTGGAAACTGGCACGATAGCGAATGTTTTATGTTGTTACTGAAATTTAATTAAGATTTATAGAGAAAATAAGTTTGCGTACATTTTTGTAAAGGGAGGATTAGTTGCCGGAGAGGGAGCTGACGTCACAAAACGCCGCGCTGTGGTAGGTTGAAACAGCGGGTGTGGAGAGACACTTGTAAAGGAGGGGTCAGTAGTCAGGAGTAGTACTGACGTCACAGGTGCCGCGCTGGGATTGGTTAAACCAGCGAGGACAGAAAAGAGCAGATTGTAAAGGAGGGGTTGACAGACAAACGTCACCAAAAAGCCGCGCAAGGATTGGCTCGGAAATAAAAGATAGCAGACATTTGATTGGTCGAAAATATAGAAGCAAAATTCTTAGTGGATAAGGATTGCATGTTAAAACGCGATCCGACTTTAACAGGAACTCGTCCGGATAGGAGATTCCTAGGTTTTGCAGAATATAATTTTGTACACAGAAGATTAGATAGAATGTACGGAGAAAGGAGAAAAATGTCATTTTTGCAAAAGATTAAGAATTATTTTAAAAAGGACAAACCAATCAAAACTAGAGAAGGAATTATTATTCCACCAGCTAAAACGCCAGCATCATTTATGATGATGGAGAGAGGTTATCATACTTGTGTATGGATGGAGAATTGGATAGAATACACCAAAAATGATGGAGTATTAGCATTTCCCGAGAATGGTACCTTCAATGGAAGAATTCTTCAAAACTTGAGATTGAGGATGAATGACTTAGAACCCAGACCTAGATTAACTCAGTACAAAGCACTAGAGGAATGGGAAACCGAGGCATTTGAGCGGGACAGATCTAGAAGTAATAGGAGTTACCCAGGATTTTTTCCCAGATATTTACGTGAGTCGAGAGAGGGTCAGATGAAACAATGGAGAAGGGCAATGATTACAGAGGGACTGTATCCATTATTCACAGAAGGAGAGAAATCAGGAGGCAAATGTACAGAAAAGACAAAACATTTAATGAGAAATGAGGATTCAGAAGACGAATTTATGGAAGAAATGTTAAGAAATCCCCCACCATATCAGGAAGGGACAAGTGGATGCACCCCAAATGCACCACCAAAAACTCCATTAGTGCCACAGGTAATGCATGAGTTCACCCCGACTAGAATACTTCATGACAAAGAAAAAGAAGCCCTAGAAAAGACCAGAACAGAATTAATACAGAAAATAACTCAGATAAAAGTACATCCTGATTCGTTGACCATACCTGTAACAATTGGTCCAGTAGTTCCATTATATGGTACTCAGGGAAATTGTCCTCAACCGATACTTACACCTACTCCTGTGAGTAACCCCAAACCTGAAGCTCCAGTTATAATTGAGGATCAATTTAGTGACTGTGAATCCACAATATCACTCATGGAGTTACCTATTCGAGGTTCTGTAAATAGTACTCCCAGAAAAGATGTACCTTGAGGTTCAAAAGATGTAAGTTTAGTAACTTCATCAGGAACAAAAAGTGCTACCATAGTAACACCTGAAGATCTAGAAAGATGGGTACAAGGGTCAGTTAAACAGTACACACCTCCAAAAGTACTGGATATCCATAAATTAAAAGTTGAATTAGAAGAAATAATAGCAGGAAATGTAGGAGTAGAACGCTTGAATACCTATGATGAAGAAGAATTATTATTCTTGTGCAGGAGTATCACTAGAAATGTAAAGATATTCCATGAAAAATTGTCCAATTTAGCACTACAGATGGGCATAGAAATAGGGAGATCAAAGGTATTACAGAAACCCTATAGAGCAGAATTTTCAGACAAAGATTTAGAAAATATGAATGCATCTGGAAGAAGACTGCAAATAAGAGAATTAATGTTAGTTTTACAAAAATGGGGAGATCTAGATAAATGGAGATCTAGGTGGGCCAAGAAAAAGGAAGAAGCACGAACAAGTAGAACAGCATCAGAATATGTGATGAAGGAAGCAGGAAAAGCAGACCAGATGTATCCAATGCGAGAAGTTGCGGGAGGAGGATATGTACATGTCCCGTGGAGCAGACAGGATATTTTATCATTTACGAATGATTTTCCAAAATTGAGAGAAAAACCAATTGAATGGTACAAGCAGGTTGAAAGGTTTGTGAAGGTGTCAAAGGTATTGTTGAAGGATTTAGATGGTTTGTTTGACATAGTGGTACCTGCCGATTTATGGACAGATTGTAAGATCACAGTCGATTGGCCTAGTGATGAATATCCTAGAGATCCGAAAACAGGTGCCCCGTCAAATGATGTGATGAAAAAGTATCAGCAGGTGATAACATACCTGAAAGGGAAAATACCCCCGAAAGAAACAGATTGGGTGAAAATAGATCGAACAACCCAAGAAGCCAGTGAAACAGTACATTCCTATTATGAGCGTTTATTGCAGGTGTTTAAACAGTATAGTGGATTTGAGGACATTGGAGACAAGAACATGAGTCAGTTTGTGTATCGGTTTGTTTACGGTCTGAAGCCAGAGATTTGCCAGATGATTAAACAACACATGCTGTGTTGGCAGGGAAAGCCCATAGATGAGATTCTGAAGTATGCAAAATATTGTGGAGACGATATTGAGGATAGACACAAGAAATTACAAGAAAAGGTGATGTGGGCTCAGGTGAAAATGGCAGAAAAGCAGGGAATTAATTTGGAAAATCCGAGTGAAAATCAAGGAAAAGATTCTGGAACGAGTGGTGATACGGGAAATGGTGGAAAATTTAGAGGACGAATGAGTAGAGAAGAAGCTAAAAAGAAATTTCCTTGTCATGGATGCGGAAAATTGGGGCATTGGAAGGATGAATGTAAAAAGATTCGGAATAATAATGGCCCAAATCAAAACTTAAATCCACAGACGCAGAATGACTCACAGCAGGGTGTAAATCCCCAGAGTCAATTACCACCTCCACCTGTTCAGGGTAATGTAAGCAGAGCAAAGCATGGTACAGACATTGGATACCCAGGAGGGAGTGGTAAGAATGATTATATGACATCACAATTTCTTTTGCAGGACAATTACTGTGAATTCAACTCATGACGGTGCCTAGGAGAGGGGAAGAAGGAGTGCGTACTTGGCGCATCCTTACAGGTAGATCAGTCTGGTCCATATGTTGAAGGAAATGTGAAAGGTAATAATATTACTTTCCTTTTGGACACTGGTGCTACCAGGTCTACTGTGAGATCAGCAGACATCCCAGACCTTCCTCTCTCTGGTGAAGATATCCAAGTAGTAGGGGTAGCTAATCAAAGAATTAGAACACCTCTTACAGAACCAATGGAAGTCAAAATAGGAAACTTCAGAGAAATGCACCAATTTGTAGTGTGCGATTCTAGCCCAGTAAATTTATTAGGTAGGGATTTATTGTGCAAAATGAACTGTACAATTTTCTGCACGCCAAATGGTGTGGCAGTTCAGACACCAGATGAGGACCATGTATATAAAATTATGGTTGCAAAACAAGGTACAGAAATAGACGAAATGTTTTCGTTAATAACAAGAGATGAGTTACCAGAAGAATTAAAAGGTACAGTAAACCCAATAGTATGGGATTTCACAGGAAAAGAAGTAGGACTTATGGCAAAAATAGATCCAGTTCAAATTACGGTAAAAGAAGGTGCACTTTTCCCAAATACCAGACAGTACAAAATGAGTGCAGAAGTAAAGGCAGGAGTCATTGAAGAAATAAAACGAATGGTAGAACAAAACATTCTAAAAGAAGTAATGAGTAGCCCATGTAATTCACCAATCATGGGACTAAAGAAACCTAATGGAAAATATAGAATTGTTCAGGACCTGCGTAAAATAAACAAGATTGTGGAACCATGTTGTCCCATAGTACCAAATCCTGCAGTAATTCTATACCAGATCCCTTGGAATGCAGGATGGTTCACAGTAATTGATTTGTGTCAAGCATTCTTTTCAATACCATTGCATCCAGACAGCAGTATCTTTTCTCATTTAAATTTGAGAACAAGGTCTATGTGTGGAATCGTGTTCCTCAGGGGTACACAGAAAGTCCTTCCATCTTCAACCAGATACTGAAAAAGTGCCTGGAAAAACTAGTGATGCCAGGAAGCTCAGTCTTAGTCCAATATATCGACGACTTATTGGTGGCGTCGACCACCAGAGAAGACTGTGTTGTTGACTCCATAGCATTATTAAATCTTTTGGCTGAGAAAGGGCATAAAGTCTCACCTGAAAAGTTACAGTTTTGCAGGACAGCTGTTAAATATCTGGGACATCAAATTGAGAGGGGAAAAAGAAGAGTAACCTCTGAAAGAGTAGAATTAATAAAGAGAATGCAAATGCCTGTAACCCAAAGACAAGTGAGAATGTTCCTAGGAATAGTAGGCTACTGTCGACAATGGATACCAAATTTCTCCATGTTAGCTAAGCCCTTAATTAACATGACGAAAAAGAAAGCAAAGGACCCTGTCGAGTGGGAGGATGAAAGTGTAGAAGCTTTTGTAAAATTGAGAAATGCACTTTGTTCAGCACCTGCCTTAGGCATGCCTGATTATAAAAGAGAATTCGCATTATTTTGTCAAGAGAGAGAAAACTGTGCACTTTCTGTACTAACTCAGAGACATGGACTAGACAGACGTCCTATAACATATTTTTCTGCTACATTGGACCCAGTAGCAGCCGCGTTGCCAGGATGCTTAAAAGCAGTGGCAGCGACTTGTTTGAGCATTGAACAAAGCGAGTCAATTGTGATGGGACATCCTGTAAAAGTGTATGTTCCACATGCAGTTGTGATTCTATTGACAAGAACCAGAACTCAGCATCTTACTCCTAGTCGGCTGACTAAATATGAGAGGATAATAATGGGTGCTGAAAATGTGACCATGGTAAGGTGTACAATAATAAATCCAGCAACTTTATTGCCGGACCCATATCATGAAACAAATAAAGATGACAAAGAAGATGAACATGATTGTGTACAAATTACAGAATTATGTACAAAACCACGCCCAGACATAGAGGAACAGCCTCTTAAAAAGCCAGACAGGGAGCTATTTGTCGATGGTTCATGTCAAAGACATGAAGATGGTAAACTAACTGCTGCCTATGCGGTATGTGAATTAACTGGAATAGTCGAAGCATCCTATTTACCAGGAGTAAAATCTGCACAAGTAGCTGAATTGATTGCTTTGATAAAAGCTTGCAAAATTGGGAGGAATCAGAGAGTGACCATATTTACAGATAGTCAATATGGTTACGGGGTCGTGCATGATTTTGGCCAACTGTAGATGCAGAGGGATTTCATGACTTCGTCAGGATCCCCCATTAAAAATGGACAATTTGTAAGGGAATTGCTAGAAGCAATACAATCACCAAAAGAATTGGCTGTGGTGAAATGTGCCGCACATCAGTCAGGAGATGACTGGGTGGTAGTCGGCAACAGATATGCAGACTTGGTGGCTCAACATTGTGCCAAAACCAGAACGTCAGTCAATAAGAGGGTGGAAAGAATGGGAATCAGCTGCCAACTTATGCTGTATATGCCACCTGAAACTTGGAATGAGGTGAAGAAATTGCAAGATGAGGTTGATGAAAGTGAGAAAAATTTGTGGATCAAAGTGGGTTGCTCCCAAAGAGGAGAAGATGAAGTGTGGATCAGTGCAGATGGCAGACCAGTCATGCCAGACTGTTTACTCTCACAAATGGCCAGTATGCATCATGGAGACACACACATAGGGAGAGATGCAATGATTAGGCTGTTCAGACAAAATTGGTACAATCCCAAATTCAGGGCTGTTGCAGAGAGTCTCTGCCAGAGATGTCTAACTTGCCAAATGCATAATCCAGGCAGGAAAACGATAATTGGGTTTGGAAAAATTGGAAAGGCAGAGGGCCCATTTATAAGACTCCAGTTCGACTTCATACAGTTACCACCATGTAGAGGGCTGAAATACGTACTAGTCATAGTGTGCCTGTTTTCAAAGTGGGTGGAGGCTTACCCTACTAGGAGAAATGACAGTATTACAGTTGCAAAACTGTTGTTACGTGAGCTCATACCTAGGTTTGGTTTCCCAGTATCTTTGGAATCAGATAGAGGAAAACATTTTAACAGTGAAGTAATCAAACTAATTTGTGAAGCATTTCAAATTAAACAGAAATTGCACTGTGCATATCGCCCAGAGGCTTCTGGAGTGGTTGAACAATTGAATGGCACTATAAAGTCAAGATTGGGAAAAATGTGTGCATCAACATCATTAGAGTGGCCAGACGCATTGCCACTTGTCTTGATGGGAATCAGAAGCATACCTGACAGAACAACAGGATTGAGCCCCCATGAAATAATGATGGGAAGAGCAATGAGACAAACACATGTTCCCACAAACAAATTAGTAAATATATCTGATGATATGGTTCTGGATTATTGCAAAGGATTGGCTGACCTAGTGCGTTCTGTCTCTCATCAGGTTGGAGAAGACGCAGTTTCCAGGCAGCCTGAACTAGAACATGATCTGAATCCTGGTGATTGGGTGGTAGTGAAGAATCACACCAGAGAAACGTGTCTATCACCCAGGTGGAGCAGACCTTGTCAAGTTATATTGATCACCAATACAGCAGTGAAGTGTGCAAGATTTCCTAATTGGATTCACGTAAGCCACACAAAGAGAGTACCAGACCCTGAAGAGGAGAATTCACAGACAACACCAATCACTGAAGAAGCTGAAGGTTGCCCAGCAGAAGAATCTCAAGTTAGAGGTTCGAGAGAAGCTGACGGAGAACAACCGAGCACAAGTCAGGATTGGATACCAGTGGTAGAAGTTCCTGAAGTATACCACAGAACGAGAAATCAAACTAAATTGGAAGAAATTGAAGAAGATCAGATAGGTGAAGAAGAAGCAGTTCAGGATCAAGAAGAAAAGATAGTAAAAGATCCTGAACAAAATAAGATAGGGAAAGAAAATTGGACTCAAAACAGTGAAGATTTAATTGACTTTACACAGGGAAAAACAGGTTTAGAAGAATCCGGTCAGGCTGCAGAAGTCCACAGTGCAATAAGCCCTGATCAGAAGCAGTTAGATCAAGAAGAATTCACTAAAGAAAAAGGGGTTGGTACAAATGAACATAAAGAAATAAAAAAGGAACAAGGTCAACATCTTGAAAGTCATTGTGGAGCTACTGAAGAGAAACCAATCAGACCTGAAAAAGAACAAACAAAAGAGGCAGTAATCAAAGAAAACAAAACAGTATTGAGCAGTGAAAATAACGAGATCTTTGAAGACGTAAACAGAGAAACAGTGCCAACCAAGAAAACAAGAAAAGGAGATCATTGGCCAAGTGTCATTAAAAGAGTAAAATACCACATAACAACCAGAAGTGAAGATCCAGAACAAGTACCTGAAGTGACAAGTCAAACTGAACAAGAGAAAAAGTCAGGAAAAAGAAAAAGTAAAAGGCTGAGACTTGTGAATAACAAATTCAAGGGTCCTGACTGGACTTATATCATTCTTGAAGATTTTGAAAGCTCAGAGTCAAGTGACAGTGGTGGCGAAGGAACAAGTGCAGAACTAACATACGAAGAAGAAACAAGACCACCCTGACTAAACAAAAGAATCATCTAAAGAAAAGAAGAAGAGATAAGAAGAGAAATCTTCCTTGTCGAAAAATGCCTGATGATAGAGTTACTGGGAGACCAAAACGAAATTGTTGTAGGAGATGCTGTGCAATCTGCATATGTAGTCTAGTATTGGTGCTTATAGTATGGTTAGTCCTGATTGTAGCAGTTCCTTACCTTATGATAATAGATAAGAAGATAAATAATGAAACTAAAGGGAGGACAGCAAACATGAAGGGCAGTAGAGTAGAATTAATGGCAGAAGATGAGGCAGAAATTCATCATGAAATAGCTGATAACGACACTAGTTTAAATGTTTTCACAAAGTTATTGTTTCAGTATGTAGACACAATGGAAATTAGTAATTGTTATGTCTGTATGAAGTTACCTGAATCAGTAGCGGAAGGATTAACATACCATCATTTACCACTGACATATGGCATCTCATGTAGTGTATTAACAAGTTTATTTTATAGAACAGGTAGGCTACAGTATTATTATTCAAACTTAGATGTGATATTTTCTGAGGTTCCGATTCGCAAGAGTATGAATTCAGTGCTTAGTAGTCAAGACGCACATTTTATGGGAGAGTTTTTCTTAACAATGAAATCGATAGACATAACACATGCACATAGACACAATCTAACATGTTCTTTACTAGTAGAAGAAAAGATATTTTTGAATTTAGTAGAAGATAGAAGACATGATTTTCAAAAGAAAGCTTCAGAGCATAAGGCTCAGTTGCCACCTTGGGCGGAGAAGGAAGGGAGTTATACACCTGGTAAAGCTCAAGATGCAATGGCTCTGGATTTCGTAAAGAAAGGGAAAATTTGTCTTCATAGGTTAAAGACTGATTATAACAATGTTTTCATCGGTACCAGTGAATGTGAACACAATTTTTTAATTCTTGGAGGTTGGGGACTCAAAGGAGGAACAGATTCAGTTTTTCCTGGAATTTATTATGTATGCGGGAATAAGGCTTACTTTAGGCTTCCTGCAAGATGGTATGGAAGTTGTTATTTTGGAATAGTTTTTCCAAAGATATATCACGTAAAAAGAAACACTGGAAGCAATGAAAACAATAGCAAATTAATACGTAGTAAAAGAGCTAGTTTTTCAGAAATTGTAGGTGATATATTTGGTGCATTGATACCTTCAGTGGGAATAATTCTGAACTCAAGGAAAATATGCAAATTGTCTACAGTGGTTGATCGTTTATCAACGGATACTGCTGGAGGTTTTCTAATGATTAATACGGAGATGGTTGCGATTAGATCTATGGTGATGCAAAATCGACTTGCTCTTGACATTCTATTGGCAAAAGAGGGAGGAGTCTGTAAATTATTGAAGACGAAACATTGTTGCACTTATATTCCTGATAAGAGTGCAGAAATTGGAACGTATATTCAGAACATAACTAAACTTTGCTCGTCGCCAAAATATGTTGTAGTCTGTGGTAGAAAGTAGACACTGGTAGCCAAGTAGATTTAACATGTACCTTTAATCTGTAGTCGGTTCAAGTACGTCCAGATGGTTGGTAAGCACAACAGACAGGTAGACCAGGTAACAGGTGAAGTATAAGTAGTAGGTTAGTAGTCAAGCCATTAGTTCCAGGTAGTAGGAAACCCCTTGTAGTAGCAAACCCCACCAGGAGCAGCCTGCCTGCTGCTCAGCCCCTCTCTCTCTCACTGTCATTCCTCACTCACACAGACACCCAACATTCCGTGCATCACTGCATTCCCAACACTCTACAGTGAACATGCACACTGGCTGAGCAGCAGGAAGAATAGGTGAAATGTAGAACATAGAATAACTATGCAGGGCATAACACACTGGAAGTTGATAGTGTATGGGAAAGATTGACAAATAGTATCTTGTCAATTGGAACCTGGTTTGCTAATATAGGGAAAGGACTTATAGGTCAAATATTAGTACCCTTAGCAGGGATAGCAATAATAATTTTAGCAATAACAATATGGTGCAAATGCTGTAGAAAGAATGGAACATATAAAGTGACAGGAAAAGGAAAGAAGAGAAAACTAGATGAAATCGAACTAGAAGAATGGAGAAGTGATTTATACAAGAAATTAAAAGGAGACTGTAAGAATAGAAAAAGTAAAAATGAGAATGAAACGATTTGCTAGAAGTTGCCATCTGATTGAGGGTAGTATTTTGATGGCTCAGAAACGCCATCAGAGAGGGGATTGATGGAGCAAGGTTTCAAAAATGAAACTTGCTTGTATGCAATCCTTCTCATAGTATTAATTTATTAAACTTGTACTGTCAATACTAATCTTTGCATTCACAAACACAAAAGGGATAGACGCTTGCCTATGTGTTTTACTAATGAATAACGCTTGTCTATAAACCAAGATGGCCGCTAAAAGCACGGGACTTCATTGCGCATGTCGCAACCTGATCACATGGTGTGACGTCTTTCTTTGCTTGGTGGGAAACTTCTGCTTCTGCGCAGTGTGCATTAAAATGGCCGCTAAATGTTTTCACATGCTTAAGCTTGCTCTCATGTCATTATTAAATTGTCGTTTTCTTAACGCTACTAATGCAGGATAGTATTATGATTAAATGGGAATAGAGTAGGGAAAGTGGGTATACAGTGAAACTTTTTATTTGTGATTTTAATATTTTCTTCTTACACTTTTAGTAATTCGTAAACTTGGGCCTGGGTTGGTGTCTTGAAACTCGAGAGACAGAGGGTTCTGCGCATGTGTCCTATATGCCTGCCAAGTGAAGTCAACTTGGACGTCTCCCAAGGCCACGACCTATTGGCCGAAGATGATGTACTCAATGTTTCCGGCGGACAAATTGTTACTTTTCTCCTGTAAAATGTATAACATTTGTCGTGAGACGGGTGGGAAATAAAGTGAATGTATTAATTTGAAGGGGTGGGAAGCTAAAAACAATAGGCTTCACAATTTAGGCCAAAATTGATATGGTGCGAGAATCCACCTCCTGTCCCTGTCCAATCAGAAGTAGTGGTCCCATAATGTTAGCAACATTAAGGGGAGGTACATGGGCGTAGAAGGGTATAATAGAATATAGCATTAGTTAATTAGTCAGAGCATGCGTTCACGAAGAACAGGCGTCCATACTGCCAGAGCGCTCTCAACTCCAGACTGCCCAGCTGATCGGTTGCTGACTGAATTCCTGTCCGGAAGAGGTCCTGAGGAGGGGGCGGCGGAGTCCATTAGAAGGAAGGCACGGGAGAATCGAGAGAAGTCGAGTATCAGAGAGGGGAACGGCGCAGGCGTCGTTGTAGAGAGGTCACCGGTCCTGTCCTGATCCGGGAAGAAGTCTTTGCTCTTCATCCTTCCTGGGTCCTATCTTTTCCAACTCCTTGGCCAAGGGGCTTGGTTCTCGCATTTAGGTAATTATACTGCAAACTTTAGTTGCGCTGCTGTCTCTATCTTCTCCTTTTCCTTAAACACCGTCATTGATTAACAAAATCATTTCTATGCTTTTTCTTGGGTATTTCAATCAAGTACCGTGTTTTCTGTATTTTACTCTGCTAAAAATTTAGATAAACAATTTTAAAACTTCCTGACTCAGTGATTATTTCAGGATTAGGTACTATAATGAATGTCACTCATTTTAAACTTCCCAATTAGCAAAGGATCCATTGGTAAGTTATTACTCTTCAATCAGAAGGTAATTGGTAGCAGGGACTTTGATAAAAGAGTACATCTGACCCCAGCGTAAGTATTAGTGTAGTGTGAATGTATGGGCCCAAGTGAGTATATGGTGTATGAATGTTGTTGGCTAATATTGCGCTGGATCATACATAGCAACAAGGCTTGAATAGTTCTTGTGAAGTCTGTTTCTGGTAGGAAGGCATTTACTTGGTGAATACCAGAGTTTGACTCGTGGGTGATATGCTTATTGAAACTGAGATCAGTGTCAATGTGGATGCCATAAAGAATAAGTGTTCGCAGCCAGCTTTGTACTGATTGTTGTTTGTCCTCTGGTGCAATGAATTCTAGTTTTGTTGGGTTGAGTTTGAGGTAGGTCCATAACATCCTGGATGGGAATGTGATGAGGTAAAGTCAAAGATGGAGCTTGGAAAGGTAGCTTTAGGTAGAGGTGAATAACATCAAGTTTCTTCAGGATTCTGATGCTTTTTTCATCAGCAGGGTGCAAAGATGCTCCATGTACAGTCTGAAAAATACCAGTCAGAGGATGGATCCTTAGTGGACGCCATACTGTGTAGGAAATATCTCCTGTAGGGACAGCTCACCTGGACGAACTGCCTGATGTTTGTTAGGTAAGACATGAACCATTGTACTACATAACTTTTGAAACCTATACTGGAAGAGAGGTTGTAGAGTAGAACCTTTGGCCAGCAATGTCAAAAGTTGCAGAGTGCACGAGTTGGATGTGTTATCCAGTCAGAGATTAAAAAGGTGTTGTCAATTATTAGAATGGTTACAGTGTCTGTGTTGCACTGTGGCATGAAGCATGATTCATGGTTTTTATGTAACTTGTTGTTCTTGACTTTCTTGTTAAGTTGTGTGACGACGGCCTAGCAATGATCTTCCTGAGAGGGAGATGATGGGTAGATGGATATTTGGGGAATATTGTGAAAAAGTGTGAGGATCCAAATTAGCTTTCTTCAGGAGGGGCAGAATTTGCCTGTCTTAAGGGAGTCTAGTAAGGAGCTTTGTGTGAGCGAGAGGCCTTAATGCTGCTGAGCAGCAGTATGAGAGCAATTCCACTGACAACTTTGATTATGTCTTTTTCTTAGGGGTGGACTTCAGGGATTAGCAGAGGTTGATCAGATAGTCAGTGGAGAGTGTCAAAGGTTATTTTCTTGTGTACATTGAAAGGTGATAGTAGTACTGATATGAGATGATTTTGTGCCTTCTATCTGCTTCCTGATTGTCCTGATCTTAGTGAAGAAGTCATTGATAGTTGGTTGAGGGTCCAGTCTGTGGTTCACACTTTGTTTGAGAGTCTTGCTGCTGTTGGAGGCTTTGTTGAAAAAGGTAGTGTAGCACGTAGTCTTGTCCACCACTTAATGTGAATAAACTCTTGGATGAACCACAAGGTGGATGGCTTATACTTCCAGGAGTAGAGTTTCAGTGAGGCATGGGTTTCAGTTGTAGCCTGGAGGGTGAAATTGAAGTTGTGGAGGAGAATTTCTCCATTACAATTTGGATGAGAGATGAGTGTTATTGACAAAAGCTTTTCATTAGGTGCTTTGGAGGGTAAATATCTTGATAGGTGTTTAGATAGCTTATGTTGCCCACATCAGGTTTAAATGGAGTGAAGAAAGTCAAAAGAAATGGTCAAGCGATTGGTCCAGCCGCCTGACTTGTAGAATGGCAAATCAATTTTGATGTTTTAGATTAAATGAATCCCAGGATGTTGTTCTTGGTGTTTATTGTGACAGTGATATGCTAGGTGATTTTAGTGGTACTTAGGAGGCTGTTGACTGGATTGAAGGCTGTTGAAGTTGTATTGCAAAGACTTAGTTGAGGTGTCTGCTAGGAGACTGAAGTCACTGACAAAAATGTTGCAAGTGTGGGCATTGAAGCTGCATATCTGAATGCATGAATCATTTACCCACAACAAATTTTTGAATAAAATAAATCAATAACTTATGAGTCCATTCACAAGAGGAAATAGCAGATGGGATGAGGCTTTGATGCAGCACTGCCGACCAATGGCGTGCCTCAGCTGCTGCTGTAAGTGTGCCACTTCTCTCCATAACGTTTGACACGAGACGATACAATGATGTTTCAAGTGGATGTGCACAGTGGCAAAAAGTACCTGGAAGGTGAAATGCACAAGCAGATTGGAGTGGACTGTGAGGAATCTTTAAGAAGAGGACATGGTAGAGTGCACTGGTAAAACAATGTTATTTGCAGAATCTCTTCTCTACACTCAAAACCAAGACCTGCATCAGTTGTCTCTTCCATGTCCCATCCAGCCGCCACACCATCATAAAGAGAATAGAATTACACCCATTTGACAGACAACATAAGCAAGCAAAACAGTGTTGTTCAGAAAATTACATGGTTATACCTAATGATTGGCTGCGCCTAATGTTACTTCAGGCAATAATGGAACTTACCAGTATGTAGAAGAATAACCATGGCAGTTTTACCATTCCTTCAGTGTGTAATACTCAATAGGTTAGGCTAGCTCACACCACACATAACTAGGCTAGTTGTGCAGTACAGCAGCTCGCTAGAGCAGATAAGTATTGTTTTAACTAACTCAACAAGACTCATTTACCTGTGATATGTGGGTAACACAATGTTCACGTCTTCCACGGTACCTCTGTAGCGAGAAGAACATGAATGTTGCATCCTTGCACTAATGGCAGGGAATTCCTCTAATTCCCTTTATATATTCATAAAGAACTATCTCTGTGGAGAACCCTAGGTCTAATAACGGAAGCGGAAATGAATTACTTGAAAGTTGACCATCCTGTGATGCCTATTTTTTATCTGATCCCAAAAATCCATAAAGATATCAATAAGCCGCCAGGCAGACCCATTATATCTGCTATTGGAAGTCTCCTAGAGACAACGTCCAGATTTTTAGATCATTTCTTACAGGATTTTGTCAAGGGTTTACCCTCACATATCCAAGACACTGGAGACTTCCTGAGAATATTGCATGATTTTAAATGGGAAGAGGGGGATCTTTTAGTGACCCTTGACGTGTCGTCTCTCTATACTAGTATTGCCCACAAGGATGGATTAAGAGCATTGAGGCACTTTTTAGGTAGCAGACCCCTTTGTTTGTATCAACATTCAGAAATGCTTTTAAGAATGGCGGAATTTTGCCTTGAGAACAATTTATTCCAATATGGCAATGATACTTTTAAGCAACTAAGGGGGACGGCGATGGGTACCTGCTTCGCCCCCAGCTATGCGAATCTTCACATGGGCTGGTGGGAGGAGCAGGTACTCGGAACCATGTATAAAGCCCAGTGGCAAAACAACATCAAATTGTGGGTCAGATTCATCGATGACCTCTTCGTAATATGGAGAGGTTGTCCAATACAAGCTAAAGTATTTATTTCCTCTTTGAATGTGAATGATCTTAACTTGACTTTTACCGATAACATGAGTCCATCCTGTGTCCATTTTTTAGATTTGAAGGTTTTTATCAAAGAGGGGCAGCTACATACATGCACCTATAGGAAACCCACTGCTGGGAACTCTGTTTTACATAGTCAAAGTTTTCATCCTCAAAAGTTAAAGCAGAGTATTCCATATGCGGAGCAACTAAGAATGAAGAGGAATTGCAGTGAGAGTAGTACTCTAGAAGCAGCACAGGAGGATCTCAATGTAAGGTTCAGACAGAGGGGCTATAACCAGATGGTTTTAGACCAGGCATTAAGTAAAGTGAACACAATGACTAGACAAGACATTCTCTTTGGGGAAACTGGTAGGACCAAGAAGGATAAGGTGTCCAATTCTAAATCAGAGTTAAGATTAATTATGGGATTTAATACTTACCAGGCGAGGGTGAGAGCCAGCCTGGGCAAGCATTGGCATCTTATCAGAGGAGATCCGGTCCTGAAAGAAATAGTTTCCAATAAACCTCTTTTGTCATTTAGAAGGGCGAAATCCATGAGGGAACAGTTGGTGACCAACAGTCCAGAATTGGGGGAAAAGGTAAGCTGGTTGAAACCAAGTCCTGGTTTCAGCAGGTGCTCCAAATGCAAAGCCTGCAAATATGGAGTAAATAAAAAGAAATCCAAATGCCCTTGTGGAAGAGACCCTGGAAAATATTGAAAAGTCTGAACTGTAGAAGTGATCATGTAGTGTATGTTTTAACCTGTACTTGCCCTATGTTATATGTAGGAAGTACTATCCACATGGCCCATGTTAGGATACTACAGCATTTGAGAGCAGTTAAAAACCAGGATCCTAGTTATCTAGTGGCTCGCCACATTAATGAGGTACATGGAGGGAAGATAGAAGATCTATCCTATTTTGTTTTGGATGCTGTACCAAAGAAAAGGAGAGGTGGTAACAGAGAACTAGATCTGAGAAAATTGGAGTCCAGGTACATTCTAATGTTGGATAGTAAGAACCCTAAGGGTCTCAATGCGGATGAAGGACTCCATGTACATCTGCTGTAGGAGGAAGATACATCACTAAGGGCCTATACATGTGATTCAGGGTAGTTTCCGTGTTTTAAGGGGCTAAAATATAGATCATTGTTTTTTCTTAGGTTTTCTCAAAAATTATCATAAAGAATAGCATTTAGTTCTACCCTATGACCAATCTCTCTCCGTTAAAAAACAATATAAAAAACAATATATGAACTTTTGATTCCGTTTGTTTTCCTTTTCTTTAGTTTTTTAGATTTTAACACAGGTGGTAGATATTTTAAGGAATTTATGTAGTGATGGACATGATAAAGACTGTGCATATCAAACAAATTGTATTTAGATCCTAAAGGTACAGATGTATTTATGCAATTTTTATGGCAAGTGTTTTTTAGAATGATACAGGATGGACTCGGTTTTAATAACCTTGTGTTAGGTTTCTTTATTGTATAAATGTGGTTTTATATAATATTATCCTCGAGTAGGAACAAGAATGGGTATAGTGTTGAGGTTTTAGTCATCCAGATTTTATTGGTTTAATCAAAATCTTTAAAAAATGTATTCATGTGGGTTTTCTTAAATATTTATTCAAATTGCTTATTTGCACTATTGTCCGTTAAGCGCATGTTGCACAGAGTGATATGTTTACAGTTGAAGCGTAATTTGCATATGTTATTTATTTATTCGTGGAAAGGGCGGATATTACATTGCACATATTGCGATTTTTGCACATTTCATTGTTTTTAGAATTTTGCGACATTTGCACAAAGGGGATTGTAGGATGCAAGTGAAAATATTTGGATTGATGATATGGGGAAACCAGCATGAAAAATAGGTAGAAATGATGAATGATTACTAGAATCCATAGAACTATACATGATTATGAGAGGATTGATTATTGAAATAAATACATTTACCACTCATATAGGTTTGGGCACTGGCCCATAATTGTCTGACCAAGGTATAACCAAGCAATATCTGTATTTATCAATATGTTTAATTCTTATAGTGAAGGATTCATTTGCCAGGTTCTGAGATGCATCGTACAAATTTTAGAACAATAAAGTTTTTTGAAGAAGCTAATTTGCACAACTATGAAAGATCAGAAGCAGGAAGTGGTTTATATACTACAATTTCAATCCAGGGTATAATGCACAAGTTGTGTTTTGGCTGAGTAATTTTAGAATATAAATAATGTTAATTACATCTGTAGTTAATTTGACTAAATTTCACGAATGTAGGCTATTTTGATGTACCACTTTCTGCTTAGTCTGTTGTCCATGCCTCTGGGGGTGTATGCATCACGTGGGTTTCATTAGTAATCACTATAAAACTAAAAATGGGAGTGTGGCTCCGTTGTGTGAACAAGGCAGGGGATCCTGCCGAAACGCGTCATAGCCCGATAAAGCAATGAAATAAAAATTTGGACTCAACTTTGCTGGTGTCACCGTGTCTCTGTTCGGTGCGACGTAAGGAGGTGCCGGTCTGTGAGGATATTTATATATATATACATATATATATACAAAAATATATAATATAGATAATATGTCACCACTAATGTACAGCCCATGGAAAATCAGGTGTTTCCTGAATTGTAGGAGCGAATATGTTGTCTACATCTTGCAGTGCACATGCCCAAAGATGTATGTGGGCAGCACCATTCACATGGTTCATATTCGCATTTTACAACATTTACGGGCTGTCAAAAACATTGATAAAAACTATGTGGTAGCGCGTCACCTTAATGAAGTGCATAAAGGTAATCTAAATGACTTGTCCTATTTTGCAATTGATCAAGTCCCCAAGCTGAGAAGAGGAGGTGATAGAGAGGGAAAACTACTCCAACTGGAGTCTAAGTACATTATGCTATTCAATACAAAGACGCCGCACGGATTAAATGTTGAGGAAGATCTGTATGTTCATCTATGTTAAATCAGTTATCCAGTTTCAGATTTTAACCATTTTAAAGCAGAGTGACAAGACCATGTTGGGTTAAGACGGACATGAAAGTAAGGAAAAGTGACATAGATGGGAGGAATATTTAGAATATGGGTATAATTTAGCCTTACCATAACAAGTTACTAATTGAACCCCATGGAGCCTAGAGTGAAGATATTTGCTTTGATATTAGAAGAGAATGTTGCGGCTTGTTGGGGGAGTAGAAAAAGTAAAAAGTTCTCTGAAGTTCCAACTGTGGTTTTTAAAGAAGGAAAAAAAGAAAAAATTGGTCTTTTAGAATATATCTCAAGTACTGTGTTGCACTTGCACTTTATTATGGAATATTAGTTGCACTGTTCATGAATACCAGTATAACAGAGTAGGTGATGCATTTGCACTAAGCACTGGAATACTGGTTGACATGTGATTGCTATCTTGGTACTGTCTTGCACTAGCACTTTATTGCATATTTTTGCACTGAGAGACTGATAATAACAATTCTAGACCAAAAACTTTAAACCACGCTTCAGGCACTAGTAACTATTACATTTCAACTCTCCCCTTAGATCCTGGAATTTTCGGATTGTGAGAAAATCGAAAATGCCTTTAGGAGGTAAAACGGAGGCTGCAAATCAATAAAAAATCGACACTGGCACTTTACTTTATCATGAGGGTCAAAGGCTTGGAACAACACTACAATTCTGACAATGTCTCCCACTAGTCACTGTGTTGGGTAGGAAATGTTTGGGTCATTGGATGTCTCCCTTTTTTATCTAAACTGGTTTCAATACTATTAGTAGAATGATCAGCACTTCATGGATTTTAATGAAAGTGTGATGTAATTATTTTATTTTGTATCTGTAGGAGTCGATGTTGGACTACTAGATAGAATTATGTATACAATTCTACTGTGAAGTGTTTTCGATGTAAGGTTTTTTAACATTGGAATTCAGGCACTAGCCTATCAAATTGTGTGTATATATGAAAAATTATATTGAAATTATGAAAGGGAATATACTAATGCACGCGCACTTTAAGACCCAATTGTGTAAATAGATAGCAATGAAAAATTTTAATTGTTATACTGTTTTATGAATTTACTATTAATGTATCGATACACCTATTTAGTGAATCGTTATAAATGTACAAAAAGACAAGTGCAAGTAACTTTGTCGATGTAGCTACATGAAAGTCTGTCTTTCATATCCATTGCAAAGCTTCCGGTCATGTGACCAGGTCACCCTGTTGTTTTTAATTTATTGCACGCAAAGCATGGAGTGATCACTGTGTGATCAAGGCAGTTTTTGCCAAAACGCGTCGCAGCGAGATCTTGGAATAAATAACTCTATTACCAAAAAATCCCCCTGTGTCGGTGTCCGGTTTCGAGTTTGAAGGAGTCGGCTGTGGTGTTCATGTATATATATATATATATATATATATTCACTGAAAAAACCATAGGTTTCAGACACGTTATAGTTAGAAATTAGCATTTAAAAAACCTTTGAAATTCACTGAAAAACCATAGGTTTTAGGGACAGTTATAGTTAGTTGGACATTTCACTCGTACAAAACCATAGAAATTCCCCGTTATAGTTAGTTCAGCTAACTATAACTCGCGCCCGCAATGCACTGCTGATGACGTCACATATTACATCACTCATGACATGGTCAGTGATATCACTGATGACATCACTGATGACATCTCAAATGACATCACTGATGACATCATCCAGTGACTGTGTGTTTCTGTAAAGTTAAATATGTTTAATATATATTGGGAAAGGCGTATTGAAGAATGAGTGGGTGTATAAGTGTCTGAATGGATGATTTAGTACGTGAGTGACTGACTCTACAAGTGAGTGATTAAATGTATCTTACTGAATGCATGGGTTAGTGACTAAACTGTGTGAATGTCTGTATCCGTCTGTCTGTTGGTTTGTAAGCGGCTGCATGGCTTTCTGAATAGCTACACGAGTGTCTACATGGGTTATTGATTGATTGTCTGAGTATCTGTATGGGTGCCTGAGTGTTTGTGTGGGTGGGGTGTGTGTGACTCTGTGCATAGATGTGTGAGTTGGTGATTCACTGGGTGCATGGTTTCAAGAGTGCATCTGTGATGGACTGTATGGGTGGGTGAGTGTGTGTATGGGTGTGTTAGTGATTGAATGTATATCTCAGTGGTACATGTGTGAGTAACTACATATGTGAAAGGCAGTATATATGTGTGTTGGAGTATATAAATGGCTATAAGTGAGAGTGTGTGATTGTGAGAGTGGCTGTATGGATGAGTGTGTACTTGTATCAGTGATTGTATAAGAGTGTAAGAATGTGCTAGTATTTGTATGAGTAAGTGAGCTGGTGTGTGTATAACTGTATAGGTGAGTAAATGGGTGTGTGATTAAGTTTTTGCATGACTGACTAGGTGTGTGAGTACCTCTATGGATGAGTGGCGGTGTGTGAGTGTTTATATAGGTGTATGAGTGCATATGATAGTCCTGTACTGAGTGACTAAGTATGAGTGACTGTACGGGTGAGTGAGTGGATGTGTGTGTAGACCTAAGAATCAGTGAGTGGGTATGTAGTTTTTGGTGTTGGAGTGTCTATGGTTTTGAGAATGGCAGTCTGTAATTTAGAGTGGGTGTATCAAAAGTTATATTAGGGTGTGAGAAGATGCATGAAATTATCACATGGATGATGTCATCAGTGATGTCATTTGAGATGTCATCAGTGATGTCACTGACCATGTCATGAGTGATGTAATATGTGACGTCATCAGCAGTGCATTGCGGGCGCGAGTTATAGTTAGCTGAACTAACTATAACGGGGGAATTTCTATGGTTTTGTACGAGTGAAATGTCCAACTAACTATAACTGTCCCTAAAACCTATGGTTTTTCAGTGAATTTCAAAGGTTTTTTAAATGCTAATTTCTAACTATAACGTGTCTGAAACCTATGGTTTTTTCAGTGAATTTCAAAGGTTTTTTAAATGCTAATTTCTAACTATAACGTGCCTGATACCTATGATTTTTTAAGTGAATTTCAAAGGTTTTTTTAAATGCTAGTTTCTAACTATGCCTACAGAGGTAGGACATGTGAAGAAAGAAGAAAAAACGCACAGAAAGAAGCAAAAGATGTGCAGAAAGAACCAACAGAGGAGCAGAAAGAGGCCTTGTTGCAAAATCATCCTGTGCCCACAACTTTTTCAGACGGGTACTGGTGGTAACTGACTCTGACTAACCAGAGCCAGTGCTATGCTAAAAGACACTTAGAATACAGTGAAAACACCTACATACACTAGGGAACACTATGCGTTGGGGTACCCCTGTGATTAGCATGACCTCCTCTGCAAGTCCCTAGTACATAATAGGGCAGGGGATTAAAACTACCTCTTAAAACGCGCTACAGGGCGCGATTGCACAGTGGTGAAGGGAGGGGGCCTGAGGTGACATGTGTGCAAACGCACCCCGTGGCGCGTTTTAAGTTGCGGGATTAAGTCCCCTTGAATTCTGAGGGTCCCTGGGGCCCAACTAGCCCCCCCAGGTACCTACAGTTAGGACCACAGAGCTGAGTTGCAGAGAGGCGTTCTGAGGCCACGCACCTTTTTTCACCTCTCTGCAACGCAACTCTGTTGTGCTTACTGAAGGTACCTGGTGGGCTAGTTGGCCCCCAGGGTCCCTAGGATTCAAAGGGAATTAATTCCCCAACTTAAAACGCTCCACAGGGCGTGTTTGCGCACATGTCACCTGAGGCCCCGCCCCCTCCCTTCACCACTGTGCAAACGTGCCCCGTGGTGCGTTTTAAGTTGGGGGATTAGGTCACCTTGAATCCTGAGGGTCCTTGGGGCCCAACTAGCCCACTAGGTACTTCCAGTAAGCACCACAGGCCTGCGTTGCAAAGCCTGTAACAAATTGTGCAGTTGTGTTTAGGTAGTGAAGAGGGTCGTGCTGGGGGTAGTGTTTTAGGGTTTAGGGTAGTGCAGTGGTGTTTGTGTAGAGTAGGGGGTCATGCTGGGGGTAGATTTAGGGTTTAGGGTAGTGCAGTGGTGTTTGGGTAGTGTAGGGAGTCGTGCTGGGGGAGTGTTTTAGGGTTTAGGGTACTGCAGTGGTGTTTGGGTAGTGTAGGGGGTCGTGCTGGGGGTAGTGTTTTAGGGTTTAGGGTAGTGCACTGGTGTTTGGGTAGTGTAGGGGGTCGTGCTGGGGGTAGTGATTTAGGGTAGTGCAGTGGTGTTTGGGTAGTGTAGGGGGTACTGCTGGGGGTAGTGTTTTAGGGTTTAGGTTAGTGCAGTGGTGTTTGGGTAGTGTAGGGGTACTGCTGGGGGTAGTGTTTTAGGGTAGTGCAGTGGTGTATGTGTAGTGTAGGGGGTAGTGTTTTAGGGTTTAGGGTAGTGCAGTGGTGTTAGTGTAGTGTAGGAGGTCGTGTTTTAGGGTTTAGGGTAGTGCAGTGGTCTTTGGGTAGTGTAGGGAGTCATGCGCGGGTAGTGTTTTAGGGTTTAGGGTAGTGTAGGGGGTCATGCGGGGGTAGTGTTTTAGGGATTAGGGTAGTGCCTTGGTGTTTGGGTAGTGTAGGGGGTCATGCGGGGGGTAGTGTTTTAGGGTTTAGGGTAGTGTAGGGGGTCGTGCTGGGGGAGTGTTTTAGGGTTTAGGGCAGTGCAGTGGTGTTCGGGTAGTGTAGGGGGTCATGCTGGGGGAGTGTTTTAGGGTTTAGGGCAGTGCAGTGGTGTTCGGGTAGTGTAGGGGGTCGTGCTGGGGGAGTGTTTGAGGGTTTAGGGCAGTGCAGTCGTGTTCGGGTAGTGTAGGGGGTTGTGCTGGGGGTAGTATTTTAGGGTTTAGGGTAGTGCAGTGGTGTTCGGGTAGTGTAGGGGTCGTGCTGGGGGTAGTGTTCTAGGGTTTAGGGCAGTACAGTGGTGTTTGGGCAGTGTAGGGGGTAATGCTGGGGGTGGTGTTTTAGGGTTTAGGGCACTGCAGTGGTGTTCGGGCAGTGTAGGGGGTCGTGCTGGGGGTGGTGTTTCAGGGTTTAGGGCAGTGCAGTGGTGTTCGGGCAGTGTAGGGGGTGGTGTTTCAGGGTTTAGGGCAGTGCAGTGGTGTTCGGGCAGTATAGGGGGTCGTGCAGGGGTGGTGTTTCAGGGTTTAGGGCAGTGGTGTTCGGGCAGTGTAGGGGTCGTGCTGGGGGTGGTGTTTCAGGGTTTAGGGCAGTGCAGTGGTGTTCGGGCAGTAAAGGGGGTCGTGCTGGGGGTGGTGTTTCAGGGTTTGGGGCAGTGCAGTGGTGTTCGGGCAGTAAAGGGGGTCGTGCTGGGGGTGATGTTTCAGGGTTTAGGGCAGTGGTGTTCGGGCAGTGTAGGGGGCGGTGCAGGGGCTGGTGTTTCAGGGTTTAGGGCAGTGCAGTGGTGTTCGGGCAGTGTAGGGGTGCTGCAGGGGGTGGTGTTTCAGGGTTTAGGGCAGTGCAGTGGTGTTCGGGCAGTGTAGGGGGTCATGCAGGGGTGGTGTTTCAGGGTTTAGGGCAGTGCAGTGGTGTTCGGGCAGTGTAGGGGGTCGTGCTGGGGCTGGTGTTTCAGGGTTTAGGGCAGTGCAGTGGTGTTCGGGCAGTGTAGGGGGTTATGCTGTGGCTGGTGTTTCATGGTTTAGGGCAGTGCAGTGGTGTTCGGGCAGTGTAGGTGGTCGTGCTGGGGCTGGTGTTTCAGGGTTTAGGGCAGTGCAGTGGTGTTCGGGCATTGTAGGGGGTCATGCTGGGGCTGGTGTTTCAGGGTTTAGGGCAGTGCAGTGGTGTTCGGGCAGTGTAGGGGGTCTTGCTGGGGCTGGTGTTTCAGAGTCTAGGGCAGTGCAGTGGTGTTCGGGCAGTGTAGGGGGTCTTGCTGGGGCTGGTGTTTCAGAGCATAGGGCAGTGCAGTGGTGTTCGGGCAGTGTAGGGGTCTTGCTGGGGCTGGTGTTTCAGGGTTTAGGGCAGTGCAGTGGTGTTTGGGCAGTGTAGGGGTCGTGCTGGGGGTGGTGTTTCAGGGTTTAGGGCAGTGCAGTGGTGTTTGGGCAGTGTAGGGGGTCATGCTGGGGCTAGTGTTTCAGGATTTAGGGCAGAGCAATGGTGTTCAGGCAGTGTAGGGGGTTTTGCTGGAGGTGGTGTTTCAGGGTTTAGGGCAGTGCAGTGGTGTTCGTGCAGTGTAGGGGGTGGTGTTTCAGGGTTTAGGGCAGAGGTGTTCAGGCAGTGTAGGGGGTCTTGCTGGGGTTGATGTTTCAGGGTTTAGGGCAGTGCAGTGGTGTTTGGGCAGTGTAGGGGGTCGTGCTCGGGGTGGTGTTTCAGGGTTTAGGGCAGTGCAGTGGTGTTCCGGCAGTGTAGGAGGTCGTGCAGGGGGTGGTGTTTCAGGGTTTAGGGCAGTGCAGTGGTGTTCGGGCAGTGTAGGGGGTCATGCTGGGGGTGGTGTTTCAGGGTTTAGGGCAGTGCAGTGGTGTTCGGGCAGTGTAGGGTGTCGTGCTGAGGGGTGGTGTTTCAGGGTTTAGGGCAGTGCAGTGGTGTTCGGCCAGTGTAGGTGGTCTTGCTGGGGGTGGTGTTTCAGGCTTTAGTGCAGTGGTGTTCGGGCAGTGTAGGGGGTCTTGCTGGGGGTGGTGTTTCAGGGTTTAGGGCAGTGCAGTGGTGTTCGGGCAGTGTAGGGGGTCTTGCTGGGGCTGGTGTTTCAGGGTTTAGGGCAGTGCAGTGGTGTTCGGGCAGTGTACGGGGTTGTGCTGGGGCTGGTGTTTCAGGGTTTAGGGCAGTGCAGTGGTGTTCGGGCAGTGTAGGGGGTCGTGCTGGGGGTGGTGTTTCAGGGTTTAGGGCAGTGCAGTGGTGTTCGGGCAGTGTAGGGGGTCGTGCTGGGGGTGGTGTTTCAGGGTTTAGGGCAGTGCAGTGGTGTTCGGGCAGTGTAGGGGGTCTTGCTGGGGGTGATGTTTCAGGGTTTAGGGCAGTGCAGTGGTGTTCGGGCAGTGTAGGAGGTCTTGCTGGGGGTAGTGTTTCAGGGTTTAGGGCAGTGCAGTGGTGTTCGGGCAGTGTAGGGGTCATGCTGGGGTGGTATTTCAGGGTTTAGGGCAGTGCAGTGGTGTTCGGGCAGTGTAGGGGGTCGTGAAGGGTGTGGTGTTTCAGGGTTTAGGGCAGTGCAGTGGTGTTCGGGCAGTGTAGGGGGTCGTGCTAGGGTATGTGTTTCAGGGTTTAGGGCAGTGCAGTGGTGTTCGGGCAGTGTAGGGGTCGTGCTGGGGGTAGTGTTTTACGGTTTAAGGTAGTGCAGTGGTGTTTGTGTAGTGTAGGGGGTCATGCTGGGGGCAGTGTTTTAGGGTTTAGGGTAGTGCAGTGGTGCTTGTGTAGTGTAGGGGGTCGTGCTGGGGGTAGTGTTTTAGGGTTTAGGGTTGTGCAGTGGTGTTTGTGTAGTGTAGGGGGTCATAACAGAGAAGAGGAGGGACCCCTAATAAAGAATAAAGGTGGGTAACATAGGGGATCAGTTAAACAGTACAGAGACGAAGGAATACCCACCCTTTTGAGAATAATAACGGCCCGCAAAGGGGTCCTATGATAATGATTAAGTAAACAAAGCAATCTCCTGCATGCAAGGAAAAGACAACAATAGAAACAATGAGTCGTTTTGTCTTTTTTATTAACAAATTATCAAAAGATTATCACAAAATAAGTCTTATATTACAAAGAATTGATGCATATGAATGAAATACATTAAAGAAAACACAATAAATACAGTGCCCCACAAACACTCATCATTCATGCATACCCACTCATATCAATCATATGAGCTCAAAACATCCAGCAGACATACTCAGCAATCATCCAGCATCGGAAGAAAAACATCCCCATTAAAAAGAAAGCCCACAGGATAAGTAAATATTCTAGTATACAGGTCCAGATAGAAGATGAAGAATGGATTGAGGTATTAAAAGGACAAACGCCGACGCGCGTTTCGGTGGAAACCCTATTCACGGGCCACACCTTCCTCAGGGCAAATCGTAAACACTGGCATAAATGCCGTGGGGCACTCAATAAACCAATTGAGGTATTCTGGACAAATCATAATCCAACAGCGACAGACTAAGATGATAACCAGATCGGTCTATAGATGATCAAGGGAAGCAACCTTCATCTCCGATAAAAATGAATCCAAATGCATAATTGGCAGAGAATCACATCTATACTGCTTCTGCCAGGTCGTATTTAATAATAATTCTTGTGCGACACTCCAAACAGTCGTGGGTCTGGATATAAGACCCACGCTCACGAATACGGGTAATGGTATTGCCCGTTTCCTTCTGCCGTCTTCCTATTTTGTGATAATCTTTTGATAATTTGTTAATAAAAAAGACAAAACGACTCATTGTTTCTATTGTTGTCTTTTCCTTGCATGCAGGAGATTGCTTTGTTTACTTAATCATTATCATAGGACCCCTTTGCGGGCCGTTATTATTCTCAAAAGGGTGGGTATTCCTTCGTCTCTGTAGTGTAGGGGGTCATGTTTTAGGGTAGTACAGTGGTGTTTGGGTAGTGTAGGGGGTCGTGCTGGGGGTAGTGTTTTAGGATTTAGGTTAGTGCAGTGGTGTTGGGGTAGTGTTTTAGGGTTTAGGGTAGTGCAGTGGTGTTTGTGTAGTGTAGGGGGTCATGCTGGGGGTAGTGTTTTAGGGTTTAGGATAGTGCATTGGTGCTTGTGTAGTGTAGGGGGTCGTGCTGGGGTAGTGTTTTAGGGTTTAGGGTAGTGCAGTGGTGTTTTTGTAGTGTAGGGGGTCATGTTTTAAGATGCAACGCTCCAATACCTGACCAGTCTGCACTACATAAAACTAAAAATAAAAAGTGTTTTGCACACTTTTGTCATTGGGCTATATGTGGGCTACATCTGGGTAATATTTGTGCTACATTTGGGCTCTTTTTTCACTGGTGGCCATCTTGGAAGACTTCTTTGTTATGAAGTTTCCTAATTTCCTCATTTACTGCAGTCTCCTCAGTAGGAAATACTTTCAGTTTTTTACTTTGATTCCATCAAGAAGGCATTCAGATGTGTCACACATTTGCCATAAATTCAGAATGTTAGCACTCTAGTTGTTCATTAGATCACTGTAGTAAAGCTACTGCTCACCAAGGAGTTAACTGGAAGTCTACTGCTGGTATTGAAAGTGATTGTTTCAGACTGCATGTCAGAATTTTCTAATGAAATAGAAGAGGATTTGAGATCTCACTTAAAACATGCACTACATTTTCTTTTTGAAGCACTAACCATAATTTCTATGGCAAAATGAACCACCTCATTTTGTTCCTTTTTAAATTAAATGTTTTAAGTGTTACCAGTTTATTCCAATCAAGATGGCTTCAGGTGTGCCATACTTTTGTCATAAGTAAGGCTGTTAGCACTCTAGTTGTTCTTTAGAACTCTCTGGGAAGCTGCAGTAGAACACAAAGGCATCAACTGACAGGCTGCTCCTGTTGAAATATAACAGGAAGATATTTGAGATCTCACTTAAAACATGTCCTAATTTTTCTTTCTACAGCACTAGCCATAATTTCTATGGCAAAATGAACCCCTCATTTTGTTCCTTTTTAAATTAAATGTTTTAAGTGTTACCAGTTTATTCCAATCAAGATGGCTTCAGGTGTGCCATACTTTTGTCATAAGTAAGACTGTTAGCGCTCTAGTTGTTCTTTAGAACACTCTGGGAAGCTGCAGTAGAACACAAAGGCATCAACTGACAGGCTGCTCCTGTTGAAATATAACAGGAAGATATTTGAGATCACACTTGAAACATGTCCTAATTTTTCTTTCTACAGCACTAACCATAATTTCTATGACAAAATGAACCCCATCATTTTGTTCCTTTTTAAATTAAATGTTTTAAGTGTTACCAGTTTATTCCAATCAAGATGGCTTCAGGTGTGCCATACTTTTGTCATAAGTAAGACAGTTAGCGCTCTAGTTGTTCTTTAGAACACTCTGGGAAGCTGCAGTAGAACACAAAGGCATCAACTGACAGGCTGCTCCTGTTGAAATATAACAGGAAGATATTTGAGATCACACTTGAAACATGTCCTAATTTTTCTTTCCAGAGCACTAACCATATTTTCTATGACAAGATGAACCCCATCATTTTGTTCCTTTTTAAATTAAATGTTTTAAGTGTTACCAGTTTATTCCAATCAAGATGGCTTCAGGTGTGCCATACTTTTGTCATAAGTAAGGCTGTTAGCACTCTAGTTGTTCTTTAGAACACTCTGGGAAGCTGCAGTAGAACACAAAGGAATCAACTGACAGTCTCTGCCCTTGTTGGATGTACATGTTTTACTGAGAATGTCAGACTTCATTCTCACATGACTGAGAAAGATAATGTGAATTTACAGAAAATATGCTCTCATTTTAGCTTCTGGGGCACCTTCCAAAACTGTATGGGATGGGACAAGCATGTGAAAATAGTTTTCTCTCAAACATGATTCATGATATCCCAGCAGAAGGTTTTTCACAGGGTAAAATCACCTTAGAACACACCACAATTCCTGAAATTAGTATAGTACCATCAACAAATGAATTCTAATGTAACTAAAGTCTGTTATCACCCTTTATAGTTCTCCTTTTGGTAACCCTCAAAATCTTCGATTCACTACAATGCATTTCAATGGGGTACTATCATTTATATTGGTCCCAAGATGGCTGCCAGCAATTCCAGGATGAAGTGCTGACAGCCAATCAGATCTCACGATGACATGTGTGGTTAGGCTCCGCCCAGATATATATGTGTTTTTACTTTTGATTTTCTCAGCAACTACTGAACGGATTTATACCATTTAACAAAAGGGTTCTTTTGAACCAAGAACTACCTCTTTGCCAAATTTGGTGTAATTCCGTTCAGCAGTTCGGGCTGTAGCCTTGCATAAAGTTTCCTATGGGAAATTGATTTTTGACTCTTATTTTTTAATTTCTCCGCAACTACTGAACGGATTTACACCATTTAACAAAAGGGTTCTTTCTGAACCAAGAACTACCTCTTTGCCAAATTTGGTGTAATTCCGTTCAGCAGTTCGGGCTGTAGCCGTGTCTAAAGTTTCCTATGGGAAATGAATGGGGAAAACACGTTTTGGGACCCCTCTTTTTCTCGGCCCCCGCTTGACGAATCACCCTGAGACTTTCAGGGTAGGAGCGGACCGGAGCGGGCCATAAAGTTTGAAAATTTCGCGAAGATTCGTCAACCGACGCAAGAGTTATTTCAAATAGAATGTCGCGGATTTCCTATGGAAAATAGGTCCTAACTATAACTATCTACTGGCGACCGCCAGTAGATAATATATATATATATATATATATATATATATATATATATATATTACCTACTGGCAGTCGCCAGTAGGTAGTTATAGTTAGGACCTCGTTTCTATTCAAAAAGCGTTTTTCTTTTGCCAATATCTTTGGCGCCGTTTGACGAATCTTCACGAAATTTTCCAAAAAAAAGGTTCACTTAAGTCAGGACCTGTCTTGAAAGTTTTGGGGTGATTCGTCAAGCGGGGGCCGAGAAAAAAGGGGGGTCCCAAAACACGTTTTCCCAATGTTAATTTCCATAGGAAAAATTGCAACAGGCTACAGCCCGAACTGCTGAACGGAATTACACCAAATTTGGCAAAAAGGTAGGTCTTGGTCCAGAAAGCGACCTTTTTTTTAAATGGTGTAAATCCGTTCAGTAGTTGCTGAGAAATTCAAGAAATAAAAATATTGATATCTGAGCAGCGAGGAGGGTTCGCTAACCCTCCCGGGCACGAGCTTCCCTCTGATTGGCTGCCAACACTCCAAACCAGGAAGTGTTGGCAGCCATCTTGTGACTCAGTAACCGAGTCACAAGAAAAAGGGTGAAAAAAAGATGAAAAACAAGAAAAGGGGCAGGGTAGAAACACCCTGACCCCCTGACAGGGCCAAAGAAAGCATTTTTTTTAAAAAAACAATCAGCAGAATTCTTGCTGGGTGCGCGAATCATGCCGAGAATTTTTTTTAAAAATGAAGCGCGTGCTCCCCAGGACCTTAGGACACAAGTGGACTTCATCCCCCAAGCAGCAGTGCGGCAAGAGGCGCGTTTGCAGAGTGGTGTAAAAAGGGGCGTGGCCTTGGACCACCTCTCTGCAAACCAGCTCTGTGGCGCTTACTGGAGGTACCTGGTGGGCTAGTTGGCCCCCAGGGACCCTCAGTATTTAAGGGGACTTAATCCCCCAACTTAGAATGCACCAGGAGGCGCGTTTGCAGAGTGGTGGAGAAAGGGGGCAAGGTCTGTGTCCACCTCTCAGCAATCCCACTGTGTGGGGCTTACTGGAGGTAAGAGGTAGGCTGGTTGGCCCCTAAATGACCCCCAGCAGCGAAGGGGACTTCAATCCCCATCAAAGAGCGCGCCAGGGAGCGCGTTTACAGAGTGGTGGGAAAAGGGGGCATGGCCTGTTATGAGAACTTAGCAATCCTGCTGTGGGGTACTTACTGGAGGTAATAGGAGGGTTAGTTGGCCCCCAAGGATGTCCTTGGGGGCTAAGTACTCCGCTTGTTACCTCCAGTAAGTCCCACACAGTGGGATTGCTAAGAAGTCTTCGGAGGCCATGCCCCCCTTTCTCCACCACTCTGCAAACGCGCCTCCTGGCAGACTACGGGAGGGGGGATAAAGTCCACTTTACTCCTGAGGGGGAGAGGAGTTGGCCTAACGGCTAGGGCGGTCAACCTCAAATCTAGGGAACTGGGTTCGAGTCTCGGCAATGACGCTGAACATCCTGTGATTCTGGGCAAATCACTTAATCTCCCCGTGCCTAACAAAAAAAATGAATGTGTCCTCATTTAATGCAACTGGTGCTATATAAAGTGCTCTGATACCCGATTCAGGTGAAGTTCGCGCTATATAAAACTCTGTAAAAAAAAAAGCACAAAAAAAAAGCCCTCCTGGTACTTCCTGTAAGTCCTACGCAGCGGAATTCCTGAGCGCTGGTCGGAGGCCCAGCACCCTTTCTCTACCACTCTGCAAATGTGACTACTACTTAAAGAAGTATCTTTCTGCACCTCTGACTTAGAGGTAGTTTTAATCCCCCTGCCCTATTATGTACTAGTTAAGAAAAAAGAGGGGTAAGGCCCTGACAGGACAGATACCAGGAAGGGCTGTATTCAATAAGTACAAAGGGGGGGGCACCTGGTATACTGATTTGAATTGATTTGTGTTGATCAGATTATAAATGATACATTGGTTTATGTAATATATTCCTGTTTGTGATAAATGTTTGTTATGTATATTGTGGTAAATGTTGTAAAAATATGTAAATGTTTGTAAATATTGGAATAGTCTTTTGATATGTGTTCGACTGGAAGGATGTAAAGTCCTATTCAAAAAAGAGAAAAAGTTTTTTTCAAAAAAGAAAGGTTAAATAAATGACCTAATCACCCAAAAGAATATAGTGTGATTGTTGCAGTAAGGAAATTGCATGAATTAATCAGTATACCAGGTTCCCCCCCCTTTGTACCTATTATGTACTAGGGCCTTACAGAGGAGGTCATGCCAATCACAGGGGTACCCCAATACATAGGGTTCCCTAGTGTATGTAGGTGTTTTCACTGTATTCTAAGTGTCTTTAAGCATAGCACTGGCTCTAGGCCTGGTTAGGCAGAGTCAGTTACCACCAGTACCAGTCAGTAAAAAGTTGGGGGCACAGGATGACTTTGAAACAAGGCCTCTTTCTGCACCTCTGATGGTTCTTTCTGCATATCTCTTACTTCTTTCTGCACTTTTCTTCCTCTTTCTGGACTTCTGTTGCCTCTTTCTGCATTTCTCTTGCTTCTTTCTGCGCGTTTCTTCCTCTTTCTTCACATGTCCTACCTCTGTAGGCATAGTTAGAAATTAGCATTAAAAAACCTTTGAAATTCACTGAAAAAACCATAGGTTTCAGGGACGTTATAGTTAGAAATTATCATTTAAAAAACCTTTGAAATTCACTGAAAAAACCATCGGTTTCAGGGACGCTATAGTTAGAAATTATCATTTAAAAAACCTTTGAAATTCACTGAAAAAACCATAGGTTTCAGGGACGTTATAGTTAGTTGGGCATTTTACTCGTACAAAACCAGAGAAATTCGGCCGTTATAGTTAGTTGAGCTAACTATAACTCGCGCCCCCGCAGTGCACTGCTGATGACGTCACATATTACATCATTCATGACATGGTCAGTGACATCACTGATGACATCACTGATGACATCTCAAATGACAACACTGATGACATCTCTGATGACATCATCCACGTGATAATCTGATGCACCTCCTCACACCCTAATATAACCTTTGATACAGCCACTGTAAAATACAAACTACCATTTTTGAAACCATAGACACACCAATACCAGTTACTACATACCCACTCACTGATTCCTAGGTCTACACAAGCGTCCACTCATTCACCCATACAGTCACTCATACATGCAGTCACTCATCAAAACACCACTATCATTTGCACTCATACACCTATACAGACACTCACACATCGCCACTCATCCATAGAGTTACTCACACGTAGTCAATCATGCAAAGAATCATTCACACTCCCATTTAGTCACCTATACAGTTATACACACACCACCTCACTTATTCATACAGATACTAACACATACTTACTGTCTCATACAATCACTGATACAAGCACACACTCATCCATACAGCCACTCTCACAATCACTCACTCTCACATATAGTGATTTATATACTCCAACACTCACATATACTGCCTTTCACATATGTAGTTACTCACACATGTACCACTGAGACATCCATTCACTCACCAACACACCCATACACACATTCACCCACCCATACAGCCCTTCACAGAAGCACTCTTGAACCCATACACCCAGTGAATTACCCACTCACACATCTATGCACAGAGTCACACACCTCCCACCCACCCACACAGACACTCAGGCACCCATACAGATGCTCAGACAACCAATCAATAAGCCATATAGACACTCATGTAGCTACTCACCAACCCATGCAGCCGCTTACACACCAACTGACAGACTGATACAGACATTTGCACAGTTTACTCACTAACCCATGCATTCAGTAAGACACGTTTAATCACTCACTTATACAGTCAGTCACGCACCTACTAAATCATCCATTCAGACACTCATATACCCAGTCATACTTCAATACACATTGGCATATATATAAAACATATTTAAACTTTACAGAAACACACAGTCACTGGATGATGTCATCAGTGATGTCATTTGAGATGTCATCAGTGATGTCATCCGTGATGTCACTGACCATGTCATGAATGATGTAATATGTGACGTCATCAGCAGTGCATTGCGGGGGCGCGAGTTATAGTTAGCTCAACTAACTATAACGGCCGAATTTCTCTGGTTTTGTACGAGTGAAATGCCCAACTAACTACAACGTCCCTGAAACCTATGGTTTTTTCAGTGAATTTATATATATATATATATATATATATATATATATCCAAGCTCCAAAGTACCCAACGTATAAGGAGCACTCGAACGGCAACTGATGCACTATACTCTATGACCCAGTGGAAGGCTACGGCCGAAACGCGTAGGTCTGTCAATGGATGTTCATGCACCTTGCACTTTTGACTATTTGCTCCATGACGCATGGTAGCTTTTGAAGCCTAATAAAGCGACTCGTCTAAAGGATTTCTGCGTGCTGTTCTTCTGTTTGTCCTGGTGAAGCAGTGCGGATGACAGGGCTTTGTGCAGAGGCTTTGTGGAAATATATATATATATATTTAATTTTAGTGATGCACTGATGCACAGTGCACTTTGCTTTTACTTTGATCATTGGTCAGTGGCACAGCTCAGCCCACTCCGAGCAGCTATCCGACAGGAGAAGTACCACTGGAAAGGGGAACAGAAGGCACTCCCCTTTCCAGCCCTACCTCTCCCTAGTAGTTTACTGCTCAGGGATCACCATAGGAGAGCTCTCCCTAAGCAGGAATCCCCCCACTACCCTCCAGGAACGGCTAGAGGGTGTATCTTCATGGGGTAGAAGCCACCAAGGTGTGGCCAATTGCAAGGAGATATATTTTGGGGGGCTTACCACTAATCTGCCCACCCCAAGGGGGCAGCAACCTCACCCAGCACCAGGGATAGCCTTTTTTAAATCACACTAGACATCTGGAATTATTTATTTATTTATTTTAAATGGGCTGTAGGTCAGCCCATCATAGCTTTGGGCCGGATCCCCCACCACTGGAGCCCATACAGTCTTTTTGCCCCCCTGGGGAAAGATTGAGGGATTTAGCCTTAATCTGCCCTCCCTCAGGGCAGAAAGGACACTATAAGCTAGGGTCTATTTTCTAAAAGAAATAGAAAGGGACGGTGCCTGGTCTGTCTGTGCCTCAGGGAACACCCCCCACCTCTAAAGCCAAACAGTCTTTTTGCACCCTTCGGAGGGCAGATTGGGGTGACAGTTTACCCCCAATATGCCCTGCCCAGGGGGGCAGAAAGCACACTACACACAAGGAAATAGAATGGGGTTGGGGCCTGGCCCATCCTGGCATCAGGCCACACCCCTAACCTGGAGTCCAGGCAGTTTTTCTGCACCCCCTCCCAAGACCTCTGCCCCCTATACTCGTATGGAACGGATTGGTGGATTTTTCTCCAAGCTGCCCTTTACTGGAGGGACAGAAAGCTCAATAGACACCGAGGGACATATTAAAGAAAGTGCCACAGGAGCACAACAGACATTTGCATCTGCTCCTTTCTTCCCCAGGGCACTTTGGTGTTATAAAGGGGGCTACGGATGCTTCTGTGGCCCCTTTTACAATCAGATCTTGCACCTGTGCAACAATGAGGAGGCGGTCCCTGCGTTGGAAAGGAATGGCCATATGCAAATGAAGGAACACTTTCCCTTTGTGCCCACATGTTATTAAGGCGTGCTCAGAGGCAAAAAATCTGTCAGGAGCTACCAGCAACCTCTCAACATCCACCTCTTCAAAGAGAGGCCAGTCCGTCTCTAGTGAAGGAAAGAGATTTGGTTTCAACCTGTGGCCTAGATTTTCACTAATGCACTCTCCTTAGCTCAAACTGTCAGTGCATCTGATATATAATTCGATCCTGGGATTTTTTTTTTTTTTAAAGAATGGCGTATGGGTCAGTCCATCCTGGCATCTTGCCACACCCTCAAACCCTGAAGCCAAACAGATTACTTGGGTCTACACCCCACAGACTCCACCGAGTGTCTAATTTTCAGAAATGTCTGGGGTTGGTAGATTTTCCTGGGTGCAGATGACCCAGGATCAAAAGATATACCGTCTCCCATATCACCTTACAATTATTGAATTTAATGGGAAAATATTAATGTTTCAATATTGCATTTTGCGACATTTTCTGTTGCAGGTACTAGGCCCATCCACACAAGTGGAGTACCAAATATTTTGCAAAGAGCTGTGGGAAGGCTGGGTGGTAGAAGTTTTGTTAGTACACACAGATTCTGGAAGTTTCCCTAAAACGTGAGAAAATTCTGTAATTTTGGCTAAAAACTGAGTAATGTACAACTACATACAATGTACTTGTTTAATGTATGACCATATATTCCATGCCTGCAAAGTTCATAACTGCACAATGCATGCCTATATATCATATTGCCGAGACCCATGTCAGTACTACAATGAAATATTTGAATAATGAACAGTAATTAAAAGTTAGAGCAAGCAATGCTTGCTTTGTGGTATTATATGCCTGTAATAGCGGCATAGGCATGTATGCCTCTAAAACACACAAAAGCCAAAGGGTAGTGTCATCACACCATGAATGTGAAATTGTAATGTAGAAAATGACTGCAGGAATAACATCATTCTCTACATCCCCAATGATCTAATAGTAAAGTTAATGGCACAGTGCAATGATCTGCAAAAGGCCATGTCACTGTACTCAGTGTGCTCAGCAGACATCTAAAGTTGTCTGTACCCAGATGCTAAGACAAGCATTGGAAAAGCCAATAGGTTGGCTTTGCCAATGTGTTTTAGCCATGTTGTACACCAGCGTGGCTGCTCTTAAGCACGGTTAAAAGTTAGTAGCGTAGAGGAGAGTGAGGTGAAGTGGTGTGAACTGTCGTTATAGTGGAGTGGCACAGAGTGGAGTATCATAGAGTGGAGTAAAGTGTCATAGAGTGAAGCAGCTTGGAGTGTAGTAGAGTGGAGTGGCAAAGTGTAGAGTGGAGTCAAGTGTCATAGTGTCGTATCATAGACTATTGTGGCATAGAGAGGAGTGCTGTAGAGTGGAGTGGCATTAAGTGGAGGGGCGGTGATTCGAAGGTTGTGGTGTACGGTGGCATAGAGTAGAGTGAGTGACACAGAGTGGAATGAAGTGGCGTAGAGGGGAGTGGCATAGAGTGGCGTGACATAGATTAGAGTGGTCTAGAGTGGAGTGGAGTGGGATAGAGTGGAGTGGCATCTCATATAGTGGCCTCTTGTAGAGTGGAGGGGCGTAGAGTGGAGTAGAGTGCTGTGGAGTGACATAGAAGAGTGTCATAGAATAGAGTGGAGTAGAGTGTTGTAGAGTATAGTGGAGTGGAGTGGAGTAGAGTGGTATGGCATCAAGTGGAGTAAAGTGGCATGGAGTAGCTTACATGGAGCTGCTTAAAGGGAAGTAGAGTGTTGTAGAGTAGAGTGAAATAGATTGTCAAGGAGTGAAGTAGCATGGATTGGAGTAGAGTGTTGTAGAGGGGAGTGGCTTGAGTGGAGTGGAGTGGAGTGTTGTAGAGTGGAGTGCCATATAGTGGAGTGCCATAGAGTAGAGTGGAGTGGCATAGAGTGAAGTGGAGTGCTGTAGAGTGGAGTGGCATTGAGTTGAGTAGAGTGTCATAGACTAGAGTGGTGCAGAGTGGAGTGACAAAGTGGAGTACTGTGTCATGATGTAGAGTGGAGTAAAGTGGTGTGAAGTGAGGTAGAGGGATTTGCGTAGACTGTTGTAGAGTGGAGTAGAGTGTCATAGAATATCATAGCGTGGAGTTGAGTATTGTAGAATTGAGTGGCATAGAGTGGAGTACGGTGTCATAGAGTGGAGGGGCATAGTGGCGTAGAGTGGAGTGGTGTAGAATGGCAGAGAGTGGAGTAAAGTGTCATACAGTGGAGTGAAGTGGAGTGGTTGGAGTAGAATGGAGTGGCACAGCTTAGAGTGTCATAAAGGGTCATGTCGTAGAGTGTCATGGCATAGAGTGGAGAGCGTGGAGTGGCATAGAGTGGAGGGGTGTAGAGTGGACGGGCATAGAGTGGAAGGGTGTGTTGTAGAGTGGCATGGCGTAGAGTGGAGTGGAGCAGAGTGGCATTGAGTGGAGGGGCATAGAGGGGATTGGCATAGATTTGAGTGGCATAGAGTGGAGTGGAGTGGCCTAGAGTAGAGTGGTGTGTCATATAGAGGCATGTCGTAGAGTGGAGGGGCATAGAGTGGCGTGGTGTGTCATAGAGTGGCTTCAAGTTTCAAGTTTAAGTTTCAAGTTTATTTGTTTGTAAGTGCATTGTTAGTTAAAACCATTACACTGATAATAAAATCACTGAAATTGATTACAATTAATATACAACGTTATCCAAACAATACAATCTTTTACTTAATGATTTCTCATTTGTTTCCATTACAGGGATGTTCAAAATAGGATTTACTAAAATGCTCGTAAAAGGCAAAATTCTCTGTACGAGTTTGCAAAGTTCATCCTGTGTCTCTTTTTCAAAACAGACTTGTCATGACGTTAGGGAAAACACTGAGATTAAACTACTGTGCTGACCTCTCAATAGGAGTTAGACTCTTTGTCCAATTGTACGACTACATCAGTTGTGGCTATTTATTACATTACTGGGCTCCCGGGCGACCGTCTTAGGCTAACTTGTTTTAGTTATTCGGATTTCTTCGTTAAAGGGACTGCAAGGAGCGTCATGGTCCAAAAGGAGGCACTCTGGTGTTTGGTGACATAAGTTTAGTGGGTGACTATTATGCCAATTGTTATGAAGGTGATGACATGTCAAGGAAGTAATGTTACATATATGCCTCGTTAAGACCGACAAGGGTGGGTACGTATGATGTTACTGCTTCCTGTCAGCCATTTCATGTCAGAAAAATAGTATTACATGAATGCATCAGTGACTTGGCTTAAACCTGTTAAGACCCCGGAGGATGGATACATTTGTTGTTGCTCCTTGGGAAAAAGTGTACCTCTGTGTACCCTCTTTTCCCAGCAGTTGGTTTATCAGAGAGAAGTATTTTACTCCATGACATGCCAGTTGAATCGAGGAGCCTCCCACCCAAGGAATGACAGCTTGCCTGTAGGTACGGGGGTTTAATTCCCTGAGGATTGGTTTCAGGAGCTTCTTCCTTTCGTCCAGTACCTTGGGACACGTGCACATAAGGTGTGTTATAAATTCTAATTTGTAACCGCATAGGTGACATTTTGTGATGTGTATTCAGTACTTCCATGTTGGAAGCAAGTCTTTTGAGTTGTGAATTCCACGGCTGTACAGTATGAAACTCCTTTTTGTTGCCGGCTGGAAGTGCTCTGTAACATATGGTTGCAGTTTGAGGATGGTGTACACATTTATCACCGTCCAAGTGTGACGCCGCTTAGCCAGGCTGATTTTGTCTTCCAAAAACGACAATTTCTTTGCTAAGGCGTTACTTGACCAGGTGAATGTGACTCGGTCCATCTTGCTGTCCATTTTTCTTGAATTCCAAGTTCTGTTAGTGCTTTCCCCAGGTAGGCGCCCCATGAATTTGGTTGCTTTTTCTCCATTTGGGCGTTGATCTCCACCAACATAGGTTGTTCAATTATCCGCTCTCTGAGGCAGGCAGTTTCCAGCACAGTTTCACAAAGGTATTGAGTCGTTGGAATTTTTGGTTTTTCAGGCCAAATTCCAGATGCACTTGGGCTGGTGAGACTGCTTTAGGGCGGCAGAACACTGTTTTGTATACTTGAGTCATAGAGTGGAGTGACATCAATCAATCAGAACATTTGTAAAGCGCACTACTCACCCGTGAGGGTCTCAAGGCGCTGGGGGGGGGGAGGGGGTGCTGCTACTGCTCGAACAGCCAGGTCTTGAGTAGCCTCCTGAAGGTTAGTAGGTCCTGGGTCTGCCGTAGGAGGATGGGGAGGGAGTTCCAGGTCTTGGCGGCGAGGTAGGAGAACGATCTTCCGCCGGTGGTCGCTCTTCGGATGCGGGGGACTATGGCGAGGGCGAGGTCGGCGGAGCGGAGCTGGCGGTTCGGGGTGTAGAGGGTGAGTCGACTGTTGAGGTATGCCGGTCCGGTGTTGTGGAGTGCTTTGTGTGCGTGGGTGAGGAGCTTGAAGGTGATCCTCTTGTTGACGGGGAGCCAGTGCAGGTCTCTCAGGTGGGGTGAGATGTGGCTGTGGCGAGGGATGTCGAGGATGAGGCGTGCAGAGGCGTTCTGTATGCGTTGCAGTCATTTCAGGAGTTTGGCCGAGGCTCCCGCGTAGAGGGCGTTTCCGTAGTCCAGCCTGCTGCTGACGAGGGCCTGGGTGACCGTTCTTCTTGTTTCGGTGGGGATCCACCTGTAGAACTTGCGGAGCATGCGTAGGGTGTTGAAGCAGGAGGACGAAACGGCGTTGACCTGCTTGGTCATGGAGAGTGTCGAATCGAGGATTACCCCCAGGTTGCGTGCGTGGTCGGTGGGTGTTGGTGCTGCTCCCAGTGCGGTCGGCCACCAGGAGTCGTCCCAGGCTGAGGGGGTGGAGCCGAGGATGAGGACCTCCGTCTTGTCTGAGTTCAGCTTCAGTCAGCTGTTCTTCATCCACTCGGCGACGGCCTTCATTCCTTCGTGGAGGTTGGCTTTGGCGGTGAGGGGGTCCTTGGTGAGGGAGAGGATCAGCTGGGTGTCGTCGGCGTAGGAGATGATGTTGAGGTCGTGCAGTCGGGCGATGTGGGCGAGCGGTGCCATGTAGATGTTGAACAATGTTGGGCTGAGGGATGATCCTTGTGGTACGCCGCAGATGATCTCGGAGGCTTCGGAACGGAAAGGGGGGAGGCGGACGTTCTGGGTTCTGCCGGTGAGGAAGGAGGTAGTCCATTCCAGGGCCTTGTCTCAGATCCCTGCGGTGTGGATGCGTGTGCGTAGGGTGCGGTGGCAGACAGTGTCGAAGGCCAGGAGGCCTGAGAGGTCCAGGAGGATGAGGGCCGCTGTTTCGCCGTTGTCCAACATGGTCCTGATGTCATCGGTGGTGGCGATGAGGGCAGTTTCGGTACTGTGGTTGCTGCGGAACCCAGACTGGGACGGGTCCAGGATGTTGTTCTCCTCGAGGTAGCGGGTCAGTTGTCTGTTGACGATCTTCTCGATGACCTTCGCCGGGAACGGGAGCAGGGAGATGGGCCGGAAGTTCTTGAGGTCTCTCGGATCCGCCTTGGGTTTCTTGAGTAAGGCGTTGATCTCGGCGTGCTTCCAGCTCTCCAGGAAGGTCGCGGTCTCGAAGGAGATGTTGATGACCTTGCGAAGATGGGGTGCGATGGTGGCGCTGGCTTTGTTGAAGATGTGGTGCGGGCATGGGTCTGACGGAGATCCGGAGTGGATGGTGTTCATGATTTTGATGGTGTCGTCGTCGTTCACGTTGGTCCAGGTGAGCAGGGGGTCGATGTTGATGGTGGGCCGGGGGTCCGAGGTGTCGATTGATGTCAAGGCGGTCTCGTTGTTGAAGCTGTTGTGGATGTCTGCGATCTTGCGGTGGAAGAAGGTGGCTAGGGAGTCGCACATGTCTTGTGATGGTGGGATGTCGTTGGTGTTGGCGCTGGGGTTGGAGAGTTCCTTCACGATGTTGAAGAGCTCTTTGCTGTTGTGTGCGTTGTTGTCGAGACGGTCCTTGAAGGAGGTCCTTTTGGCGGTTCTGATGAGGTGATGGTGTCTGCGGATGGCGTTCTTGTGGGCCGCATGGCTGTCCGGTGTCTGTTCGCAGTGCCATTTCTTCTCTAGTTTCCGGCAGGTTTGCTTGGAGGCCTGGAGCTCCGCGGTGAACCAGCCGGCTTTCTTGTCGGTGTGCCTGTTGGAGGGTTTCTTGATCGGGGCCAGAGTGTTGGCGCAGTCGTTGATCCATCGCCTGAGGTTGCGGGCGGCGGTGTCGGTGTCGGTAGGGTCGGCGGGCGGGCTCTGGGCGAGGGTGGTGTTGAGCTGGTCTTCGGTGATTTTGCCCCAGCTGCGGCGGTGGATCTGTTGGGTGCAGTGGTGCGTGGCGGGTTTCTGGAAGGCGAAGTGGTTGCAGCGATGGTCGGTCCAGTGGAGTTCGGTGGTGTGACTGAAGGTGACGTAGGAGCTTGCGGAGAAGATGGGGTCGAGCGTGTGGCCGGCGGAGTGGGTGGGCGTTGTGACGAGCTGTCTGAGTCCGAGGTTGGCGAGGTTGTCGATCAGGGTGGTGGAGTTGCTGTCGTTGTTGTTCTCGAGGTGGAAGTTCAGGTCTCTGAGGAGGATGTAATCTGTGGAGGCCATGGCGTACGTGCTGACGAAGTCGGCAATGGAGTCGCTGAACTGAGGCCGGGGTCCGGGGGGTCTGTAGACGAGTGTTCCTCTGAGGGAGGTGTTGGGGTCCATGTGGATCTGGAAGTGCAGGTGTTCGGCGGTGCTAAGGGTGTCGTCGGTGCTGGTCGAGACCCGGAGGGTGTTCTTGTGGACGATGCCAATTCCACCTCCTACTCCGTTGGTGCGGTCCTTGCGGGTGATCTTGTAGCCGTCTGGGATGGCTATGGCGATGTCGGGTGCGGAGGAGGCATTCATCCAGGTCTCCGTCAGGAAGGCGACGTCCGGGGAGGATGAGTCGATCAGGTCCCAGAGTTCGACGGCGTGTTTGCGTGCGGAGCGGGTGTTGAGTAGGATGCATCTGAGGTGGTTGCGTCCTTTCTCGGCGGGCGGTTTGGCAGCTCAGAGGCTGGTGAAGCTGCAGTTCAGGCAGGAGAAGGGTCCTTGGGTGCGCTTCGGGGTGGCCAGGAAGCAGGTGTGTGATCGTCCGGTGTTGAGTGCGTGGAGGGTGCTGGCGTCGTAGTGGTGACATGGAGTGGAGTTTTATAAAGCAGAGTGGCGCGTCGTAGAGTGGAGGGACATAGAGTGGAGTAGAGTGTTGTAGAGTGGAGAGCTATAGATTTGAGAGCTTTAGTGTGCACGATGTGGTAGCACACTGCTATTACAGACACATTTGCAATTGAAATGACTTACATTTGTAGAGGCATACAGTTTTACGGATAAAAGTATTCAGCGCACAAACGACAACGTGTGGAAATGTCATCACCTGGTGTATTAATTTGTTTTGATCGTATTAAAATGTTTGTATCTACCACACTTCAGAATTTCCAAAAAATGTGCTTAATTTGTGCATTCTTAATTCTGATATATTCTGAAATATCTGCACAGTTCACTTACAGATATTTAAATGTTGTTGTGTCCTAGAATAAAGCCTTTGCTTTCACAGAAAGATTGTCACATAAATCCTCTCACTTAAAATTTAGAGAAAGGAAAGTAAACACCAAACTCCCTTGGAAGACAGAGCCTGTTATTTGACCTCTGTGTTTGAATGCACAGAAATGTGATGAGAAGAACAAGATTTAAAGGCCTGAGAGGGAGCACTGTGACAGAATTCAGTAAATAGGCTATGCTCCATGGGAGGAATGAACTCAAGCAGGACAGCCTCTAACAAATAAAGTCAGGAAATAAAACTGAAGCAAATTTGAGTTACAAAACACAAAGCCAATGGTAAGCAATGGGTGGAATGCATTTCCAGTGAAGCTGGTAGGCTTCACCCTAAAAAGGTTCTTGGGCTCTCATTGTTGTAGGCCTTAATTTTGGTGCCACACTACCGCTTTGGTATCTCAGGACTCAGCTTCTGTGCTGCAGTATTACCCCCATTGTGAATTACACAGATTGGAATGTAAATAAAGCAGGATTGTTGCCTATTTTCCCTGTTCTGAGCTGGGAAAACCTGAGTGTTCCAGTTTTTGCCCACACACAAATTTTTCAAGATTTTGCCTGGTGAAATTTGTGCAGGAAATCCTCTTGGTTCTGTGGAGCAATTTGCACAAACTATTATCCCTATCAGAATAAGGTGCTTGCTCACAAATTATGTGAGCGAGTGAAGTTGTTCTGGAAATTTATGGAGTACAAGGTTAGATTTCACAGAAATTTGGAGTAGGACCTAAGTCTTATTTTGCTTTTAAGATTGATGTCTATGGAGGCAACGATGACATGTTGTTAAAAAGTGGAGTTAGGATGAATTAACTGTAACTAAGAGTTATTTCATTATGTGTAACCTACCTGTGGAATTAATGGCAAGAGTTGTCCCACTTGTGATGTGATAGTTGGTTACAAGTTTGATGGATGTCATTGTGCAGCCTTTATGGGTTCTGTAGCGTTCATTTTTAGAGAATACAAATGTATTACTGATTGGGTGCTGTCCTAGTCTACTGAGCACTGCTGGGTCACTGCAGAGTGAACACTGTGCTGTCACACCAGAGTGCTGTCAGTGTCTCAGTAATGTGTCTGGGTGCTGTCTCAGCATAGTGCAGTCACAACAATGCAGAGTGCGCAGTCATAGAAGCACAAAGGTAACGCTGCACAGCAGTGACTGCTGTTTTAGGGGTCTGCTGAGTCACAGGAAAGATACATTCTATTGTAGAAGAGTGACAACTGTCACAGCGCTGCAGAGTGCGTGCAGCCAGTGACGAGTGGAATTGATGCTGTTATAGAAGAGTGTAAGGAGAGATGATGCACAGTGCAGATGGCTGATGTTATAGCAAGGAACATTGCCACATGGGTGTAGAGTGAGTGCAGCCAGTGACGAGTAGAATTGATGCTGTTATAGGGGAGTGTAAGGAGAGATGATGCACAGCGCAGATGGCTGATGTTATAGCAAGGAACACTGCCACATGGGTGTAGAGTGAGTGCAGCCAGTGACGAGTGGAATTGATGCTATTATAGAAGAGTGTAAGGAGAGATGATGCACAGTGCAGATGGCTGATGTTATAGCAAGGAACACTGCCACATGGGTGTAGAGTGAGTGCAGCCAGTGACGAGTAGAATTGATGCTGTTATAGGGGAGTGTAAGGAGAGATGATGCACAGCGCAGATGGCTGATGTTATAGCAAGGAACACTGCCACATGGGTGTAGAGTGAGTGCAGCCAGTGACGCAGTGGAATTGATGCTATTATAGAAGAGTGTAAGGAGAGATGATGCACAGTGCAGATGGCTGATGTTATAGCAAGGAACACTGCCACATGGGTGTAGAGTGAGTGCAGCCAGTGACGAGTAGAATTGATGCTGTTATAGAGGAGTGTAAGGAGAGATGATGCACAGCGCAGATGGCTGATGTTATAGCAAGGAACACTGCCACATGGGTGTAGAGTAAGTGCAGCCAGTGACGAGTGGAATTGATGCTGTTATAGAGGAGTGTAAGGAGAGATGATGCACAGAGCAGATGGCTGATGTTATAGCAAGGAACACTGCCACATGGGTGTAGAGTGAGTTCAGCCAGTGACGAGTGGAATTGATGCTGTTATAGAGGAGTGTAAGGAGAGATGATGCACAGAGCAGATGGCTGATGTTATAGCAAGGAACACTGCCACATGGGTGTAGAGTGAGTGCAGCCAGTGACGAGTAGAATTGATGCTGTTATAGAGGAGTGTAAGGAAAGATGATGCACAGAGCAGATGGCTGATGTTATAGCAAGGAACACTGCCACATGGGTGTAGAGTGAGTGCAGCCAGTGACGAGTAGAATTGATGCTGTTATAGAGGAGTGTAAGGAGAGATGATGCACAGAGCAGATGACTAATGTTATAGCAAGGAACACTGCCACATGGGTGTAGAGTGAGTGCAGCCAGTGACGAGTAGAATTGATGCTGTTATAGAGAGTGTAAGGAGAGATGATGCACAGAGCAGATGACTAATGTTATAGCAAGGAACACTGCCACATGGGTGTAGAGTGAGTGCAGAAACAGCAATGCAGCCGGATAACATGCATTGTAGAGTAGCTGTTATAATACCTATTCACAGTACAGATAAATAGGGTAATTTCAGTATGGGAGCGGTCACAGTAGTGAAGAATGCGCCCAGTCACAACAGTGCAGAATGAATCCTATCACAGAGGAGCAGAGTGCTACCACAGCAACGCAGTTAATGCTGTGGCAGCGGTAGGGAAAGTTAATCCACAGCAGACTGAATGCTGTCGCAAAATAAAAATAAAGCCATGGTAGGTTTTTTGGTTTGGCTTCACAGCACAGCTATACGCAATGTCTACTGTTGCCAACTCTAAATTATACGCAGTTTAACCCCTACAGTCATTCTATAGAGAATGCTGTCCATTTGTGTTTTTCCCAGCCATGGCAAAAGTCCGGAGGGCTGGCTTGAGCACGCCACCCTAGCGGCCTACCGGGGAGACGCCCGGTGCCCGCTCTGGCCAGTCCGGCCCTGGTTATCAGCCCTTCTGCATGCAACTCATGCAGCCAGCATTTGTGAACTCCTCTATTTACCTGTTTTAGCATATTAGAGCCATCTGTATATCTTGATATTTTTTTTATTTTTTTAACAAATTAATCAGGGAGTTTTGTCTGCAGGGAGACAGATGACTCCCATAGGAGTCGCCACAGCCGCCGGGAGCCAGGTCATCTTATCTCACGGTGCCGCCCACCGGACTGTCAAGGCGCCCTGGAGCCCTGGTGTGATGCGAGCGCTTCTCATGGTCACAGCTGTTTTTGGCGACGATGTTCATCACCTTTAGGCATCTTCGTGATGTAAGAGTTTTTCGCAACGCGCAATACTAATCCCTTCTCGGATTTTACTATTTAATTGCCACTGAAGGGGGGTCTCGCTAGGATCCAAGTGCAGTAACATTTTGTTTAATAAACATGGTTCTGTTTGCAATGTTATAATATAAACAGTCCCTGAACTTAATGTCGTGTCAAATTCCGTAGAAAGGCTCAAGGTAAACACGGAATGTTTTTTTTTTTTTCATTTTCGGTACCAATGCGAGAAAAAAAACGACAGACCAGCCATTGAACAAAAAAAACACATAGGCCAACTAACTGTTCACGCCATCTGTTTTCCGAGGTGAGTTGTGATATAGCAAAGTTGCTGACTAGAAAGTGACAAGGTTCGTGCATCGCCTAGGTTCTAATCACGTGACCTACAAATAAGTGTTTAAAATAAATAAGAAACGAGGGATGTGTGATGTCTGGACATCTGAGAACAGTAAAACACAGGAAAGCAAAACTCGCGTTAAACTCACAGGTCAGGATAAAATCACACATGTAAAATCTAGACGAGACTGCATTTATAAAAAGTAAAAACAAGCATTGGCAAATCCAATAGGTTTCACCTATGCGTATTCTATTCACTTTGTCCATTTTTTTACATATTGCACACCAGTTAAGTGGCTGTGCAACATAACTTAAAGTTAAAACGCTATGCCACGCACAATGCTGGCTGCGTCATAGCTCAACTGCTGAGCTACATGTAAAAATAACATTGACAAAACCAATAGATTTTACATAGGCAAAACCTACTGGATTTGCCAATGCTTGTTATTATAAGCTAAGCTTTTCCACTGTACAGAAGCGGCCAATAAGAAGTGATTTTAGAAAATTGTAAATTTGTGTATATTTTGCGTTAGGTCGTTCTTTGTATGCTGTATTTCAAATAAAAAGTTCTAAGATGGCTAACAGAATTCTTCAGGAGTAAATAAAAAACATAACACTTCGCTCAGTTATTTGAGCCGCTCACTTATAGGTATTGAGTGCATCTGAATTGCACGTAACCAGAAAAAGATGTGCTTCTCTCACCTCCACGATTATAAACTAGGAGGGAAAATGTGCCATATGTGCACCGCAGGTTCATGCTTGTGAGACTGGTGACGTATTTTCCTAACAGAGCTTGTCCCTGAGAATCCTTTGGGGAAGAGGAGGGCCGCATAGACCACTGATGCCAGGTTTGTGTGGAAAAGGTCGCTTTCTTGAAACAGGTGCACTTCACAATTACCCTAAGCCTTCGCCTTACAAAACTACAACCTCAGTATACAAAGTTAAACCTATTTTACTCTACCCGCCAACCCTAATGTATCTCTCCCCCCTTCATAACAACTTAATAGATCAACATTTGTACCTGATCGAATGTAAATTCGCCCTAAGTTGGCAGGGTATGCCCAGACGTGGGTCCTTTGCTCACTTTGCCACTGGATTCAAGCTAGCCTGGCTGATGAAGGGTGTTACCCCGAAACCTGTCCCAGGATGCTTTTTTCCGATTCAGGGAAGACCTGGCCTGGCAGTTCGGGCTGGACTGTTCCCATGAGGCACAGGGTCAAGACTGATTTGCATATAGCTGTGTCTGAACTGGGGTGGCGAATTGAGCTAAAGAACAATGATGGATTCAACCCAGATCTGTGACTGGGGGTGAGTGTCTGAAAAGTTTTAGCACTCCGTCCATCATCTCCTTGTGTTTGCTTTGTTCGCCCTAAGTTGGCAGGGTATGCCCAGACGTGGGTCCCTTGCTCACTTTGCCACTGGATTCAAGCTAGCCTGGCTGATGAAGGGTGTTACCCCGAAACCAGTCCCAGGATGCTTGTTTCCGGTTCAGGGAAGACCTGGCCTGGCAGTTCGGACTGGACTGTTCCCATGAGGCACAGGGTCAAGACTGATTTGAATATAGCTGGGTCTGAACTGGGGTGGCGAAGTGAGCTAAAGAATGATGATGGATTCAACCTAGATCTGTGACTGGGGGTGAGTGTCTCAAAAGTTTCAGCGCTCTATCCATCATCTCTTTGTGTTTGCTTTGTTCGAATGTGACTGACACCTCTAAAATCCCTTCCCTCTTTCCTACATCTATTAACCTGATAGCCCACCAATTTTCCTACCCGTTCCCCTTTCAGGCTGAACTGTGACTGACGACAACAATAAACTTTGATAAACCATGGCAACTTCTCTGCCAACCGCCGGTGCACCTGCTTCTAGCGACAACCTATCTGAACAGCATAAACCCCTTACACACCTGTAGCAACAACACATGCCCGAATTAAAATAGGAACTTTAAAGCCAAAACAAAAAATCCAAGGAAAAGGGATGGGATGGTGGGGGAAAGAACTACCCTGCCAACCACAGTGTCCCCAGACAAAATGGTGGCTGGCACACAAAATGGCAAGTTTTATACCCTTGGGCTACCACGTAGCCCAAAAGAAGCCCAAACCCCCAAGCAATCATCCGACTGCTCCACTTCCCCAAAATACCTGGGGGGCAGTCCTCGCTCTGGTCAGCTATCCCACAAACCCACCCTTGTGAAAGTAGTTGTGCTGACGCTGTGCACTGAGTGAGTGGTTTATGAAGCTTGAAATCGAGGACTTGAAAGGGCAGGCACCATTTGGGTTTCCTATTGTATTGGTTATCCTGAATACGTCATAGCTCCTGTTTATGCGTTTCCCACATGCAGAGTGCAACACTTAAGAGCCATTATTTTAAACGCCACTTTACATGACCTCCGGTTACATTATACAAGGTTATATTCATTTTAAGGCACAGGGTGATTAAAGTGATTTGCTCAGAATCACAGGATGCTGAGGCGACCCAGAGTTTTAAACCTAGATCAACAATTCCAAACTCGGCAGCTTTGAACATAACCCCACATCCTCTGGAGTATCCCAGGCTTGCCAAGTATCACGCATCAGGAGGGACACTACCGCATTTCAGTGTGGTGATCCGCATCACCGCACTGAAATGCAAAGTCACGCATTTGTAGCGCCTCCTGGGCTGTGAAGCGCCTAGAAAGCTGGCTGCTAACCCACCATTCTTTTACTGTGAACAAAGTGCAGAGCGAAAGTGCTGAGCGGCAGCGCTCGCTCTATGCTGGTCCCGACAGGCTTGGGGGCTGCCTGAGCTCGAGGGAAACTGCTACTATTTACAATGTAACAGACAGTCATTAGGATTGGGTTCACCACGCGGCCATTTCACTGATCACGTGGGAGGAGTCGGCGAGTGCCCAGTGTGATAGGCGGTGAGTCATGCTGCAGTTGCCCGCCCGCCGCAGTTGAATTGGAAGTTTGCATCCTCAGCTGGCGGCAGACATTTAGGCTGCTGATTGAACCACGAACCGGAGTGGTTTGCAGTGCCCAGAAAACTTTCCGACTGTGCAGCAGCTATGTAGCTGAGCCGCCACCTCATGCCCCCGGCGGCCGGCGTTGCTCAATGCTGCGAGCGGGGTCCGAGTTGGGTTGCTGGAGGCCGGCCAGCACTGCCTCTCGCCGGCCCTCGACGCAGGAAGTGCCCAGCGTAGCCCAGGTATCATGATTTTAGAATTTTACGGTCGAATGTGCACAATACATTCCTCTTTAATTACGCGCCTGACTGTTTCACAGCTGATCATTATAGGCACACCACGCACCTGCTTGCTTGCAGATAATTCAGTTAATTATAGGCGAACATTGCCGTTGTGGCCGTGCTGCACTGCTGTGTTTTGCTGTTTTTTTTTTTTAAATGTGACGATTTGGAGCAAGCAGAGGGAAAAGGCAGCCGGGCGCTGCCGTGACCCTCACTGGCAGGGCCCGGTACCACAAGGCAGAGAAGCGAGGAAGCCCCACTGTACTCCGAAAGCGGAAACTCCGCACCTGCAGCCTGGCTCCAAAAAGGAAGGGAGGGCAGTTTAGGCCAAGCAGGGGCTCGTGACAGCGCGCCAGCCCAACTGGGACACATTCGCCTGCATTGCTCAGTTTCCAGAGGGCAGGCTGTTGGCCTCTCAGGGCAGCTTTGGGGCAGCCTGGACTGTAAACAAACCCAGGTGGAAGAAGTCATCACTCACCTTCTTGTTGACGGGGTGCCAGCTTCTGCCTAATGGGCCACTCTCTCCTCACCCCGCCTGAGAGGAGTCTGGGGCAAAGGTCCACAGGCCTCATTCAAGTGCTCTCAGCTGGAAAAGCATTGCATTCTAAGCAAAACTTGGATTTTCAAAGCGCCCGGACACATTTCTTTGTCAGAGAGGAACGTAAAACTACAGCTTTTTACAGTAGCTGTCAACTTACATGACCCAAGCATGTTTGCACAACTGTATTTTTTCACGAGGATTAGCTGTGAGTAACTGCTTTTTACTAGGTTAGTGCCCTTCCATTTCTGTTGCTTTACAACAGTTTTAAGATATTAGAGTTTCTAGTTCCTCAAAAGAATGTAATTTCTTATATTTAAATGTTTCCCTTATCTTCATTGTTTGATTTTGTTTGCGAGAAAATGTCACACATAATTGTTGAAATGTCACTCATAATTACACTGAAATTATGAAAACGTCACACATGACAATCTGAAACCTTGGCAGCTATGGTATCCTAGTGTGATAAATAAGGCATGCCATTGCGCAATAAACAGACCACGCTGATGTCTTTAAGCGTAAAAGGCCATTTATTAGGACCAGGCTGCACAACAGTCATCAATAACCAATAACATCAACATCAATAACAAAACCCCCACATCAACTCTGCATCCCTTCACTCTCTTCACCCACTCTGAACTCACATCTCCAACCACTCCATGCCCATTCCGTTCCTCATCCATTTCCACAAATCTCATAGCATCCTCCCCGGTATCACCTGGCATTCCCGTCATGCCTCAGCTCCCCCATCATTCAATCTTCCCCCCCCGAGGGATGGGTGCGCCCGCTATTGACTCCTCCACCCCTCCAAAGTATCGCCTACCCCGCAGCCCGTCCAAAACTGGCACGCCATGCCGACCCTACCTCCAACCCCTAGTAACTGCAGGGTGGGTGGGTGGCCTTCCGAAACTAACCCTCCCGATAGTGCCGAGCGCAGGACGAGGAAGTTGCCTTCCTCCCCCGCGCTCTTATACCCACCCCCTAACTCCACCCCTTGACCCTGCCTGGTCCTCCCCTGCGCGAAAGACCCCGGGGGAAGACTAGTCTGCGACTCTGCTTCCCCCGGGGCCCAGCATCGCGCAATAAACAGACCACGCTGATGTCTTTAAGCGTAAAAGGCCATTTATTAGGACCAGGCTGCACAACAGTCATCAATAACCAATAACATCAACATCAATAACAAAACCCCCACATCAACTCTGCATCCCTTCACTCTCTTCACCCACTCTGAACTCACATCTCCAACCACTCCATGCCCATTCCGTTCCTCATCCATTTCCACAAATCTCATAGCATCCTCCCCGGTATCACCTGGCATTCCCGTCATGCCTCAGCTCCCCCCATCATTCAATCTCCCCCCCCCCGAGGGATGGGTGCGCCCGCTATTGACTCCCCCACCCCTCCAAAGTATCGCCAACCAGGGAACCCCCTTTAGGGCGGTTACCTGCCCCCCCCCCCGGGGCCCGTACAGTGCATCTTTCATACACCCATTCAAACATTCCTTTGACACCAAATCGACTCATTCCACAACTTACTGACCACATCTCTCATCTCCATCATATAATAAGCATTCCCCAAAATTGAAAGATGCACTCCGTCATCCCTAAACAGTAGCGGTTCTTCCAGTCGCAGTCCAGCATGAGCAAGGACCTTAATGTCCTTGTCCCCACAGAAAAGTCTCATCGCTCTGTTGAGCTTCCGTCATGCCTTTTCCACAGCCCCATGTTTAATAGCACCCCTCCATACTTTCCTAGGAACAAATTCAGTCCAGGCAATGCAAGTCCCTGCCAGCCTGCGTTTCAGCACTTCCAAATCCCTCTGCATCAGCTGCAAGAGCGCCAAACCCGACAGCTGAACCAAATCGTTCTCCCCAAGTGTATGATCAACAGATCCGGGCATCCCTTCTGGGGGACCATCTTCGCGAGCCAGGGCAATAGTGCCCCCCATCGCATCCCCCCTTTACCCCACCAATGCACCTCATGATGTTGTCCTTTGAGTCCCAGGTTACGGCCGTACACCTGTTGCTCTGCATACTTGGAGGCCCAATGAACGAAGGAATGCCCCACAATCCAAGTGACCGTCTTGGCCCCCGGTCCACCCACGCAACCTACGAGAGAAAAACATGTTAGAAACAAAGCCTAGAACTAATCACACCAATTCCCCAACACCCATCCTGCCCCCACACTTCTCACTTGCGAACATACCGCACACAGCACCGAGACTTCCACCTCCCAATCTGCCGAATCCTGTCCCAGGACCACCCCAACCTGGCCGCCGCTGTCGCCGCCCCAATACGGAAAGAGTGAGTCCCGAAACCAGCTGGATCCAAGCCCAAGCGCCGTAAGGCCATACGCAGCACCGCCAACAACTGTCCTGAAGTCACCCTCGCCCCAGACATGTGGCAAAAAATTTCACCACTCGCAACCCGCGTGGAAAGCACAAACGTCCTCCATTCAGCCACCGGGCACACACCCCCACAACCAGCCTCGCACAACCAAACCCACTTACCCCGCCCCAACTGATCTGTTTTGGAGTGACCCAGCCAAATCCCCAGTCGCCCGCCATCCAGCCGTATCTCCTCATACCGCCTGCCACACACTGACCGCGTGCCCAACAATTCAGACACCCGAAAAGCCCCAAAAAACATCCAAATCATACCCAAACGAAAAACACGCACCTCAAACGCATCATAACAACAAAGCGGCAAAACCTCGACCAACTTGACCAACACCTCAAAAGTAAACGCCTCCCGCAACACCCCACCCCCCCTTCTCTCCCTGCCCCAACCTCTGAGTACCCGACTGATAATCACATCTTTCGTAGGATCAAAACCAAAAAACAAGCAACAATAAAATGCCACCCCTGCCAATTTCCCTGATATAGTCGCAGACGTCAGCCCTCTGTGAATGCAATGCAATAAAAACTGCAGCACTCCTTCCTCCATTGCTGAGCAATCTCCAAAAGCAGAATCCCCACGCCATCCCATAAAGGATCCAAACTCCGCCCACGCCAGTCTGTATGCTCGTCTTGTGGTATCAGCAATAGAATTTTCAACCAGGCCTATCACCCTCACTCCCCCAAGGCCCAGATGCCGTCCGGCAGCTTGGTCTTGCACTGCTCCGCTCCTGGTGCCAATCGCCGGAAGCGCTGCCACTGCGAACGAGACAAAGCATCCGCGATGTCATTATTCGCTCCAGGGACATGCTTGGCTCTAAAAACCACATTCAATCTTAAACATTTCAACATGAAACTTCTCAGCAATCTCAGCACTCTCAGGTCCCTTGCCCTCTGCCTGTTAACCAGCTCGACCACAGTCATGTTGTCCACGTGGAACAACACAGACCTGTTCTGAAACTCAAGACCCCACACTTCCAGTGCCACCAACAAGGGAAAGAATTCCAGAAACGCAATGCTCCTCCCCTATTTCACCCAATGAGCTGGCCAGTCCTCCGCGCACCACCTGCCATCCCAGAAGATCCCAAAACCAGCTGCCCCGGCTGCATCAGAGTAAATTTGACATTGCCAAACCATCCTGTCGTCCGCAAAGTCCAGGGACACCCCGTTGAAATCTGTCAAGAAAGTCAGCCATGTCCTCAAGTCTGCCCGAACCCCCATGGAGATCCGGATCCTGTGGTGCGGAAGAACAGCCCCCGACATGGCCATGCCGAGCCACCTGCAGAACGTCCATCCAGCCCTAACCACCCTGCACGCAAAGTTCAAGAAGCCCAACAGTTGCTGTACCGCCCTCAACGCGATCCTCTTCTCACCGATCGCCCACCAGAGGCACGCCTGAATCTCCGTCACTTTAGCAGCAGGGAGGCGAGCTGTCCACTGAAGGGAATCCAGCTCAATGCCCAAGAATGTCAGAGTGCAGCCTGGGCCTGCCGTCTTTTCAGGGGCCAAGGGAACACCAAAGTGCCACGACATCTCCTGGAACTGTGACAGGGCCCTGCCACAATCCCCGAGTGAGCTCTTCCAAGAAAGAGAAAATCGTCCAGGTAGTGAGTAACGTCCCGATGCCCGCTAATCTGTGTAAAAGCCCACTGCAAGAAGGTGCTAAACAGCTCAAAAGCGCGCAGGAAATCGCGCATCCCATGGGCAAAACTTTGTCCACGTAGATGGCCCCTGTGAACTGCATCCCCAGCAGCGAGAAATCCGCGGGGTGTATGGGCAGCAGGCGGAAGGCAGACTTGACATCACATTTCGCTAATTCCGCCCCTGGCCCACACACCCTCACAAGGCGGATCGCATCATCCACCGATGCGTAAAGCACCCTGGAGTCCTCCTCCGCGATGAAATCGTTCACAGACTGTCCTTCAGGCCACGAGAGGTGATGTATCATGCGAAACTCACCCTCCTCTTTCTTGGGCACCACCCCCAGCGGAGAGATGATTAAGTCATCCGCTGGCCAGTCGCTGAACGGGCCAGCTATTCTCCCCTCATCCACCTCCTTCTGCAGTTTGGCAGCTACCACTCCCGGCAATGCTGTGGCTGATTTCAGATTATCTACCCATCTCCGCACCCTGGGACCCTGATAGCCCACCCGAAAGCCCTCCGTGAAACCCCACTGAATCCTCGAAGCCGCCTCCCTGTCGAGGTAACACGAGAGCCACGGGGCCATCGCCTCCACCTTAACCGGTGTAGGAGCCCTTTTGTCCAGCCTGTCCCCTCCCTTTCGCGTTTCGCCACTGCTCCGAGGGCGTGACCAGTGTAAAGCATTGGGTAAGGGCGTGTTTCCCTCCACACTTAGAGCACTCATGCTTGAACTTGCATGGGTAGCGGGAGCAATAGCCCCGGTTGTAGCTCCAACAGGCCCCGGTGTTAGAACCGCCTGGCTTAGTGGTCTGGCCTGTGCTACCGGCCCCAGCGGTGTTCCCCCCCGCCCCGCTTTGGGCGGGACGCGGCGGAAAAGACCAATAAGTAACCGGCAAACCGCTGGCCGTGTGGGTGGATGCCGATGAATGCGTGGACGCCATCCACTGCATCCATAATTCCTGATCCACCTCACCCCAATGCTTGTCCGGGTTGGCGCTAACCCTGGCCCTGAACTCCTCGTCGTAACTCAGCCAGGCGAACCCCCCGAACTGCATTTGGGCCTTCCTGATAATGTCCATATACTTCATTAGCGCTATGGCCCTATCCAGGTGCTTCTCACAGTAAATACTGGCGTAAAGGATAAACGCCGAAGTCCAATTTTCCATAGTCACAGGAACCCTAGGCCGTCTAGTCAACTCCCACTCCTCTTCTTTGGAACCCTCCTTCGCCTGCACCTCCCTGTGCAGTAATTTAAACACGTCCACATACTCGTGTTTCCAGATTCTACTCCTAATCTTGTCAGACAAATGCGAACCCAAGGGCATGGCCAGCCCCATGTAGGGGAGCTTCTTCTGGTGTTTGTCCTCTGACTTGTCCCCTTTCTCGTCCTTCCCGTCCACCTTGTCAGTCTGAACCCCCGCCGTAGAAACCAACTTACCTCCCACCTGCTTGACAACCCGTGACGGCCTGTCCTCTTGCAACTCTCCGGTCTCTCGCACCGACCCCTCCCCCACACCCACCGACCTACAAGCCTTCTTCCTACCCCCTTGTGGCCCACCATCCCAAGCCGTCCACCAAGACCCCTCACCTGACAGTGATGAGTGCATCTCTCCGGGCCGTCCTCTGGAGGTGGAAGCCTTGGGTGTCTCCGCCTTTGCCTTGCCCTTCGTCGGCTTATGGACCTGTAAAACACCAAATCCCCCCCGTCCTGTCGTCGTCATCCCTCACCTCCCCCTCCTCAAGCTCATCACTCTCCTCAGCATAGTCCAACTCCACTTCCGGCTCCACCTCCACAGGCGCCCACAACACCTCTCTCACCGCACGTTTCACACCTTTACTCTTTGCAGCACCCACTCCCCGGCCACCTGACATACACAACGCCGTTGCCCGCTCCCGCGCTGGAGGGATGGCCGCCGCGGCCCGCCCTACTGCTTCAGGCCGGCGTCCAGGGGCCGTCTTGCGCCCCGCCGGGCCACCCCGCACTCTGCCGACATCCGCCGGCTTGGATCCCCCCAACCCCCCAGGTCGCTCCAACCTGAGTGGGCCCCGGCACCATCGGGCCTCAAAGCCATCCTGGCCGTCCCTACCGGGCCCGGAGGCCCCTTGAAGCTACCTGCCCCCCCCCGGCCTGCCCTGCCCAGCCCTGTCCAACTCCTCATGCTCCGCCCACCTCTCCTCCTCCGAGGTGGGGGTCGGGGGCTCCTCAGCCTCGGCGTCCCAGGCCGCACCCACCCTCAATGCATTCTGCTCTGCCCACCTCGCCTCGTTCAGCTGCACTAAGAGGCGCTGCTCCCTGATCCTGTCCTCCCAGGCCAGTGCCTCCCAGCATGGAAGGGGAGGGTGGGGGTCGTGGCCCTGAAACCCCCCTCCAGGCTGCCAAAGTCCCGGTTGAGGGGCCGTCACCGGGCCCCCCACCGCACTGCCGCCTGCCACCAGGGCAGAAAACTCCTGCGCACCCTTGACACCCCCCGAAACCGGCGTGCCCACCCTGGCCCCCGCCGAGAGGTCAATGGGAGCGTCCACCCATTGCCCCAGGCCTTCACCCACACCCCCTGTGTCCAACCCAGGCTCCAATATCGAGGTACAAGGCCCCCCGCCCCCCCTCCCACCACCACTCGCTCCAAAACCTCTCCCGTCGAGGAGTGCACTGGTCTGAGCCCCTCGCCCAAAATCCCCCTCCCTCCTCCCCTCGCGTGCAGGCCGGAGAATAAAGCAGCTCCCCGGTGGGAACCAGCCCCACCGCGAGTCCTGCCGGCCCTGGTGACACGAAGTCAAGCTGCGGAAAAGACAGGCGCGGAGGCAGGCTCTTCCTCCGACCTCCGCGCGCGGGCTCCTTTTTAAGCGCGCCCCGCCCCCTCCCAACCGCACACTTCCCAGGCTGAAGCCGCCCTCGGGGCCCTCGTAAACCCCACCCATGCCTCACGCAGCACACCGGGCCGGAGGAGATCCTCCCGCCCGGCGCGCCCAAGCACCCGCAAGGCATCCCTTACCTCGTCAGCCGACATTGCCTCCGCGTCGCGACCTCGCGCTGCAAACCCCGGACCACCGACCAGTGGCTCCAGCTCACACCTGCAACCTCCCGACAACGTCCGCTACTCCCTGAAGCACACCTCGGCCTACACTACCCCTACTTCCCCTTCCGAAACTAGCCTTCCCGATAGTGCCGAGCGCAGGAAGAGGAAGTTGCCTTCCTCCCCCGCGCTCTTATTCCCACCCCCTAACTCCACCCCTTGACCCTGCCTGGTCCTCCCCTGCGCGAAAGACCCCGGGGGAAGACTAGTCTGCGACTCTGCTTCCCCCGGGGCCCAGCATTTTAATGAGCATCCAAGATTAAGCACAACTGTTCTCTTGTTGTTGTCACTTTCACTTTGTAAGATTTAAGTCTCACATTACTCGGATATGTATAGTGAAGCTTCACGCTGCAGCCATTGTCAGAGAGGAAGATTGACTGGAATCTGCGCGGGCAGGTTGGGAGGGGACTGCAGAGACACGCACTGAAGAAGAGTCATGCTGAAAAGGCTCATATCACACGCAATTTAAACTATTTCCTAAAGCTTCAAATTGGTTTTGAATTTGAACTGCCTTCAGCAGTTCTTTGTTCTGTAGCGCCAGTAAACTGCTAGTGTCAATGCCCCGTCACTGGACTGACACAAACGTTAAAATGTGCAATGCACGACGACCGTGCGTTGGATCTGGTGAAAGCAATGACGTTGGGGAAGGGGCTCTGGATGAAAGTAATTATGGTATAGGAATGCAACGGAGGAGGGCAGACTGCCCGAAAACATGTGCACTTAGGTAGTGGTAGAATGGAAATAAAACAAGCAACAGGAGGTGCGAGTTGACAAGCAGCGCCGGGAGGGAGGGACAACGCAAGCAGCAACAAATGCCGGTGTAGAGACAGTCTGTAGAACGATGAGCACAAAAGACAAACATTGGTAAATGCATTAGGGTTTGCCTTTGTGATTAATAAAAAGCTGTTTTTTGTTGTAAGTTGTAGCTTGCAGAGTAGTTGTACAATATAAGTTACAGAAAGTCTGTTAAAGTGCAAGGACTTGTTTAGGTACAAAAAGGCAATATATTGTGGTGTTACTAGTGGTATAGTGCGGGTAAGTAATAGCAACATTTTGAAAAATGAAATGAAAGAGGAAATTAATAGAATTAATTGATGTAATAGCAATGTTATGCGTTAAGAGGAGTTCTGCTAACTTTTGGGCCCGGTGACACTGCACCTGCTGCACTATTGAAATCATGCCCCTAGTGCCTGCAAGATAACTACATTTGTGACTGCATGTTTAGTAGTAAAATATAGCAATATTTGGTGTTTAAAGGAGTTATGACAATCAATCAATCAATCAGGGAATTGTAAGCGCGCTACTCACCTGTGAGGGTCTCTAGGCGCTGGCGGGGGTGGGGGTGGTCCGCAGATCTGTTTGGCCGAAGAGCCAGGTCTTGAGGGTCTTCCTGAAGGTGTTCAGGGAGGGGGCGCGTCTGATGTGTGCTGGTAGCTCGTTCCAGGTCTTGGCTGCAATGTGAGAGAAGGATCTTCCGCCTGCTCTGGCTCTGTGGATGCGCGGGGTTTCGGCCAGTGCGAGGTTGGAAGATCAGAGGTTTCTTTTGGGTACGTGGAAGTTGATTCTGTCGTTGAGGTATTTGGGTCTGTTGTTGTGTAGGCATTTGTAGGCGTGAGTGAGGATTTTGAAAGTGACTCTTTTCTCCACGGGGAGCCAGTGGAGACTTTGTAGGTGTTGGCTGATGTATTCATGTCGGGGGATGCCGAGGACGAGTCTGGCGGCGGTGTTCTGTATTGTCTGGAGTTTGTGGAGTAGGGACTTGTTGATGCCGGTGTAGAGTGCGTTTCCATAGTCCAGTCTGCTGGTGATGAGTGCGTGGGTGACTGTCTTCCTTGACACAGGGGGGATCCACTTGAAGGTCTTGCGGAGGTTGCGGAGGGTGTTGAAGCAGCTGGAGGTGACGGCGTTGACCTGTCGGTTCATGGTGAGTGATGAGTCGAGTATGATGCTGAGGTTCTTGGCGTGGTCTGAGGGGGTAGGTGGGCTTCCGAGGGCGGTCGGCCACCAGGTGCTGTCCCATGCAGAAGGGGTGGTACCGAGGACGAGGACTTCTGTCTTCTCGGCGTTGAGCTTCAGGCAGCTGTTGGTCATCCAGACTGCGATGTCTTGCATTCCTTTCTGGAAGTTGAGTTTGGCAGTGGTGGGGTCTTTGGTGAGGGAGAGGATGAGCTGGGTGTCGTCCGCGTAGGATACGATGTTGAGGCCGTGTTGTCGGACGATGGCTGCGAGGGGGCCATGTAGATGTTGAAGAGGGTGGGGCTCAGTGATGAACCCTGTGGGACTCCGCAGGTGATTTTCGTGGGGTCGGAGAGGAAGGGTGGGAGTCTGATCCTTTGGCTTCTTCATGGTGAGGAATGATCGGATCCAGTCCAGGGCTGTTCCTTGTATGCTCATGCGTCGTGTAGTCTGGCGACTAGTGTGCGGTGGGAGACGGTGTCGAAGGCCGCTGATAGGTCGAGCAGGATGAGGGCTGCGGAGTGGCCTTGGTCCAGGAGGGTGCGGATGTCGTCTGTGGCGGCGAGTAGGGCGGTCTCTGTGCTGTGGTTGCTTCGGAATCTGGATTGGGGCGGGTCGAGGACGGCGTTCTCTTCAATGAATCGTGTCAGTTTCCTGTTGACTGTTTTCTCTGCAACGTTGGCTGCGAAGGGGAGGAGCGAGATGGGCCGATAGTTCTTGAGGTCAGTGGGGTCAGCTGTGGGCTTCTTGAGCAGGGGTCTGACTTCTGCACGCTTCCAGTCGTCTGGGAAGGTGCCCGTTTTGAAGGTGGTGTTGATGGTGCGTTGTAGTTCGGGTACGATGGCGGCCGCGGCTCTGTGGTAGATGTGAGGGGGGCATGGGTCGGTGGGGGCCCCCGAGCGGATGCTTTTCATGGTCGAGGCAGTGTCTTCGGCTGTGATCGGTGTCCAGTTGGAGATGGTGGGCTGGCTGGTGTGTCTGGGGGGCGGGAGGCCGACTGTGGCGCCTGGTGGATGGTCGATGAAGTTGTCATAGAGGTTTTTGATCTTGAGGTGGAAATAGGTTCCAAGCTTGTCGCAGAGGTCTTGGGATGGGGTGATGTCTGTGGCTTCGCTGCGTGGGTTGGTGAATTCTTGAATGACAATGAAAAGTTCCTTGGAGTTGGTGGAGTTGGCCAGGATTTTGTTGTGGATGAAGTTCCTCTTGGTGGCTCTGATCTGGTTGTGGTAGTCCGTCATGGCGTCCTTGTAGGTGGTGTGGTTTTCGGTTGTCTTGGTGTTTCTCCAGTTCTTCTCCAGGCATCTGCAGGTGCGTCTGGCTTTTTGGAGAGCAGTGGTGAACCAGGCGGCTTTTCTGGGGCGTTGTCTGTCGGGGTTGCATAGCGGGGCGAGCTCGTCTGCGCAGTTGAAGATCCAGGTGTGGAGTTCTCTGGCTGCTTTGTTTGCGTCGTTTGCGTCGGGTGCCCAGGTGTGGTTGTCTCGGGTGAGGTTGGAGTTATGTTGCTCGTCGGTAACCTTGCTCCAGTTCCTTCAAGGTGGGCGTGGGGCTGGTTTGGGTGCCTTGGGTTTGTTGATGGCGAAGTGTACGCAGTGGTGGTCGGTCCATGGCGGCTGCGTTGTGTGGCTGAATTGGACGCTGTTTCCTGCTGCGAAGATGGGGTCGAGGGTGTGTTCTGCTCTGTGGGTCGGTGTGTTGACGAGTTGTTTAAGTCCGATGCTGGCGAGGTTGTCACGAAGAAGAGTGGAGTTGGGGTCGCTGGGGTTGTCGAGGTGGAAGTTCAGGTCTCCAATGAGTATGTAGTTTGTTGAGGCAATGGCGTGGGGTGCGATGAATTCGGTGATGGTGGTGGCGAAGGGTGTTGGGGGGCCAGGGGGTCTGTAGATGAGGGTTCCTCGGAGTGTGGCTTTGGGGGTGGTCTGGATCTGGAAGTGCAGGTGTTCGGCGGAGGGGAAGGTTTTGCTGGAGGTGGTGAGGCGGAGGGTGCTCTTGTGGGCGATGGTGAGGCCCCCTCCTGGGTGGTTGGGGCGGTCTTTCCTCTGGATCTTGTATCCGTCTGGGATGGCGGTGCTGATGTCGGGGGCGGAGGATGCATTGGTCCAAGTCTCTGTGAAGAAGGCGATGTCGGGTGAGAGAGAGTCGAGTAGGTTCCAGATTTCCATGGCCAATGTTTGGCCCCAGTGCCACTCCACCTACTGCACCATTCAAATCATGACCCTATGGCCTGTAAGGTAACTGCACTTGTGACTTCCTGTTTAGTAGTAAAATATTGCAATATTTGGTTTTTAGAAGTGTTCCTAGAGCTTTTGGCCCCGGTGTCACTGCACCTGCTGCACCATTGAAATCATGACCCTAGTGACTGCAAGGAAACTGCACTTGTGACTGCTTATTTAGTAGTTAAATATAGCAATATTTACCGTTTAGAGGAGTTCTGACAACTTTTGGCCCTCATGCCACTGCACCTGCAGCACCATTGAAATCATGACCCTAGTGCCTGCTAGATACCTGCACCTGTGACTACCTGTTTAGTAGAAATATTTAGCAATATTCTGCTGTTAGTGGGGTCCCTAGAGCTTTTGGCCCCGGTACCACTGCACCTGCTGACCCTGCTGTCTGCAAGGTAACTGCACTTGTGACTGCCTGTTTAGTAGTAAAAATAGAGCAATATTAGGTGTTTAGTGGGGTGCCTAGAGCTTTTGGTCGTGGTGCTACTGCACCATTCAAATCATGACCCTATTGCCTGCTAGATAAATGCACTTGTGACTGTCTTGTTTAGTAGTAAAATTTAGCAATAATCTCGGTTTAGTGGGGTCCCTAGAGCTTTAGACCCCAGAGCCACTGCGCCTGCTGCACCATTCAAATCAAGTCCCTTTTAACTGCAAGGTAACTGCAATTGTGACTGCTTGTTTAGTAGTCAAATATAGCAATATTATGTGTTTAGGGGTGTCCTGCACATGCTGACCCTGTTGTCTGCAAGGCAACTGTACTTGTGTCTGCCTGTTTAGTAGTAAAATATAGCAATATTTGGTGTTTAGTGGAGTTATGAGAACTTTTGGTCCCGGTGCCACTGCACCTGCTGCATCATTTAAATCAAGCCCCTTTCAACTGCAAGGTAACTGCAATAGTGACTGCCTGTTTAGTAGTAAAATATATCGATATTAGGTGTTTAGAGGAGTTCCAACAACTTTTGGGTCCGGTGCTACTGCACCATCAAATCATGACCCTGTTATCTGCAAGGTACTGCACTTGTGACTGCCTGTTTAGTAGTGAAATATAGCAATTTTAGGTGTTTAGTGGGGTGCCTAGAGTTTTTGGTCTTGATTTCACTGCAACTGCTGCACCATTGAAATCATGACCTTGTTGTCTGCAAGGTAACTGCACTTGTGAATGCCTGTTTAGTAGTAAAATATAGCATAGCTCTTAAGTATTAACTTTGTTTTTAACATGCAATGTTTATTACAACATTTAGATTTAGAATTTGATCATAATGACCAAATAGATAAAATTGAAAAATTCATTCCGATAATGCCTGCAAAGTGCAAAGAAAGGTACTGAGGCATGAATAGGAAATGCCACAAACGTTATAAGGCTAAAGCATCTGCTTTGCACAACTAAGTAATAAAAAGCAAGCATTCCAGCATACTGTTAGAAGCTGTCTGCCTTTTCCGTGGCAACAGATCTTATCTTGACAGTGAATGGGGCTTAAACAGTGTGAACAGCTTTAGTAGAAGCATTGTAAATGCGTGCAGCTAGGGGAAGTAAAAATAAAAGGTTCCCCACAAAAGCAAATGAACAGAGTAATTCAACTATGGGAACTGATAAGAGCACCCTTTTAAGATATATTAAATACAAGAAATTTCAGCAGGCGAAACCTAAAAAGTAGTGCTATAAAAGGCGGAGTAAAAGTTCAAAGGGAGTACTTGGTCCAAGCTCCACTGATAAGAAAACACATATAGAGAAACACAGACACAACAGGAAACTGCAGGCTACAACCAACAGAAAACAAGGAAAACAGAGTGACAAGCATACGAACAAATGGAAAGTAAGGACGGACTGTAAGCCCCTTTTAAAATATATATTTTTTTAATACAAAAGACTTCTCAAGTTCAGCACAAGAGCTCTGCAGGCGAAACCGAATGGTACCCATTTCTTGTTTTCATAGTCTGAAGGATACCTCAAAATAAAATTCATGTTTCCGTATATTTCCAGAAGTAGAATACTGCAGAATATACGTGAATGGAAAGCAAAGCAAGCATTGGCAGAGCCAATAGGTCTGGCTTTGGTCACCAGCCTTCTGGCAACTCTTGCTTTGGTTTGTCTTGGTTTTGCAAAACTTTATTGTTTCAGTATATGCCGGGCCCATCAATATAAAAAAATACTACTGGCAAAAAAAGTATTTTTGGTAAAAAACAAACAAACACATATTACCAAAGTACTTCCTTGCACTGAAAGGAACTACTTTGTTTGTGGATGTGTTCCTTGTGAAATTATACCATGCCGTAACTCATAGTGAAGTCAGCCAATGGCTGAAGTGGGCTGATATATTGCCCCTTAATGCATGCTACAGTCAGTGGAAGGGCAAGTGAATGACACCAACCACAGACTAATGGATGAAGTCTGGCTGAAACCTCTAAAAATAACTATGATATACACATAATGTTAGTAAAATCAGAAGGTCTTGGCTAATAAAGACCTAAAAAAGTCAATCAGTCCAGCACTGGCTGCAAGCCTCTAGAAAGAAAGAAAGAAAGAAAGAAAGAAAGAAAGAAAGAAAGAAAGAAAGAAAGAAAGAAAGAAAGAAAGAAAGAAAGAAAAAAAAGAGAAAAAGAAAGAAAGAAAAAAGAAGCAAAAAGAGGATAATAATGCAGAAAAGTTTCACATTGACACAACCTGATCTGGTAAGCTGTGAAATAGTAAATCAGAAAAGTAAATACTCCAAAAGGGATTTACAACAGCATTGACAGAAGATGGGATCTGGTAAAGATGGAATGGGCTTCAGAAGCGTGCTGCTTTCACATTTGGCAATAAACACAAAGGCAACACTAATTATATATAATTGTAAAGTAAAAACAAAACCACTAGCACTTAACAGAACTAGCTTGTGTGTGGATGTGCTTCTTGTGAGAGAGAAAAATGCAGTCACTCAAAGTGAAGTTAACCATTGGCATAAATAGGCTGACCCATGCTATCTGCTGTAGTGGGGGGAAGCAAAATGTGAATGACACAGCAACAAACCAATGGCTGAAGAGAGGTGGCTGAAAGCCCCTATATGTAAGTATGTTAGACATATTTAAGTAAAATCAAAAGGTTTTGGCTAACGCCAGACCTAAAAGATCCTTCCTTCCTTCCATCATCTGGGTATGCCATTCTACGAGTCTTTGACAGTCTGCCTCTTCCCTAAGCACCTATTTTACTCTGAGGAAAACCAAATCAGAAGAACAGTTTCCTTCGAATGCAACATTGACCTTTGATCGGAGCAAATCATATTAATAACCACATGGCTAAAAATATATGTAGCTGCAAACAAAATGATCACCTTAAGGAAGGGTCAAGTTAACTAACTGCAGAATTAAAATATGACCGTCGAGGCGCGCAGCAGCGGCGAGACAAGATGGCCTCTCCCTGAGACGCGCTCCGACACCGAGCTCCGGTCGGCGCTGAAGGGTCCCGTTTACGTTTGCGGTCATGTCTACAAAGCATGGCTCTTCGCAGCGGATGCAGCAGGGCACATTTAGGCAAGTTTGTGGACCTGTAGAGGGTCTTTTTCACCGCTTTCTTCCCTCTGCTGGCTCTACCTCAGTGACCCTGTTCTGGGGGGCTGCCATTTTGCGACATTGCTGTCGGATATTTTTTTCTTCTCCACAGCAATGTCACTTTGTAACGTCTTTTAGTCCTATAGTCAGTTGTCAGTAGGGATACGACTAGGATTAACCAAAGACACCAACATGGATTAGCGAATGCTACACACGCGTTGGAGTGACTATTTATCCCTTTATTTTTAACTGCCTTCTGTCTGTTGCTGTTGGCTTTTTGTAGGCGGTCTGCCCTGGCATGAGGTGCACTGATTGTAATTTACGGCCCCATTTTTGAAACTTTGCCCACAACGCTGATGGTCACTATATTTACTGAGACAAGTTTACAGATCTGCTGTCGTTCTTTTTTTTTTATGCCTGCTCTTTCACTTGCTTCTCCATTGGGGCTCTACTTTGTGTGGCTGCCATTTACTTTTGGTTTATATGCAATGTCTGCAAGCAAATGACTCTGCTTAACATCTGTTCTTCAGAACGTTACATTTAATGCCACATGCCTGTTGGATGGACCATCCCTCTCATATGTGACGGATGCTGTGATATGCTTTATTCTTCCTCCTTTACTCTCAGGCACTGAAGCTATTTTACATTTTTCAGTATAGCTTTGCTGGCGTTTTGCTGACATCCTTTTTTAATAGGCTGTAATACTTTTGGCCTTGGAATTTTGTACCCTGAGAAACCCTACCTTCTGCTGCGTCATTTACTACACCCCACCATGGATTCCCCACACTCAAACAAGCCTAATGGAACAGCTGGGCCTTCCTCTGGTGGTCGTAAGGATTCTGCTGTCAGCACCAACAAGCGCGTCAAAAAAGACTCGTCCTCTCCATCGAAATCACCTCTTCCCCTGACGTTAGAGGACATCATGGATGAGCTGCGCCTTATTAGACCTTTCATGACGGACACTACTGCTACTCTTCAGAGAATTGAAGACAAATGGTCCGGTCTCGATTCTAGACTTTCGGATGTGGAGCAAAAAATAAGTGATGCACAGGACATTGTTGCCAGAGTCGACTACCTCACTAAAGAAGTTACTCAACTTAAAAAACCTACGGAGGACTTAGAAAATCGGAATAGGCGCAATAATTTGCGCATTTATGGAATTTCGGAGGGTTCTGAGGGCTCGGACATGATCTCCTTTTTGAAGACTCAAGTCCTGCAGATTGTTGGTCTCCCGAAATCTATGGATTTTAATATATAAAGGGCGCATCGACTGGGTCCTCAGATTGCATCCTCTTCAACTAAACCAAGAGGCATTATTGCATATTTCCTTCTCTACTCCGATCTTATGGCTATCCTCAACACTGCCAAGCAACACAAGCAGATGCTCTGGTCTGGGCACAAAGTTTTCTTTAGTCAAGATGTCTCTAAGCCGACAGCCAATCGACGTAAGGAATTTCTCGACCTTAGACCATCTCTGAGCTCTATGAATGCCCGCTATGGCCTTATACGTCCGTGCTTTTTCAAAGTGACTTATAAAGACAGAACTTTTACTTTTGATGACCCGGCTGATCTTCGAAAATGTATTCACACCCACAAAGAAGAAGCTATGGAACTGGGCAAGCCTTAATTGTTTTCATGTTTGTTCTCTTCCTGTCTCTTAGGTCTTCCCTGTGAAGCTCCCGAAGCTGATGTTGATACCCACGTTCTCCTTCTGTTTTGTCTTGTATGACTCATTCCGTTCATTGTCTTCCCATTGTCTGGTAAGTTCCCTGCCATTCTGTTTCATATGTTTACTTTGTTTATCGGTAATATCTTATCTCCATTTTTTTTTTCTTTTGTAAACTTATCCTTTCTCGGTGTCCCCTCTCTTTTGGAGTGGCCGTCTTGTTCCTTGCCCCCCCCTCCCTCATTAATGCTCTTTCGGTTTCTGATCACTATGACTAAAGCCTCCTGGCTTTTCGTCATCTTTTCTTTGTTATCTTTTTCTGGGCGACTATGCTCCCCTCTTCATTTTCTATTCTGTCCCCTTTTCCTTTTCTTTTTCCCCCTCCCCCTCTCTTGCTTTCTCTCTCATGTGTCTATTGCATCTTTTCATTTTCATTTTCTACCTATGGTATTTCATAATTCTTTTCTCCTTTTTTCCTCTTTATGGTTATATCAAACTAGTAACTCCATGTTCCTTCCTCTTTGTTGGTTCCTGTCTTCCGCTTCCTATTCGTCTCTCCATATTTCTCTTTTATTTGCCTACGCCTTTTTCCGATATTGGCACATCCTTTTGATTGGTTTTTCACACTTTTTTCTACTCACTTCTTAAGTTTCTCTTACTTTCCTGTTTATCCTTGCTTAAATTTTATCAATGAATGGCCTTCGTATAATTTCATGGAATGTTAAAGGTATTCGTAATCCTGTCAAAAAACAGCGTGTTTTGTCTCACCTTGCTAAATTAAAATGTCATGTAGCATTACTACAAGAAACACACCTCAAGTTACAAGATCTGTCTTCGCTGCGCAAACAATGGGTTGGAGAGGTTTTCTGTTCCCCGGCAGTGAATAACAAGAATGGTGTTGTTATTTTGTTTCACAAATCTTTAAATGTTCAGTTACAAAATGATTTCTAAGATACTAATGGTAGATGGCTGTTTTTGAATACTAAAGTTAATAATATTCCACTCTCCTTTTGTAATGTTTATGGCCCTAATGGCACTGATTTATCTTTTTGGAATGATTTTTCTATTCTTCTCTCATCCCATGCTGTTGATAATTTGATTGTGGGCGGTGATTGTAACCAACTCATGGACCCCTTCCTAGATCGGAAATCCCAGACTAAATACATCCCTAACAAAATGCAGAAGATTTTTCATAAGGCTGTCACCTCTAGAGGCCTGGTAGATTCATGGAGAACATCTCACCCTGACGTTTTAGAATATTCCTTTTTTTCCCCTGTTCACAGGTCTCACTCCCGTATAGACTACATTTTTCTCACTCAACATGCTCTCCAATTCCTGACTAATGCAGAGATCGGTTCCATTCTTATCTCAGATCATGCCCCCGTCATTTTAGATATGGAATATCCTTCGCCTGCCCCTACTTCTCGTCGATGGCGTTTTAATAGTTCCCTCCTCCTGGACTCTAAATTTGTCGAACAATTCACACTTTTTATTCAGGAATTCTTTCAAAATAACATATCCCCTGACTCTCAATTTCATTTTATTTGGGATGCTTTCAAAGCTACAGCTAGGGGTTTCATAATTGACTTTGTATCCCGGAAAAAAGAAAGCACTTATGGACTCAACACTCATTTTGAAACAAATCAGGGCCTTAGAACATACATACTTCACCACCAATTGTCCTGACACGTTTTCAAATCTTATTAAAGCGAAACTACAATATAACAAACAATCTTGGGATTCTGCTTGTAATACTCTCCTCAAATTTAATGCTAAGATGTATGGTGGTCGGAACAAGGCAGGTAGGTCCTTAGCCAACTACCTTAAAATTAAAAACAAAAATCTAAAATTGCGGCCATCAGGGACAACTCTGGTGTTCGGCATATTACTGATGCCAAAATTCTTGACTGCTTTACTGACTATTATACCTCCCTTTATACTCCAGAGTCCACCCCTTCTCCCGACCAACTTGATTCCCTTTTTCAAACCATTCCCAAATCTTCTGAAGACTACATTGACCTTACACCCTTAGATGTTCCCATCCTGGAGCAAGACATAATCAATGTCATCAACCTCTTACCTAAAGACAAAACACCTGGCCCAGACAGTTTTACCGTTCGATTTTTTCTCCATTTTAAACAACTTTTGGTTCCTCAATTATTCTCACTGATCAATCATTTCCTTACCATTGGCGAATCACGAGGATCCTTCAACCAGGCCATGTTATGTCTCATTCCTAAAAAAGATAAAGACCCATCTCTCTGTAAAAACTATAGGCCCATCTCCCTCATTAATACGGACTGTGCTAGAACTAAATCCAATTTAGAACTTTTATGGGAGAAAGAATTAGCGCAGGATTTTTCGTTTCAAATTTGGGACTCCATTTGGTCTAAAATTCATACTGCTTCACGCTCAGCTAGCACAACGCAGACTTTATATTATTTTTATAATAGACTCTTTTTTACCCCTACTGATCTGCACAGATTCAAGTTGTTGGACTCGAAAAAATGCTGGTCTTGCATCCACGAGAATAGTGACTTCCTTCATATGTTTTTCCTTTGCCCTTTAGTTAAGTCTTTTTGGTCTCGTATTTTGTTGAAATTGAATGAAATATTATCTACCAATGTTCTGTTTGATATTGTACATGTATTTTTGAGTAGTACTTCGCCTGTTTGGGATGTTCAGAGTAATGTAGGGAAATTTATAGACTTGTTTTTAGCTATTTCCTTTCCGGTCATCACCACCAACTGGAAGGACACCTCCAAGATTTCTTATCAAGCTTGGTGGAATTTACTTTGTCACCATCATCGGCTTGATCGTGCTTATGCCACTACATTACCTTTGTTAATCAAAAAAGACTTGTTGTGGTCACCATTAACCTCTTTTCTTTCTAGGCTGGTTACTTGATCTCACTTTTATTTATAGTAACAATTTTACCTTTTTACACTTTATAATGTTCAACTTTTTATTTACATATTACGCATTTTTGTTTTAACTTCTGATGCATTTCCCCTTTCTCCTCTTTCCCCCCCTTCCTTTTCCCTCCTCTTCTTTCCTCCTCTCTTTAAAATTTTAAAATGTTAAAATGCATTTTCTCTATGTACAAGTTGTCCCTTTCGAGGGTTTTAGTGGCATTGTTGTCATATATATATTTTATTTCCTTTTTGTGCTACATGACCATGTTCTGATGTTTTACTCTGTTTATTATTTCAATAAAGCATTCTAAACATAAAAAAATATGACCGTCGAATAGATGGTAGTCACACTTGAGGTTACAAGTCCAAGCTTGACTGGAAAACGTTTTTGAAACAGTCATACAGTTTCTAAAACATTAGGCATAGCAAGAACAATTTTTTAATTGCAAAAATTAAACTTCACATAGTACATGCATTGCATAGCTGCCATGTTTTCAGATTGCTTACATGTGATCAATCAATGAATCCACTGTACATGAGTGAAATTTTATTGCCAAATGTGTGATACTTCAGGTGGCACATACTGTGCGTAATACAATTTTTAAAATAATGGCTTGTATATTCACAGTTTCTTCTCAGTCGCAGGCTGGGACCTCTTATAGCACTATAAATACTCATCAGTAGTCCGCACTGTGCCAGCCAGGGTTCAATTCTATTTCTCTCAGGTTACACACATACATCTGCAGTGATGTCATTAAACAATTGAGGTTTTATAATGTAAAATAGTGCATTTCCCACTGACTACCTTAATTTGCCTTTAAAGTGTGTGCATTTTTATATGCAGTTACCAGAAGGTGAAACCAGCAAAATAGTTACAGAATATTTTGTCCTTTTTAGCAATATATTTAACCCTGGCCCTACACTCTGACACTGCCCTCATTGCACTCAGGACAAATTCAGTGCTCTGTTGAACTCACCTGTGCCAACCAGAAGTCCCTCCCCTGTGCCTGCCAGGCTGAGCTAGAGACAGTGCTGATTGTAGGCTGAGTAGCATGGGTAGACCTGATGGTGACTGACTTTTGACCTGATAATTACCTGATGCAAAAGAAACAATTGATGGACGGAATGCTGGACAATGCAAACATTCACCCCCAGTCACAAGGATCTGAGTTAAATCCATCATTCTTTTGCTCACCACACCACCCCAGTTTGGACCCAGCCATATGCAAATCAGTCTTGACCCTGTTCCTTGTGGGAACAGTCCAGCCCGAACTGCCAAGCCAGGTCCTCCCTGGACCGGAAACAAGCATCCTAGGACCGGTTTCAGGGCATCACCCTTCTTCAGCCAGGCTAGCTTGAATCCAGTGGTGTAGTGAGCACGGGACCCACGTCTGGGCATACCCTTCCCACTTAGGGTGACAAATGCAAAGAAACAATTGATGGACGGAATGCTGGACAATGCAAACATTCACCCCCAGTCACAAGGATCTGAGTTAAATCCATCATTCTTTTGCTCACCACACCACCCCAGTTTGGACCCAGCCATATGCAAATCAGTCTTCACCCTGTTCCTTGTGGGAACAGTCCAGCCCGAACTGCCAAGCCAGGTCCTCCCTGGACCGGAAACAAGCATCCTAGGACCGGTTTCAGGCATCACCCTTCTTCAGCCAGGCTAGCTTGAATCCAGTGGTGTAGTGAGCACGGGACCCACGTCTGGGCATACCCTTCCCACTTAGGGCGACAAATGCAAAAGAAACAATTGATGGACGGAATGCTGGACAATGCAAACATTCACCCCCAGTCACAAGGATCTGAGTTAAATCCATCATTCTTTTGCTCACCACACCACCCCAGTTTGGACCCAGCCATATGCAAATCAGTCTTGACCCTGTTCCTTGTGGGAACAGTCCAGCCCGAACTGCCAAGCCAGGTCCACCCTGGACCGGAAACAAGCATCCTAGGACCGGTTTCAGGGCATCACCCTTCTTCAGCCAGGCTAGCTTGAATCCAGTGGTGTAGTGAGCACGGGACCCACGTCTGGGCATACCCTTCCCACTTAGGGCAACAAATGCAAAAGAAACAATTGATGGACATGCCCTGAAACCGGTCCCAGGATGCTTGTTTCCGGTCCAGGGAGGACCTGGCTTGGCAGTTCGGGCTGGACTGTTCCCACAAGGAACAGGGTCAAGACTGATTTGCATATGGCTGGGTCCAAACTGGGGTGGTGTGGTGAGCAAAAGAATGATGGATTTAACCCAGATCCTTGTGACTGGGGGTGAATGTTTGCATTGTCCAGCATTCCGTCCATCAATTGTTTCTTTTGCATTTGTCGCCCTAAGTGGGAAGGGTATGCCCAGACGTGGGTCCCGTGCTCACTACACCACTGGATTCAAGCTAGCCTGGCTGAAGAAGGGTGATGCCCTGAAACCGGTCCCAGGATGCTTGTTTCCGGTCCAGGGAGGACCTGGCTTGGCAGTTCGGGCTGGACTGTTCCCACAAGGAACAGGGTCAAGACTGATTTGCATATGGCTGGGTCCAAACTGGGGTGGTGTGGTGAGCAAAAGAATGATGGATTTAACCCAGATCCTTGTGACTGGGGGTGAATGTTTGCATTGTCCAGCATTCCGTCCATCAATTGTTTCTTTTGCATTTGTCGCCCTAAGTGGGAAGGGTATGCCCAGACGTGGGTCCCGTGCTCACTACACCACTGGATTCAAGCTAGCCTGGCTGAAGAAGGGTGATGCCCTGAAACCGGTCCCAGGATGCTTGTTTCCCGGTCCAGGGAGGACCTGGCTTGGCAGTTTGGGCTGGACTGTTCCCACAAGGAACAGGGTCAAGACTGATTTGCATATGGCTGGGTCCAAACTGGGGTGGTGTGGTGAGCAAAAGAATGATGGATTTAACCCAGATCCTTGTGACTGGGGGTGAATGTTTGCATTGTCCAGCATTCCGTCCATCAATTGTTTCTTTTGCAGCTGATAATTACCTGAGACAGCAACTCAGAGCAAGCTGAAGAGCACTGGTTCCTTTTGCTTAATTATGTGCTGCAGTGCATCGTCCCATTCGAGCTGTAATAATGCAGTGAAATGGACACCAGCACTCAGATGCGTTAGTCTATCCCCTGATCCGTGGTACTTGGCAGGGCTGGCATTGGCAAAGTCTATAGGGTGGATTTTCTGAGCAGAGACCATCAGACCTCATTCAGAGGATCAGAGGGCATGCAGGGGCAGGAAGGCAGACAGGGTCTCTTGGACCACAACCATGGGTTTTGCTGTTGTTTGTTTCTGGTGTTCTGGGTGTCTTCCTACTCACTTGTGCCAAACTGGGCCAAGTACAACCCTTTCACGCTTGACTCTCAGGGTAGTGAGTGCGAGCAGTGAAAGACTTCTCAGGGTGGTGGTATGGGGGTAAGCAGTGGCGGCTCCTCAGCTAAGGCGGAGGTGCGCTGCCCCACTGCTTTTAAGCAGTGTAAATAAAGTAAACATAGAATGATAATAACAAAGTTATTATCATTTTATGTTTCCGTGATGCTTTGCGGGCGGGTGGGGCTGCTCTGCTCTCAGAGCAGGGGAGGGGTGGTTTGCCCACTCCAAGTGAGGCCGGCCAAACAGTCATGCACCATTCGCATGTTCTCTATACCGGCTGCATTATAGCCTACGTGGAGAACATGCCCAGGCCCCCAGTCCCCGTCTGAGCGCCGAACCACGGTGCTCAGACCAATCACAACGCTGCATTGCAGCATTGTGATTCGTCAGGGGAGCCTGGGTGCTTCCTGGTTCCTGTTCAGGGTAGTCGCGCAGCAGCAATAAGGTGGGTTTTTGTGGGTTTTTTTTACACTCCTCGCCCCTGGCCCCCCCCCCCCCACTGGGGGCAAGGTATGTTTTTTCTGAGTATGCTTGTGTTAAAGGTTGATATTTATTTTTTACATTGGTAGTAAATGCCAGTGTTAACTAAGTTATTGGTGTATACTTCACTTTGATGCTAAGTTGTAGGAAGATTTATTATTATTTTTTTTACTTTACTTATAAAGACAGTTTTCCGTAAGAGAAAAATAAAAGTAAAAAGTCTGTTTATATAACTGCATCTATTAGCACAATATAAATAAAAACAATTTGTGCATTTTATGACCTTCAGAATTATGTTATGTTTTCCAAATTGCTATATAGTTCTTCGTTATTTAGTAATCATTGGTCTCAACTAGTACGCCTTCACATACCAATGAATGATATTGGTTATTTTGTTGTGGGTACATTGAAGAGAAAACTTAGCAACACTTAGTGATGGTGCCTGTGAGAAGTTGGCCTGGTATATGCTGTTCACTAATTAAAGTGGACACCTTGCACCAGAACAATTCGACTCTTATGGTAGATAGGTTTAAGACAACCTTTATAGAAAGCTATCCTAGTGGTAGCTGTGGAGAGCAGCCTTCAGGCTAAGTCTTGAAGGAATGTAAAGCAGCTTGTTTTACCACACAATCTCTTGAATCACCAAATGAAAAGACACCACACAGGTATATATATCAAATATATATGTATTTATTAATAAACACTCTCTACTAATCTCTTTATGAGATTAGAGGTCAGGAACATATGTACAAGTCAAATGTTATCACAATAAATTTAGCACAATCGAATATCACAATCTTAGTTAGCTAGACCTAGGTCTAGGGCATCTAGAATCGAGGGACCCCCAAGAACCACCCCAGGTAGTTGTAGGAGACCCACAGGTGACGGACGCGGTGATCTGGCACCGGTGCGAGTCCTGTGCGAGTCTATGCACTCAGACGCGATTGAGATTTCAATGTTAAATGTCCCTTGCGTGTTCGAGGCGAACACACCGATCGGTCCTTGTACGAGTCGAAGGACGCGGTCACAGATAGAGATTCAAGGGAGATGGACGCGCTGTGTCTAACACAGACGAGAACCTTGTGCGAGTCAGTGCAATGGAGATCTCAGAGTTACAGGCCCTTTGTGTGTTCGAGGCGAACACCGATCGGACTCAGTACGAGTCGAAGGATACAGTTTTAGATAGTGTTACAAAGGAGATGGACGCGGTGTGTCTAACACAGACGCGAACCCTGTACGAGTCAGCGCAATTGTCGCACTTAGAAAATTAGAGTTTTAGGACACTTCTAGGGAAGCTACAAGCAAGTCACTTACAGGGTAAGTAGTTCTAAGGCCCACACCCACAGGAGCACCGTAGTGCTGAAGTTACCTCACCCCGGGGAGCCGGGTGCATAGGTGTTCTTTGGTGTCGGGTCGCGGCGTCGTTTTCAATGGGAGCCAGTGAAGACTTGCTGCTTGCGGCGACAGGAGAAGTGTCCGGAGGAATCCAAGCCTGGATTCGGAAGATGGAAGACCTGAAAGCAGAGGGGACAGTGTTCAAAGTCACTTGGCAGTGACTCGGGGCAAGGAAGATGGATGCCCACCGTCATCGCAAGATTCAGGTCGTTTGCAGTTGCCTTGACTCTTCAGCCACGAGGTCCAGGAGGCGTCGATGACAACCAGGAGATGGATTCGGCGTGTCCCATGATGTCTGCAGCTTACTGCAGTGTCGGCGACTCGATCGGAGCCAACAAGCCTTGGTAACAGCAAGTCTCGGGGAAAGTGTGAAGAGGCAATGGCGCAGACCAGCAAGGTCTGGGGGACTCACCCAGCAAGGGTAAGTCAGGGCAGGCCTGGAGCAACCAGGGGAGCTCTTTGGTTTCTTTAGAAAGTCTTCTGCAGACCCACAAGCCGGCTGGCAAGGGATCGCAAAGACGCCTCGGGAGGATTCACTCACAGGAGCCCACGGTCACTCGGGACGTGGTAGGCCTCTGATCTTAGGAGGGATTCCTGCTGGAGGCTGTGACCACACGTGGTCCAAAGCACAAGTTTGTGGAACATTGTGAAGGGGTTGCACTCGACAATAGTGCACGGTACCCAGGGGTCGCGGTTCCTAGTTACTCTTGGAGTCCACTGGCCTCAGCTTCGCTGGGGACTCACAATGGTCTTTGAGAAGTCAGGAAATCTACTTCTTGGGCTGCAGGGACTTCGGACTCCGGCGGGAGCGGTGTAGTTTGCGACCGTCGTTTGTAGTTTTTGGTGCCTGCCAAGCAGGGGAGTCACTCCTTGACTCCAAGGGAGATTCTTCAGTCTTCCAGAGTTAGTGGAACGTCGAAGGTCCGGGATTCTTCTTGTAGAGCGTCGTCCAGGGAAATCTAGGGTGCAATGCACAGGTTCCCCCTCTTATACTAAAAGGAGGGAGGGACTAGCTCTATGACCCTACCTATGGGAGGGTCAGGGAGTGGGTGGCTACACCCACTTCCCTTTGTCCAGTTTCGCGCCAGAGCAGGGACAGGTAGCCCCTGAGCCGGTTTGAACTGGCATATGCACAGAGGAGCCTTCTGCTCCCCCAGTGCAGGACTTCAAAGCACTCTAAGAGTGCACCCACCCAGCCCCAATACACTAAACCCTGTCTGGAAGGTGGTCACACCCCTTGGGACAGGATATCTATTGTTGGGCTCCCTCCACTGCGAGTGTTGGTCATCAGCAGGAGGGCAGCCCAGTGTCTGTGACTGGTGGCATCCATTTTGTGATGCCAGGGCTCTGTCGGATTCTACTGCGTTTCCACAGTAGGTACATGCCTATCCCTCTAGAAGGGTGGAATGCTACCCCCGCCGCCAGGACTGGCGGGGGGGTAGTATTCCAAGGTGTTTGACACCAAACACAACATGTTTCGATGCAGCCATTCCAAAGTTAGCATTTTACCGCGAGGATATAATGCACTTAAAAGTATATGGTTTAACCGCATCCACAAACAGCACCAGAGAATGGACTCTGAGAGCTGCAGAGGGGCCCTGCTCAGGCAGAGGCACCCCCTCACATAGAAGCCAAGCACCCTGCCCTCAGGATTGATAGGGCCTGCCTTAGGGGTGACTGATAGGGTTATATGTAAGGGTAGGAGAGATATAGGGAACCTATATCTCAGTGAGGGGTGCTAGCACTTCCTCACTCAGGCTGCAGTAGCAGGCCTGTGGTGTCGGATTTAGTCTGCTTCCCAGGGGTGGCATAATACATGCTGCAGCCCCTGGTAGGCCTGTGAAGTACCTATGCCCTTGGTACCTAAGGTACCATATACTAGGGACTCATAAGGTACCACAGTATCCAATCACTAGTGCACCTAGAGTGCACTCCAAATCGTTTAAAGAGAAAGCAGATAGGCTGGGGACCTGAATAACAGGTTCCCAGCCAAACTAAGTCAAAAACCAACAAAACACCAGGAAAAAAGTGGGGGCAACCATGTAGTCAGATTCCACCTTCCTACAGTGCCCTGTTAGAAATGGGATTTTTGGTTGGCGAGGGCATGCGCCTAAGCCAGGCAGAAACCACAACTCTAGTCATGGCAAGGGAGTTACACGCTGAATATAACCCCTGCTCACCCTCTTGGTAGCTTGGCACGAGCAGTCAGGCTTATCCCAGAGGCAATGTGTAAAGCATTTGCTCAACACTCACACAGCAGCGACACACTAGGCACACCACAAAAGAAACTCCACCCAAGGTTATATAAAAATAGCCTTTGTATTACTCATAAAACACAGTAGATCATAATCACAAATGTACACTGTGTCACCTGGCACTAGGCAATACTTTACAGGGAACTTATATACATGACAGGGCCAATCGGGCCACTGTCAGAACCATTAGAAAGCACAAGTAGTGAAAATAACACAACCAGTACCTACTGGTATTATACTGTACTCAGCATAAACACATTATGTATAAACAATAGGCAGAAATCCCATTCAGAAGTGTACCATAGTAACACTCCCCAGGTGCATACATCACCTTAGGCATAAACCACATTATGCATCATCTTTTTAAAAAAAAACATATTTTATTGAATTTTTACAATACCATATGGGCAATTGCCCGATATATATCATTTTGAAACAGGATAGTGACAATTTACAAAGTATGGACAGATCATTGGATACGTTTGGTATATATAACAAAAGTGTAAACCAAACTGTACGCAGGCATCACCTCCCCACCCACCCCGGCAAGCATGTTCAGAGATGGACACATGGCCTGAAAGAGAATACGCCAAGTCGTAATATGGCCGCTAGCCGCCTGTGGACGCTAATAATTAGGGGATTTGCGAAGGAAGGGGGGAAGATCTATGCCCCTGTAAGTAGCCCATCGAGACCAGATTTTTCTATGCTTTTGAGGGCAACCCCTCGCTTGAAAGACTGCAATTTCCGCACCCATACAATCATCTAGACCCTTTCTCCATTTCCCTATTGTCGGTGGGGAAGTTCCCTTCCATAACTGGGCGATATCGCGTTTGGGGATTGTGAGAGCAAGGAAGAGTAGGTGTTGCTTGTAGCGATTCCCGCCTATCTCATCCGTGCTGTGAAGGAGGAACAGTCTAGGGTCGAGTGGGATGTCCCAGGACAACACCTCCTTAAGGCAAGTCAGCACTCTACGCCAGAAGGGTTGAAGTGCAGCGCAACTCCATACAGTATGAAAGAAAAAACCCTCTTCCCTGTCGCAACGTAAACATTGAGGGGATGTAATGACACCCATCTTCCAGAGGCGAAGGCGTGTATAATATACGCGGTGAACATATTTAAATTGAATGAGTCGGTATCTAGAGGACACCGCGGCACCTCTGGGACTAGCTATAGCCTCCGCCCAGTCGTCATCAGTTAATTCTGGGATATCATCCTGCCAAGCCTGCCTGGTCCTATGAATAGTCGTGGTTGAGTGTGTTGTCAGTGTCTGATATATCTGCCGAATCTTGTGCGCACCCAGATCCCCCATAAGAAGGCGGCCTTCCAATGGATGAAATTCAGGGAGGTCCTCTAAGTGCTGGAGCAAGGGGGTAAGAGCATGGCGCAGTTGAAGATACTTGTAAAACTGGGTTTTATGGAGCTGAAAATCTTTCTGTAGGTGTAGAAAGGATTTAAGGGTGGTGCCCCGCATAATGTCTCCCAGTGTGGAGATGCCGATCTGATTCCATTGACGGAATCCCTGCAATGTCGGCACCTGGCGTAGGTAGGTACCATGCCACAGGGGCGTAGTCTGCGTCAGGCGCCGATGCCATCCCATCCGCCGGACTGTGTATCGCCACAGCCGGATTGTTGTTCTGCTGGCGTGAGGTAAGAAATCGAGATTCTGTGCACTATACAATAATCTAAAGAGGGGGATCCCTTCCATAGCAGTGTGTTCTAGAGCAAACGCCGGGTCTGTAGGTGAATTATACCACCAGTCATTGATGACCAAGAGATGGGAGGCCGCAAAATATGAATACACATCTGCTGCGGCTATTCCGCCGCAGTACGTAGATTGCACGCAAGTCTGCAGCGCCACCCTGACTGCACCCCCGCCCCATAGGAATTTGTTAAGTATAGCATTTATTTGCGCAAACCAGGACCGCGGTATATGATATGGAAAGTTTTGAAGACGATACAGCACTCTGGGGAGAGAAACCATTTTGAAGATTGCTGAACGCCCATATAATGATAGAGGTAGGGAAGACCAAATGGAGGTCTCGTCACGGAGGCCGACAAGGAGTGGGTTGATGTTGCGTGACCATGAAATCTTGGGGCAGGGAGATATATATACACCTAAGTATTGGAATCCGTCTGTAGCGTGTTTCAGCTGTGATGCTCATGTACCTCTGCCCTGTTGCCCACATACTGGGAAGAGCACCGATTTAGAGGGGTTGGTATGGAGCCCGGTGATCTGTAAGATACGCTGGCCTGAGATCCAAGGATCCGTCATGAAAAACAAGACATCGTCTGCATATAATGCAATACGATCCGGTTGCGATCTCGGCCAGTCGAAGCCTCGGAGCACCGGATCCCGTCGAAACCAAATGGCCAATGGTTCCACCGCCAAGGCGAATAGGAGCGGGGACAGAGGTCAGCCCTGCCGCGTGCCACGGCTGATGGGAAAGAAGGGGGAGCGATGACCAGCGACGCGTATTGAGGCAGTAGGCTCCGTATAAAGCAAGCGAACATATGCTGTGAAGCGTGGGCCAAAGTTCATCGCCTCCAGGAGCTAGAATAAATACTCCCAGCTCAGGGAATCAAAGGCCTTATCTATGTCGGCGAGAAGATTGGCCGCGGGGCGTCCCAACTCTGGGGCCAATGCCATGGCATTGTGGACCCGGCGAATATTATGGCGGGTGGCCCGATGTGGCATAAAGCCAGATTGATCCGGGTGGATCAGGTCTTGAATGCAAGTCCGCAGATGGTCTGCAAGATCTTTTCCCAGTAATTTGGATTCAACATTAATTAGGGAGATAGGACGATAGGAGGAGGGATCTTCCGGGGGGCGTCCAGGCTTTAAGAAAAGAACTATATCAGCCTGACGCCAGTCCCGGGGGTAAGATATGCCTGTCAATGGCCTTGTGTATTGTGGTCAATAAGTGGGGGCCCAACGTGGTCATGTAGGCACGAAGGAATTCTATGGGGTACCCATAGGGGCCCGGCCATGTTGCATCGCAGTTAATGCCGCCGTTAGTTCATCCGCCGTAATGGAAGCATCCAAGTGATCTCTTGCCTGATTGGTTAATCTCTGGGGGGGAATATCCCGAAGGAACTCCGCTATGAGGTCCTCTGAGAGCTGTACTCTCCGAGCATATAACGAGGAGAAGTACTGTGCAAATTCTGTGATTACTTCCGCGGGAGATGTAAGCAGGACACCCTCACTATCCCTAATAATTAGGGGTGGGCGGAATTTGCGTAGTCGCGCTACGCAAAGCTCCGCGAAACAGCAAAAAATCTCCACGAGTATGCAAAAGTTCCGCGAACACGCGGAATTGCTTGTTCCGCCCGTTCGCGATGCTTTTTTCCTGTTCACGAACGCTGTTTGCGTGCTCAGGGGGGAAATATCTCGCGAACACGCATTTTGAAAGCGCGAACAAGCAAAAAATTCCGCGAAGTCGCGGATCGCGGAATTTTTGGCAATTCCGCGTTCTCCGTGGAACGCGAAATTACCCAAATTCCGCGAACGGAACGGAATTTACCGCCCAGGCCTACTAATAATGGGGACTGTGGCTGGGGCACATGCTGTTTGGCAGAGTCTGTTGAGTATTTTACTCGATTTGTCCCCCCCACTGGTATATTCGATGCTGAGATGCCAGCCAGATATCTTTTGCCTCCTCCATAAGGTGTTGGTGTAATTGTTGTTGCGTAAGGGATAGATTGCGCTGTAAGGTTGGACTTGGATCCAGCGTGTACAGCGCTTCTAGGGATAAGCACTGGGTTTCCAGCTCCGCCCATTGTCGTTTGCCCTGTAACTTATATCTACCCCTCTAATTGTGGATTTCAAGGATTCCCAAAGGGACTCTTTGGAGGGAGCGGAATCTGTATTCAGGGTAAAATACTCTTGGATCACCGTGTTCAGGCACTCTTGATAGTCAGGGTCTCGGAGGTGCCAGGGGGACATGCGCCAACTAAAGGGGGGTTTCTGCAAATGTAAGAGAAGGGACACCATGACCGGGGAGTGATCGGAGAGCCCCCTGGGGAGATGGGAGACCTGGGAGAACCTATGTATATAACTTCGTGGCGTAAACATTTAATCCAGACGAGACATGGAACCATGGACCGTGGACATGTATGTGTAGCCTATCTCAGCGGGATGAAATTCCCGCCATATGTCCGCCCAGCCCAATGCTCCGGCCAATGAGGACAGCTTAGAGGTTGCGGCAGGGGAACTCGCTCCCGATCCCCGCCTCCTATCAATCGATGACATAGTGTCGTTCCAATCGCCTCCCAGGAGAGATAAGCCCTCTGGAAGCTCACTCCAGTGACGGGTAATACTTTCTACGAATGTATTCCCCACAGGAGGGGGCGCGTAAACACTACCTATATTCAATGGTTCCCCATAAAGTGGGCCTGACAGAAGGACATATCTACCCCCGGGATCTATCCAGTGCTTAGAATGGATGAAGGGGACACAGCGGTGAATAAGGATGGCCGTGCCCCAGGAACCCCTAGTGAAACCTGCATGATACACCTGCTGATATCCAAATCTGGCTAGGCAGGGAGCCTTATTGCCCAATAAATGAGTCTCCTGTAGTAGAAGAATGTCCGCACTATAACGCTTCGCTTGCCGAAGAACGGCCCCCGTTTGACTTTATTCAGCAATCCTCGGACATTCCACGTTACTACTGTTAGTTTACTCATATGTTGTCTAGCAGGTTGGGTGGCCATGGATCAATTTGTGAGATAGTTTTACTGGCCTGCCTACTGAAGTGTGGGATGCGTGCCTGCGCATGTGAAAGAACTGAACACAACATAACTCTAAACCCCAAAAAACACCCCTCCCGTCCATCCCCCCCCCGATACTGCCGAGAACTAGGAGCATCTGTCGCGGTGGAGAATATCCCAGGACCCCAATCGGAGATCCCAGGGCCCCCCCGTCCAATGGATCCCAACATCCCTATAGAACATGAACATTGGGGTACAAGTGTCCGGGTCAAGTCAGCCATGATGCACATTGTCCACCTCTACTCGGTGCAGAGTAGGCGGAGTAGAGCCAACTACAAACAATGAAATTTGGTTGAATGGAAGTCGCGCCAGCCATAGATCAATCAAGATACGCGCTCACGACTGGAGGAGCGCCGGTCGGAACCGGAGCGGTGCTGTTGCTTTGATTTCGTCCTGCGCGATCTGTTCCTTTACGAGCCCCTGGAGGAGTCAGATTCTAATGGCAGCGGAGAGTGAGGTTTCAGGTGGGCCCTTTCGTCAGACCAGGCGAATACCGCTTCAGGCGAATCAAAAAAATGAGTCTTAGAGTTATACACAACTCGGAGCCTAGCAGGATAAAGCAACATGTATGAAATGTTAAGTTCTCGCAATCGCCGTTTCGCTGCTGTGAAGGACTGTCTCTGCTGCTGCACTAGGCGGGTGTAATCAGGGAAGATCATTATGGGCATGGAGTCGAAGATGAGTTTCTCCTTATGTGACAGTGCGAACTGCAACACCGCGTCCCTGTCCGCGTAATTGAGGAGCTTGGCAATGACCAGCCGGGGCTTTTCACCAGGGGGTGGTTTTCTCGTGAGAGCCCAGTGGGCTCTCTCGACAACAAAGCACGTGGAAGTCATTTCGGCGGGCAGCAAGTCTTTGAGCCACGAGGTGAGAAAGCGGTTCATGGAGTTACCCTCGCAAGCCTCCGGGAACCCAACAAAGCGGAGGTTATTGTACCTAGTGCAGCCATCCGCATCCTCGACCCGGGATGCGAGCTCTTGGGAGATCACTGTTAGCTTGTTGACACGCTGCTGCAAGGTCGTCACCGTATCTTCCACTGTGGACACACGCGTCTCAGCCTCTGTGATACGGTCAACGGCTTTCTTCAGGTCCTGTCGCAGAAAGGAAACTTCGGTGCCCACTGCGCCAATCTTGGCATCTAGCATGTCCATGGCTTCAGTAATGGCCGCCAGCAGAGCCGCGTTGTCGGGGACAGGACCGGGCGCAGAGCCGCCACTCGCCGCCGTGGCGTACTGGTCCAGGGTGCTCTGCTTTGAGCCTGCACCGCCAGGTTTATCTTTCCCTATCGCGGCACCACAGATCAAGTGCCTCAGGTATAGCAGAGGGACTCAGTTCAGGGCTCAAAGCCCTTCGTGAGGTCGCACCAGGACCGATTCACCACTCTGAGGGCTCACCAAAGAGAGCACCGCGAGCTGGCCCTCTCGGAACCTCTCCACCACTAGGCCACAAGCCGCACCAGGCCTAGCCCGGCTGCCTCCGCAGCCCGCGGTAAAGAGCCAAGCAGGCCCCTCTATCAGGACCTAACTCGCTGGACCGCCAGACCGCCACTCGCCCCTGACAGCCCCCGCACCATAGGACTATCTTCAGCTGTTGTGTGGGATTCAATTACACTGGTCCCCTGATCTGCAGGGCGCCGATTACGTTCTCCCTCCGACCGCCTGCTTCGCTACACAGTCCCTTGTCAATGGCAGGGAGGTACACGTTCGAGCCGCCACACGGCCCCTCCTATAGCACTATGGTCCATATGACGCCGATGCGTGCAATAGGTGCCTCCAAAATTAGGGCAGAAACATGAGCAGATGCCCCAGGGCCGCCGGGTCTGATCTCTCCAGGGGCCGTGTTCAACGCTCCAGGCCTCAGGAAGATGTAGTGCCCCTCCTACGTAGGCTGCAATCTCTTGGTGCTAATCCGCCAGGGGAGCTTGGCTGCGCCGCTAGAGAGGCCCCACAAGCGCAGCGTGCCGTGCCCCTCCCCCGCTACCAGAGGCCTGGAACAGCCGCCCCCCCCAGCCGCTCCCCTGCCCGAGCGAGCCCCGCGACCCCAGCAACAGATCAAGCTGGGCCACCGGGGCTCCCCCGCGCCCGGAGCCGCGGCCGGAGATCAAGACGCCGCCTCAGACAGGCCCCGCGGTGCACGGGAGCAGGCGCACTGCCGCAAACACCCTGGCCCCCCCTGCACCACCGCACTCCTTACCCCAGGGCTCAAGCACCGGTCCAGACCCGGTCGCGTCTTCACAGGGGACGGGCGGCAATCGGGCGGCATCAGGCCCAAACCACGGTGCAGCCGCGGCAGCCGCAGCAGCTTCGGCGTCCTTGCCCTGTCCGCCACCGGCGATCGGAGCACGGCCCCACACCGGGCATCCTTAGCAAGTAGGTAGTCCTGGAGCTGCGGATGAACTGCACCGAGTTAGTGCAGGCAGGATTTTCGGCGGATTTTGAAGGTGGACGCACGGAGCTCGATCAAGCCGCGTCCGCCATGTTGGCTGACCAAGCCATGCCCCCCAATATGCATCATCTTAGGGCCTTGCGCCCTACCAGCACCTCAGGTGCTCACAGGCCAACTGGCCTTCCTCTGGGGGCCAGTCTGGGACTTCCCCTTAATGCCCTACATCCATCAAAAGTCAGGGCTCTCTCTGGGCTGCTGCCGCAGCACTCACTTTGGGCACAATCCTCACGGGAGTGGGTGCAAGTCACCCTTGTCCTCCTTCACCACGTGCCCCCGTTGCAGCTGCCCGCGATCTGGCGGTGCAGCTGTACTGCCCAAAAATCGGCACCAACCGTGCCTTGTGAGGCCCACTCACCGGGACTCCTCTGGGCCACCTGGCGCAAGCAGGCACCAACAGGGTGCCTTCTTAGCTGCCCTCACCGGGCTTCTCTGGTGGCAGGTGACAGCTCAAATGCTGAGAAACACGGAGCGAGGTCTCCGACGGACCCGCACTCGTCGCGGCTCCGCCCACAGCCAGGCCTCGCCTAGCTTCTGGCGGCTCAACCTCTCCTTCAGCTGGGCCCCCTGACGTCACCACACTGCGGCCAGGGTGGATGCCAAGAAAGAGGCTCAGCCCCACTCACCACTCCTTGGGGGCTGAGCGCAACAATGGGCAGCTGTCGTCCTCCGGTCAGGTTCCAGGCAAAGCGCGGGCTTCCCTTCCCTCACAGGAGCCCCGCCCACAGACAGGCACTGACTTGTCTGACTTCCGACTCGCTAGGCAACGCTCGAGGCTCCTGCGGCGCTTGCTCAGCTGACGAACGGCTGCCCTTAGTCTCCAGACACGGCTCCAGCCTCGGGTTCCCGATGAACAAAAGAACAAGGCTCCACACGTGGTTCAGGAGCAACACCGGCTGCACAACCCAGCGCTCGCCACGCGCTGCTGTATACAAAAGTGCCTCTCTCACGCTACTTCTGCTGACCCACGGGAGATGGGGGGACGCTCTCTCATCCCCACGCAGCAAAGAGGGGGCACCCCCTAATTCATCCAGCGCTCACCACGTGCTGAGCCCCAAAGTCCAGAGGGGCAGAGCTGGGCCCAGGCAGGCCAGCTCACAGGGCCCTCCAGCAGAGGGGCAATCCCTTGTGGCGGTTCCTCCTGGGGCCCAGCAGTCCAAACAGGCGCACTGTTCCAAGTAAGCACACAGACATGGGGTCACAGCCCCAATATTTATATCAGCCAGGTCTTTGTTCTGCCCTGGCACAGGGCTTGGGGATCCAGTCCCAACTGGTTCTGGGGGGCACTGAAGCATTTTCTATACAGTGCTCACACCCTCCTTTGTCAGGTTAAGCGCTGGCCCCAGACACACCACAGGGGGTGGAGCCAGCATTGTACCAGCCAGGCACAGACCTATTCAGGGTCAGGGGCTACTCCTCCCACTACTCTGAATGCAGATCAGGTCCATTCAGCCTAGCGCTGACTCACCCAGCTTCTCTGGAGCCACGGCACCTCCCCAGTCCCTGTCACTCCAGAGCCAGACATTCAATACACATCAGGCAGGCACAAAGACACATAGGACACAGAAATGCCAACTTCTAAAAGTGGCATTTCTAAAATAGTGATAATAAATCTGCGCACACCATTACGCAGCATTTATTATTACTATTCCAACCATTCCAAACTTGACCACGTTGCTCCTCTCATATCAGGAATTACCACTGAAACACTTATCAGGGAATCCCCAATGCATTCCTATGAGAGGGCAGCCTCACAGCAGTGAGAAACCAAAATGGCTGTTTGTCACTACCAGGACATGTCACACAATTAAGGTACATGTCCTACCTTTTACCTACAATGCACCCTGCCCATAGGGCTAGCTACGGCCTACCTTAGGGGTGACTGATATGTAGTAAAAGGGGAGTCACAGGCGTGGCACCCGCTTTATGTGCCACGTCACAGCGGCAGTAAACTGCGCGCACAGGCCCTGCAATGGCAGAGGCCTGAGGCAGGTATGAAAGGCTACTTTGGTGGGTGGCGCAATCAGCGCTGCAAGCCAACCAGTAGCATTTAATTCACTGGCCCTGGGTATCTGAGATACCACTTTACAAGGGACTGACAGGTAAATTAAATACGCCAAAGAGGTGTAGACCAATCTTAACATGTTTACCACAGAGAGCACACACACTTTACATTGGACAGCAGTGCTAAAGTGCCCAGAGTCCTAAAACCACCAACACCAGGTCAGAAAAAAGACTAGGAAGAAGGCAAAAAGTTTCAGGGATGACCCTGCAAAAAGGGCCAAGTCCAACATGCCCTTTGAACCAGCACCGTGTGAAGAAGTCTTAGTGAACCTACCAAGAGCTGCACTATTAATGATAACACTCTTCCTAGCAGCACCCTGTGCAGAGCCATTACTAGACCTACCACTAACAAGGCCCTTCATGAGAGAAAAATGAGCAACTACTCACAGTAGCATCCATTAGCTGCAGAACTCAATACGGAGTCCTTAATAGGCCTGCCATGACCTGCACCCTCAGTGATAGCTTCCTTACTGGCAGCACATTGTGCAGAACACTTACTAGACCCACCACCTATTCACAACATAACATACATACCGAAAAGCATGTGAACGCTTATTCATGCTACCTACCCTCGATAGGGTCGATACCCTTGCAGTGGCCCTTGATGTCCACTACGCAAAGTGGTTGAGGGCTTTAGACATAAGATGCAAGTGCTGCCTTTACCACATGATCCATACAATGTGCTATTTATGTGGCACTTAGGGTTCTGGGACATTGCCCTTTTTTGTGCAAAGAAAAATACAATTTGCAAAAAAGAGCTAGTGCTGCTTTCCTCGTAATCATATTGTGCATAGAAAACCTCCAAAAAAGGTGAACCTGCAGGACAATTTCTGCATACACTGGATAGCATCGCAAGGCTCCATTAGAGCTTAAATTATCTCACTATGCAGAGAAAAGCGTTGTGCTTTAGAAGGCGAAGGTGAGCAAGGAAACTGAGCAGCCTTTGTGAGCACAAACTGACAGGTGTACAAAGTTCTTAAGGCTCATGGCTCGCAAATCTCTGCAAATGCTTTTATAGTATGGGTATAAAAACATGCATTGCTTGGCATGGTTTGAAACATACAAGACGGGCTGCATGGGGTAAATGGGGGGTCTCCAAAGTTGCTTCCTGGCACCACGCCACACCCGGATCGCCTGTCCCGAATGAACACACATCCAGCATGACCCCCTCAAGGCCTATGGTCCTGGCTCCTCTCCAGCCGCTTAGCTAGTGTGTCATGGACCCTAGTGCGAAGAAGGAAATGGCCACCAGGGCTGCTGGTTGAACTGTGAAATACAGCAATAATCAGGGTTCAGTGGGCCCCCAGGCCTCAGGGCCTCGGTGCCACTGCACCGGTGCACCAGTAGAAGCCACACCCCTGCTCCTCCAGGCACCTATCAGGAGGGTGCAGCCTTCTCCTTGCCATTTCCTGTTCCCGGATGTCCCGCCCAGTGAACTTCCGGAGCAAGGCAAGGTCGAGGCTGACTCACATGAAAATGGGGAAAATGCTTCCATTGTGGTGAACTGCACCCGCCCACGGCTAAGAATCCGACCACCCTTAAGAAAAATGTTCGCAGAACTTTCCTCCCAAATGAAATATTTGCCCACTCTTTGCGGCTGCCTGCGGCCCACGCAAGGGGCCACCCTAAAAGGGCGGCCCTTTAGTGCCATTTGGGCACTAACCCACCCCCTCTAATGCCGGGACTCAGGGAGGAGTCCCCCTTGCCTTAGGCGCGCTAGGCGCGTCACTTCCGGCGCGCCGAGGAGGTGAGGAGGGTATTTATGCCTCCCCCGGCCATCCTGGCGTCCTCTTTGCGCCGGATACGCCGTCTTCTGGGTCGCGCCGTCCGGACGTGTCGTGCGGGTTCGGAGCCGCTCTCAACTTAGTTGGCGGTAAGCTTGGCCCCAAGGGAGGTTCCTGGAAGAATTACGTCGGCGCCCCATTAGTCCTTCGGGCGGTTGTGGGCCTGAACAACCGGGGGCTTGCCTTGCTACGCCCCGCCCTGAAAGGGGCGTGAGTAATAAGGGACGAATGTGTCACGTGATCCGGAAAGAGGATCACCCCATAAGGTGTAGCACTGATTGGGTTCTCCACAGTGCTTGGCTGATCAGGCGGGCATGGCAGCATAGGTTGGTTACAGCTGCCTGCCCTTGGATCGCCCGTAAGATAACCCACCATATTGCATACTTTTGTATGGAATAAACCTGCAGCAATATTTTCCCAAACAAAAGTTGTGTTGTGTATTTATTTATTCATGCATGCTCTGTTGTTGTGTGGGTGGGGTGTGTTGCCAATAATGGCACTATGCGGCTGCCCGCGGCCCACGCAGGGGGCCACCCTAAAAGGGCGGCCCTTTAGGGCCATTTGGGCACTAACCCACCCCCCTCTAATGCCGGGACTCAGGGAGGAGTCCCCCTTGCCTTAGGCGCGCTAGGCGCGTCACTTCCGGTGCGCCGAGGAGGTGGGGAGGGTATTTATGCCTCCCCCGGCCATCCTGGCGTCCTCTTTGCGCCGGACACGCTGTTTCCCACCCTACCGCTTACCCGGCGTGGGGCTGGCAGACGAAGTACATAGAACATTGTAATGTTTTCTTTTGTCGTTGCAGGCGGAGTTACAGGGCGATCTGGAAGCAGATGGGTACAGAAGGGTACCTCTGCAGGAGCACAATAGGGGTGCCAGAGCCAAATCACAGGAGCCTCATGGGAGGTTCCTGGAAGAATTACGTTGGCGCCCCGTTAGTCCTTCGGGCGGTTGTGGGCCTGAACAACCAGGGGCTTGCCTTGCTACGCTCCGCCCTGAAAGGGGCGTGAGTAATAAGGGACCAATGTGTCACGTGATCCGGAAAGAGTATCACCCCATAAGGTGTAGCACTGATTGGGTTCTCCACAGTGCTTGGCTCATCAGGCGGGCAGGGCAGCATAGGTTGGTTACAGCTGCCTGCCCTTGGATCGCCCGTAAGATAACCTACCATATTGCATACTTTTGTATGGAATAAACCTGCAGCAATATTTTCCCAAACAAAAGTTGTGTTGTGTATTTATTTATTCATGCATGCTCTGTTGTTGTGTGGGTGGGGTGTTGCCAATAATGGCACTATGGTGTATACGCGCTGCTCAGACCGATAATTCAGAAAGGAGAGCTGACTTCTGGGCACACACATGGGTGATTTACCTCTTTAAACCTTGAGCCAAGATTCAACAAGTCACTGACTGCAGTGCTACGGATTGTATGATTGTTTGAGTCTTGTTTAATTATTCTCTCGTATGAAAAGGGCACTTGGGAAGACGCAAAGGATGTGAAAACACGGCCAGGTATGAAATCGCAGTGTAGATTACTTAAAAATAGTCCGCAGATTTTAAGGAAAAGAACCATGGTCTGTCTAACATCTGTCGTGGCAGACAGGAAGGAAACGTGGAGGGGCCTACAGGGAGGGAATGGTTATTCTTGGCTGCAGCAAAGGAAAACAGTAGCTAATTCAAAACACGTTCCGGGTCATGCCAGCTAGTTCGCTTTCAGATACAAATTGCACCTCAGGCATCTCAGTGTGGAGCTGAGCAGTGACGCAGATCACTGAATTTGATTTTTGTACATTTATTATTTTGTTTCCACAGCTGGAGCTTGCACGGCTCCGCCCCTGATGACACATGTGAAAGCTCCCTGAAGGTGGGACCTATCTTCTGAGTCCTGTACCTGTGTCCAACCTGTTCATCGGTGCCGTCTTCTGTCTCTATGTGTACTGTCCTATGTGTGTGCTGCTGTTGTAGTGGCCAGACTCCATTGCCATCTGCAGGTGTGTGTTTGATAGGCCACATTCTACGATGTGGTGCCTGTACTCAGCAGATGCTGCAGATGAACTTGTCTTTTGCATTTTTTTCTTAGTTTACGTGAATACTGAGAGTTTCATAAAGTTTTTCATTATTCCATAGGAGGCGCCCCTGTCATTGCAAGAATGCTGGCATTTTGTACCCTGCACCTGACCACTGAGCTGCTCCTGACTGGTTGTTGCTGCTGATGGTGGTAGTATGAGTGAGACCTGTGTCAGGCGCGTTGGGTGCTGTATTGTAGGCCCAATATGGTGCCTCTGTTTGCTCAGGAGTTCTCTATGTCGCCTGCTGCAGAGTATCCCATAGTGCCGCCAGACCATGGAGCTCCGCAGAATTTCACTGAGTTTTCCACCAACTCCGTGAAATTCCGCAGAGTACACTCCGCAAGCTCCGCCCAGGGTTAGTAACAAGGAGCAATATCTTCATTTCTCCTCATTAATTCCTCTTTCCGTGTCTGCTGCATTCTGCATTCTGCAGCACACGTAGACAGCAGAATACACTTCTAAGCATTGTTTTTGGGCAGAAAAAAAGCTCTTCCTGCACAAAAATAATCCTGCTCATAATGCAGTGAAAAGAGTTATTGTGGCCAAGAGTTACTTTGGAAAACCGGAAGGTGCCTTCACAAGGCTGCAGGTGGAGTTTGTAGAGATGCCGCCTAGCAATAATCTAAAGTATATTTTAGTGATGGCTTTTTTGTTTTCAAAATGTATTAATGCATATCCAGGAAGCAGGTGTGATGCACTAACAGTTGTTAAATTGTTGCAGTGATCCTAAGATATGATTTGCCACCTTCTGTAGAGACAGATAAGGGCTCGCAATTTAAGAATGGAGTCATGAGAGTTCCATATTCAGCACCCCCAGGAGATAGGAGACGGCTCCTCTTGTGTAACAATCTTGCATTTTCACCCCATCACACAATTAAGATGTCGTTCTGGACTTCCATATTCCTCACTCCAGTCACAATTTATTTGAATTTACATTAACAAACAGGTAAGGATATAACTGTACATGAATGCCATGCAGAGTCCCCGAAAGCTAATGTATTACCCAAGGGTATGTAGGCAAGTTTTTACATGTTAGAACATAATGCTTAATTTAAATGTGTTGCAGTTACCAGGACAAGGCCTGACCAGCTTGCACTGATAGCTATTCAGTTTTGCAGAATGTTTATTTTACGGATGCCAGCCTTTCTCTCTCTCTATGTGCTTGTGTGTTTTCCATTTCAGGAAAATTATCTAAAATGTAGCCTAACTGTGGTGTGTGTACAAGTAGAAATTGTGATATTTATGTGCTCTCTGGAAAGCAATGCTCAGGATGTTCCTTTATTTTGTAACTTTTCAAGGTTGCCTGCCGATGTTCTGTGCGTCATTCATTGGCAGGACAAGTCATTGTATTGCTCTGCTATAGAAACTATCAATTTGTTTCCTTAATTAGTTATGCATACCCTAACTAATGATATGTATTAGGAAGTAGGTGTCTCTAGAAATATCTTGTTTACTAAAATATTGATTCGTTTACATGTTTGCAACATTGCCAGTCCAACCTTGTTGTGTCATATCAGACCATAAAATGCGTGTGGCTTCTCTGCCCTGAAACATTATAAAAGCTGTGTTTTTGTGGAGATGATTCAGTCTTTTGGCTTATTTCTTTGGAGGCAAACTCTGCTCTAATCTATTTATTAATTTATACATAGAATTTCTGTTTGTCTCTCTAACTGAGAAGGCTTTATGACAGTCTGTTTACTGATTTGGGTTGACTTGGGTTTTCTTCAGAGGCCTCCTTTATGTTAATCCTCTTTCGGAATTATTCTTTGATTATTTTGTTTGTGCTAATTTCTAGATGACTAATCATTCTTTGCTTTTTGTAATGATCATATTTTTGAATAAACAAATGCAATGCCTAAATAATTTGTAGCTCTTCGTCAGTGTTAAAACGCTGAAGAGTTTACATACATGACTCACAAATACCTTGACCTGGACCTTCACATTGTCATGTAGGATGAAGAACTCAAATGTATTCTTCAGTGGGATAGAACTCGGTCACTCTGGGTGTATATTCTGGGTCCTGCGTCGCATAGCCATGGTCAGGGTTTTCGTGTCTGCACCGTCGCTGAGTGTATGCATGGTAGGCTTGAGGTCTTGGATGGTACTGCAACACTTACGATGTGACTGACATTTGTTGTTTGCATCGACGACAAAGAGATTATGAATTTCTCTTCATTATCTAATTGCTCTTAGGGCTTGATGGTTTGATTGCTTTGATGCTTTGCCTCTTTACTTTGTTGGCTTCCTAGGGACCGGGTAGATCCTCCAGAGAGACATGCCTTTGGCTTGTTGAGGCTGGACACCTTCTTGCTTTCACTAGACAGCCTTAGGTCGTCGCCTCAGTACCCTCAGTACTCAGGTAATTGATGACATGCACCTCTGCATAAGCACTCACGGACCTACCCTTTGCTTCCAAGGTGGGAGAGGAACTTTCTAAATATTTCAAAACGAATTGGGGTTCGGCGTCCTCAAGAGCAATAGAGTGGGAGGCTATGAAGGTAGTGATAAGAGGGATCTGCATTAATACCACCTATGGAGTCCACCAGCAGCTTGAAAGGGACATTAAAGTACAGGAAGGGAAATTGGCAAAGATAGAGACGTCGCTCCTGACGGCCCCCGGCGCCTGGATGAATGGCGAGAGGTCCGAGAGCAGCTGGTAACGGCATTATACAGACAAGAAAAGTTTCATTATACCGTGTACCGCCAGCGTCTGCATGCCGAGGGGGACCGGTCCGGGGCCTTGCTAGCCAAGTTGATAAAAGGGGAAACAGCTGGTTCCGCCATAGTGCAGATGCAGTCTAGAGAAGGGAACACAGTATATAGTCAACAACAAATCCTAGATATCCTGTCCGATCATCTAGCCAGGGTGTACGCGGGGCGCCCCCTGCCGGCTTCGGAAATGATGAATGGGTTCATGGCCGCCCTGGATTAGCCACACCTCGGGTGAGAGGCTAGTCGGTTGCTGAATGAGGCGATACCTAAAGAAGAGGTATTGGGAGCTATACACACCCTCAAACAGACTAAAAGCCCCGGGAGTGATGGTCTACTGTCCGAATTTTATAAAAAATGTGCACCTATTCTGGTAGACCACCTGCTGGAGGTCTACAATGAAGCGTTCCAGAAACGAATGCTTCCAACCTCCATGAGGGAAGCGTTGGTAGTCATGATACCTAAGGCAGACAGGGACCCTCAACTGCCGGGTTCGTACAGACCAATATCTCTCCTGAATATAGGTGTGAAAATCCCGAGTGGGATCCTGGCAGCCAGATTACAGCCACATATGCACCACTTAATTCACTCTGATCAAGCGGGCTTCATCCCTAAACGTAGCACTGCCCATAATCTACGAAGGCTAGCCCATATATAGCACTCCCCCTCCCTAGACCAGGAAGATTATGCCCAGGCTTTACCGGATATTGTAGATATCAAGGAGAACTGGCTCACACTTTTGAAGCTTGGAGTTTATGTGTGGAAAACCATTTGTTTTATATGAAAACCCTCACCCACCAACCTAATTGGTGGCATGCTTCATCATCAGGTCCCACCCAAGGTGCCGAGTGCACCTCGGGTGTGATTCGATGCCTGAATTACAGCGGAGCAGGTTTTTTGTGAGTGCAAAGTGGTGCTCTGAAAGTGAAGTTTAAAAACTGTCCATTGTGTCCCTTTTGAATAAAAATGGAGAGAATCGGATATATGTAGAGTTTAAATTATTGGCAGTTCGGGCTGGACTGTTCCCATGAGGCACAGGGTCAAGACTGATTTGCATATGGCTGGGTTCAAACTGGAATGGCATGGTGAGCAAAAAAACGATGGATTTAGGCCCAGATCTCTGTACTGGGGTGAATGTATGACATTGTTCTGCATTCTGTCCATCAACTGTTGTTTTTGCATTTGTCACCCCGAGTGGGACGGGTATGCCCAGACGTGGGTCCCGTGCTCTCCATGCCACTGGAATCAAGCTATCCTGGCTGAAGAGGGGTGAAACCCCGAAACCGGTCCTAGGATGCTTGTTTCCAGTCCAGGGAGGACCTGGCTTGGCAGTTCGGGCTGGACTGTTCCCATGAGGCACAGGGTCAAGACTGATTTGCATATGGCTGGGGGAGGGGGAGTGCTATACTTTTTAGGAGAAGTGAACTAGCCCCCACATTAACCCTTTTCCTCTCTCTCTTACATTTGATCTACATTACTGGATATTGAACAGGAGTTCGATTCGGTGGGCTGGGATTACATGCGGGAGGTTCTATGCACAATGGAGATGGGGATACTATTTATTAAGTGGATACAGCTGCTCTACTCCGCCCCTCATGCTAGGATACATATGGGGAGGCTGGTCTCGAGGGCTTTCACGTTACAACGCGGTACCAGACAGGACTGCCCGTTGTCGCCACTCCTTTTTGCAACAGCGATGGAGCCATTGGGTGCAGCACTGAGGGGGGAGTTGGCTGCCTTCGGGATCACTCTGAGAACGACTAACCACGCGGTGTCCATGTATGCAGACGACACGCTCGTGTACCTCTGACAGCCAGTTGAAGCGATCCCGATATTATCCGACGTTCTACAAAGGTTTGGGGGGTCTCCGGATTACAGATAAATCCTGGGAAATCGAAACTGATCCCGATGGGGCGGTTGGCTTCACAATTAGGCGGGACACTCCGCGATGTGGGGTTTCCATGGGCTGGGACTGAGCCCAGATATCTGGGGATTAAGCTGGCTAGACCGGCTGAGCAATACCTCACACTGAATATAGGGAAAGTAATCGAGGGTTTACGAAACTCAGTGCGCTTCTGGCAGGGACTGCCTCTATCCCTTATGGGAAGAATAGCCATAATAAAAATGATCATTCGACCGCTGTGTCTCTATGCGATGCAACATTCCCTCTACAGAATACTCTGACAATTTTTTATAACCCTAGACAGCCTACTGGTAGAATTGTTATGGGGTGCTAAACGTAAGAGGGTCAGTTTGGCCACATTACAGAGAACATGGCAGGCTGGAGGGCTGGAGGTTCCCTGTCTGGAGTTCTATTATATGGCATCGCAGCTGCAACAAGCTGTGCACTGACTTGACGAAGCCGGGTACTGGGAGAACAGCCTGCTTGAGGGAACCTATGGTGACCGGTCGCTACCGGAACTATTGATGATGGGAAGCAAGGTACCCCAGACATGCAGGAAAAGAGCACAGAGAGGCAACATAAACATAAAAAGCACAAATGCTAGAAAAACAATTCTTTCCGGAGTCTTCAGTAAAGTTAATGCTTCTTTTAATAGTTCCACAACCACAGATGCGTGATGCAAAGCAGATGCAGCCAACATGTTTCACCCTGAATAGGGCTTCATCAGGGCAATAGTGAGGTTTAGAATATTATAGAAAAGGTCCGTCAATTCATAGAACGTCCATGAAAGCTCAAATTAATCATGCATGAATCTCAGATTAGAAAAAACGTGTCCACATCCGGGTCTTCAGATCCATACCAAAAGTAGCATGTTCACTCTGATAGGTGAATCAGCTATAAATAAATCAACTCAGTTCAGTTCGCACATTGTGCACGATTCAGTAGACGCGGTCTCAATCCATCCGCCGCAGCAAAAACTAAACGCAGCCCCAGACATGCCAATACATAATACGTCTCGGAAATATGGGAGCTTATAGTTAGAAGGGTGTTGCGGCGAGCGCCGTACGACCCATACATGCCCCTGTGGGTAGTACAACCTTTCGCCAAAATCTTGACCTCTATGTCCGTACGTAGATGGCAAGATGGGGGATTCTTACGATGGGAGACCTGTACGATAATAAACAATATATTTCACTGGAACAGGCGGTGGATACCTTCGATCTAGGTAATGGGCAATTTCTACAATATGAGAAAATTGCTCAGGTAGCCAGGGAGCTATGGCCTTCGTTTCCCGAAGAACCCCCCGCGGTGAATGTGCTACAGGTCATGCTGTATATGGCCCAAGGACGGAGATTCATATCACACCTATACAGGGCAATACGGGAGGCCAAAATGATACCGACACTCCCTGTGCAGGAAAGGTGGGCGGCGATAGTGGAAGAACCCATAACATCTGGGGACTGGATTAAAATCCATGAGGGGGTAAAGCAGGTGAGCTTGAACACACGGTTCAAATTGACACAATATAACTTTGTTCATCAAATATATTTTACACCCAAAAGACTGAACAGGATTTATTTGGACCGCTCGGGGCAGTGCCCCAGATGTGGGGCCGAGGAATCTGATTTCATTCACATATCCTGGGCATGCCCAATTATGGGTCCTTATTGGACCGAGGTTTTGACTAGGCTGAGAGAAACGACAGAGTGGGTGATACCCCAGGAGATACGTACGGTCCTGCTAGGTTTACTGCCAAGCCCTAAAAATAAGAAGCTCAGTAGGAGGTTCGTGCTCTTGGGGCCTGTATTGGGTAAACGAAGGGTAGCCATTTCGTGGCTAAGCCGGGACCCGCCAAAGGTGAAGGCGTGGGTACGGGATGTAAATGAATGGGCTACGGCGGAGATGGTCCGAATGCAGCTGACCAGACGGGATGAAAAAGTGGAAGATGACCTACAGGCTTGGAGGGCAATGGTGGGAGATTTGCGGAGGGATCATACACCTAATACTTCCCAATCAGATACTGCAGAGTGCGGGAGACCGCAAGATAATAGAGGAACACCTACATAGGGGAGGAAAGAAGAAGATACAAGATGCCTGACAGGAAAGTCGACATACAAGGATAGATAATAAGGAGAGCTACACACAGACATGGCGGGGGGAGGACATGGGCAGGGAGGGGGGATAGTTTAGTTTAACTAAAGGTTCTTGTAACACAAATGACAACAGCGAAAATAGTGGGGTATATCAGGGAGGTATAAAGGGGAGCCACGAAATGCTGAGTTTTACTATTACGTGGCAGTTGAAACTGTATGTATATATCCTGTGTGATATAAGGTTTGTTATTCTGGTATCTTCTCCTTTAGACTCAATGCCATTCCCTGGTACAGTTTCATAATATGTCAAAACGACTGTAACATATACGTTTGTTTCAGATGTCAATAAAGATATTTAAAAAAAAAAAAGACATGCACCTTTGCATGAGTAGAGTCCTCACTTCCTCTTTTGGGTTTGCCACTGGGTCTGCTCTCGCCAAATACATGAGGCACAGGTGGTAATGTGTGGGGCATATATACCTTTTCACTGAATAAAGCTCTCATAGTCTGCATTTATTTGTGGACTGAGAGGTGTTGTGTGGGAGTGTCTAAGCACCTTAGCTCCTACCTCATCAACAGCCTCTACGGAGTCTTTGTAGACAGAATCGATCACTTGCTATGTCTAAAGCAGAGTCACTAGAATTATGTGGCAGAGGAGGACTAATTTAAGTAGCAAGATTACCCAAAATATGTGGTCCAATGCAACTTATTTTGAAGTTGTTTCACTTTACTACATTGTCATTTATACACATTAACATTGTATGGGCAAAGGTTTCACCTCTTTAATATCAGTTTAACAATTAAATACAACAATCAGCACCTGAAAGGTGACCTGCATCTGTGCAACCTATCTAGCTTTGTCGGCTGCTAGAAGGGAGGCCTCGTCATACGAGAGTGGCGGCCACAGGCCGGCTCTGGGATTCTTTTGTCAGCCTTGATCGTGTGCTTGGATCGCCCCATGCGAAGGTGTCCGGGCTGGTGATTTAAATGATTATCGCGTCCTAGTTAGGCCGATGGCTGCGCGGTGCACCACTGGACCCTGGGAGGAATCATCTCCGTGCGGCACGCAGAGCAGGGCGGAGGGATCTGAATACTTCAATAGTGCTGTGCTCTTCCAGAGCCCTGGAAGTAGTAAGCGGAAAGGGGGTGACAGTGCTTATCGGTGTCCCTGCTGGCTGTGAAGGTGAGCAGCAACGGCTCTTTGAATCCACAGCTCAGGCCCCCTATGAAGTGAAGCTAGCAGCACAGCATAGTGTTGCCAGGGGCGTTTGGAGGGGGTAGGAAGTTCATGAGGCCGCTTACCCTTCATCTTTTCCACGTTCGACAATGGTGCACATTGGGTAAGTGACCCCCTCCCCTCTATTCGACAATTGTGACTGTGGAGGCTGGTTCACTACCTGGGAAACATAATTAGGAAAACCCATCCTGGCCTTTCCGCTGCTGTGTTCTCCCGAATGGCTATTGATGGTCAGACATTTTGTAATTCTTAATGTCTTCTTCCCTCAAAAGGGTGGATGGCCATTACTAGTGTTGGAAACTGACAAAGGATTGGTTGTAACCCAGCCTTAGAGATAGAACAAGGACGGGTGCTACTTGCTCCTCACCTAACTAAACATAGTTAAAGGACAAGATTTACCCTGACACACAGGCTAAAACTCTACTCTTGCTGCGGCTACCCCTCGGTTTAAATTACTCTAAATATCAATCCACATCATCTGGCCTGTATTTATTGTGCTGCGAAAATTACATGTTCTAAAAAAAAAAAATTCTGTATTCTTTGAGGCCTGTACTTAATTGACGTGTTTTCTCTGGAGCTGGACTTATTTGGCCTACAAATCCTCTACGGGGACCACAATCATATGCCATATGTTAGGTTGATTGGCTCATAACATAACACAATCACGTGTACCTCATTCTCCTACTCTACACATCTCCTCGCATCTCGATCAGTAATGATTCAGGGACAGCATTAAACCCATGCTTAGTAAAATATGGCAAGCATGCCAGCAAAATAAACTATCCCCTGAATCTTACTAAAGATGCTACTAAGAAGTATAAGCACAGACTGCTAAAAGCCCATCCTGAAACCCTGATCTCTGACCCATACTTCTGCATACAAAAAGGTGATATCACATGTGACCTCATCCTCTATACGAAAAAAAGGGCACTCTGGAGGAAAGCCTTACTCTCTCTTCTCCATACCTCTGCATCCAGGAAAATTCCCCATGGCTCAAAATTCTTGGTAACCCCCTCTTCATTCTACAAAGCAGAAGCCACTATCTCCATCCATAATAATGGGACAATCCTATCCAAGCCTCAGATCACAACCTAGAGCTATTCGAAAATATTTTCCCCATTATCAGAAAAGCTGCAACCTCGAACATCCCCTCCCCCTCTCAAGACAACTATAAACAGTCTCACAATAGACGTTCGCCTTCAAAGTGACCCAAGTCAGTCCCAATTGCTTGCAACACCACACCACATTTCCACCCCACTCCAAGGGCTAACACTGAAGAACCACATAGCCAGGGTAACCATTTACCTACCCTGACCATATTGCCCACCCTTCCTCCGCTATAACCCACTGAAGCCTCACTGACTAATCCCTGCATCACGGACCTCAAACATTTATTGACCGGGCCTCCTTAACCTCACCCTATCCCCCTACGAGCTATTTGAAAGCCCGATGACCCACTGGATCCCTCATCGCGACTCGCACATCCCCCTGGTCAACAGCAATACGTCCACATGGATGGGTTCACCCCATTGAATTTTATCTCTACACCAACTGCTCCCCCAATATCTCAAGATCATAACGCTAACAATAATCCCCTATCCTTATTGACTCCTATCCTAACCTACCTGTCCAACAAAGAATCCAACCCTCCGGCTCACTGTCTCCCATTCCAGCTCTCCACCCGGGCACACCCCACTAGCGAACAGGATGGATAAGATCATACAAATGCTACACCAGACTTACATAGTCTTATACATCTTACCACTAAGGCAAATACCATTGAAGGATCAAGTAAGAATATCTGTGCGACCTTACCTGTCCGTGAACGATGCAACCCTCCCCCTTCTTCTCTTCCCGCTCTCCCCACTCCCTTCTGATCCGCTGCAGGCGTGTATAGCCAAAGGCGAAGTTGGAGAACATGTCCCTCACCCAACACATCGTCTAGACCTTTTAGATTTGCGGATTCAAACTCATTATCGGAGGAAGATATTGAATCACTCCTACTTTCATACAAGCCGCTACATCCCGATAGAATGGTCTACCAGAGTCAAATCCAATCTATCTCCGCAAAACCCCACAGAGAAGTACAGCCCAATCACAGAATGATAAACAAGCATAATCTCAAGAGAATTACACTTACCCAGAATGCTAAGGATATCCCAATAACCATTCTTAAATGCATTCTTCTCAATTGCAGATCGGCGGTTAGAAACGCTGCGGACCTCGCTGATCTTATCATAGCACAAGATCTAGACCTTTTGATCTTGACAGAAACTTGGCCAAATGAGTCCTCGGTGTCTGCCCTCGACATTCTAGTTCCTCCTAATTACGATATCATCAGACTGGATAGACTGATCAGAGTAGGGGGTGGCATGGCTTGTATTCACCGTAACAGCCTTACAGTTAAACAGTTACAGTCCCCTGCCCGCTCATCATGTGAATATCTTTGTATCAAAATTTCCGACAAAAATAATCCCCTATGCAAGTTACACACGTTCTATCATCCACCTGGCGACAATCTCACCTTCTTAGAACAAATCGTGGACACCATCTCAGCAAACATGGGTGAACATGGCACTCAAATCTTCCTTGGGGACTTTAATCTTCACTGGAGTGACTTGAATGACCCTATAGTCAATAGTCTCAAATCCTTTCCTACGGATCTTAACTGGGTACAAATTTGTGATAACCCCACACACAACAAAGGGGAGATCTTGGATCTCATCATCGCTAAAGTTAACTCTACCCCATTGGAATCTATCGTCCCTTGTGATTGGACTGACCATCATTAGGTCATCTTCCACATCACTACTCCCTTGAGAACCACCACCACACAGGTATCCAAACCAAAAATCTTGAAAAGAAACACAAGAAACATCGATCTCACTGAATTGACATCACTCAGCAATAACATCTTGGTGCCCCCGGAGAATTTGGTTGATGTACAAGAGCTCATGAACCACTACAATAGCTCCATGAAATATATTCTTGATGCAACTGCACCCTTTCAACTAAAAAGACTACCCACAAAAGTCTCCCAACCCTGATACAACGAAAACCTCAATACTGAAAAACGCAACCTCGGATTAGCAGAGCAAAAGTGGAGAGCCTCTCCAACTCTGGAACACCTCATACAGCTAAGATCTCTCAGGAATATCTATCACAAAAGCATCACAAATGCAAAAGCTCATTTCTTTAGAAAACAACTTGATCAAGGCAAGAATCGCCCCAAACAACTGTTCGATCTGGTCAAACAGCAATCTAAAGGCCTATCTATTCTATTCCAAATGGTCCCAGTCTACTGCCCAATAGTGAAGAATTTGCGTGCTTCTTCCTGGAAAAGACTAATAATCTGATAGCTGTCCTTCATAACCCACAACAGCAAATTCATCAATCACCAAACTCCAGAATCGCCTTTACTGATACAGTTGATCTCACGCACCAGCAGGCTTGCATCCTCAAAAACAATGCCTCTTGGAGTTCGTTCGAAACAATTGAGCAAAACATAATTCTTAGCATGCTTTCAGACTTAAAACCCTCAAATCACTTTAGTGATCCCCTTCCCTCCATCCTCCTCAATGATATCCAAATGTTGATTTACCCACTCTGGACTAGGATTGTAAATGTCTCACTAAGTCAGGGTAAAATACCGGACTGCCTAAAACCCGGACAGGTCACCCCTATTTTTAAAAAAACAATGGCTGATCCAACCAACCTTGACAATTTTCTCCTCATTTCCAACATCCCAACACTGGCCAAAGTTCTTGAAAAATGTGTTCATGTCCAACTTTGCAATCATATCGACCAATTGAACCTATTTGACCGGCACCAATCTGGTTTCCGCTCAGGCCGCAGCAATGAATCGGCCTTGACACATGTAGTGGACGATGCTCTAAAAACCGAAACAAATCTTGCCTACTAATCCTCTTGGACCTCTCCTCGGCCTTTGACTCTGTAAAGCATATTTACCTTCCTGACTTATTAGAGCATAGGATGGGAATATCAGGGTCTGTCTTAAATTGGTTCACCTTGTTTCTGCAAACAGAACGCAAAAAGTCAAGGTAAATAAATCCCTTTCTAACACTATGCCGGTCACACTCGGGGTCCCACAAGGCTCCTCTCTTTCCCCACTATCTTCAACTTAATCATGGAACCACTAACTGAAATGCTAAGGGCTTCCAGCATTCATTATCATCTTTACGCTGATGACATCTAACTGTACTTGAAAATGTCATCTCCTGAAGACATCGGATCTCTCGATCCCATTCTTCAAAACACCCAAAATTGGCTCTCATGCAACCACCTCAAACTTAACACTCAAAAAACGGAATTTCTCCTAATCGCCCCACCCAACCAGATACATTCAATGAGCGATTGGATGAAGCATTTAACAGCTTTCAATTGCTCACCACAAATCATTGAGTCTGCCAAATCACTAGGAATAATCCTGGACCACTACAGGAGTAAACCTACAACTGATTATACTACGAAAAGTAAAACTTTTCTTCCCTGAAACTGACTTTAAGCTGGCCGTGCAAGCACTCGTAATCCCTAGATTGGAATATGGAAGCGCTACTCTCACTGGCCTGCCTAGAGCCCCAACAGCCCCGTTAAGGGCTTAACTCAACTCGGCGGCAAGACTTATCACTGGGTCAAAAAGATACAATCACATCTCCCCTGACCTGAAATCCCTCAACTGGTTCCCTTATGAAGCAAGAATTCAACAAAAAATTGCATGCATGACACACAAAGCTCTACATTTCAGCACCATAACCTATCTCACCAACAAGCTTGAGCTATCTGGAGGCGCTAGATCCACCAGAAGCGCCTCCACCCTCCTGCTAAAGCCACAACGTTTCCACAAGAAGAAAACCTACAACAGATCTTTCTCAGGCATTTCTCCCAGAATTTGGAACTCTCTCCCCCCTGATATAAGACTGACTCCCTCCATTACCTCCTTCAAGAAACAAGCATTTGCAATGCAATCGGTCTCGCCTTTGGGACCTTATATGTATTTAGCTATGCAGCACATTAGCCTGGGTGCTGGAACATCTACTGTTCTTTAACATGGAGGGAAAGTAAGCACCAAACTGTGTGACACGCCATTTATGGGAACACATGGAGAGAAATATTGCCTTTCAGCTGGAAATGGTATAGTCCAAAGCTCTGTTTTTAATATAAAATCAGGGCCTTCGGTGGTCATTTCACTGAAAATACGAGATTTGAAAAAAATATTATTGTCTACGGGTGCTCATGGAAGACAATTTCTATGGACTGGAAACTAGAGAATGCTAAAGTGATTCTGGCATTTTACTGACCTCTGCTGGTCGTTTTCTATCAAGACAGTTAAATGGAGGCAGTTGAACAGAAAAAAAAGTCCCTACGCGGAAGCAGACAAGTCCTAGGGATGATCTCCAGAGCCCACAAAGTACATACACACACAAGTATATAAAATAAGTCCCTAAGCGGAAGCAGACAAGTCCTAGGGCTGATCTCCAGAGCCCACAAAGTACATACACTTACAAGTATATAAAATAATAAGTATATACTAAAGTATATACAAGAGGTCTCGATTGCCCGACCTAAAAAGTCAAACTCCTGTTAATGAACAGATTCCTGGTATAGATCATCAATTCTCTGCCCCTTTATGCTATTTGTTTCTTTGACACTGAATGTACTTTTACTATGCTTAATGATTTGTATGTCATTGTCTCTTCATCTTGTAAAGCACTCTGATACCGGCATGGGTCAAGTTTGCGCTATATAAAACTTTTCAAATAAAAAATAAAACATAAAACAAAAGGCCTTCCACTGAGTGGGAACACATCCTGTAGCTTTTGTAGTATTTTTAGAAACTTTTGATCTATTTGAGCTAGAAACTGCTAAAACCTTCGAATTAAACAGATTATGATGGATTATGTGGCAAGTGTAGCAAATTCATATTTATGCGGAAAACATTGCAGCTGCACAATCGCATATTTCCAGTGGCCCTGGTCTAAAGCCACAGCTCTCTGCTGAACTCTAAGGGGCATATTATCAAGGGCAGTATCGCCACTTTAGCTGCACTTTTTGCCGATAAAGCGGCGATATTTTTATCGCCCTATTAGCAAGCTGTCGCTAACAGCTGTTAGCGACAGCTTAATGGCGATAGCGGCCGTTTTGTTGCCGCTTTGCATGTCAGCGATAATTATCGCTAATGACATGCAAAGTAGGCGTTCCCAACTAAAAGCAACTGCAAATAGTCGCAAACACAACTTCCCCCTATTATCAATGCCCGCGAAGCGATAAAAAAAGTCGCGCTAACCGCGATTATCGCTGAAATTTAACACCTGCTAAAAACTTGACTTAACTATTCTCTCAATGGGAGGTGGATTGTGAGGCTAAGTCCACCATGGCCTATCATCAAGGATTCCCCTATCGCTGGTGTTTTATCGCAGGATTTCCTGCAATATTCTCGCATTTCGCCGCTATCGCTGGATTTTTTATCGCCTTGGAGATAAGCGTTGCTAATAACGCGCTATCTCGGCGATGAAATCCAGCGATAGCCGGCGATAAAAAAAACATTGCATAATTATCGCAAATCGTTGCTAATATGCCCCTAAATTCTCCAATCGAGCAAAGAATGTCCATGATTCCGTCCGTAGCATTAAAAGGTGTACGGCTGCAGGTGCGTGACCCCTTTTTAAAGAGCCCCCCAAACTCCTGCAGCTGCTGGAATAACATGAAAAGCCGGCAGAGGTCCTTTCATGTTTAGAGGGTACAATGCCACTTGCCTCCCTCCTACCCGAAGCCTCTATGGTCCTTGCCAAGCACAGCCTGGGCGTTTTCCTCTTTTTAACAAAAATATCAACTCCAACTTCTATAAAAACGCTGCCTACTCTCATTGCGTGCAGCTGTAATGCTTTACGAATGAGCCATGATACGATGCTCTCGATAACTACACATCAAAGCATGTTTTTCTTCCCTATTATCTCGATGGATATTTATTTTCCAGGTCTCTGCTGGAGATTAATTAGGAAGAAGCAGCTCTTCCCGTTGCTGTGGATACGCCCTTTGCAGCCTCATCTCTCTTCTACAGAAGCATCAAATGCATCTCCATTGTGCTGAACCTGTCATCCGTCTAAAATCCCCCAAACTCCCCATCAAACTGAAAGCGAAGGAGGCTCAGGCATGCTCTTAAAAACAATAAGACTAAGTCATTCAAAAGCAGCATTAACCATAAAGCAGATACTGCAAGGGGAAAACCGGTGCCAACATTGAAAGCAAAAGAGACATTTACATTGGCTCGAAATGTGACTTACTTTGCTTCCCAGAAGACTGTGTCTTGAAGGCTGGGGAGGACAAGGAGATTAAAACAGCAGCCCAGTAACATACTGTGATCGGATAAAAATATTCCCAGGCCTGCTGTGACTGCCAAGAATCCAATGTGATTACAGAAATGGACAAAGGGACACTGAATGCAAAAGCAGACTTTATATGGCGATTTAAAAGCATTATGAAGCAAAGCCATCTTTTGAATTTCCATTGGTCCAAGACACACACATCACCCATGGGAAGCAGGAGTTTCTGCCCAAATTGGAATTATGAGTCATGCAATAACACTGCCGGTGCAATTATCAGGGACAAATGCTCCAAGCAGAACCCGGACGAACCTGCCAGACCCAAAGGTCCAGGAGCTGTGGGACAGCATGGAGCTGCAGTGCAGGAACACTTCTCTCTGCAGGCGGTTCCCCATCTAATACGAATCAAAACTTTAAATCCCTTGGTGATACCCCAGAGTGGAATTACCGGTACCGGCGGTATAGGTAAAACCGGTTGTGGTATTATCCCCCCACAATTACCGGGGTGTCCGCGGTGGAGACCCTAGTGTTCTGAATTGTCCAGAGACTTCCTGGTGTTCCTACTGTGCCTCAAAGGCATCAACCTCAGGTGGATCTGAAGGAATCACTTTGCTTCTGTGTCTGTCACTGCTTCAATACTTCTAAGTCCTCTGTCTGCACTTGTAAAGTGCCTGACCTGTGTTCTTGGTCAATTTGATAATATTGAAACAAAACACACCTTTCTGGAAGTGTAGTGTTCCCACCACTTTGCACCATCGGAACGTCTGTAAGTTATATTCCACTTAAAGGGATTCCACTATCCACCAAAATGTCATGTGTCAATGTAATGCTCCAGCCAGTGGCTCCAAGTGCCTACCCCAGCATTTCAACTCCACGGCCCTGGGTGAGCTGTGATGAACAGCCGCAATAATGTAGCATAATGTACCTTTTTAGGTCTCACCTTCCGATAGCCTCAGCTGTATGTTGAGGACCTCCCACCACCACCGTTGCTGATGCCACCACCACCTCCTCCGTTTTGGTCAGCCTCCTTCAACCATCGCCTGTTTGCATTTCTTGTAAGCTGCCAACGCCTGTTCCTAAAGTTTGCAGAACGTTCATATTGGTCTTTAATTAGCCCCTTCTGAAAACTCACCACATTGCTGCACCCCCCTTCCTCCACTGTTAATGTGTCTCCACATTAGAGGTGGCCAAACCAGAGAATTCTTGGAAGAGCCCAGCCAGAGCGGGTCACAGTTATTGCTTGGGTCTAAGAGCCTAAACATGAGCCGAGCCTACAACGAAACACACCAGCGGATGTAGTGTTATGGTCAGAGTTGCTGACTTTGGATCTGGGGTACCGGTTCGAGTCTAGGGGTCAGTTCAACATCCAGTGATTCTAGTCAAATCTCTTAATCTTCTTGTGCCAAGAAAGTGACATTTGTAATGTAACTGATGCTCATGTAAACTCTCTCCAATACCTTCGGGTCTAATTTGCGCTATATAAAACTGCAACAAAAAAAACAATTCCTGAATAACAAATCAGCTACATAACATGGACAGCAGCAGCTACATATTTGTAACATAGCCAGAACTCTTCATGGTTTTGTACAATATATAAATAATCTAGACCTTTCTACTAATTACAGTAAATCACAGGTGATGGTGCTGGGCCCCAAAAATACTAGGTCAAGATCATTCCGCGTTCAGGGTGATAGATTGACTAGGATTCAGTCCTACACTTATTTGGGTGTCCTTTTTCATGATTGAACAACATGGGGTCCCTTCATTAAAGCAAAAAAGTTTGCTTTGACTAAAACTATTGGTGCCCTCCTTTCCTTTTCTGCAAGAATATGCAGCAAGCCCCCTGGGGCAAAATCTGTCTCAGTTGCCACCTATGACAGCGACATTTGGGCTATGTTAATGTAAGGGACCTCCAAGAGGTTGAAGATGGATTTTGCAGGCGCCTATTAGCGGTTCCTGTCTTAACATGGGCCCCCCTGGATGGTTCAGGAGGAGTGAGGACCATCATTCCTGTCGGATCTTATTGCCCTTCGCCCTTTGATTTGGTGGTTGGCCACCTGGGTGCGCCCAGAAAATCTTTTAGGCAAAGAGATAATTAAGGACTATTTGGAAACTTGAAGGGTGGAGATCGATTAGTTGGTTGACTTATATCAGGGATACTTTTGTGAAATAAGGCAGGCCAGCTTTCTTCGAGTTGACCCTTTCCGTAACGAAGGCTGACATTGCATGGACGCGGGACAACTTTACGCTGTGGAGGAAAACCGAGAGGGAGGCAGCTGAGCTCAAGAAACCACTGGTCCGTAGACATGCCTTGCTTGTGACTGGTCCCACCATTGAACCCCACCTGTTTAGTACTCTCAGTCTTCACCATCGCTTTCTCCTTACTAGATTCAGGTTTAATAAGTATCGTAAGCTGTTGGATATCCAAACCTGTCTCATGGAGTGAAAAGCTACTTCTCTGTACCTGAGCTAATTTTTCCCCACAGGATCTTTTGCACTTAGCTTTTTTTCTGTAGTTTCTATGAGATCCCTCGTAAAATGTTTTTATTGCCTCTACAGAAATCTTTGTACTAGGTACAGATTAGGCCAGCCTTATGTTTTTATAGTTACTCCCAGATGTTTACACAATCTGTTGCTTGTTTCCTAGCCTCTTCATTAAGACTGAGAAAATCATTGGAAACATTGGGGGATTCCAACTGAGTGCGCCTTTTATCTGTTATTTGCACAGTGCACTTTATTATGTGACTACTCTGGTTACTAATATGTTTATACTTTATTGACCGATGAAATATTTGTAATATGTTCTAGCCGGATTGCTTTTTCTGTATAAAAAGCATTGTTTACATAATCAGTGTGTGGGCTGATAATGGAAGGCCTGTTCGTGGTTGTACCGCCTTTTAAATCGGTATTTCTTTTTATGTCTTTTTATTATTATTTATTGCAGTTTGAATATTGTCAAGGTAGTTGATGTAATGTATGTTTTAATTCTTTTTGCACTTTTATGGTCTCATGTAGACCGAATAGACTTGACTTGAGTAACATTAAGGCAAAGTTGGTGCTCTTTTGGTTTTTCTTACCGAGTCACAGGTCTTGTGGTTGTGGCATTCTCTCTGATCTGTTTTTTCTTTTCACTGAGTACTTTGATCCACATATTCGGGTATTTTGGTGGCATATTTCTTTATCACTTTCTATATGAGAATGATACATTAATAGTAACTCACATGTTGATATTTATTTTATTGTAGATTTAGCAAGGGTGCATATATTTGTAAAATTACAACACTTTTCCCAGAAGATGGTCCCATTTTCTAAATGTTAATTGTTTGATAAAAGTGTGTCATTAAGTTAGCAGATATATGTTTTATTGTAAAAGTATTTCCTTCAGGGGATTTTTTTTGTATACAGATATAGATACCCAGTCTCCTGTGGGGTTACAGGGTTGCCCTATTGTAGTTGGCTTTTCCTGCAATGTGTGACATCTAACTATCCCAGAGTGCGTTATTCTGCCCACTCCCAAGATGGCAACACCCCTCATTAAGTTTGTGGTGCTTGGTAACCCACCGTAGAGGTGAGCCTACCTGAAGGCTACAATCCCATGGAAAAAAATGTTTAGCAACTGGTCTCACCTCTCTGTCCACAACGCCAACTCATCTACTTCTATGAAAGAGCAGCCCCTCTTGTGTGTGCTCAACAATTACCTTTCAAAGGTTGCTTCTCATTTGAAGCTCACCTCTTGGGCTCACACCCTGTGTGACTTTCTGGCAGGGAGACCTCGCCCAACGACAGGCTCTATTGTTCCCGCTCCTCGGAGTCATTCACACTTCACCCAAGGAGGGTAGAAGGCTGTCTTGTGGCCAGAATCTGCGAACGACCACTGGAAAACTTGTGCAACATAGTGGCAACTTTCTAAAAGTTGCCTTTCTTAAAAAGTTACATTAAATACAACTTGGGCATCAAGTTGAGTTTAATGTAACAATTATTTTGATACCTTGAAGTACCAATTGCAAGAGTCCCATTCAGAAGTGAGACCAGCTGTGTTGTCAGCGTGTAAGCCTGTACTAGCCAATGGGGCTACTAGCTTTTCCGCAGTTAAAACAATAATTTGTGTTTTCTTACTGTGAGGACATATAAAAATACATGTACTTTTTAGGTCTTTTTAAAAGCTGTTCTATTGCATGTTTTTTAGGCATTCTCAGTATTTCTTGTCCATTTTACAGACAACTAGGCATTTACGAAAAACAGTGCCGTAACTTACACCAAAAAAGAGCACATTTCTATATTAATGTGTTGACATGTTAATGATTTTGGCTTTGTCTGTCAGAATGTGACTGTTTGCATCTATTTTTGGAACATTTTAATAGCGTTAAAGCTTAATCTCATGTAAAAAAAACGCTAAAGTTAGACTTAAAGAGAAGGTCTTTAATTGCTCACTGACAGATTAGGTGTCTGTCAATCTTCCTGGAATGAGCTAATAAATCATTCACTGATCATTGACTTTCAAACTAAACAGTTCCCAAATTACCTTTTATGCAAAGTGCGATTCATCATGCAGTTCTTTATAAGAGCAAAGAAAACAAATTAAACTTCACTACTTCCAACATTTGCCTCCTTTGTCTGCATTCCACAAATTGCAGGCTGCATATAGGTCAATTACCCCCTTTCCATACATTGAAGATTTAATCTCGAGCAACTGATTTGGGTGGAGCTTTGCCTGCCCTTTTGCGGCATAGCCCTTTCCACGCCCATCCTTTAACAGAACAACATGGCTTTGTAGCTGTGAGAAATTGGGTTGTTGGTTGACTGGGGTGTGTGCCCTGGTCTAGCAACAGCCACAATCTCTGCCAGGGTGAAAAACAAAAGACACTAAATTAACCTGTGCTTAACCCTCTGGGAGTTTAGCACAATAGCAGTTAGGCTTAATGTGTAAAGCATTTATGTAGTACACAAACAGTAATAAAGTGAAAACACAAGACAAGTCACACAAAATTTAGACAAATAGAGCAAATTTTGATAAATTATTTGACACCAAAATGACAAATATCCAAATCAGTAGAACTGGAGTTATGAGTTTTTAAAGTTTAAGGTAAAAAATAGTGTCTAAAAGATCAAAGCGCCAACCAAAGGATATCTACTCGCGAAAGAAGAAAAATATGGCCGACGGCAATGGAGCACGAGTTGGATACAAGAAGAGGATTGGGCCTGGTCGGCGCTTAGCTTTAGACTTAGATGAACTTTTGTAGACAATGTTCTGAGAATGTAAAGTTCAACAGAGCAAGGCTGTAGGCGGTGTCCGAGGAGGAGGCATCACTGTCGGAGAGCCGCAGGATGAAGCCGCAATGAAGATTTCTGCGTTCGGACTTAGTCTCTTTTGTGGAAGTGGAATATCTCCATGGGAAAAGGCAGGAGGCTGTAGCCAACAAGAGTTTCACGAGACCGGATACCTTTTGGGCAAAGGACCGCTGAACAGGATTTGCTGCTGCGGGGAAGATAGTAGCGGGAGCTACCGTGAAGTCAGGCAGACCAATGATGCACCTTGGGCGGATAGACAAGCAGGTTGGTCCTGGCCTTCCCTCGGTTCTCAGAGCACTCTTCAGCCAAAGAATTCCCAGGTTTTGGCTTTTTGCTACCTAGGCTCCTTTAGCACCACCACCAGGGTCCAGGATTGGAAGGGCACCACTTCGGGGGTTAGAACTCACTCAGGCTGGGTCCAGGTGTGGGTTCTAGATGGTTAGAGCCTCTTCTGTCACTGAGGCTCTGCTCAGGAGGCCAGCCAACTGGCTCTTGGAGTCACTCTGGTAGTCCTGGGTTCAAGTGATAAAAACAGGGCTTAAGCAGCAGGCCAGCTTTCTGAGGGTTAAAGGCAGGCTCCAGGCAGCAAAGCAGTCCTTCTAGGTGCAGCAAAGTAGTCTTATGGAGTACACAGCAGGCCACAGCAGCAGGAGGCAGTCCTCTGAAGTCTTTATTCAGGTCCAGAAAGTGAAGTGAAGAGTGAGTCTGAGGGACCTGTTGTTATACCTGCTGCCGTCTTTGAAGTAGGAGAAGGTTCTAAAGAATTCCTTTGAAGTGCTTGAAGTTTCTGTACTTCCCTGCCCTGGCTCTTAGCTGGCTGCATGAACACTGCAGGGGTGACAAGTCCTTTGGGTGAAGGCAGACCACAGCCTAATCAGTTGCAAATTGTGCTGTGCCCAGCTGCTCAATCCCCCTCATCCTGCCAGGTGACGGCCCATCCAGGCACACCTAATCCCTCTAGTGTGTGGCTGCCTGAGAGGAATAAACCAACTGCCAACTACGCCCAGTCATGTGACCTAAGACAGGGTGCACGCACCAAATAGTTAGGGCAGGAAAATGGCAACTTTCTGAAAGTGGCATTTTCAAAATTGTAACTTAAAATTCAACGTTGCCATTAAAGAGGATTTTAAATCACAATACCTCAGAGACCAACCATGAAATGTTTAACTGTTTCCAATCAAAAGTTAGCACTTATTAAATTTCCTAAGGCAACCCAATGTTATCCTCTGGGAAAGGTAGGCCTCACAATAGTGAAAAACAAAGTTAGGAGTTTTTCACTACCAGGACATGTAAAACAAAAAAGTGCATGTCCAATTCTTTAATTACAATGCACTATGGGCTATTTAAGGCCTACCTTAGGGGTGACGTACATCCAATAAAAGGGGGAGTTTAAGGCTTGGCAAGTGGGTTATACTGGTAAGTCAAATTGGCAGTTTAAGACTGCATTCAGGCTGAAGTGGCAGGCTTGAGATTTTTTAAGGGGCTACTTAAGTGTGTGGCACTATACGTTCTGTATGCCCACTAATAGCATTTAATTTACAGGCCCTGGGTATATGAAATACACCTTTACAAGGGACTTATAAGTAAATTAAATATTCCAATCAGGTTTAAGACAGTTTTACCATGATTAAAGGAGAGATCACAAGCACTTTAGCACTGGTTAGCAGAGGCAAAGTGCAGAGTCCTAGAGCCAACACAAGCAATATGAGTAAAAATCAGAGGGCAAAGGCAAAATGTTTGGGGGTAGAGCATCCTAAGGCTCAAATGTCTAATAGTAGCCATGTTCTTGCACTGTAAGTGCTGCCAAATAAACAAACAACTAGGATTCCAGGACACCATTTTGTTTAATGGTGTTAAATTGTTTTTCGGAGCATTTTGTGGTATCTTAGACTAGATGGCCCCTTTTCATTTTTAAAGTACAAAAAAATGACAAAGTGTAAACACATTCCAAAAAGTCTGCTATTTCCCTCTTTGTTTTCATATCTCTTTTGATTTATAGATGTTTCCTTTATGGCATTTTGCCCATCCAATATTTTTTAGGGCATTGAATGGATTGGACCCAAGATTGTTTCGGCATGCCATACTATGTTTTTCTTTTTCTGGCATAGCACATGCTTAACAGCCAAACCGTCACCAATTGGGGCACAATATTAGGGGTGGGAGTAACATGTAATTCAGTGTAGCGTAATCAAGTGGAAGTGCCTAAGAATTCTGTGATATTACGCATAATTCTGTGAGAAGAGTAATTCTGCATTTAGTGCTATTTCTTAGTGCAAAATAACCCCCTTGCATATAAAATGGGGGCAAAATGGGCTAAGAACACGAATAGCTCAAAAACAGAATGCAAATAGCTCGCTGCTCGCTAAATGTGCTCTTGGGTAGGATCTTTCCCCAACGTACTCAAGGCATTTAGTGCTATTTGCTTAGCGCAAAATGCAGCAGAAAATAATAACAAGAGCAAGCTGTGCCCTTGCGATAAGATTTTTTCCCCCAAATTATTCTATAATTGCAGGAGTAATCGCGTTGCTATAGGTAATTCCACGTCAAAGAGTGATGTGGATTTACCGAAATTACTCCGATTACTCCTGCATAATTAAAATTCTGCCGGGGCCTACACAATATTTGCCTGAGTGTTGTGTTGCTGCTAGAGTGGGTGCTTCAACTGAATGGGCATCCCCCTGACCTTTGCCCAATATGAGAAAAAAAGAGCTCCTGCCTTTTTTTCAATTTCCATTGTGGTAAAGAAAATGTAGCCATCTCTTTCTCTTATTTGGAAGCACATGAAATATTGCTCTAACATAAGCAATCTAAAACTGGAAAAACAAAGCTGGCCTATTTCTGTGTAAAAACAACCAATATATAACGTTATTGCATAGGGGGTGGGCATTCCTTAGAGTCTTTCATAAGATACCTCTAAGCTGCTGCTGGTGTGTCATTGTTGCTTTATTGATATTTACTAGTATTTAGCAGATTCGAATAAAAACTGTAAGCTCTCTCTTGAACCAGCATTGGCAAAGTCTGGTATAATGTTTAGTTTTGTTTCTATTTACTTTTATTGTAAACATAGAGCCATCATGTTTATGTGCCATCATTTTTTTTTTAACTTTTATTCTTTTGTTTTATCTGTCATATGGTCGAAAGAAATTGTAAAAAACAAAAAAAAGCGGTTGCTGGGGTAAGAAATCCCAAATTCTGATATGCGTTTTGAAGTCTGGTGGCCTGCTGCGGTCAGCAGACCACCATGTCTGTGATTGCTTTTCAAAAAGCAATATATATATATTTTTTTTAACGCAGCCCATTTTCCTTAAAGGGAAATAGGATGCGTTTCAAAAAAGAAAAATGAAAAGTTTTCTATTCATTTTTTAAGAGAAGACAGTCTCCTGTGGGACCACTACCCGCTCTTAAAAAAATGTTTTTACAGGGGGAAGAGCTTGGCTGGCACGAAGATGGCCACCTTTAAGGTGTGCTCCTTTGGCCGTCACACAATCCTGCATGATCCTGGTGCCTAAATAAGACCGTGCTCAAGATCCCCCATTGCAACGCCTCCTTTCATCATCCAACAACTATTCCTGCAACAAAAACGGCATTCCAGCATCTGAGAGCGGTGGAAGGCTGACCTGCGGCCAATGGCGGGGCCTGCCTTCCGAGTGCCGAGGGGGTGCGGAGGTGGCTGCTCTACCACCAATGACATGCGGACTGGGGCAGGGTTGAGAGCTACCTACCTTCCTCTTTCCCGGCGCTTGCCCTGCCGGGCTGCCAATCCGATTTTGCTGCCTGAGTTTGGGCGAGGAGAGGTGGACTGGCAGCACGGGCGGAGGCGCGGACGCCATTCTTCAGCTGCCTGACCCCAGTTATATATGACTGAGCGTGGTTGCACCAACTCCCTGGATAAGGAGCAGAAGCGAGGACCCTGTGCAGGACTTGGGAGCACCTGTCTCACTGCCTGCACCGCTGCATGCGAGTGTGTGCGTATAGGGACACAACACCGCCATTGAAATAGGGGCCCAACTCAGACTTCAATGCAGGGCCGGCCGCGGTGTTCCTGATCTCGGTGAGCAGCGACGGGACCTCGCTTGCAACCTCTTTGCTGTGCCCTCAATGTGTGGTTGTTCTTTCAACTAGAGCTACGATTACACCCTCAGCCGGGCAACCTCAGGTGGGTACAATACTGTCATTGCTGGCAATCGATCTAACATCTGAGGCCTGCAGGTGCACACCGCATGGTGAGGGAGCCTTGCAGTGACAGTACCAGAACCACTGCTCATTGATGCCCCCTAGACTGATGCTCTGTACAAATGGTGGCATGTGATTCTGAGCAGGATTGCATGTGAGACTCAGGATTACTTAGTACTATATGTGTACCTGATCACAGCATGTACTGGAGTGAAACTGAGCTATCTGCACAAGCTGGGGGAAGCACGCAGCATCTGCTAATGAGGTGGAGTGTTGGGGCCCCCTCTCATGCTCACTGGTACACGCTTTAGCACCTCAAACCGCATTCATTGCGCTCACCCTAGTACCTTCTTCACTTGTGACCCTGAGTGTCCACAGTGATTCAGGCCTCCACAGAACTCATTGGAGGGCTAACGTGCGGGACCCTAAATTAAGCCCCCTCTGGACGCAGTTACAGGTCGTGTGTTGGTGGGGGGTCCTCTGCGGGTCTCTACCTATAGTGCTCTATGGAGCCACATGCGGTCCGGAGTGATACCCCCTTAGAATCCCTGCGATGGGCAAGACGGATAAATCTCAGACCAAATTACAATGTGACCTACGCAAGACCCCTAAGTCCCATGTGGGGGAGGCGAGCAGCTCGGAATCAGCAACAGAAAATTTGGAAATGGATGGGGACACAGATCTGAAACATATTTTAACAGCCATGCAGCACTGTCTTACGAAAATATATGGCAAGATTGATGCACTATCATTTCGGATAGATCGGATGTCGGAATGATTGGATAAGCATGCTGAGCGCCTTGATACTGATGGACGCTTAGTCACTGAGAGTGAAAATTAGTCGACCATGATGTCCATGATGCATAAAAAGATAGATAAGCTCTTGCTCACAACAGGCGAAGGCAGATGACCTAGAAGTCTGCTCATGCATCATAATTTGAGAATAGTGGGTATTTGCTGAAACTACATAGACAATATGAAACGTTATGTTGAACAACTCCTCATTGACTTGCTGGGGCGCAATGTCTTCTCACCACTGTTGGTGGCTACGTTCCCTTAATGGCCTTCCTCAGAAGGCAGCTGCCTGTCCATTAGGTAAGATAGTTCCATTAGCACTGCTGCGATTGCTTGACATCTCGTGATATGGTTTACTGCACTGTTTTCCATTTACTGCTGCATTATCCTTGCAATTATAACTGAGACTGACCTGCTAGCAATATAGCTTCCTTCTACACTAGGCACCTGCTATTTTTCATTGTACTGACCCTGGCGGCTATAGGCTGCCTGGGGCAATAGGCTGCCAGGCAACATCTGTCCCTATTTGTGCATCACCTGTTATTGTTCGGGTTTTTGTTAGGTGTGAGAAGTTGGCCTGGTATATGATGTCCACTAATTAAAGTGGGCACCTTGCACCAGTCCAAACAACCCTTATGGTGATTTATGAGGTCAAAGATAACCTTAGAAAGCTATCCAAGTGGTAGCTGTGGAGAGCAGCCTACAGGCTTAGTCTTGAAGGAATGTAAAGCAGCTTGTTTTACCAGAATGCAACCTTATTGTATTGGTTAAAGGAAAGGAGAACCACACAGTAGTTTATAAAAATATGTATTTATTATTATAACACACCTTAAATACCTCACAGTATCTGCTACACGCAGATAAACACAAAGCACACAATACTGTAGCAGAGAAACAAATGTAAGTAGCACTAATACACAGTGGGCTCCAGGGGAGACCAAACCATATACTAAAATAGTGGTATAAGAACCACAACTCGAGTCAAGACAGTGTCTAAAGGTTGTAGAATCGCTGGGACGCCAAGGAACCACCCAAGGTGCGTAAGGAGGGACCCCACGGAGGATGGGTGTAGTGTGAACATGACCGCGTGCTTTGTACAATTCAATGGGAGCGTCGACGTTGCAGTTTCAAAGTTTAAGGACCCTTCCCAGTGGATTACGAAGAAACCCTTAAGAACGTAGAAGGTTGGAGAGCCACCCCACCTGTGGATACTGAAGTACCAGAGTTACCTATCCCAGGGAAGCCGGGTGCATAGGGCTGAAGTGGCGTCGGAAACCATCGTCGATCTCAATGGGAGTCTTCAAAGAAATGCCACTGCTGGAAAGAAGAAAAGTGTCCAGTGGAACCCACAGGTAGATTCTTGATGGAAGGAACCTGAAAGCAGAGGGGACAGAGTCTGAGTCACTCAGGAGTGACCAGGGGCTCGGTAGACGAATGCCCACCGATGTCGGGTGCTTCAGGTGTGAAGGTGGAGACCATGACTCTACAGCCACGGGGACCAGGAGACGTCTAGGATGACCAGTAGCCGGATACGAGCTGTCCCATGAAGGATGTCGGGTGCTGAGGGGTCGGTGTCCGGCGGGAGCACCAACAAGCCTTGGCTGCGGCAACCCACGAAGAAGGTCGAGTAAGGTTACGGTCTGGCCCAGCAAGAACCAGGAGACTCACCACAGCAAGGGGAGTCAGGGCAGGCCTGGAGAAACCAGGGGAGCTCAAGAAAAGAAGTGCTGTCCCTCAAATGGACCCACAGGCCGGAGGCACAGGAGCCGTGAGAGGACCTATAGCAGTTTCACAGAGTAACAGCTTGCAGGGCACAGCGTGTGAGTAGGCCAAAGTCCTTTGTACGAAATGTGCGCAGAGGCTGGGGCTATCGATAGCCCAATGCACTTAGTTGGGGAATGCCAACAAGCATATGCACTTGCAAGAGTATGTGGTGCACAGGGGTTCGGGCTACGCGGTCCCCACAAGGGATACTGGCTTCAGACTTGGTGAGAGGGCAGCTCAACCTCAAGGAACATAGGAACCCACCTCCTATGTTGCTGGTGCCTTCGGAGTCTGCAGGAGCTCAGGATCAGCAGACCAGTCAGTAGTGTTATGGTGCCTGCGACTGCAGGGGAGTGACTCCTTCACCTCAAGGGAGATACTTCAGTTGTGCTTGATGCTCCACAGGTGCTGCACAGAGCCTGTATGGTGCACGGGCAAAGACGATGCTTTGGACGGAGAGGGAGACAAAGTCGGGCCCAGGCGAAGTCCAGAGTGTCCAGACGATCGAAGTTCCGTGGTTTCTGGTTCAGAATCTTGTCCACGTCGAATCTAGGGTCCTACAGCCAGGACAGTCCTTTTGTACCCACGGGAGAGGGTTGGACAGATTCCGGGGACCCTCCCAGGGGAGGGTCAGGACAGTGGGGAGGATACTCCCATGTCCTTTGTCCAGTTTCGCACCAGAGCAGGAGCCAACGGCTCCCGGGACTGGTTTGAACTGGACTATGCACAGGGACACTGAGTGTGATGCAGACTTTCAGGCACTTTGGAAGTGCACCCACCCAGCCCCAATACACTAACTCCTGTCTGGGAGGTGGTCACACCTCCCTGTGACAGGATGCCTATTGTCCTGCCTTCCCCTTCTTGAGCTTGGCTCAGCAGCAGGAGGGCAGAATTGTGTCTCTGGTCTGCAGCAACCATTTTGTTCTGCCCGGGTCGAGAAGGCTGGTACCGGGAAGACCAGTGACCCCACGAAGCTTGGTCCAGAAGGGTGGAATCATACCTCCCGCACGGATTACTGGTGTGGAGGTATGATTCCAAGTTGTTTGATACCAAACACAACATGTTTTGTTGCAGCCGTTTTCGAGATAGCATTTTACGCGAGCATATAATGCACCTGAGCACCTCTACCTATATGTCTGGCTGCGTCACCGACAACCCGGGAGAATGGTCTCTGAAGGCTGCAAAGGGGCTCTGCTCATGCAGGGGCACCTTCTCACGTAAAACCCAGCACCCTGCCTTCAGGATTGTCAAGGCCTGCTAGAGGGGTGACTGATAGGTTTTAAGTGTAGTGACCTATAGATATAGTAAACCTAAATCTTTCGTAAGTGGTGCAAGCACCAGCTTACACAGGCTCCACTGGCAGGCCTATAGTTCCATTTTGCATCCTGATTAGCAGGATCCCAGTCAGACTAGTCAAAAACCAGCAAAACACCAGGCAAAAAGTGGGGGTAACCATGCAGTCAGATCCTACCTTCCTACAGGAGGGGTCAGGGTGGGGCTGGGAGGGTTGACATATTGCTGTGTATGTTTTGGGTACTCATGGTGTGGTTGGGGGTAGGCTATGTTTGGTGCGTGTCTTTGTTAGGCACTGGCAATGGTCGCAAATACTGTATGATGCACAATTGTTTGTGTTGCAATATGGAACACAGGTGTTAGATGGTGGATGATGTCAGTAGTGCAGCAACAGGTCTGGCGGGCCGACCGCTGCTCTGATTTATGATGTGGAATATCAGGTACCTGAATGACTGTAGGAAGATTAGGAAGGTGGCTGCTTATCTCAGGAGGCACAGAATAGATTTTGCGATATTACAAGAAACGTACTTGTCACCAGGTACTGGTGTGCTGACACAGTGCAGAAAGCAGGGTACTTGTTACGCAGCTGGCTTTACCACTCATGCCCGTGGATTCCTGATTTGGGTACGTAGGGGGTTGGGAGTACGTCTTTAAGAGGCATGCAATGATCCAGCTGGCAGGTTTGTGATAGCGAAATGCTACAAGGATGATTTGGCGGTCCTGCTAGTTGGAGTGTGTGGACCGAATTACGATGACCCACAATTCTACCACTCTCTGCATGCAAGCCTCCTTCAGTGGGGCACTTGCCACAACTCTGGGGTGGTAATTTTAATTGCATACTAAATCCTTCATGTGATCACTCCAATGGCCCTCCTAGGAGACCCTCGTCAGCTGCTCGAGCCCTCATAGATATAGCCTCTAAGGAAGGCCTAATAGGTATCTGGCATCTGATATCTGGTTCCCCAAAGGCAAAGGGTAGACCTACTATTCAACAGTGCACAATATTCACACAGGTATAGACTATTGGCTTATGTTTAGGGGACTGGTGTCTCGGGTCCATAATTGCAAACTGTTGCAGAGAACTTACTCTGATCACTCGCCGGTGATGCTAGAACTCATGCTGGGCCCTCAGAGACTGGCATCCTTTTTCCTGGTGCTTTCCTCTCTATTCACTGTTGGATGCCGTCTTTCACGAGGAGCTGGAACAGGCAAATGAGGAGTTCTTCCACATTAATATGGGGTTTGTTGACAAATTTGCGACACTCTGGGAGACATTTAAGGTCAGTAGAAACAACGTGGTCGGGCCCACAGGTAAGTGTTTACACTTGTGATGACTCAATATGATGTAACAAAGTACAGACATCCAATGGATTTGTAAAAAGACCCCTCACTCACCAACCTAGTTGGTGGCATGCTTCATCATTGGGGTCCCAGCTGGGCAGCCGAATGCAACCCAGCTGTGCTTCGACGCCTGACTGCAGCGGAGCGGGTTTTGTTGTTCAGAGAGGTGTGTGGTCAGAGGGTGGTGAGGTTAAAAATGTCTCTAAGGAATACCCAAACGTAAAAACTTTATTTTTAGGGCCTTAGGACATGATTAAAAACTAAGGCAGGGATATAGCGAAGATAAAACTGGTACTTCAATATCCCTTAAGTGTAGGTCAACATGTTTCAGCCTTTTCCGGTAATTGTAAGGCTTTCTTCAGGAACAAGGTAGCGTAGAAAATAGTGAGGTGGCTACAAAAGTGGAGGTAGCCACGTGAGTGAAATATCAGCACACACGCTAAGGTGTGCTGTGTGTGTCGTGGAAGAACCGTACTTACGGACCCACTTAATGGTTGAAATATCAGCCAAGTTAAAAAAGATCAGACGGATCCTGCAAGGGGGACCTCCTGTAGTCAAACATTCTTCAAAGATGGTCTCCCACCATTCTAACCTGTTGTGTTCTTGACAGGATCCCGCCGATGATCATCGCTACCTTGATCCTGAAGAAAGCTTTACAATTACCGGAAAAGGCTGAAACATGTTGACCTACACTTAAGGGATATTGAAGTACCATTTTTATCTTCGCTATATCCCTGCCTTAGTTTTTAGTCATGTCCTAATGCCCTAAAAATAAAGTTTTTTCGTTTGTGTATTCCTTAGAGACATTTTTAACCTCACCACCCTTTGAGCACACACCTCACTGAACAACAAAACCCCCTCCGCTGTAGTCAGGCGTCGAAGCACAGCTGGGTTGTATTCGGCTGCCCAGCTGGTACCCCAATGATGAAGCATGCCACCAACTAGGTTGGTGGGTGAGGGGTCTTTTTACAAATCCATTGGATGTCTGTACTCTGTTACATCATATTGAGTCATCACAAGTGTAAACACTTACCTGTGGGTCCGTCCACGTTGTTTCTACTGTTACATTGGGGAAGAGGACGTACCCCTTTACCCATTCCTCGCTCTCCTGGTGTTTTCTACAGACATTTAAGGTCTACATATAGTGGGTCGCGATATCCAAACACGCTGGGGCTCTTCAGTCATTGTGCAACAGATTTGCCCGACTTGAGAAGGAGATCCCAGCTTTGGAGCTGCAGCACCAAGAGTCTGCATGCAGCTGTCTCCTGAATGATATTAGAACTAGGATGGATGAATTCCAAGATACTGCTCAGAGCGAGATGCACCATTTTGGAAAATATGCCACTGTGCTCACATATGGGGACGGGAGCGCCCGGGTGCACCTCTTAGGGCACTGCTATGGCCCAACGTAAGGTTGATGTAATACTTGAGGTGCAAGATGAACAGGGACTAGTACTTCATGATACTGAATAAGTATCCAACCGTTTCCATAGGTATTATGCAGATTTATAAATGTTGCAGATCCCATATGATGGATCGGCAGTGACCGATTGCTTGGTGCACATAGCCATGACATGGCTTACAACTGAACACAGGGAACATTTCATGACAACATTACACCCAGAAGAGATATGTGTCGCGCTTAAAGGTATGCCGACAGGTAATACCTTCGGTTGCGAAAGATGCCGGGTTGTCCCTGTTTTCTTACATGTACGACTCCCAGATTATCTTCTCTCTCTCTATGGAAAGTGCGGCCGGGTCGTCCCCCCTCCAGCTGGGCTTGAGTAAAATTGCATCATGGATGCAGTCAAATTATCTCAAGCTCAACGGAGAGAAAACCGAGTCTTGATACTTGGTAAAAATAAGGATCTCTGGGGCCCACAACATTGGCCCAGTGAGATGGGTGCACTTCCTTTACCCTCCTGCCAAGTCCGTAACTTGGGTGTCATCATCGATGACTCGCTAACTATGCATCATCACTCTGTCAAGGTGGCCGCCACATGTTTTACCATTCTGAAGTGGCTAAAAAAGATCATCTGGATGCTACCTGAGTCTACCCAGAGAACCGTAGTCCAGGCATTAATCAGCTCAAGACTGGACTACGGTAATGTTCTCTACCTGGGATCCAACAAGGAGGTGACTCGTAGGCTGCAGATGGTTCAGAACTCTGCTGCAAGACTACTTTGCCGGGTTCCTAGGGCCACTTCTGTCTCTGGTCACCTACGGGACCTGCATTGGCTCAGGGTGGAGAACCGAATCAAGTTCAAAGCCCTGAGCTACATGTTCAAAATTAAAATAGGGGCTGCCCCTCAGTACCTGCAGTCTTTGGTTTGCCCCTATGTCCCTCCCCGATGTCTTCGCTCATCCACTCAAGGGAAGTTCTCTATGCCCAGAATTAGACTATCCCAGATGGGTGGTAGATCGTTTGCATATCTTGGTCCCTCACTTTGGAATGCCCTTCCCACAGCTATTCGGAATGAAACGGTGTATGCCCAATTTCGCAAATCATTGAAGACTTGGCTTTTTAACCAGTAATCCTGTAAGCTGTTACACAGTCTCTGATCTGCCTCGGCGCCAGGAAACCTTTTTGGGTAGCTGCCGCGCCTTATAAATTCAATAAGTAAATAAATAAATGGATGGGCTCACTGTGGCCTTTTATAAGGCCTATCAGGAACAGCGTATTCCTCATTTGGTCATTCTATATGAGGAAATGGTCGGAACAGGAACCATGCCCGCTTCAATGCGTGAAGCCCTGATAGTAACTCTCCTAAACACGGGCAAGTCGCCAGATTGCTGCTCATCCTATTGGCCACTACCACTGTTAAATTTTGATACCAAACTCGACGCGAAAGCCTTGGATAACCGTTTGACACCACTGCTTCCAGGGGTGCTGAGACCGGAGCAGGCAAGCTTTCTCCCAGGATGGAGTCTGTCTTTTAACCTCAGGACATGTTCGGTGCCATCCAACTTATCGATCCGGAGACGGGCGCGGTAGCAGTGTTCCTCGATGTGGAAAAAGTATTCAATTTGGTCGAATGGGGATTCATGTCAGCGGTTTTAAGATGCATGGCTGTCAGGGAGATATTTTTGCAATCAGTGTCGGTCTTGTATATATCACCAACTGCTCAAATACGGGTCAATGGGGTGGTGACTGCCTCTATTTCTGTTACAATGGGCACTAGACAGGGTTGCCCCATATGCCCCCTGTTGTACTCTTTGGTGGCAGAACCACTGACATGTGCTCTCCAGGAATACCAAGGACACCAGGGATTACATTTCCCAGGTTATTAATTGGTCATCTCAGCATATGCTGAAGACACTTTGCTTTATGTCTACAATCCGGGAAGCAACCTGGCCCCTATGCTGCATGACGTAGTGCGGTTCGGGGGTACTCCGACCTCCGGGTGAACTGGGATAAGTCTATCATATTCCCTCTCACCCCGGTTATGACGCAGATCCCATTGGAATATCCATTGCAGTGGTCGACGGACTCCATCCGCTACTTAGGAATACAGGCACACACACCTGGGTCCTACTTGATAACTATGGAAGGGTTGCACAGAAATTCTCAGAAGTCATTGAACATTGGATTAAACTGCCCTTATAACTTATTGGGCAGGTAGCTATGATGAAGATGGTGGTGTTACCTAGTTTCTTATTCCTGTTTCAAAATATCCCGATATTGCTGCCTAGAGCGGTGTTTGGCAATCTATGTACCCTCTTGATCTGGCTGCCATGGGCCGTAAAACAGCCGAGGGTGCGCTGGGAGATTCTCACCCTACCTTATGATATGGGAGGTCTTACTGACCCGGATCTTGAAACCTATTATAGAGCTGCACGGAGCTTGTTTGCGCATTACTGGATCCATGGTCTGAAAGACTTGCCAGATTTGCAGCCTAAATGAGATGCTGTGGACCCACACATGTTGCCCCAAGCGTTATTTCAAGATCTGTCGCGGAAACAGGTTGTCTTTGACTCATTGAATTTCAGGGTCCACTCCTGGCGAGCCCTCCTGGAGTGGCATGCTGGCTCCTTATTTTATTCACCACTTATCCCACTTGCCTGGTGCTGTTGGTGTCCTCTGGGTTGGGAACGGGGAGCCGCAGCCGCTCTAGTGAAGATCGGTATTCGTACAATGGGGGACTTCTTTCAAGATGGCACAGTGTGCATGTGAGAGAAGGCCCGGGAATCTAATGCTAAACCCACAGCTCTCCTTCAATTCCATTACTTCCGAGCGAGGCACACTCTGAGAGAGTTATTGGGAGATGACCTACTAGAACTTCCAGAGATTCCTGCATTCACCTCTCTGCTGCAGATCACTACCCCTACTCATGGCAAGGTTTTAGGCGTTCGCACAGGAAGCGCATAGACTAGGAGTGACAAAGGCCCAGCTCGAATGGCAAAGAGATTTGAGGATAGTCATTATTGATAAGCAATAGTAATACTGCTGCTCCGTAATTAAGACTAGCTCGCTGAAGGGTAGACACCGACTACTACACTTCAAGTACATTAACAGGATACACTAAACTCCACACACGCACATCTCGCATGGTTCTGTCCAGGGATCCATGAATTCTGGTGAGCAGTGTTCCAGGAACTGGACCCATCACAGGAGAGAACCTGGTGTTTGCCCCATTGTTGGCGAAACTAAGACATGGCAGGGAGGTTACCTAATCGCAAATTGTGCCTTTGTACTTTGAAAAATGCCTTTATTTGAATTGCGAATGGCCCAATTCTCTGAATTGGGCTGTTTGTGAACGAAAAAATACTTTGTACTGGCCCTAAACGTTTCTAAGCACTGCCCAGAGAAAAATATTAGTACTAGTAAATAATATAAAAACGTAGTAGAATAAGAACAAAGTGAAGAAGAGGAAAGTTGAAAGGAAGAAAAAGAATAAAGATAAAAGGAATAACTTATTTTTAGAAAGCATTTTGCACTGTGATAAAATACTTATTATTGACCTCAGTGGTAATCATTTTGTTGCTAGCAGGAGGATAAAAGGCTGAGTTGGCACCTCTGCCGTTACATCTTGTGACCTACAGTTTAGATATATCTCCGCAGCAGGCGCTCCACCCACTGAGTCATTCTGTCAAGATAACAACAAATTAAGCTGTGGGTGCTCTGTGGAATCTGCTCCGTAGATTATCAACGCCCCCAGTGTTAGTATTCATTCTTGCTAGCGCTGGCCTTTATTTTGTATTACAGTGTGTGTGGACGTGGGTTTCAGCCTCCCTGCAGAAGACAATGACTGCTTGGAACTCTAATGAACACCACAGTGGGTGCATTCACCCTTCAGAGCAGCCTCGGCCAGTCTCTGAGTGCCTAAAATACTTTCTAGAGACTAAAGCCAAGAGATGCCATCAGGCTTATCTCCCTTCACTGGTCTGTTTCCTGGGAGGAAGTAGAAGAGAGACAGAGATTAAATATGTGACTGCATCGGCTAGGGGTTAAAGAGGGGTCACGTCAGTGACATACAAGGCCTGGCCCAGTTTAGGAAGGAACTCCCCCACAGAGAGGCAGGACAGTTAGACTTTTTGTAAAACTGACAGCATCATTAATACAGCTGTCAGCTGACTCCATGTCATCAGGATGACTTTATCCAGCTGAGTTTTCAGACATGATGGGCTGCCATGACCCCACCATGCCACCATGACCACATTCTAGTCATGTCCACCCAGTAGAGTGAGGCTGTTTGAGCATTTTTGCCAGGGCTGATTTGGATTTCCAGTCTGGCTCTGTTCACCAGTCCAGTGTGCGCAGCTATCTGGACTATGGGCCAGTTGTAGTAACCTGTTTTGCGGTTGCAAACACTCTGATTCGCTAAACTGGAGTGTTTGTGATCACAAAATAGGCATTTCTTCTGTAGTCACCCTATTTTAGAAGTAAGCAAACTTTTTCAGACTTCTAAAGTTGGTTTGTGAATGGTTACTGATTTGCAATTTGGAAAGGGCTTGTTGTGGACATCCCTTCCAAATTGCAAATCTGTGCTATATATATCCTGGCACAAACCAGTAAAAAGTTACTAACTCCCAAGTTGGGGTGGTGACCTATTTTGGACCTCTCCCCTTCGTGAATTGGAATAGAAATGTCAAGGGGGCTAGACAATAGTCTAGAGGACAACTGCCAATTCTTAATGAAACTTTTAAAAAAACTAAACATTTTTAAAAGCAGCCCTGTTTCCTTTAAGGAAATTGGGCTGCTTTAAAAAAAAAAAAAAACTTTATTTAAAAACGACCACAGAAAAAGTGGTCTGCTGATCCCTACAGGCCACCATACCTGCGATTGTGACTGATTGGATTGAGATGCAAACTGTGACCTAGATTATGAATATTAATTATGTCAGTCGATTTGGAAGTCATTCTGAATCTTTATTTTGCGAGCCAACCTATTAGTACATAGATCTGTTTGCAAAATGGGTTTCTGGTCGCAAATTGCTTTTTGCAGCTAGAAGCTTAATGCACAAGGCCCTCAGTGTTTTGTTTTATATTCATGAACACCCCACAGTTATCAATGGCGTATGCAGTACAGAAGCAACCAGCAATGACCAACCTTGTTTTGATTGCATATTTGACAAGGGTAATGCTCTGTAGCGTCATGTTTTTGCATCCATTCCAGTTGTGTAGATTGAGTTAGGGATTATAGAACAGCCTTCTTCCCAATTAGCATGGGCAGACCTGCTTAACAAACATACCCACATACACTCACACAGATACACACGCACACTCACGGATACACAGAGACACACATACACACACACTCAGACACAAGCAGACACACCCATCCCCTCCCACCTAAGAAGTGTACTAAACATTTTGCAAATGTCTCTCTCCCTCTAACTCCCCTTCCCCGCTCCCTGGAAATTTGTCCTGAAATCACATTACTTAGTTTGGCATGTATTTCTTGCCTAACGTCCTCAAAACTGCTCCGGGGTGATTGAACATTATCCTGTGTTGAGCTTTCCTCTATCGCTTGGAGATGCTTGCTATTCAATTTAAATGTTCAATATTTTCTAAGTTATTTCATACTTATTAGCCCTCTTGTTTTGATTTGTCTGCAACAATCATAAAACTGAATGGAACTTTTTTCTCAGTCTTTGTCAGTTGCTGTTATACCTGTGCAATGTCCAGGCATATCAATGTATAGAGACAGGTCCTGCTTTTTAAAAAAAATAAAATGCTGGCATGCAGCAAAGGTACTGGGGGAGCATGAAGAACTCCGCTGGACCAGTGTCTGCTCTCTATGAGGCTGGCCAACAGGATCCCCAAAGGAGAAGCCATTGCCACCCGAGCTCAGAGCTCAGTCACTGATCCACTGTTTGCAGCTCTGGTCACAAATCATTGATACCTTTCATTGCCACTGGCAATTCGGATTTGGAAAGAATCTGAAAGGCTTTTAGCACATTGCAAAACACTCTTTTGCAGTCACAAATGGTGTAATGTTGTGATCACAGGGTTTGTGACCCCAACAGTCTTTCACACAAATGAGGTCCGATGTTGGATGACAACATGTAAAGGGAGCAGGGACATGCGTACACTGTTTTTTTTAGCTGAATGTAGCAGCTTAGGGGGATCACAGCATTGGCCCTCCATTGGTACTGTGGGACACCTGATTGATAAGCTTAGAATTACAAACAGCAAATCAATGTTAATTATATGATGATGCGAATAGTTGTTGCTTACCTAAGAAATGCGGAGAAGACCTTTACGTCAATTTCTGTTGACGTTTTGCATTCCAAAGCATCCACTCCAAATTTAAAACAGGTTGTGATGCATAAGACACTCCCTTGAGTCTACCGCAGAAGACAAGCCTACTGATATTTTAGGATTATGTATTGCACAGTTTGGATGTGCTTATCCTACAGTGATGAGTAATAAGGTAGGAGGTTCACCTCAAGGTGTGTCTGATGCTTCTAAAGCCTTGCAGTTCCCTGGTATAATTATGTTGAGTAAGACACTGCAATCTTCCTCTTAAGGGTGGGTTACTATAATGGTGTGCTTATCACTTTAACTCTTCCTGTGCCAGGAGTTAAAATTGTAAAATACTTCTGGGGGTAGGAAACTGCCCTACTGGGATAGACAGGGTGAACTCTTCAGCCTCTTGGCCCTGCGAGAAACAGAGCAGTGTTTAATTACGCCTCGGTGGTTTGATGTATGTCAAATCCTATCAGTGGCTGTAGCAGTAAATAAATATTAGTTTCTTTATCATCTATGTATTTCTAATTTAAGATAATCGCATAAAATTGGCATTTCTCTTTTTTGGGGAATTACATGTTCCTCAAAGTGAATCAGTCACACTCCTCTTGAAATCTGCCTTGCAGTGACTTTGGAACGACCTCTGTTGAAGTAATTCACTGCTTACAGTCCCCTTCGAATTAATATTTTCTAAACTGGAAGCCTACTATTTGTAACCAAGCATTATTTTAGGAGAATACGGTTTCCCATTGTAGCACTCCCAAAGAGGATTCTCGATAGCAGGCTCATCAGCCACGTTTGCACAGGTGATACATTTAAAGCCATACTACTGCTGTTCTGGAATTGCCGATTAATTGAGATAAATGCATAGATATTTATCTATTTTTATTACTCATTATATGGTAGGATCGCCAATAGGCAGTAACATGCACAGCATTTGAAGTTAATATTTTCTTATAATAGACGTTATTCTGACATCATAATGTGCATGTAATATGAAAATGGCACACACAGGCACTTTTAGTAAACTATTACAAGCAACCTGTGATGTCAGAATGCTCTTCGGCCATGGGGAAGGAAGTTAGTGATGTAGCAGAAATGTCATTTCATTTGTAGGGGTGCATTATAATCACACATGCAGAGCGCGCCCCCATATAATCCTTTGTCATGTTAATATGAAGTGTTAGGATCTTGAAATGTAACAACGTAAAATGAGATGCATTTAGAACATTGGATAGAAATGTAACAGGTTAAAGTAGAAAGTAAATGTACCGACCCTAACGTGAAGAACTTGTGTTGTGCAACTGACAATCATTCATTATTAAATGTGTTTATTAGTTGTGTCATTTTTCATGTAGGTAGGAATATAAAATGAACGTGCCTTATTTTTTATGCAATCTCGTAAAGCTCATGCGCCATTTCTCTTATGTTAGCTGAATCTTGTAGGCCTGAAATGCATTTCCCTGGAAGCTCTTGCTTTAGAATTAACAATTTGAATTTCATGTGTGCTGTAGATTTCGTTCATTCTCACGTTTAGTGTTGCAGGTGGAAGAAGGGCCCTTGTTAGCTAGAATAATGTCTTTGTTTTATTAGTTAGGCAAGGAGAGAAGGGGATACATCACAAGCTAAAGGCTGATAAGGAGAACTGTTGTATTTTCACACCGGAGAAGGCCTGAGAATCAAGGTCAACATGTTACAATTCAGGAACATCGCTGTCCCGTGGAAAAGTACCTAGGAGATCGTGGTCAGAGCGGATTGCGTGACCTGCAAGCATTCTTGGGAAGATACCTGTAATATTGGGACGTTGCAAGTAGGGAAAAAAGCCCACTTCTTCTCTGCCTTTAGAGGGAGAGCATCTCAGAACGATCTCTGTCTCGATAGCTTTATGCTATTCGACCCATCGATGGTGGAGAGACTTCTTAGGAAGACTACACATGCTGACACCTTTTCATTTCTCTCCTTGAGGATGCTTAAGTAGGGATGTCACTTTAGAGCTACTGTAGGGATAGATTGATGCTTTATATTCATCAGCCCTCGATGCAGGGAAATTTGGACTCATGCTTTCTGATCCTCTGCATCCTATTTCTTGAGTTAATTGTTTTGTGCATGTTGCATCGATTCAACTTTATTCGCAGATTTGGTTTTATGTTGATCCCAGTGAATTTCTGCACTCTCATTTTGAGGTGTCTCTATGTCCAGTTATGTTTAGCTTTGTAATAAGCTAACTAACCTTACCTAGTTGTCTGTGGTTACTATGTGTCCAGAGAAATTCCAGTTGAATTGATTGGCATTATTAATGATTTTCTCCCCTCTACACTTACATGCTGCTAAAAAGAACCATTGGATTGTCTAGAACTTATGGGCCCGACCCTTTCAATTGGTAGCAGTGTAGGATGGTTAGCACATGAAGTGAGGGGAGAATCCGGAATTAGTCTTACGAGGTATGGAACAAAACGGAGTCAGCGCTGATTCACGGTTACCGGAAGCTCTTACGGTACCGATTACTATTGGTTCTGTTGTTCCTGTGTATGACCCGAGCTCAGTGGGAAACCTTAGTCAGCGGCAGTCCAATCAGGCAGAGGGAATCGGATTGGGAAGGTCAGGGAACACAAATGGAAATCGTCCATCTCTAGTGCCTATGGAATCTAGTACCCCTTTACCAGCCACTGCTGATCCTTCGAGAATACGTATTGGTTCCAGTACTATACGATCCATGCCTATGGTGAGCAGTAGCTCAGACTTGAGGATGTGGGAAACACCAGTGAGGTGACCAGTGGGTGCGACTTCAGAATCTAGTGCAAGTCAGGGAGTTGCGGGAAATCAACATGTCCTAGATGATACAGACTTAGAGACTTGGTTGAGAGATCACAATAACAGTAGGGAAGGTCAGAACAGTATATCGAGTCAGGGAACCATCAAGGCTGCAGTAAAGGCAAAACTATTGATGTGGTGAGGTTGAAGGCTGAGGTAGATGAGATTATCAGTGGGAATTTACCTTTGGAGAGAATAGAGACCATGAGTCAGATGACCTGTTGTTTATAGCGAAAGATGTCACCCGCAAGGTGAGACAATGACATGAGAAGTTGTCAGAATTAGCTCAGAGGTACGAAGTGTACTTGTCTCAAACAAAAATGCTACAGGGAAATCATAGCATAATTATAGTGATCAGGAGCTGGAGGAAAAGAGAGTGACCAGATTGAAAACACACATCCGAGAGTTGGTTATAGGAATAAGGGCTTGGAGTATGCTTTATAAGTGGGAGGAAAGGTGGTCTAAGAAGAAGAGTGTTAGAAAAGGGGGAACACCGGAAGTTGAGGCGTATCCACTATGAGAGGTGCCTGGTGGAGGGTATGTGCATGTCCCATGGAGTAGAGAGGACCTAGCTGCATTCACAAATGATTTTCCTAGGTTGAGAGAAAAACCTCCTGAATGGTACAAGCAAGTCGATCGCTTTGTCAAAATCTCGAAAGTTTTGTGGATTGATTTAAATACTCTGTTTGTAATTGTGGTCCTTAGTGATCTATGGTCTGCATGCAAAATCGCTATTGATTGGCCTGCTGCTGAGCCACAGAGGGATCCTGTAACTCATGGTCCTTTGCCTTTGGTTATGAAAAAGTACGATCAGGTGATCACATGGTTGCAGTCCAAAATAGCCCCACAAGACATCGATTGGGTTAAGAGAGATCGAACGACTCAGGAGCCTAAAGAATCAGTGCATGCCTATTACGGGAGGCTCTTGAAAGCCTTCAAGCAGTACAGTGGGTTAAATACGCTCAACCCCAAAGACATGGGACAATTTGTCTCAAAATGTGTGACAGGATTGAGGCCAGATATCAGCCACATGATCCAGCAACATTTGATCTGCTGGCAAAATAAATCTGTTTACGAAATTCTACGGTATGCCAGGTATTGAAGTGATGAGGTGGATTCCAAGCATTGGAGGATAAAGAAAAAGCTAATGCTGGTACAAATGTGAAACACACAGAAGGAAGAGCAGGTGCAGGCAACAGGAGGGACAGTAAGCCATAATCAAGGGAAGTCCTAGGAGGTGTTCAGGGCACACCAGATTCAGCGGGACAAGGAAGAGGATGGTGTAGATCCCAAAACGCGGATAGATATCACTACGATGAAAAAGACAACTGCCTGTCATTTTTGTCATAAGATTGGGCAGTGGAAGTGCGAGTGTCGCTTAAATCAGGCGAATCAGGTATAGGAGGGAGATCTTGTGCAGGTGACAAACACGGTAAATCAGTTATCTACGGTGACAAGGCCAAGATCCATTAATGCGGGAGGGAATCAGAATCAGTTAGTGCTACCCAGAGAATCTCACAGGGCAATCGAATATACCATCAGATGCCCTTTGTGGAAGCGCTAGATGGATTCTATCAGGACACGTCCCAATGACGGTGCTTGAGGGGGAAGGAAGACTGTACTCTTGGAGCAGTCCTAGAGGTAGACCAGAATGGACAATACGTAGAGGCAGATTCTAGTTGGTCATCCCATTACATTTTTTATTGATTCTGGTGCTACCCGTTCTTTTGTGAGATCTGCAGTAGTCCCAAACCTACCCCTCTCTGGAAAATCAATCCAAGTTGTAAGTGTTGCCAACAAAATAATGACAAACCCTTTGTCGGAAGAGATGCCGGTTAAGATCGGAACATTCCAGAATCATCACCAGTTCGTGGTGTGCGCTTCGAGTCCAGTCTGTTTATTAGTGCATGATCTCTTATGTAAACTGAAATGTACCATCTATTCTACGCCGAAGGTTATTGAGTTGCAGACTTATGACAATGACATTGCTTTCAAACTAGCAAATCAAAGTCATTGTGTAGACGTGTTTCCTTTGCTGACAGTGGAGGACATGCCGCTGGCCTTGAGAGACACTCTCCCTCCGGTGGTATGGGACTTCACGGGAGAGGATATTGGACAGATTCGAGGAGTTGAGCCAGTCCGCATACAGATCAAGCTTAATGCAGAATTTCCTAGAACACCTCAGTTCAACCTGACCCCTGAAATGGTGGCAGGGATTACACCTGTGATTGAATCTATGATTGCACAGAGCACACTGAAAGAGATCATAGGAAGTCTGCAATTTGCTCATCATGGGATTGCAGAAACCGAGCAGAAAATACTACATAGTTTAGGACCTTAGAAAGGTGAATTACATGTTGTCCTGTGGTACCGAAATCATCTGTTATCCTATTTCAGACTCCTTGTGACGCTGTCTGGTTCACTGTGATCGACCTTTGTCAGGCATTCATCTCCATTCCATTGCATGAGGAAAGCCAATTTTTATTTGCTTTCCGCCCGGAAAATCGTGTCTTAACATGGTGTCGTATCCCTCAAGAGTATACTGAAAGTCCATCCATCTTCAACCAGGTCTTGAAGAAGAACCTCGAGAGCTTGATTTTGCCCCAAAACAGTCCAGTATATTGATGTCCTCCTTATTGCATCCGAAACACGGGAGGCTTGCAGGGATGATACTGTTGCCTTACTGAATTGGGCATAAGGTGTCCCGAACTATCTGACTGAAGTTCAATACTTGGGGCATCGAATATAGAAAGGCCAGAGGAAGGTGTCGCCTGAGCGAGTGAGGTGATCACGAAAATTAATCCCCCCACTACCCAGAAAGAGGTCAGCATGTTTTTGGGAATGGTTGGCTACTGCCAACAGTGGATTCCGAATTTCTCTCTGATGGCAAAACCTTTACAGATGTTGACCCACAAGGACATGAGTGATCCAGTACCTTGGGATAACGATTGCCTACTTACCTTCTTGGAGCTGAGAGAGTGCCTTTGTCGTGTTCCGGCTTCGGAACTCCTGATTACAACAAAGCGTTTTTGCTGTTCTGTCATGAAAGGGAAGGTTGTGCTCTTTCTGTACTCACCCAGACACATGGAGGTGCCCATAGACCAGTGGCCTATTTCTCAGCTACATTAGATCCTGAAGCATTGCCCGATTGTCTCAAATATGTTGCTGCAACAGGTGTCAGTATTGAACGATGTGAAAGCATTGTGATGGGTCATCCACTTACTGTATATGTACCACACTCAGTTGAACTCTTGATGACGAGGACCAAAACACAGCATTTGACCAATAACAGGCTGACAAGGTATGAACAAGTTCTGCTTGCTGCAGAAAATGTAACCTTAAAGCGCTGTTCTGTGTTAAATCCAGCTACCTTGTTGCCTGTTCCAAATGCTGATGGTGAAGATTGTGAAGACCATGACTGTCTGCATGTTACTGAGCTTTGCACCAAACTGAGACCTGACATTGTCGTTGAACCATTGTCTGATCCTGACCAAGTCCTTTTTGTTGATGGTTCATATCTAAGGGACAATGAAGGTAATCTGAGAGCAGCATTTGCTGTCTGTACCACCTCTGGAGTTGTGGAAGCTACTTGTTTACAGGGAGTACACTCCGCACAAGTGGCCGAGATCATTGCCTTGACCTGTGCATGCCTTGTCTCTGAGCAGATCAGTGTCACCATCTATACCCGTAGCCAGTACAGTTTCGGTGTAGTTCATGACTTCAGAGAGGGTTCCTAACGTCATCAGGATCTCCCATTACGAATGGGGAATATGTGAGACAATTGTTGGAAGCATTGCAGTTGCCAAAGGAAGTGGAGTCATAAAGTGCGCTGCACACGGGAAGGGAGAAGATTTTGTCACCATAGGAAACCGCTACGTGGATGAAGTTGCTCATTTTTGTGCCAAACACGCATGCATTTTCAATTGAGAATATGTTGGCGAGAATACAGAGAAGACCGAACTCAGCATGATGTTAACTATTGTAGACACATGGGCTAAAGATAGGTGGTTACAATTGGAAGCAACAGATCAAGAACAAGTGGGTTGGATTAGAGCAGGCTGTGAGAAGGGAGAAGATGACATTTGGGTTTCAACTGATGGTAGGGCAGTGTTACTGGATTGTTTGCTGAATCCAATGGTAAGGCAGATTCATGGAGCTGCTCATATAGGGAGAGATGCAATGGTGAGATTGTTCACGCAGACTTGGTTTAATCCTATATTCTGTGTAATTGCAGAGGCAGTCTGTCACCGGTGTGTTAAATGCCAATAAATGAATAAATGAATGCTGGGAAGAAGACTGTTGTTGCCTTGAGCCACATTGGGAGATCGTGGGTCCCTTCAATTGGATATAATTGGACCTTGTTGAGATGCCTGTATGTAATGGGTTGAGATACATTTTGGTTGTTGTGTGCATCTTTTCTCTGTGTTTGGAAGCTTATCCAACTAGAAGGTGTGACAGCCTCACTGTAGCAAAGATATTGTTGAGGGAGCTTATACCGCGCTTCAGATTTCCAACTACATTGGAGTCGGATAGAGGAACTCAATTCCAAAGCTTTGAGGAAAGAATCAATTCCGCTTCAAACTCCCCACGCGAAATCTTTAAGATCGCTAAGCATCTTCTAAAACTACCAGTCAGGGATGCCCCCGCTGACGGCTCAAATGCGAGTTGTGACGAACTCGCAGAGTTCTTCTCTAATAAAATCAAGGATATCTATAACTCCTTCCCCCCCCCCACTTCCACTGTTAATCCACAGCTCATGGAGCTTTCTGTGTCCAGTGAGCACTCCCTCAAGGAAATTACCTTGATGGGTATGGACACTCTAGTGAACATATGTGCCTCAGTAAAATCCGGCTCCTCTAATGACCCGGCACCCCCCCAAATCCTAAGTAAGGCTGGGGATACAGTCTGGCCGGTGCTACTGAAGTTGATTAACTCCTCCATTTCGACTGGACTATTACCCCCACAGTGGAAACACGCCATGGTGAGGGCGCTATTAAAGAAACCCAGCCTTAACCCCGATACGCTTGGAAATTATCGCCCTATCTCCCTCCTCCCCGGGATCAGTAAAATGCTAGAAAAGCATGTTAACTCAGTTATTTCTGCCTTTCTCGAATCCCACAACATACTTCACTCTTCGCAAACCGGATTCCGCCCCCAACACGGGACTGAAACCGCGTTACTTGCAGTAGTGGAAAATGCCAAAAAGATATTGACAAAGGTGGATCAACAGCTATCATCCTTCTGGACCTCAGTGCCGCTTTGGACACTGTTAACTATGATATCCTGATCCACAGACTGTGGAATGTCGGACTATTAGGCAGTATTATCACCTGGCTACAGTCCTTCCTCGAGGACAGGAGCTTTCAAGTCTTTGAAGGAGATAACTTCTCAAACCGGGTCCCACTTGGCTGCAGCATCCCTCAGGGCTCATCTCTGAGTCTGATGTTGTTCAATGTCTATATGAGCCCACTGGCACAGATTTTCCACCCTTTTGGGATAAAAATTGTTACCTACGCCGATAATACCCAATTAGTGGTGGCCTTAAATCATCTAGGAAATACCTCGTCCAGTCTAGGCCCCTGCCTGGAGAGAGTCGCCAAATGGATGGAATTCTCCTTCCTCAAGTTGAATAGAGATAAAACGGAGCTTATGCTGCAGGGCAACTCACCCATTTCTGTCATCGGCCCAGCTAGGCCAAGCTGTCTTGGCTCTCCACCCATGCCTAAAAGCCAGATCAAAAGTCTCGGCATGTGGCTAGATCGATCACTCACATTTAATTATCAGGCAAAGAAACTGGCCGCATCCTGTTATGGCATCCTGCGGATGCTCCGCAAAGTTCTTCCACTTCTCCCCTTCTCAGCAACGAGACTTATGGTCCAGGCCTTAATTCTCTCTCGCCTCGACTATGAAAATGCTTTGTATTTAGGAGCTCCTAGGGCGACCACAAACAAACTGCAAGTCATCCAGAACTGTGCTGCATGTATGCTCCTTCGGATTCCCAACAGCCACTCTGCAAGACCTGCTCTGAAAACCTTGCACTGGCTCCCGATTGCGGATAGAATAAAATTCAAGTCCCTATGTATTGCTCACAAATCCTTCTGGAAGAAAGGCCCCCCAATCTTCCAATCCATCTTTTCCCCTTACCACCCTAACAGATGCCTCCGCTCATCCAGTCTCTACCTAGCCTCGGTTCCCAAAATCAATAGGATGAGAAGTGGCGGCCGGTCTTTCTACTTCACCTCTGCCAAACGCTGGAACACTCTCCCCCTCCACCTACGCTCAGAACTCAATCTTCTTCCCCTCCGTAAACTTCTGAAAACTTGGTTTTTCCAAAACCCCACCTACTAAGCTGTTGTGACTTGCCCTATCTCTCTGTTAGCGCTGGGATGCCTTCGGGTAGCCATGCGCTCTACAAATATCCTTAACATAACATAACATAAAGCGAGATCATGAAGATGTTGTGTACTGCCTGGTGTGGATCAGAGACTGTATTGTAGTTACAGGCATTGTGGAGCAGATCAGTGGGACACTAAACATGAAGCTGGCAAAAGCGTGTGCTTCAGCATCTTTGAAATGACCCAGCGCATTGCCCTTGGTCCTAATGAGCTTGCGCAGCATTCCTGATAGGAGAACTGGGCTATCTCTGCATGAGATTCTCATGGGAAGGGCGATATGATTACCTGCAGTACCGTCTACAGCTTTGAAAAACATCACAGATGACTTGATCCTTGACTATTGCAAAGGATTGGCTGATATGGTTCGTTCTGTGTCTCACCAGGTTGGAGCTGCAACTGCACAGACATCGAAAGACCTCGTCACAACATGAGCTCCGGAGATTGGGTGCTGGTCGGAAAGCACGTGTGAAAGAACTGTCTTGACTCACGGTGGCGGGGACCACACCAGGTGATATTGGTGACAAATAATGCTGTGAAGTGTGGAGTAGTACCGAACTTGATACACGCTTCACATACCTGACGAGTCTCAGGGCCCTCTGATGAAACAGGTCCTCTCCCAGAAGCGATTCCAACCATATTCGCAAGGTCACTGGAGAGGACAAGCCAAGCTGTGCAGGTTCCTGAAGAGGCTGGATGCCCACCAGGTCAATCTACACACAACCCAGGTATAGACTCTGAGGGAGACGGTAACGTTGCGAGTGGTATAGAGTCTGACTCAGCAGAAGAGACTGGTGTGGAAGTCAAGGAAGAAAGAGGTCGCAAATGAGTCGTGGCCTGTGAGACAGAAAAGAACAAACTTGAGACTTGCATCTGAGAAAGAACTTGCACCAATAAGTGAATCATCTGAGTCTGATCTGTGTGAGTCTAGACAAGCTCAAGGGAGTGTGAGGAGGTCAAGGAGAACAAGAGTGCCGTGTCAGAGATACCCCTCTACCGAGTGGACTTACCTAGCTACAAATGCCGGGGAGAGTTCGATACTGATTGTCTAGATCCTGCTGAGAATTCCTGAGATAGAGGCTAAAGCAATCTTGTCATTGACTGTGCCTTATCCACCAAGGTTGAGTGGTTTATGGACTCTGATCTTGGAAGACATCGAATTCCCGAGCTTTGGAAATCAACCATGAGTCATCGATGAGATTGGCTCTGATCTCATAAGGGATGTATATTGAACTTTGAACTGTAAATAAAAACATTTTGATTGAAAGAAGATAACTTAGGCCCGAGTGGAAGAAGAGAAAAAATAGGGATTTTCCCTTTAGAAGAAGAAAGAGGGTTAAAGAAGTCTTCCAAGCTGTGTAAATGCTGTGCCAAAGACTGTTGTGAGAATTTAGGATCCAAAAAGAAGTTGCTCAAAGACTTTGTTGCCAGTACATAAGAGACAGAGAAAAGAGACTCTATGTATTAATCCTCTTACAGCTACAATCCGAGCCACTTTGAAAATGGAGTCTGGAAATTCGAATCATAGGCACAAATGTATTATATTTACACTTATTGTAGGGGTAATCATAGTGATAGCTGTAGTCATTACTGTGTCCACGAAGCCGAGGTACAGGAAGTCGGGGTACATGGGACATCCACACCTACCATTACTGCCACAAAAGAGGGTACATTAGGATCTGACAGAGGCTTAATAGAGCAAACTAGTCGCTTGTTGCATGTAGACTTGTCTAAAGGTGATTACACGCTGAATGCTTATGTGAAAATGCTGTATGAATACGTGAATTCTATGGATGTGAGAGACTGTTACATGCGTATGCAATTGCCTGATTCGGTCAAGGAGGGTATCAGGTATATTTCATAAACAGGAGTGTGCAGTTCCTTAAAGTTAAGACAAAAGGGGAGAGGGTAGAGTGTTCCAGGTTAGGGGGATATGCTCCAATAGGAGCAGGTGCCCTCACACACCCCGTAGGGTGTCATGTTTCATCATTGGGCTTGCTCCTCGTCGGGCCGGCGCCTAATTAATAATTCCACGATGGTGCTAAGACAGTGTATGTATGATGGCATATAAGTACTGTAAATAGTGTACTCCTACTATGCGCTTCCTAACCTAGTTGCTTAGAGCGGGTGTTCTGCCAAGAATCCCCTACTGGATGATCTAAATCCCCATTACCTGAAAGCAAGGTATGTAGATCCCCATCATGGTCACAGGTTGGACATCCCTCCACGCAGAGGGTGAACAGGAATCATCTGGGCTGATGCACCAACATAGCGATGACCTTGCAATGGCAGCAGAATGCTCCTCTCCCGAGTTCGAAAGAACGTGTGTATTTATAAAAACAGCGTCCATGCTTCCGTGTCGAGGCCTCAGCCAAACTGACATTGTTTATAGTCTCTATGATAGTGTCATAGCCTTATGGACAAATAATAAACAACAACATTTGCACAATGTATGTTCAGGCCTTGTACTGAATGCTTAAGGTGTTGTGATAGTGTACTTGCAAAGTGGTATTGTAAGCAATGAGGTTTCAAAGAAACGAATCATGCACTGTCACGCAAGCAAACGTGTGTCAAAAGTCATCGTGTGGCAAAAGAAGGCAACTTTAGAAATGCGTACATCTAAAATGGTAGTGCTTCTTTCTGGGCCTAACCTAGCCATTTGACACCTTGTAAGACCCTAGTAAATGGTATCCCTGGTACACAAGGCATGGATACTAAAGAGTGTCCCTAAGGGTTGCAGCATGTATTGTGCCACCCAAAGGGACACACATACAAACTGCATGCAGACTGCCATTGCAGGATGTGTGAAATGGTGCAACCCATTCCGAAAACACAGCATTGCACACATCCTGTGGGCAATGCCCACACACACTGCATGTACTATATGTAAGCTCTAAGGCAGGGTGTATTATATTACATGTGAGGGCACATCTGCATGAGCAGATGTGCCCCTGTGATGCCTAGTTCCATTGCTAGTCATTGCAAGTTTTCAGGAAGCCATTTTAAGAATATGTACTGGGCACTGGTCATTACAAGATAACCAAGCTACATGACGGCTTCACTGAAAGTAATGGTATTTGGTATCAAGCACCTCATCTTAATAAATCTGTACTGATGCCAGTATTAGATTTATGAAGACATGCACCCAGAGGGCACATTAGAGGTATCCCCTGTAACCCTACTAATCTGTTAGTGGGTTGGCCGACTGGTATCTTCCAGCCTGCCACCACAGACAGGTTTCTGACCCTCTGCAAGGAAGAGCCCATGCTGTCAGAGGTCAGGAACAATGCCTACTCGGCAGATGTTGTTCTCACCTCCTCCAGCAGGATGACTACCGATTTAGCATATCAAGGCCAGAAGCTTCAAAGCCTCTGCCGCCTTGGACATGCAACCCTGGCTTCCCCCAGACCAGAGGAATGCCACCGCCTGCCCTGGGGCCCATTTGGCACCAGAGCAGGCAGGAAATTAAATATTCAGGTGGTGTGTTACACTCACAGGCTAGTCACACCCCTATGGTGGGCTCCCTGAAGTGAACAGCAAAAGAAGGGTTTCACCATCTTGATTTTGGTGAAATAGAGACTTCTGGGTCAGATATATGCCCACTCCCCACAGGAAGTGGTCATTTAGGGGATGTAGTCACCCTAGTGGTAGATAGCCCATTGGCTAATACCATTTACTCCTCTAAACGCCCCTAAATTGAGTATTTAGGGGTACCCCACGACACTAGACAGATAGATTCGATTACCTGGGAACAGAAGAAGGATAAAGAAGAGACGACATCGCGAGAACCAAGGACCTGCACAGAAACTGGCGCGAAACCCTGCGTTGCTGCGTGGTCCTTAAGAATTGCAAAGATCTGACTTGTCCTGCGGTTGTGCATCCTCCCCAACACTTGAAGGTCTGCCCGGCATTTTGATAACCAGCTATTATCTCCCTTTGGGTGGAGGAACCACCCCCCTGCATCTGCAGGCACAGCCTGCATCTGCCCGGTTCAACTTGTTGCTGGCCATCAGGCCCACTGATAGAGCAACTTTTCAGGAGGAGGTTTTTTGTGGTTCTAGAAGATCAGCCCCATCTCTTTGCTAAGACTCAAGATGCTAGACCCTCCTGGAGCCCCCCTGCACCAATACACCGAGTACTGAGGCACTTGCATCAGCCAAGGCTTATTCTTCATCCAGCCTTGACCCCACCACCTTATAAGCTTTCCTGCATGTCGAGAGACTTCAGGATCGATGAGACCAATGACCAGAGTGGCCCTACTATCCTATTTTTTCCTCCTATGCAGATCTACTGAGAACCGTGAGAGCCTCAAAAGAAAGTGGCCAGCCAGCCAAGCACCTCTGCACCCGAGCCCCCCAGCCTGGGTTCAAGACTTCTGTGTCCCCTTGACCTAAGGGGTCCCCATGACCTAACCCCTTCTTTGGGTTCAGCCGGACTAGTCCCCAAGTCCCCCATTGCAGCCTCTGTGTTTCAGGTCCCCTTGACTTTACCGGTGTTGCGCTCGAGGCTACCATGGCAACCAGCACCTCTGCACCCAGACACACTAGGGCAGGTAAAGATAAACTGCTGGTGGTACTTTGGGTCTTGATCCCCTAGCACCTTAAGTCCCAAATGGCACCCATGAACTCTGACTGCAAGTACCGTTTTGCTACATGTGTTTTTCCTCCCATAGGCTAACATTATAGAGTATGAGGCGCATGTCTCAAAACCATTATTCGAGTATTTTCACTGTTTTCTTCTAAAAACAATATCTACGGAAGTGCTGATATTATTCTAAATATCTGGGTGTTAAATTTTATTTAAAAATCTACTTCCTCTTTATATATTAGTCTCGGATTTCTTTTTAAGTATGTGAACCATTTATTTACTGTGTGTGTACAACAAATGCTTAACACTCCCCTCTGATAAGCCTAAGCTGCTCGACCACACTACTACAAATAGAGCACTCGGAATTATGAAAGCAAGCCCTGTAAACCAAAGAAGGATTGTCTGGACTTTTTGCCTGGTGTGCCCTCACATTGGTATCACTACATAAAAAAACAGCTTCCTATATGCTTTAATTATGCTTCCTGACCTGACTTGTCTTTCACCTCGCTCTTTTCTCTGGCAGCAGGCATTCTGATGTCAGAACCCGACTGTAATAAGTCATTACATTGACTTCTGATGTGATTTTTTTAAATAATACATGGGATTCTTTAATTTCTGTATAAACGGCAGTCTCGGATTTCTGTATAATCGGTGACTTGTGACGCACTCAGTCACAAATTATAAAGAAAAGACGTCAAAACTCGACTATTATAAGTTATTATAGTCAAGTTCTGATATCACAATGCCTGCAGCCAGAACCAGCAGCTGAGGTGAAAGGCAGGTCAGGTCATGGAGCATAACTGTAGCAGCTGTTTAAAGCAACAAAACAGAACATTGCTTTTCTTTCTTCTGTTCTATTGTAATAGCTTACAATGACAAACAGAGAGAATATGTTTATTTTTGCACTCCTTGGATAGAGAAAAGCTAGAATCATTCTGCATATCATTTTGAACTACTACATTTTTTTTTTTTTAAACTGACTGAGACAGAGGAAGTGGATAGGCAGGAGAGAGAGTGAAAGGGAGGAAGGAGATGAGTGGAGAGAGGAATGGGACGAGAGGAGAGAAAGAAAGAAAGACGGGCAGAATAAGGAAAGCAGAGGCACAGGTATCATTAGTGTAGCGGGTGCAGTGACACCAGAATCCACGTGGCCCGGCCACACTGCATCCATGTCTGTATTGTTTGTTATAGACTCGGGGGAAGGGGTATCTTCCTTGCTTGCATTAGGACCCAAGAGATTCAGGCTGCGTGGCTCACTGAATACAAGCTGCGTGCGCTGTCCTATCCACAGATGTCTATCTCATATGGCCTTCACCTGACCCTGAGCTGGAAGTGATCTGTCCTCCCACAAGAATCCATAGCATATTCTTGGGGCTGTCACTGGATCAAGGATATTTGCGAGGCTTACAGGAAATGGGAGTCATCTGATCTGAAACTCGAGCTGCAATTAAGCAGAATGACTTGTACACACACACGTTCATCAATTCTAAGGCACAAAATGTAAGCACTTCCGGTACAGATGTATATACTTACAATTAATACAGACAAGGTGACTCATTGGACTATAAATGCATTACAAGAGGTTCTATTAATTGCAATATGCAAAAATACTTTTCATTCCATAATATCTGAAATAGCGATCGAAGAGACGTCCCTCTGGAGTTAAGGTAACTAGACAGGAAAACTAGAAAGCAGCAATTTAAAATGATAATAAAAAATGGGGAGACAATTCCATTTCATTTAAATTCCAAATCTGATTAGATTGTTACAGAGATCAGGCTTCATCTGTTATTAACAAGTATGTTTTGTCCTATTGTCATTTTGCTTATATGGATACACAACAATGTGCGTTAGTTGTTAAAACTGTCCTTCAAATCAGGGTTAAGATAAAAGGGAGTAGAGGTAAGTTAGGTGTAATAGACACAACTTTGAAAGTCTGTTTGCATATATGTGTAATCTCTGTGAAGGAGGTGTGCATGGGTGCTGTACAACTTTGTGTGCACGCACTTCACAAAAGCTAAACCTATTTGCTTTGTTAATGCATGTTATTTATAAGTATGGCCATAAAACATTTACAGTGTGACCAAGCAAAGTCATAATTGCTGAAAATTGTGATCACTGCTTGACCCGGCTAGGCAGTGTTTCAAACCCTACTATTTTCACTCAGGTAGATCAAAAAGCAAAGCTAGCAAACAAGGCAGCTGTTGCCCATTACAGAGGCTGTGCCAATACAAGTGAGAAGTTAAGTTCCAGAAAAGTTGTCAACCCCTTCGAGGGTGAGAGGCACAGGGCAGACAGGGAAGCTGCCTCCCAACCCTGGTGGTTGAGGTCATTTGCGACTGATGTCTTTGGGGTCCACCCTATTATGACTAATAAAACCTTTCTGTACTTGACTCTCGGGACAGCAGGGCGAGCAGTCACAGGCTTCTCGGCGAGGTAGTGTGGGGGCAAGTGCTCAGAACTTAACAATTAACCACCAAATAAAATAATGCAATTGTCCAGCCTGCTGCTTTACTTAGTAAAAAGAAAGTACTTTATTATCACAGCAAAATATAATAAGATTCAGTTCAATGGGGCTCAGATGTTAGATTGTAAATGTATCTACAATACCTGGAAAGCGACATCCTCTCCCACTAAGGTGCCATCTCCCGTTCTATAGAATGGAATTTATTTATTTTCACCAACATAGCCATCTTGGTGGTAGAATATAAGTCAAGAGAATAAAAACCATGGGAGAGAACCTAGTATGGCTAGCAGGAGATCGATGGTCAAAGTCTTTTAGAAGGCCATGTGATGTGGAACGGACCTAATGCCCAAAGGAAGACCATTCAAGAGCTGAGGACCAAGTAGCGAAAGACCACTATCACCAGACCTGGAGCATTTGATATGCAAGATTGAGAATAGCATTTGAGAGTTGCAACGTAAACCTCTCACTGTGTTGCAGAGGGAGAAACGTTGACCAACTGGTGAGTTTTATGTGTCCTAAAATACTCTATCCACATGAAAAAATGTCTTTAAAACAATTCTTTGTTTTACCAGAAGCCAATGTAGATGGATCCATGACTGAGTGGAAAGGCACAACGTCTTTAGTCTGCAGACTAACTGGACAGCAAAATTTGTAATTCTTTGAAGCTAAGTCAATGAGGTTTCAGGTAGGAAAAAGTAAAGGATGTAGCAGTAGTCAATTCGGAGGAGAATATAGCCCACTACAGCTTGTGCATGGAGATGGTTTGGCAAAAAAGAAAGAATTTTTCCAGGCAGTTTAAGATTAAAAATAAAACATGAGTCTGAGACAACCCTGGTCTTTGCTTGGAGGGATACATCTGTTCTAAGACCTGGCTTTTTTTTTTTTTTTAAATGGACGCTCCAGGTGTTTCCTCTGACCTCAGTGGGATAACCTCTTCCAACTAGGGATGCCTCCGGGTCGCCATGCGCTCTATAAATCCCTTAGCATAGCATAGCAATGTATGAGTGTCTACAGCTCTTTGTGCTCTTTATGTATTTGTGCTCTTTGTATCTATAACTATTTATGCCCTTTAAGAGATGTCCGAGAGTCTGTGGCTCTTTACTTCCAAAGTCATAGGCACAGATCAGGCACTGATGCTTATCACTATGTTGCCACTCATTCTGAGCAAAAGACACACAATTGATGGACGGAATGCAGAACAAATCAAAACATTCACCCCCAGTCAAGAGATCTGGGTTAAATCCATCATTCTTTTGCTCACCATGCCACCCCAGTTTAGACCTGGCCATATGCAAATCAGTCTTGACCCTGTGCCTCATGGGAACAGTCCAGCCCGAACTGCCAAGCCCGGTCCTCCCTGGACCGGAAACAAGCATCCTAGGACCGGTTTCGGGGTTTCACCCCTCTTCAGCCAGGATAGCTTGATTCCAGTGGCACAGTGAGCCCAGGACCCACGTCTGGGCATACCTGGTGCACTTAGGGCGAGAAGGCAAAAGACACAAAATTGATGGACGGAATGCAGAACAAATCAAAACATTCACCCCCAGTCAAGAGATCTGGGTTAAATCCATCATTCTTTTGCTCACCATGCCACCCCAGTTTAGACCTGGCCATATGAAACCCCGAAACCGGTCCTAGGATGCTTGTTTCCAGTCCAGGGAGGACCTGGCTTGGCAGTTCGGGTTGGACTGTTCCCATGAGGCACAGGGTCAAGACTGATTTGCATATGGCTGGGTTCAAACTGGAATGGCATGGTGAGCAAAAAAACGATGGATTTAGGCCCAGATCTCTGTACTGGGGTGAATGTATGACATTCACCCCAGTACATTCTGCATTCTGTCCATCAATTGTTGTTTTTGCATTTGTCACCCCGAGTGGGACGGGTATGCCCAGACGTGGGTCCCGTGCTCTCCATGCCACTGGAATCAAGCTATCCTGGCTGAAGAGGGGTGAAACCCCGAAACCGGTCCTAGGATGCTTGTTTCCAGTCCAGGGAGGACCTGGCTTGGCAGTTCGGGCTGGACTGTTCCCATGAGGCACAGGGTCAAGACTGATTTGCATATGGCTGGGTTCAAACTGGAATGGCATGGTGAGCAAAAAACGATGGATTTAGGCCCAGATCTCTGTACTGGGGTGAATGTATGACATTGTTCTGCATTCTGTCCATCAATTGTTGTTTACTCATTCTGAGCAGTTCTCTGTTCAAGAGTTCATACCCAAATTAAAGAGATCTTTGAAACAACACTCACTGTTTCCACTGCAGAACACCAGCTTCAAATCTGCTTTAGTCTCTCGCATGAGGCCCTTGCTTGTGTTGTCGCAGTCGGCTGGTGCCAGCGGGTACTCCTCAGACTGGCACTTTTAGCGGCATCTCTGCTGACACAGGACTGTGACAGTAGTTTCACTTGGGACTGGATGCCCAGTGAAGAAGCAGCAAGGCAGTCTTGCTCGGCGGACACTCATCCTGGCACATTCAGTCTTCAGGCCAAGACCTTCTGGGTGCTCATTGTGCAACTGCAGCCTCGGGGTTCAGATGAGGCTCGGCTTATTCAGAGGTGTTGGAAGCATGAAATAACTTAGCTACATGTCTGCACACAGTGCATAACAGCGTCTGCAATGGGAGACTGGGAGATGCCTCACAGCAAGAGTCAGCTCTGGCTTTGCTCCCAAGGATGATCATCATCTTCTAGATGTTCCTCACGCCTGGAACACAGTTCGGTTTTCCTCGTGAACAGTCCCTCCTCCTTCAGGACCAGGCACTCTTCTTCCCTCTCTGAGAAAGAAAGCAGAATTCTAGGTGGAGGCAGACTTTCATTTTTCAGCAAGTTACAGAGATAACAGTTAATGTTCCCTCTCCCATGGGAGACTAGCTGTCAGGCAGACACCAGCCTTGGTCAGGCAGGCAGCAGCCCTTTTAGTACTCTGCAGAGCATTCCCTGCTTGTCATGAAGAACCTGGAGCTGGAACAAAGTGGGGTGGTTTGTATCCCAATTTTTTACAGATAGGAGATGTGGTTCCACTGTCTGAGACTTCAGAACCATTTTGGGTAATTCTCTTTCACATTTCATTTTCTGGATCTTCATCACACACAGCCTTCATGCCGGGTGATGGCTCTCGCAGCAAAGACACATAGGAATGTGAGAGCTCTGCACCTGACTGTCATCTGCCTTCCTGAAGCAGTAATCTGGAACAGACAAAAGGGCAGGCCCTGCCTTGAAACGTCCTCACCTGGAACAACAGAATCTGCAGTCCCACCCCTACCATCTACCAAATGGCAATGCTCATGAAGCACTACTCAGAAGCCCTTTACTATCAAGGTCCTCTTTGAATTTCTGAGAGAAGATCTATCACCATCCTCCCTTACTTTCTGTATCACAACTCGCCAGGCAGAGGAATGCTGCTTAAACACTCACAGTCTGGGGAAGCAGTCTTTGTCTTCCATCTTATGCCATGCTAGCTCAGAAACAACTAAAATGGATCCAACACAACACACACTCCTGTCCCAGCAAAGGCAATACACATTTGTTTGACCATGCTGATCAAGGAAAGAAACCAAAAATAAGGTGCACATATGCTTTGCATAACCACACTTTGATGCCCACATGATTTTACATCAAATAAAATACACATTTTACACACCCATGTTTCCCAGGGCATAACACAGGCCCCTGTGGTCCAAGTGTTTAAGGGGTCCCAACCCTTCACGGGCCCCATTCAGCTCAAGCACAATGAATATATGTGAGATATAGGAGACTTAGGTGCCCCTCTTGATATTCTGCAGGGGTCCCATCATTTTCCATGACGCCACTGCATATATCCAAAAGCAAATATTGACTAAGTACATCCACCGAAGACTGTGGACCTAATGCAGTCTATCTCATGCTACACAGCATGGGCTTCAACAGAATACTCCCAATCCTGAAGGAGCGTGTACAACCACTGCCAGGACCAGCTCCGCAATTACTCAAGAAAGGGGCAGACTTCCACCAAACCAGAGGAGAGTGGACCTGCCCTATGGCATATGCTGGGATCGGCTGCTCACAGATCATGTGCACAGAGTACTGCATAACCGCCAGAAGTCTGCTCACCACTATGTTCCCTCTGACCAACTCTAGCCTTCACCCCCACCTCACTATACCCTCATACTCTTACATCGGGAGAAATATGGTGGTTTGCTCGTTGCATAATTTGAGCCGGTGACTGCAGGTGGGGCTCATCGGCCCTCATTTTGGGGGAATGGCACTTATTTTTACTCAGCAGAGTTTGATCCAGAGCAAGAGAGAGAAAAGAGCAAAAGGGCGAAAGAAGAAAGAAGAGAAATATGGAAGAACAGTAATAAAGAGAGAAAGCAGGGGTAAAAGCATCTGCAAGAGGTAGATAAGGAGACAGGGTGTGTTGGTGGTAGGTTAAAGAGGCATGAGGTGGAATGAACACTATGCACACTTCATATTCAGCGCCCCTACCTTCGCCGCGGGCTTCTGAACAATGCGTTGAACCCTGGCACTTATTCTTTGATACATTTTGCACTGAACTTGCTTCAGACTCAGTGGTCAGGCCCACACTAACTGAAACAGCTGTTTGTGCTGGAGGAATGGTGCATGCATACCCACTGTGTGTAGGCACAGCACTAGACAATATTTCTCCAACTCTCTCTTCGTGTGTCAAGACAGATCCACAAACAGAGTGGGCAGTACTTGTGTTCAAGCCCTTTCCAGGGCTGCGCCTTGACAAACCTACCTTGTGGCCTACAAATAGTATAATGCATGTCCTGGGACACAGCCAGGTCCTAATGGTGAACTGCCACCACCAGATTCATCATCTGCATATAATTCTTCATTGTACATTGTCTTGCATGTCACATCATGCTCATTTCCCTCTTAGTGGCTCAGGGAGACTCATTAGATGATACCAGCTGCAGCTTCATTCATTTCATATTCAGTAACCAAGTAGAAACTGTTATGCAATGACCTTAATATAGTTTTATTCTCTGAAAAGGCCCAAGGGCAACATTGTCCACAGAGTGAAAGATGTGTCAGATGACCATCCATCACAAAAAAGCATAGATGCAAATAGAAAAAAAAGTTTTTTTCATTTTATAAAAGGTTTCTACAGGCGTGAGGTAACTTACCACTGATTGTGTGATTAAACAGCAACCTTGCCCTCTTAAAAGCACTGTTGGTTTAACAAAACAAGAAATCCATACCTTGAATTTTAACAAATAAAAGCACACTAAAACATCACGAATCAGGATAATTAATTCAATTTCATAAAGATATTGTCTGGTCGCAAACAAATGTATTCATTTTGACTTTCTGGGTTTGAAGGTCAGGCCCAGTGGAAACTTAATACACACCAAAATACAGCAATCATAAAGAACCTATGGCAGGAAGGAAGTCCTTAGTACTTAAAACACCTCACAACCTCTGGGTTTTTGCGTTGTGCCCATCCCTAGAGACTCAGCTATCTGGCAATGAAAGTGAACCTGCATTGTTGCTACTGCCTGTGCCCACCATACGTCACCCTTCACACACACACAACCATTACTAATATAGAGACAACTGCTTCATTCCGGGCCCCCGCATGGGCATCGCCTGTGTCCTCCATTCCTCTGCAGATGATGTGGCTGGTGGAACATTTGTCCTTGTGTGGAAATGCTGAGGGAGGCCTGGGGAACGGGAAACTCTGCATGGGGATAAAGTGTGGAAGGTCAGAGATGCCTCTGTGTACATTTCCGGGAGGGAGGGATGTCAGATGGCCAATGAAGTGATGACAAATATGAGAACAGCCAATAGTGTGTAGAGTACTCCAGCAATGAGGATGCATACTCGAGTCATGGAGGCAGGCAATAATATTATGGCATAGCACTCAATGCATTTCGAGGATATAGGCTGGTAGTGGGTCAGAAGTGCATCGTTATCTCATTATTGGAGTCCATCACGGCTGCCACAGCTCTGCGTGTCTGACAGGGAGTTGCGGGAGGTAGAGAAGGATTAGCCAGAGTCTGTTCCTTTCTTGTAACTCCATGGTGTGCACATGTAGTACTTCAGTGCTTTTAGTTCTGGTGGTATATTGTTATGTTATGCCTATTTGTATAGCGCGCTAATCACCCGTAAGGGTATCCAGTCACTTTGCAGGTGGGTAGGCGGCAGTCTTCCAAGGTGAAGTAATTTTAAAAGGCAGGTCATCAGCTTCTTGCTGAACTCAAGAAGTGATGAGGAGGCTCTGATATGTTGTGGGAGGTCATTCAATGCTTTTGGGGAGATGTACGAGAAGGTGCGACCTTTGGCCCTTTTTTAGGTTTCGCCTGCACAGCGCTTGCATTGTACTTGCACAATCTATTGTTTTTAATATAAATCTTAAAAGGGACTTACATCCCACCCCCTTGCTTTTCATTGGTTCCTGTGCTTGCCACTTACTTTTCCTCCATTTCTATTGGCTGTAGCATATTTTCCTGCATTTACCAATGCTTGTTCCTCGTCTGCTTCTCTTATCAGTTTTACGTAGCCGAAATACTGTTAACATCCGCTTTGGTGGAACTCGTTTTTCATAATCTTTTGCCTCTTTCTGCTTTTTTGTCTTGCGTGATACTTTAAATTAAATTAGCAGATTTATATAGCGCAATTTATCACCTGGAGAGTTTAAGTGATTTGCACAAAATCACAGGAGGTTGCGCCGCTGAGACTTGAAACGGGATCCCCAGCTCCGGAGTCAGCAGCACAGGCCACTGCTCCACATCCTCTCCCCTTCCTTGACACTTGTTTTTTTCTTTTGCTGAATGAGCAGTGGAGATCAATGGGAAATCCTACTAAACCTATAACGTTAGCATTGTGTCTGGCGATATTTTGAATTATTTTCCCCCAACAATACCTTGTGAAATAATAAACCAAAAACGTATTCACAGAAAAGCGTGAAGTTTTCCTTTTATCTTGTGGATGCCACCTTAAGAACATACAAAGCCTCCGCGAAGTGCCGCCTCTTACTGAATTGGGCACTTTCAAGTAATCCATTTTGCAACCATGTTCTCACTGTGCAGCTCTTTTCATCTGACTGGAACAGGTACGGGCAACACCAGGGTTGATTCGGGCAAGCGCGGCATCATATTTTTCCACAATAAAGAAATGTGCAGAACTCAGTACATTCAAATTTAGGTTTTCGACAATACCAGCGCCATTGATTTTCTAGCTTCAAAGATCCGGCTCAGACAATGAATACGTTTCCTGTGGGGCTCTGCTATTCCACAAACCACGGCTGAAGGTCTTCCTAAGAAAGGTGGCCTGGGATTGCTGTCCCTATAGATAGCTGCACTGTCGGGTTATCACAACTACACTGTTTGGATAGTCACCACTATTGGCCGCCTCTGTCTGTTTGCGCACCCTGCTGACAAAGCTGGAAGCTGCGTCAAAGCAAAATGCGTACCTCTCTCCAAATGAGATTATTTATTTCGCCCATAAATGGCATAGTATCTACACAATCGTTGACACAAACTGTGAATTGTGCACCTGTGTGAGAGCACCTCAAACATGACCTATTCACTACAGATAAGGCGCAACAGGTGATGACATCAAATTCCGCAGTCTACCTGCAAAACCGCAGAGGCCAGGCAAACGCTTCCAGGCGCAGGTTCTCGTCCAGATAACGTACCAGGCACGTTAAATGGAAAAAGAAGCAAAGAGACAAATATATTCTACATGCAACAAAGAATCTGGGACTCAGAAAGCCTGGCCCTGAGGACTCATTAAAAATAGTTTTTGAGTCAGCCGGAGGATAATTGCTTTTTTAAGTTTTGTTCCTTGTCCCACGGCGTGGCATGCATTATGACTCAGGTGTTGCATGTTAATGAAGGCCACATAGCAATCACATTCTTTTTTCTCGCAAATCACAGCCAAGGAAGGAGCTTTGTTTCATTTTCAATTGACAGTTCATTTGTAAAATCCTTCCTCTATTGTGCGGTAGATATTTTTTCAGAAGCTTTGCTGGCCTCAGGAAAAAAAAAACACAAGCAGTATTTCTGGCTCCTTTCATATTATTCCTTTCATGGTGTATCTGTTTACATGATGTTTTGGGTGTATGCTCCTTATTTATTATGATGGTATTAGTAGTTGTATGCATGGTTGGGGTGCGGTCAGTGTTCCTACAGGCCATGACCAGGTCTCCAGGTGATGGTTTTAACTTTGTGGGAGAGGTTTGCAGTTGGGATTGCCGAAGTTGAGATTAAAATCATGGCAGAATACTTTATTCCTCGTTAGTATTAGGCAGTGTGTGAGGTAATCTGAAATGGTCGATGAAACTGCTCAAGCCTGGGTGGATGGTATATGGTGTGTACACAGAAGGTGTCAACCGGAGATAGAGAACACGGTACTTACCTCTGGCAAACCTCTTTCTGATGGATATTCTATCTAACCACACCTTTGTCACCTGTAGAATACTCCCAGCCTCTAGACTGGATCCAGAGCTCTCTAAAACAATAGATCATACATATCACGAGGTGGCGCCGATTGACTCCATGTCAGTCTCACGCCGTCCCTAAAGTGACAATTGGGAGCCACATGTAGGCAATACCAGTCCACATCAACATTAGTTTCTGTACCAGGGGCTCAGACATGCATCCGAGGGGACAAATCAATGCATCCGCTCCTGCTTCTTACTTTAGTGTTCTGTATTATTGCTAAAGCAGCTTTAATCCTCGCGTTAACTCCTTAGAATAGGTATAAAACAGCTGCTTGTCGGCTACCTCCCCTGTGACCCCTCTGCCTGCTCCCCCAAGAGGCACAACCATGACTTACAACAAAAAACAGCTTATTAATAATAACATTGGCGAAGCAAAATGCATTTACCAATGCAGTTTGTTGTGTATGTGAGGTACATGTGCAAGTGAGAGTATTGTATTTACAGCTTCTTTGATTTTCGTATTAGTTTATCAGGGTAGGTAAATAACTGTCTGTGGCTGGAGGTGGGGCTCAATATATTAGGACCAGGGCCAAACAAGGTGGAAGAGGAGGTAATGTATACAGAGAGGTGTGTAGTGGTATCAATGGAAGAGTATTCAGGTACAATAAATGATGTAGATCAACGCCATCCAGTCTTAGCAGATCAGGATTTTCATTTAGAGTTTTAAAGCGTAAACTGTTGTTGTTTACCTGCATCAGTTTATTTGTGTCGGAAGGAAATCATCCGGAAGGAAATCATCCATTGGAGCTCAGGGGAGCTTGTCAACCAGTGCTTATTTTGAGCCGGTGGTTTCCGGTGCACCGCACCGGCACTAATTGTCAACACCAGCACTTGCAAGTCTGCCACAAGGTGGCACTGTCTGGCTAATTTAGAGATGACCACAACAACAGTTAATTAGTAATTCAATCTTTATTGAAAATGACTATTACTTGCCGCCCAAGTCATTCTTATAGCTTTAGGGGCCCGAAATGGTCCGAACTGTCACGCTTGTAGGCGTGACATGATTAGTAGTTGTGTTGTTACTATCATTGGCAGTGCTGGGAGGGGCAATGTGTAGTGCAAGCTGCAGCGGCCTCCTGACGAGAGTCCTGGCACTTCTTGTTCTACAAATTAAGCACTGTTATCAACCAACGAGCATAATAGCAACTAACGCAGCACAGAGCTTGCGCAGTTGTCCATGGTCATCAGTGTCCTTGGTTCATCCTCTCAAGGGCAGTAGCTGTCTGCTATGGTATGCTGACCCTAGACACATGAACGGTGCGAGGACTTTCTGGGCCTGGTTCATAGAAGAAGCCCCGCAGCTATGGGGGAGTCTCCGCACTCGGGCGGAATCTCTGCATCTCTGCGATGAGAATCCTCATTGCGGAGATTCCACCCCGAGTGCAGAGACTTCCCCATGACTGCGGGGCCTTTGCCATGACTGCGGGGCCTTTGCCATGACTGCGGGCCCTTCGCCCCGACTGCGGAGGCCATTTGTGAATCAGGCCCTCTGCGTTTCCCACAAAATATAAACAGGACTGCTGGAGTGCTACCTGCGCACATGAAAATAATATCTACACTGTAGCAGTACTTTTCTAACTCTGAACCCAGGGTCGGACTGGGACAAAAAATGGGCCCAGGCACCAAAATAAAAGTGGCACCCTTAGCGAACAAGATAGCTGAAAAAGTGACCCACGTTTGCAAATCAGGCCAGATTTGAATGTTTAAAGGCAAGCTGTATGGGTATTTTGAAAGGTATGGCAGGGAGATTGCATGCTTGTGTGTTTGCTGCAGGCAATACTTGTGGTAATATCAGTGAAATCAACAGGAAAACCCTGCCCATCTTGCCCTAAAACAGGCCCACAAACTGCTAGAAGATCGGCCCAGCCACTGACCTGTCAGCCCAGCCCATCGGGCCCTGCCTGGTTGCCCTATAGTATAGGCCTGTCCGACCCACCTGTACCTGGACTGTGGAAGCGCTGACACCGCCAGACAGTGACTCTCGAAGGACACGCCTTCAGTGGCCTGTTTTTATCTGCACCAGTATCATCGGGCAGCCAGCAGGCTTCTCAATCCATTCAAAGCCCACGGGATGTTTTCATGCAGAAGCCAACAACAGCACGATTGTTATTTCAGAAATATATTCTGAATCCAATCAATCTCTTAAAAGAAACATTCTGGGCCAGAGTCTTTCCATTAAGATGCGTCTAACAAAGACGGTCTGTGGAGAGATTTTTATCTCGGTTTTTAACTCTGTGTTTCCATCCATGGAAGGACGTCGAGCCTCGGTCAGAACAGCAGAGTCTGTGTCTGTGTCTCCAGTGGAAGGCAGCTCTTCAGCACTGCAGCTCTTCAGCACTGCAGCTCTTCAGCACTGCCTCGTCTGATGCTTCAGGTCGGGTCCTTCTCGGCCGGTACTGCCCGGGGTAGAAGAGCAGGTGCGCTCCATCCTTTCAGCATTCTCTTCCATTTGTTTGTTGTTCAGAGATGAATACAGGGCGATACATCTTCAGGCACCGGGACTTACTCTGCACGCCCAGCCTCTTCCAACGGATCACTGCAGCTGTCGTTCACGAGCACTTACAGTCATTGGATTTCCAAACTCGCATCTATAATTCAGGAATCTGATGGCAATCCGACCTCTAAAGCTATCAGAACCTATTGTAAAGATGAATGCAGCCATAACTTGTGTATCAATGTCCATGCAAAAATATACATCTGAGTCCAATGCATGACTGTCGTTACAATAGGTCATTACAACGCCTGTTCGGTATAGCGCTGTGAAACTGCAAAACCGTGGTCTGAAGCACTATGTAAAACACAAGTTGTTACTACTGTTATGGCTTTCACTTTCACCTCCAGCAAAGTTATTGAAGAAGTTATATATACATTACAAAAAACTTAACAGACGTCCATACTAGAACACAAAAATACAATGTAATTCCACATTTCTTCGAAATATTTGGTAATACTGCTTTGGGTAGAGTGTACTCTCGATCAAGTGAAATAGCGCAAGCGATCGTTTCTTTTCATGCCTCGTAGACTGATTTGAGGGTTAGCATAAGCATTTCTAGCTGACATCGGTTCGTCGTTACTAGTGAACACTGTTAAAAAGGAAAAAGAAAGTATACTCAATGGAATCCAAAACAATCGCACAGCAGTTACAAATCTACGTTCTCTATGAACGGACGTCATAGGTGCATGTGCATAGGAAGTTCCATATGCAAGGATACTCACAAACCTATGCCACCCTGTGAAATTTGGTAAGACACCACTGAGATGTATTGAAGACTGGACACCATCCAGATGTGTAAAGGCCTCACACTGACTGTGGCCTCCTGACGGGCACGAGCCACCCTGCACGGCTGGGGCAGAAGCGCCCTGTATTATTTCCTTTAACAATGCACAAGTAGCCAAGCATATTACTTCCACGAGTTTTAAGGGGATAGCACTGACACCGTTTCTGATGATTCAAAGTGTCCCTCCTATGCTAAGGGCCGCATTGAAAGTGGTGACATTCTGTTGCCTGCAATTCCGAGTGTCTGCGGCCTGGAATTATGAGGTCTAACAGGAGTTTATTCCATAAAGCCTCTGGCACACAGGTCACGGTGCATCATCGAAGTGTCACACAACTGTTGCCACCATAATAAAACTCCATGATACCATTCCATTGTGTTTGAAACCCAACACCTTCCTACATATTCTCTAGTCTGCGTAGACAACACCCAGTAATAAAATCAATCTGTTAATCAATTGGGATTTGTGTAGCACGGCTAATCAACTATGAAGGTATCCAGGCGCTAGGATCCTGCTGCGATCAGTAAAAGAGCCAGATCTTTAATCCCTTTCTGAATTCTGTGAGAGAGGACACTGTTTGGAGGTGGAGGGGAAGGTCGTTCCAGGACTTGACCGCGAGGTAGGAGAAGGAGCGTCCCCCGCTGTGGCTTCGACGGATGCAGGGAATCTAAGCGAGGGCTAGGGAGGCGGAGAGCAGGTGTCTGGAGGATTGGTGGTAGTTCAGGCGGTGGTTGATGCATGCCGTTCCTTGGTCGTGGAGGGCCTTGTAGGCATGTGTCAGCATCTTGAAATGGCATCTTTTTTGGACGGTGAGCCAACAGAAGAGCACTAGTATAAAATGCAGCCAACTATAAGAACCAGAGATTCTACATGACTGCAGATTAGTTGAATCTGAAAGCACGTTCCCACTCCAGGTATGCAATTCTCATGCATGTTGTCAATCATTCCTATCATACAGTGCGTTCTTCCACAATCATCAGCTGTCCCTTTTTTCCAGTTACCTTAAACACAACCCTCAACCAAGCGTTCCTTGTTCCACATTGCACCATACTCAGGCATCGCCTTCTTCTTATCCTCCTTCATATGTAGGCGACTACCCCTGATCATGACACTGCACACTGTGTGGTGTTACACAGCATTGCTTCATCACTCAAGGAGCAGCCACTGCTTTCACACACTTGGATTGATCATGACTCCTATTTCTCAACTGCCTGCTATTCGGTTGTTTTCGCACTGCATCTCTCACCCTTCTCCAACTCAAACTGAAGTCCATTTCGTCTCATGTTTTCTGCCCCTCATTGGTGCAGAAAGACTAACTCATTTTGGGGAATGTTCTACTCTGCAGTAAATCCATAGCATCTCTCCAATAACTGCCATCCGCTGCTGCCTATTGCCGTCTGCTGGTTGTAATACAGTGAAGGCAAAAGTACTGGCCATGAAAGAGCCAAGGTAAACACAGGACAGAACCTTACCATGAGGAGGAAGCAATGCCTGTATTGGTCGGAAACATACTGACAATAGAGCTCTGGGAAGGAAGATCTAGAAAAAAACACAAAAAAGCAGATCTATACAGAACAGCCCTGCCTAGTTTCCTAGGTCCATGTGTTATTCTTTTTCTTTGAATTCTGGGACTTGTAGTCTTGTTTATTCCATCATAAAACCAAGACTACAATTCCCAGTATATAAAGGTCTAAAACTGGACTGGAGCAGCTCATCACACATAGACCCAGGAAACTGGCATCTAGGACAGATTGTTAGTATAGTTCAACAATAACTATACTGAGAGCCAAAACCACTGTTAGGTAATGCATTCCATTCAGTACGAGCAAGAATTATTGTCTATAATGCAAACCTATTTCTATTCGAGCATTATATGAAACATGTGAAAATGGGAAGTTCTTGACATTTTTGAACAAACTGTTGTTTATAAAGTAATACATTTGTTTAACCGGAACAGTCTGCAGTTACGAGCATTTCTAAGCATGTCATTTTTAAGGTCAAGATTCTAGTTCATGTTGTGCACATTTCAGTAATATTTGGTTTGCTTTTGGTTGAAGAAAATTTGCTTCTTAGCTTTTCTATGACTGCCTACTGCAAATCAGCACCTTTTAAATGCGTGTTATTTCAGCTTTTATTTTTATATTAACCATTGCACATTCAGCTACTAAGCTAAATAATTTTGCATGTAAATTTTGCATGTAAATTTGTGTACTCTATAACTACCAGAGTTAGCCCCATTACAAGATTGCAAGGTGAGTAGCATTGTCTTCATTGCACATATTTTGGGGTATTTGATTGCTTATAAAACATGATTCCTGAAATATTGCATATATATAGATGAAACGAAATATAAAAAATACATTTCTACACACCTTTACCTATTAGATGCATTATGGTTGGCAAATAACATGTACTGTATCTTCAGGGTTGAAGACCAGGGTATCACAACCCCTGAAACTATGCATTTTTAGGTTGAGCCTGAGTCAGAATGCGAGTGCTGTAGTATAGTACGGAGGAGAAGCCCCGCCCATATTTTTCATTGGCTTGTGTCTTTGCCCTTCGTAAATGTTGGCTTCTGATTCCTTTATAGGCTTGTTAGTACCTCCTTAGTACTGCCTTGTCTTCATTTGTAACCTCCCATGGCTACTGGCCCCTATACTTGGGTTGTTACACAGTACCTGTTATTTAGACTTGTAAGCACTATTTTCTTTAATGAGTTTTTCCTATTTCGAGCACGACGACGTGCTTTGCTCACATTCAAGGCGCCATGCCCGCTTTCACTTTCAAGCAGCCGAGACAATGGCATTGCAAATATTTGTATGCACAGGCGCCGCTCTTGATCACGGCGCCCGCTTATTTTAATGTTCATGGCAGAATGGAAAACACATTTTTAAAACGTGCAGGTTATGGCCACAGAAGATACAAAATATAAGGGCCGTTCGACAGTGCGTCCGAGTGAACGCGAAGCAATCGCGATTTAAAATGTATGGGCCGCGCGGAGAGGTCACCGGTTCCTGAGTTCGGATCCAGCCCGCAGGGCCAATGAACACGGGCTGATCACAACGCGCGCTGGGGCATCGTGGAGTCACAGAAGGTTGAATCATCTTGTCTCTCCTGGGGCTGGGAGGAGACCTTTCTTAATTAACTGTCCGAAATGAAAGTGCACGCAGGGCACGTCGACAAGCTGTATGTATGCCACTCTCGGGAGACGAGAGACACATGACCTTTGTAACATCATCACAATTCTAATCATCTTTTGGCTTGAAATGCTTTTGTGCCACAGGTGCATTAACACACAGAGCTATCTTGCTTGAACTGTAAACTATGAACTGCATGTTACACAGACATGTCACTGCAGCAGCTCCTGGCTGATACATGTAAGTAGCAGGTGGGTTCCATGACACCGGCATAGCAGCCAAATGCCCCATTTCATATGTGACACGCTTGATCAGCCTGTCTTTGTAACCTACCGCTCTGCATGCCCGAGTTTTTAAAGCTCCTGCGTTGATTGTTGAAAGTGGAACTGCAAGACCCACAATATAATGTGCTGTGGGCTAAAACGTCAGGGTTAGCTTCTATGCATGGGCTCAATTCACTGGCAAGCTTTACTCAAACACGTTTTATACAAAACAAAGATATCTCGATGCTTGATAGACGTGAGGGGCCTCAAGAATGTGTATTGTTCACAATATACACCACCCTCAAAGTGACTTTCTAACACCCTCTATTCTCTCCACTCCTAAATAAACCGCAGTGTCTCCGCCACCCCTCAAGGCGCTTTTTAGTACACCCTGGTGATTATCTGGAAATGTCAGACTCAAACCATATCCATTACTCCACACCTTATGAATAAATATTTTTATATACATAAATCTAACTGAAATATGCCCTTGCTCTAACCCATCATCATTAATAATAGTATTTCAATTCATTTTCAACAAAATACTACAGCCGAATAATATTTCTGAAGTTTGCAGAGCGCTGTTTTCGCAGACCTGAGTTTAAGATTAAAAGGCAGGAAATCTTATTGTGTGGCCTTTCCTTTACTCTGTTTACATTCCAGGTCCAAGGAGGCCGATTCCGGCCGAGCCTGCCTTGGAAACAGAGATATAATATGGAAACAGATGACTTTTGGTAACTAATGGAGGACATGTGGCCGGTGCTGCACTTTTACAGGGGAATTTCCATCCCATAAAACTATCAATTCTCAAGCCAGCATTTCCTTACTTTCTATTTGGAAGTGCAATTGTAGCTTGAACAATTCTGATAGTCGCGGGACAATGAAAGTAACAGAGCTCGCCTCAAAGTGTTTATTTATTTATTTTGGCTGTCTTATACAGCACTAATTTGCCTCAAGGATTCAAGAGCACTTTACAATAAAGCACACAGAAGTGTGAATAAAGACCATTGCAGATGTCCTTTTGGCGATCACAATTAGAATATCTGACACATTATGGTGACCAGACAGTGCATCAGCTCTTCTCGACAAGTTTCTGCTCCACACACGGTTACAAACACGCAGAGGAACTGGTGTTGTTGCTGATCCATCAGGGAAGCATCATATGATGACAGCACAATAGACAATCCAGATTCGTAGTCTCAATCAAATGATCAATCAATCAGTGTTCTATTTTTGACTGCTGATGTTGAGTTTAAGGGGGCAGTGGTAATGGAAGACTTTAATGCTCACTTCATTACCAGAGAATTTAATTTTTCTCACAGCTTCTAAATCCAGCTCGTAGTCCAAAGAAAAGATACTCAAAATCTGCTTGCCCGGAAGAAAACAGGGGCAACATGAGGCAACAAGCCTGGCAACTGGGCACAACCAGCTTCAGACAAGTACAAACTAACTTCCCTTAGGAGATCCGTAGGTGTGCCAGTAGACATCATGTTGCGAGTAATCCCATCCTCGTCGCCAAAATGTTGCGAGTAACTTCGCAGGAACCACAGGACACGATCTGCCTGGAAACTTGAGATCTAATCGGGAACACAACCTGGCGTCAATCCACTTCAAGGAGCTAGGGTCAACTGATTCCCTTGGAGTGTCGTCCGCCTCACATTCTAAGATCGGAATTAGAATGGATGAAGTACCATCATAACACATCACCACTCTGGAATGCCCCAGCGCACCTCATTTGAAATTGTGATGTCAACGTCATGTGACTGCAGCTAAGAGGATACTCAGTCTCCCATTAACACAGAATGAAACCAAGCAGGCAGGAAAACGTGATAATAGCAAAGTAGCAGACAAGAGAAAGACTTAACCAAAGTAAGAAGACAACATAAAGTTCCAAATCAAATAACAGCCCTAATACATCCAAATTAAACAAAGAACTAGGCCTAATAAAAGGGAAGGCCAAACTCCTTGCAGATCAGCTCCATCTGGCAGACATGAGGAAAATAGGAAAGTGAGTGCAACAAAACTAAATAAACAAGTAATATAAAAAGTTAAATCTCAAATTGATCAGGGAACAAAATCAATATGCATGACAGGTCCACTGAGCAGCCATCATTGGCATAGACGGGACAGAAGCCTTTGGAAATCAGCTATTAAGTGTGGAAGTCTCTTACCCCTCCTGGGCAAGAAGACCGGTGCTTCTAACATGGCCAGTATAGATCTGTGCTGATGAAGCTAGTGATGTGGCCTACAGCTAGGGTGTGGCAGGCATCAGCGCTACAGCACATGGGAAAGAAGACTTGCTGCACAAAGAGAAAACCTGAGATCATGACCTCAGAGTATTCTAATCACTGACAGATTAGAAGTAATGTGCAGGAGATTAGGCAGTCATGCACTAGGCCACCTACGGAAATTGAACACACTTCCTGCAGGTATGGAGGAAGCAACCAAGTCATGTCAGTGTCTCCCTGCGGTGGCAGTATTGTTTGGGGCTAAGTGGCTGAGCTGGGGAAATGTGCAAGAACCCAGAATCTTTTAAGGATTATAGGTGCCCTGGGCACAACATAGTTTGGAACCTCATTTTTGAACATTTAGGTGTAATTATTCCTAGAATGAGATATTACCCATGACCTGGTGGACATACACACTTCTTCCTGGCTACATATACAATTTAAACCCTACTATCATAAACTCTAGACTGTCCCAACACTGTCTCTTTAAAGAACACTACATCACATTGCATTCACCATCCACAAACCAGTCACCTCTCCTGTCCCCCATTGATGTAACGCTTGTCATTGACCATGTGCAGCGCTCAGCGGCCTTTTAGCTAGGTTTGCGCTATAGAAATGCCATATACATACATAGAATACATGCATACTCTGGAACTAGTCACCAGCCATTTCCTCATCTCCCACCATAGACAAGCCTAATCCCAGCAAAAGCGTCATTGAGGAAAGCACAGACCTCATCTATCATGCAATGCTACAACATCTTTCCCTTGGACTTCAAACTCCCAAGCAGTTCTTCTGGTATACATATTCATTTTTCTACACTGCCATCAGCAAGTAGGTTTTCAGTGATTATATAGCACTGTAAATCTATTTGGTAATGGCAGACCAGGACACTTAATGGAGATATAAGATAGAAAACAAAGAGAACTAAAAATAATATCTGTCCCTCCTTGAAAATGGTACAAGGCAATGGAGAAGGGCAGAGGAGATTATTCGAACTCTCTATGGGATCTATGGCTATCTTGAACGTTTTTGGGCAGCTGACTGGAAAATGTTCTATTTTTATACCATTTGTTGCAGTCTTTTCCTGAGGGAGGAGGACACCCCAAAAACTGGGCAGCTAAGTCTGGTATGGCGCACCATAAAAGTACTTGCATATTTCGCGAGACCTTCATCACAACTGCTTGTAAAACCTATGGCTTTTATAGTCAACAAATTTGAAAATTGTAAAATGCACAATGTAGCCCCATTGTTTCCACCTTTTCTTGGGAGGAAGGGACTCTTCCAACCTTCGGTAGGCAGCCCCATAAGAATTAAATAATCCCAGGAGTGCCCACAAAGCCCTTGCTGGAAGACCTGTTGCTATACAGCTCCATTCTTTGAAAACTGAGCTGTGAAATGCACTGCGTGGCACCATTCAATCAATCAGGGTACTTATAGAGTGCGACTACTCACCCATAAGGGTCTCAAGGCGCTGGGAGGGGGGGACCATTGGTTTCCTCATGGGCAGATAACTGCCTAGTCCTTAGGAAAGTACTGGGGTAGACTTCTTTGCTCACTCAGTGGCATCAGGTTATGATTCAAATCAGGAGTATTTTATTTGTCAGACCTTAGACAGGGAGCAGATCTAGAACCACCCATCACACATAGAACAGTCAACAGACAGTCACCAACCGTGCACAGAACAGAGCTGAAGCAGCAGTGAAAGCTTCCATCCAGACTCCTCCAAGAACTGCCCATCAGTACCTGAGTCTTCTTGCAGGAAGATTATTATCTGCAGGAACATGAAAAGAAATAACAGCACACCTAGAAGAGAGATCCTTTCACAGAAACCTCTTGTGATGTGACGGACTGGTGTGCTTATACCTGTTGACACCCTGAAAAGTGTTTGAGCAAAAGTAAACCAACCCTACACTTTACCATGCACCTCTCACTTGTCCATGCTCTATCCAGGTACATTTATTAATCAGTATTCATTGCATGTACCTGATCCAGCGCTATCAATAAAATTTCTTCTCCTATATGCTTTGGACGTCCAGGTACAAATATCCCTTTTCCACAACTATATCCATATGACGGTGGGGCCCATAACACCGCATAAACATTCACTCTCTCATATATTCCCTGGGTTTCATCCGTTTTTACTTAGGAGAAAACAGTTAATGATTTGCTGGAAGGAGACGGGATACCTTTTAAAACGACATAATACTTCTCAAACTTTAAGGTATTCCGCTCATTGGTCGATGGACCAACTAGTAGGAATCAGTTGATGGTGATTAAGACCAGCTCAATCACTATAAACCTTAAAACATTTACATTTATCATTGAGCTAAAGAACCACAGACTCATTGTTTTAAAGATAATAAAGTTTATCTAATTTTTAGAAGCATGAATAAGTTTCAAATTTATTATTCAGATTATTACATTTATCATCATTATAAGAATAAATTGAAATTGCAATGCATACCTATTAGATGGAAAAACAAAGTTCGTCACAGCAATGAATTCAGATCACAGCATAGAACTCCCGAAAAACTGTCTATCTGTCCTGTAAAACAGGCCTTCTCGACGGACCACCAATATGGTGTTTTCCGCCACAATCCCGTTCTTTTCCCCTTTAGTATTTAAGAATAAAAAGGTCTAATAGTATTAAAAATGGAAAATCTATTAAAAGCAAAAGGTTCTCCAGCAGCAGCGTCCCGTGCTCAATCAAAAATATAAAATAGCAGCTCCAGCACCCCTCTCTTAAGAGTAGGTCTTCTTATACCCTAATACTAGCTTACTAAGTGAAAATGTTACATCTTTGTGGGCGAGATTCTCTCTAATTGGTCCATTTGGGGTCAGTATACATCTCATTATGAATATCCTTGCTCCAACCAGTTCTTTGTGGAAAGTTCATACTTCTGTCGTTTCTCACGGGTTCATGACATTACCCATCCGCACATTGGTTTCTATCTGTATCCTTTTCTGATACTTTAATTGAACAGTTCATTGTTTATTCACATATTCACTGCAACTTCTCACGCTTTCCGCTATGTCCTTCTTTGATACACTTTTGTATAATAAGGTCACTGCAGACTTGACCACGCTTCCATCCTAGGCTTTGGGACGGTCACATGATCCCTTTGTTCACAGCTTTTCTCACTTTCGGAAATCATTTTGCGCCTGCGTACTCTAGCTTGTTTGCCTCAGCAGCCATGTTTACATCGCGGCACAACAGGTCTAAGCGAACTATTACAAAGATAAACAGAACATAGTTAAGAATAAAGAATATAAGCCTTTTCGTTTCCCTCCCGTCATTCTACGTAGCCCAATTAAGTATTACCTAACAAAAGCGACATATAAAGCTATTTCTTACTTACCAACCGCTTTACTTTGCCACGACACAGTTTATTCCCAAGCACAAATCATGCAATTATTATTCTAATTAGTACGCAAATCATTTGGTTTATGTTATGCACGTTAACAATTGTAAGTAAATTAGCTTGCACGGATATGGCGTGTTACCCATAACCCTTATCATGACACGTACATGGTTGGTTATTTACTGAGACGAACCTGTGTGTTAATTATTCAACGTAAATATTAGGAGGTTACATTTTTTTCGTTTACCCTGCTCCATCAACTCCCCCCTTTGGTGATTTTTAATATCACCACAAAATCCCATGTTACACAATTCTATCAGATAGCATATTTCTTGTCCGGTTTGTTTTTGTTAGTTTACACAACTGTATCCGTTTCATCTTGTCTCTTTGTTTTCTTATACATGTTTTCTTTTATTTCTTCTAGCTCTATTTCACCCATTTCTCTTTCTCTTTCTTTATTTATCTTATTTTCTTTTTCTATTTTATTCTGTCTCTTTCTTCTTTTTATACATACAATAATTAATTTTAATACTAGAACTATTAGTATTATTATGGTCGTTATTATTATGATTTTCCCTATTATTAATCTACTCATTCTAGTAAACCAATTTATTACTGAGGAAAAACTCTTACCAAGTTTCCCCAATGCATTTTCAACCTCCAGTGGAACAAGTTCTTTGTGCAAATTGGTAATATTCTTAATATACTTTTGTATATTTTCACTTTTATCTGGAATGTAAGTGCAACAATGTTGGACTTTCAACATTCCACAGACTCCACCCTCTTTTGCCAAAAGAATATCAAGGGCAAGTCGATTTTGCATCACCATAGCTCTCATGGCAACCATTTCGGTATTTACCATCAAGAACCCTCCAGCAGTATCTGTAGATAAACGATCTACTACTGTGGATAACTTCCGAATTTTAAATGCATTCAAAGATATTCCCACTGCTGGTATCAATGCTCCAAAAATATCACCTACTATTTCTGAAAAACTTTCCCTTTTTCTACGTGTAAATGTCTTTATTATTTCGTGTGTTCCCTTTTCTTCTCTATCTATATGTAAAATCTTTGGAAAGACCAGGCCTAAGTAACATGATCCATATCAATGGTCCGGCAACCTGTAATAAGCTCTGTTACCACAAATATAATAGATCCCAGGAAATATTGGATCTTTTCCCCCTTTGAATCCCCAACCTCCTAAAATGTTATAATTGTCTTGGCAATCACTGGAACCCACGAAATAGTTGTCATATCTTGTTCTATTTCTTCTAATGCACAACCTTCCCTGTTGGGGCCAATGCAGAGTCATAGCTGCATTTGTCTTTTTCTTGTCATGATTTTCTTCCTCAAACGCCCAAAGAGGTGTTTTTGTCCCTTCTATTACTTTTCTTTGAAATTTTACTCTTCTGTCCTCGACCATTTCTAAAAACACCTTTTCTTCATTCCTTAACTCACAGGTAAGGTTGTTTTTAACTATATCATCTAATGTTAGAATTTTATTTTCTATGAAAAATTCACCAAACGTTCTTGCCTCTTTCACCTTGTTTAGTTCAGAAACTATAGGAATCTTTGCAAAAATCTTATTTATATCAGTGTAATAATATTCTAATCTTCCTGTCTTGTAAAATAGACTTGCTAAAACACTACATGTTATTCCATACGTCAAAGGAAGGTGATGATAGGTCACACCTTCTGCAACAGACGCAGGCAATTGCATACAAACATAACAATCTCTTACATCCATTGTTTCTACATACTCATACAATAATTTAGTGAAAACATTTTTTGAAAAATCTGTTATTGATTTGTCTTTATGTAACTCTGCACTACTTTTTAATATAGCTGTTTCCTGCATGTTAGCTCCTTTTTCTTTCTCTGTGTCATTCTTTAATATAGACGTTTCTTCTACAGCTAATCTAATTGGAATGGTGATTGCTAAAATAATCCATACGGTCATTAATAATCCTGTACAAAAGAAGCACATCTTACACCATCTACGTAAGAACTCACATCTACATGTTCTATTTTTAGTATCTATCATTTTGTTCTATTACCTATTTTATAATATGTACAGAAAATGTGTCACCACACCTCAGAAATGACCTCTTAGCCACCCTACGCTCTCACTTTGTCTTGTTTGGTACTTTCTTTAGTTCTTTTCAGAACTCTTTCTTTGTCAAATCCAGTGTTTTTGTCCAGTCTGGTAGAAATTTGTTCAAATTTCTTTAAATTTGTTGCACTTCACCTTCACCCATTAGGTTGTAGCTTTGTTCCGGATTCTCGTGAGTGATCTCTTCTTCTTTGATATCAGTCAACGCAATGTATAGCCATTCAGGCGATTTATACTTCAGATTTGCATTCTTTACTCTTTTTGTTCTCTGCAAGTGTTTTCCACCTTGTTTTTCTTGTTCCTTTTGACTTGTTGTTTCATTTACTTGTTCTGCACTCTTTCCATCTAGCCTTATGATCTTGTATCTCAATCTTTTAACTTCGTGGGGCCAATTGTCTCCCTTTCTTGGCTTTTTCGGTTCACTTTCTTTTTCCTCTCTTTCTGTTCTCCAAGTTCTCTTTCTTGACTCTAGTTTCTGGTTTCTTTCTTCTCCACTTTCTTCTGACTCTGTTTCAGTCCTTTCTTTATTGTCTCTTATCTTAAATTTTAGAATTTCACTTCCTTCATCTGTTTTTGATTTTCCTCGTGTTTTCCTTTGATCACCTACTTCTGTCCCTCCTCGAGGTTCTTCCGAATTTGTGTCAATCTCTCTATCTGTTTCTGAATTTCCCTGTTCCTTTGTTCATCGATCTGTCCCTACTGCTCCTCGGGGGTCTTCTGATTCTTCTACCTTTCTATCTGAAACTACCCCTTCTTCGTCTATTAATATAATTTCTGAAGGATCTTCACCATAACTTGTACTTGGTTGCTCACTGTTACTGTCTTTTTGCTCAGTTTCTTCTTTTATGCTATCAAATTTCCAATTTCTCTTCAGATTTTCATCCCAATCCGAATGCTCTGTATCAGATGCTGAACTGGTGTCTGATATTTCCAGATGTCGACTCACATGTCGATCTTCAGATTCTGGAACTTTTACTACTTCCTCCTCTCCTCCTGTCGTTGCACTTGTACTTGGGTCTTCCAGATGTCGACTTACAGGTCGAGCTTCAATTTCTGGAGCCCGGTTCGTCTCTTCCTCTGCATTAGATGCTGAACTGGTATCCAATATTTCCAGATGTCGACTTACAGGTCGAGCTTCAGGATCTGGAACTCTGATGGTGTGGCTGGCATGTACCCAGTGTTTTATTCCCGCACATTTGACTGCAGTTGTTGTCACCAGGATCACTTGTCGTGGTTGGTCCCAGCGAGGAACCAAACAGTTTCTTCTTCGGTGGACTTTTATGCGGACCCAATCTCCTGGATTCAAATCATGAGCTGGTTTTCTTTCAAGAGTGGTTGCATCCGGTCCAACCTGATGAAACACAGAACGTACCACATCAGCCAATCCTTTGCAATAATCCAACACGAGATCATCAGTTATAGTCAGTAGTTTGTTGACAGGTACATGTGCTTGTCTCATTGCTCGTCCCATAATTATTTCGTGGGGACTGAGTCCTGTCTTTCTTTCCGGTATGCTTCTGATAGTCATTAAGACCAATGGCAAGGCATCTGGCCATTTGAGTCCTGTGGCTTGACACATTTTCCCTAGCCTTTTCTTTATTGTTCCATTTACTTGCTCTACTATTCCAGAAGCCTCTGGTCTGTATGCACAGTGCAGTTTCTGTTTAATACTAAGTGCTTCACAAATCAGTTGAATTAATTCGTTTTGAAAATGTGTTCCTCTATCTGTTTCAATCGTTACTGGAAAACCATACCTTGGAATGAATTCTCGCAGCATAAGTTTTGCTACTGTAATTCCATCATTCCTTCTGGTCGGGTATGCTTCCACCCAACGGGAAAACAAACAGACGACTACAAGGACATACCTTAGTCTATTGCTCGGGGGCATTTCTATAAAATCCATTTGCATTCTCGTGAAAGGACCTCCCTCTCGTCCTATTGTTCCTAGACTCACTACTGTCTTTCTTCCTGGATTTAGCTGTTGACAGATAAGACATCTTTGACAAAGACTCTCAGCTATGGCTCTGAATTTTGGATTATACCATGTTTGTCTAAAAGTCTGATCATTGCATCTCTTCTAATATGCGCTTGTCCATGGTACATCCGTGCCATGTCAGAAATCATGCTATCAGGCATAACTGGTCTTTCATCTCTGTAAACCCAAACATCATTTTCCTCCCGTTTTCTGAATCCTGCTTTTATCCAACTATCTTTTTCCTCATCATCTGCTGCTTCCTGTAATTGTCTTACCTCATCCCATGTCTCGACAGGGTTAGTAAAAAGCAAAGGACATGAAATATGCTCTCTTTCTCTGTTTCTGTTTAGTGAGACGACATTTTTGGCACAATACTGAGCTATTTCATCAGCAAGCTTATTGCCAACAGTTATGTAGTCTTCCCCATTTTTATGTGCTTTGCACTTTACCACCGCAATCTGTTTAGGCAGCTGTATCGCCTCAAGCAACTTTTTCACAAATTCACAATTTCTTATTGGGGTTCCTGCAGACGTCAAGAAACCTCTCTGAGACCAGATCTGCCCAAAATCATGAACCACTCCAAAGCCATATTGGCTATCCGTGATTACTGTGACTCGGACATTCTTTCCCAATTTGCATGCTTGAATTTGAGCAATCAACTCTGCTACTTGGGCAGAACGTATTCCTCTCAAACAAGATGCTTCCATTACAGCAGCTACTGTGCAAACTGCATATGCTGCACTCAGAATTCCATCATTCGTTCTCAAACATGAGCCATCCACGAACAGAATATAATCTGATTCCTTTAAAGGCTCATCCCGTATATCGGGTCTTGGTTTTGTACAATATTCAAGTACATTCAGACAATCATGATCAACTTCATCCATTTCAATCACACTCTCTTCATCTGGCAATGATGTTGAAGGATTCACATTTATGCATCTGTCAATGGTGACATTGTCTGCACTCAAAATTACTTTTTCATACCTAGTCAGCCGACTGTGTGTCATATATTGGGTTTTGGTTCTTGTCAAAAGAATCTCCACAGAATGAGGGACATATACTCTCAGTGGATATCCCATCACTATGCCTTCACTCTGCTCCAGACTTACACAAGTAGCAGAAACTGCTTTCAAACATCCAGGCAACGCTTTCGCTACTGGGTTTAAGACAGGTGAAAAATATGCAATGGGTCTTTTCATGTTTCCGTGTCTCTGCACTAGGACTGAAAACGCACACCCATCTCTTTCACTACAATACAACTCAAAATCTTTTTCATAGTCAGGCATTCCCAATGCCGGGGCTTCACACAGTTTTGTTTTTAGTTCTCTGAATGCTTTCATTTCCTCATCATTCATTTCAAAAGGATCTTTAACATCCTTCTTTGTCAATCTCTGTAATGGTTTGGCAATTAATGAAAATCCACTTATCCATTGTCGACAATATCCAACCATTCCTAAGAACATTCTTACTTCTCTCTGTGTCATTGGAGCTCTCATTCCTTGAATTATTTTTATCCTTTCAGTCGTTACCTTTCGCACTCCCTTTTCAATCTTATGTCCTAAATATTGGACTTCTTGTTGACAAAACAGCAATTTTGATGGGGATACCTTTTGTCCTCTTTTTGCTAAATGATTCAGCAAAGCAATTGTATCGTTAACACATGCTTCCTTTGTTTTTGATGCCACCAGTAGGTCATCAATGTACTGAACCATCACAGATTTTTCTGGCATTTTTAAATCTTCCAATGATTTCTTTAAAATTTGATTAAAGATCGAGGGGCTTTCTGTATACCCCTGAGGAATTCGGCACCATGCCAAAATACGCTCTCCAAACCTGAACGCAAATAATGGCTGGCTATCTGGATGTAATGGGATAGAAAAAAATGCATGGCACAAATCAATAACTGTGTACCATTCTGCTTCGTGTGGAATCTGGTATAGAACTACAGCAGGGTTTGGTACTATTGGGCAGCAAGGCACAACGATTTTGTTTACCTTTCTCAAATCCTGTGCAATTCTATATGTTCCATTCGGCTTTTTCAGTCCCATTATCTGTGAATTGCATGGCGTGCTCATTATTTCTCTCAGAATCCCTTGTTCAATCATTTTATTTATTACCGGTGTTATTCCTTCAATTATTTCTGGTGTCAATTTATACTGTGGCGTATTTGGGTAACTTGTTCCTTCTTTAACAGAGATTTTAACAGGGTCTACTCCTTTCATTAACCCTATATCTTCACCCGTAAAATCCCACACTTCCTGTTTCACTGCTTCTTTTAGTTCAATTGGGATTTTCTCTACGTCAAACATAGGAAATAAATCATTCACTTCTGACTCTAAATTTACCATTGTCATTTTATATAATACGTCTTCATCCGGGGTCTGAAATGCAATCCCATCTGGAGTACAATAGATGGTGCAGTTCATTTTGCAAAGTAGATCGCGTCCTAATAGGTTCACAGGACTGCAATCACACACCACAAATCGGTGCATTTCACTGAATGGTCCAATCTTTACCTCCACTAATTTGGTAAGAGGCGTCCTAATTTGGTGATTCGAGACACCTACGACTTGGATATGTTCACCTGAGAGAGGAAGGTTTGGAATTTCCACTGATCTAACAGTAGAACGGGTAGCCCCAGTGTCCACAAGGAATGTTACATTTGTACCATTCACTTCTCCATCCACAAATGGACCTGCCTGATCTACCTCTAGAGTTGCGCCAAGCACGCACTCTTCTTCCTCTCCTAGGCACCGTCATAAACTTTCATCCGACTCATTCCCATCCTGTCGTAACCAGTATTGAGATATGGCAGCTGCGCGCGGCAATTGTGTTACCTGCTCTCCTCCGTAGAATCCTGTTTCTGCACTGTATTTCTGTGGATTAACACTCTTGGGAAGTGGTGGTTGAGGCACCTGACTTTGCTGGGTAACTACCTGTGGTTGTTGTAGCTGTTGGTAACTCACCTCACTCTGCACCTGTGGATTTAATGATTGATTTTCCGCATTAGTTTTTGGAGGGAATTTACACACGTTTCTCCAATGTCCTAACTTTCCGCAGTTGTGGCATGGCCACTTTTTCTTTGCTTCCTCTATACTCATTTGACCTCTTCCTTTACCTATATTTGGTCTGGATTTCGTCTGTCCTGCCTCATTAACTTGATTATTCAATTGAGCTTCTTGCTTTTCTGCAACCTTCACCTGTGTCCACATTGCTTTCTCTTTCAATTTACGCTGTCTACTCTGAATGTCGTCACTGCAGTATTTAGCATATCTCAAAACCTCATCTACCGTGCTGTTCTGCCAACAAATCATATGTTGTTTAATCATTTCACTTATCTCTGGTTTCAACCCATAAACAAATCTATATACGAAATGACTCATGTCCTTCTCATTTAGGGGTCGATTCCGATTCGGGCCGGAAATCTCTCCGACCGAGCCGGACCCGGAGAAATTTCCGACCGAATCGGACCCGTGCAGTCCGACCGAACGAGTCCGATGCATTCGTATGCCACCGGACACGAGTCGGTCGGACTCCCATTGAACTCAATGGGAGCCGGTCGTACAACGCGTACGCGGGCTCCCATTGCCTCAATGGGTGCGAGGCGGACAAGGGCGCCCCCTACAGCGAGTACGCCGCGAGCGCTCGCGGCGTACACGCACAGGTAGGGGGACCCATGGGTCCCCCTGTGTGCGCCTCGCGCGGGTACGCCGTACAGGGGGTCCGACACGGACCCCCAAAGTACGGCTCCGACAGCGAGTTCGAGTCGGACGGCGCGAGTCGGTCGGAGCGGTCGAGGTGCGCATCGTACTTACCCGGCCGGAAAACGTCTCCATTGCGCGGTGCGAATCGGGTCCGAGCGAGTCGGTCGGAGCGGTACGATCCGGGTACGAGTCGGTCGGAGCGGTCGGGTCGCCCGGACGAGTCGGTCGGCGAATTCGCATCGTACTCGCTCGGCCGGACCCGCGTACGATTCGGTCGGGAAAAAGGGCTCCGAATCGGATCCGGTAAAGCCGAATCCTATTCGGAGCCCTACCGGCCGAGATCGGAATCGACCCCTTTGTGTCTCATAGCCACTATACTGTTTAAAAACTAACAGTAGTCTTTCATAATACGCGTGTACAGATTCTTTACTTTCCTGTGTGGTTCTGTCGATTTTTACCCAATCCGTCTCTTTGGGTGGGATTTTATTTTTCAAAAAGGTAATAACTTGGTCATATTTCCTCATCACTTCTGGTCCTGGCGCTCCTGTTTTAGCATCTCTTGGATATTCTACAGTTGGCCAATCAATAGTAATCTTACATTCTGTCCACAAATCAGCTGGTACTACTATGTCAAATAATCCATCCAAATCTATCCATAACACCTTCGAAAGCTTAACAAACCTCTCCACTTGTCTGTACCATTCTACTGGTTTTTCTCTCAATTTTGGGAAGTCATTCGTAAATGACAGTATATCTTGTCTAGACCAGGGGACATGCACATAACTACCTCCTGGAGTTTCTCTTATCGGGTACTCCCTTACAATTGATTCCTTGTCTGTCACCGCAAAAGCCAAAGACGCTTTATCTGTCGTTTTCTCATTCCTTTTTGTCCACCTGCTTCTCCATCTATCCACATCACCCCATTTTCTCAGTAAAACAATTAATTCTTTTATTTGGGTTAACCGTCCTGATGTGTTCAAATTTTCTATATCTTTCTCGCAAAAATCTACTCTATATGGTTTCTGCAAACTTCTCGCTTTTACAAATTCTACTCCTAGTTCATTAGCTGTTTCTTCTAGTTTGTCATGTAAATTTCTAGCTCTCCATGTAATGCTCTTACATAAAAACATTATCTCATCATCCTGATAAGTTTTCAATTTTTCTGTACCAATTGTCCCTAAGATCAATTCCTCCATGTCTATTTTTAACCTAATTACATCTAATGGCTTTGATTCTTTCTCTTTCGTTTTCAGAGTTTTCATCCATTCATTCAATTCATCCGGAGTCGGACCTACAGGTGTACTATTTAATTCTATCCAATTTTTACTTCTTTCTGGTGTCTCTGACGCAGACTCAGTTCCCATAGGTATCCTCCTGAACTCATTCTCATTTACCGTCAAATTAGTAGGTGGGCTTGGTCTACATGAACTGACCAGATTTCTCGCACCTTCATTGTCTAATTCCATCCCTTCTTTCCTTCTTTGCAAGTTAGAATTCATAGGAATGACTAAAGAATGCTCTTCTATCTTCTGATTCTCAAAAACTGGTATTACTGGACCTATTGTTACTGGTACAGTTACAGCTTCCATATTCATTGTTAATTCTCTTATCTTTTCAGTCAATTCTCTTGTGGTTTTTGCTAATTCAGTTGTATTGTCACTTTCAATCTTCTCGTTTTGTGGGGTTTTCAATTGATCTTGTGACCTATTTATCTCATACCCCTGTTCGGGATTTTTATTCCTCCCAGTTTCCATTGGCGGTGCATTAGGTGTCACCACCGCAGAATTCTGTTGGTATGGAGGTGGGTTTCTGTTTAAAATATCTTCCAGCAATTCATCTTCCGTCTCACTACCACCATACCCGTACCTTTCAGTAACTAAATGCTTCTTTTTCTCTGTACACTTTCTCTTTGCTTCTTCCTCAACTGTAAAAGCTGGAAACAAACCTCCTGTCATATTAGCATATCTCCAACGCTTTATTTTGTCCTCATGATTCACTCCCCACAACCTGCCGGGCACAAAATCATGATTCTTTAATCCTCTGAATCTTTCTCGTTCATACATCTCATCTTCCCATTCACTTAGAGCTTCAAACTGTGTTGGTCTAGGTTTAGGCTCAAGCATCGTCATCTTCTCTCTCAAATTCCGAAGTACAGCTACACTAAATGAACCATTCTCAGGAAATGCTAATACTCAATCATTTTGAGTATATTTAGTCCAATTTTCTAACCATATGCAGGTATGATATCCGTATTTCAGCATCATATGCGAAGCTGGTGACTTCGGCGGAGGAACTACTTGTCCCTCTCTAGTCACTATCTTTTTGTCTTTCTTAAAAAAGTTCTTAATTTTCGCCATCCACGACGTTTTCTCTCTACCATACTCGTAATAAGCCATAATTCACAATCTTTTTCCTTTCTCAAAATCCGCAATTCAACGCTGTTCTCTATGCGTTATTCGGACCTATCCCAGCGCGACTCACACCAACGCTCCAATCTTAAGCTTCTACGTCACTGCTTATCCAACCACTCCTAGCGCGTCTCACACCAACGCACCAATCAGAGCGTCTTCTGTATAACTAGTGCACTGTCCAATCCCAGCGCGGCTTTTGTCAACGTCAGTTCTGCTCCTGACCCCTCCTTTACAAATTTTATCGGCAATTTATTTTTTCAACTGTTCTTGGTTAGTTACGACATTAAAAACACATTTCCATTGTCTGATTTCGCTAACAAAAGTGACAGTTTTATTCTATCTCACAAGAATACAGTTTCGTTCGATAAGTGTAGCACTTCCCTCTACCTTACCCTTCTTTCAAGCAAGGGGTAAACCCGTTTCTCTGGGGATAAGACACATGTGGAGACTACACTGCTCCTGAGAATTAAGGCCAGAGTTTCACAAGAAAACCGGTTGCTATTTCACTCACACACCTTTTATACGGAAAATGTCCCTATCATAACACAACCTGTGTTATCACCAATATGAACTCAGACAATGCACCATTCCATGTGACTTCTCTTGTCACACGTGTCCACTTCCTACTTCCCGGAAGCTTCAAAAACCTTTGACTTACATATAACGTGATACTATACAACATGAAGTGTTATACATAAAATAACCAATAATCAATAATCACCAAACTAATCTATAGTAACCATAACTCTGCTACCAAGAAATCTGATCCAGCACTATCAATAAAATTTCTTCTCCTATATGCTTTGGACGTCCAGGTACAAATATCCCTTTTCCACAACTATATCCATATGACGGTGGGGCCCATAACACCGCATAAACATTCACTCTCTCATATATTCCCTGGGTTTCATCCGTTTTTACCTAGGAGAAAACAGTTAATGATTTGCTGGAAGGAGACGGGATACCTTTTAAAACGACATAATACTTCTCAAACTTTAAGGTATTCCGCTCATTGGTCGATGGACCAACTAGTAGGAATCAGTTGATGGTGATTAAGACCAGCTCAATCACTATAAATCTTTAAACATTTACATTTATCATTGAGCTAAAGAACCACAGACTCATTGTTTTAAAGATATTAAAGTTTATCTAATTTTTAGAAGCATGAATAAGTTTCAAATTTATTATTCAGATTATTACATTTATCATCATTATAAGAATAAATTGAAATTGCAATGCATACCTATTAGATGGAAAAACAAAGTTCGTCACAGCAATGAATTCAGATCACAGCATAGAACTCCCGAAAAACTGTCTATCTGTCCTGTAAAACAGGCCTTCTCGACGGACCACCTATATGGTGTTTTCCGCCACAATCCCGTTCTTTTCCCCTTTAGTATTTAAGAATAAAAAGGTCTAATAGTATTAAAAATGGAAAATCTATTAAAAGCAAAAGGTTCTCCAGCAGCAGCGTCCCGTGCTCAATCAAAAATATAAAATAGCAGCTCCAGCACCCCCCTCCCTAAGAGTAGGTCTTCTTATACCCTAATACTAGCTTACTAAGTGAAAATGTTACAGCTTTGTGGGCGAGATTCTCTCTAATTGGTCCATTTGGGGTCAGTATACATCTCATTATGAATATCCTTGCTCCAACCAGTTCTTTGTGGAAAGTTCATACTTCTGTCGTTTCTCACGGGTTCATGACATTACCCATCCGCACATTGGTTTCTATCTGTATCCTTTTCTGATACTTTAATTGAACAGTTCATTGTTTATTCACATATTCACTGCAACTTCTCACGCTTTCCGCTATGTCCTTCTTTGGCACACGTTTGTATAATAAGGTCATTGCAGCCTTGACCACGCTTCCATCCTAGGCTTTGGGACGGTCACATGATCCCTTTGTTCACAGCTTTTCTCACTTTCGGAAATCATTTTGCGCCTGCGTACTCTAGCTTGTTTGCCTCAGCAGCCATGTTTACATCGCGGCACAACAGGTCTAAGCGAACTATTACAAAGATAAACAGAACATAGTTAAGAATAAAGAATATAAGCCTTTTCGTTTCCCTCCCGTCATTCTACGTACCCCAATTAAGTATTACCTAGCAAAAGCGACATATAAAGCTATTTCTTACTTACCAACCGCTTTACTTTGCCACGACACAGTTTATTCCCAAGCACAAATCATGCAATTATTATTCTAATTAGTACGCAAATCATTAGGTTTATGTTACCCACGTTAACAATTGTAAGTAAATTAGCTTGCACGGATATGGCGTGTTACCCATAACCCTTATCATGACACGTACATGGTTGGTTATTTACTGAGACGAACCTGTGTGTTAATTATTCAACGTAAATATTAGGTTAATTTTTTTTCGTTTACCCTGCTCTATCATACCAAAGGCCTATATAGTAACACGTGGTTTCATATTCAGTGCTAAAGCTTTTGTGCAATTATGTCCTTAATCAATCAATCAATCAGGGGTTTGTAAAGCGCAACAACTCACCCATGAGGGTCTCATGGTGCTGGGGGGTGGAGGGCGGCTCCGTGGGGTGCTGGGGTCATCTGAAGAGCCAGGTCTTGATGTCCTTCCTGAACTGGGGCAGTGTAGAACTTTTGCCAGGAGTGGAGGCAGGGGCGTAGGAAGGTGGGTGCGGGCCGCCCCAGGTGTCATCCCTGAGGGGGGTGACAAAATGGCAAAAATATGTTTTAAACACACATTTTTGCAATTTTGTCACCCCCCTCAGTGATGACACTTGTTACCCCCGGGTTGACAAAATGGCAAAAATATGTGTTTTAAACACATATTTTTGCCATTTTGTCAAGCCGGGGGTGACAAGAAATTTTCCGCACCGGGTACCACCTGACCTTGCTACGCCACTGGGTGGAGGAGGAGATCCTCTCCATGTAATATCGCTAATATCGCTTATCTCTCAATATTGTGTTTTTGCAATTCCTGAGTGCAGTAGATGCCAGTAGTTTCTATTAAGTTATTTAATGGCGCTCAGAGAGTATGCTGTATTGTATTGTCCATCACTGGAGATATGTTGTGAACACTGCACTGAATTAGCACACACAAACTCCCATCCCTGCAAAGATTCGGTGATCGATTGCCACCCATCACACCTCTCCACCCTATGCAATAATTTGTGTTCACACACATTGGAGATTGTCTGGCAGCAGCTCATGGCAGACTCATGGAGACATGTGATGACCTCATAATCAGGGGCCTCTAAGAGCGGAGACCGGGTCAATAGACCACTTTCCCTGTGACTTTAAATGTCACCGCAAGAGAGCACATGGAGGAGTGAAATCCCACAGAGTGTGCTTGGATGGAGGCCCCTGCAGCATCACTGTGAGAGGAGCCCAAGGACTGAGGAGAGAGAATAAACCTCTTATCACCATCAAGTAAACAAGAGGATTACCATCAGTCTGATTCCTCGTCTCCCAATGCGGGGGGTGTGATAATGTAATGGCCGGAGGTGTAATATCATCATTTATTACATATGCAAATTATAGAAGTCTGGGGGGCATTTCCACAGAGTGAGTGCAAATGTGAGCTACATCCACACAACATACACATGGAAACTGGTGGAGAAAGGAAGAGTGCCTCGTGAGAAAGAAGACTGATGACAGAATGTACAGCATGTGACCAGGCTATTCTGTATGTGCCAGATGTCATGGAATGTAAGCAGTTCAACCCAAGATGAGTTTATCTGAAAAAAACGAATAAATCAGTACATCATACATATAAATATGCATTCAAACATTCCTTAAAACCTTCATTCAATTAGTTATTATTATTAGACATGTGATTGGAAGTATTCGATGGACGTTAATACTGAGAGCTGGAGCGTTGCTGATTGTACAGGTCCAGTTTGGGTGTGAGGGTCTGGGGATATGGACAGATAGGAAATAGCTTAGGATAGGATGAGTCACAAAGGCAAAAAGTTATACAATGGGGTGAAAGGGTTGGGAATTTGAAACAACTTAGAATGTGTTAAGGATGTATTCAGCAAGGGCTTCAACTACACAAAAGGTGATGAGAGGAATGCGTGCATTAAGTCTAACCACTGGCAATTGCTCTGGGTAGCTTTCAGCCCATCATTCTTTTGCCCAGCATACCACCTGAGTTTGGACCCAGCTATATCAAAATAATTCACGATCCTGCACCAATAAGAAAAGTCCAGCCCGAACTGACAGGCCAGGTCCTCCCTGAAAAGGAACACAAACAACCAAAGACCAGTATCGCCCTGATTGCGGTTGTGAAGTGCCATGGGTATGCCCAGATGTGGGTCCCTTGCTCACTTTGCCTCTGGAACCAATCTACACTCACAGGGCTGGACTGGCCATAGCTGGCATCGGGCATTTCCCCAAGAGGCTGGAAGGGTGGGGGCCGGTTTTGCAGCAGTGGGGGGCAATTTTGTAACTGGGGGCCGGTTTTGAAGCAGTGCTGCAATATCAGTCCCCAGTAACAAAAGCAGCAGTGCTTCATACTTGCACCCCCCTCCCCGCCTCCCCAGGGGGGGGTGGTCCGACAAAATTGCTAAGGCTGCTTTGGGTTCCCAGTCCAGCCCTGTCCACCGACTCATGAGACTTGTTGGACTTGTTGCAAGCATTCCTCTCGTCACCCTTTCTATATTTTATTTAATGAGGGGACAGTGTGTGGGTGTATGTTTGGGGTTGCTGTGAGGGAGGATTAAGGGAGGGACTGTTAGCTTGTAAATTGTTGTATTAGTGGAATTGGGATTTATTTACACTGTAAGGCTTCTGCTCGGTATTTTGCTGTTTAGACTCAGACATCTTCTATTACAGCGACCTTTTGTACTTCAAGTGATTAGTGGTCATGTTTGTCATCTTGTACTAAACGTTTTTCAGTTAATCTTTACAAATACATATCTGACCTATCCCAACCTCCAAGTGTCCAAGTGACCCAGATTTTGCTTCCTGGTGTAAAGTGCCCTTTTTATAAAAATGGTAGAAATTAAATAACACATCATTCTCAGAACTGCACAAAACTGAATTGCTCAATTATAAAATCTGAAGACAGAGATGACATACACAGGGGATGTACCAGAGGTTGGAGGGAAGTCTATGCAGGTTGAGCACCAATGCCTGGGTTCCTTCACTTTCATTCTTTAATGCTACAGCTACATCTTCCTGCCTCTTAGGAAGTACTGCTCATGTGAAGGAGACCAAGAATTTCAAGTACTTGTCGCTGCAATGAATATCGCTTCCTCATTCTGCATCACCTTCACGTGCACCAACGTGTCTGCCGCCTAAATTATTGAATTGGCATGAACGATATAATGCATGCATTGCATGGCAAAGCCATAATACAATTAGACAGAGCAGAAGACTTAGAATGATGACGTTATCCAATATGTTATGTAGATTTGTAGAGCACACTATCACCGGGAAGGGTATCCTGTTGCCGAGCAGGTGCGAGTCTAGGCACATCTAGGGCCTAGTGGCACTACTCGAAAAACCAAGTCTTCAGCTTCTTGCGGAATTCAAGAAGTGAGAAGGAGGCTCTTAAGTGTAGCAGCAGATCATTTCATGCTTTAGGAGCGATGCAGGAGGAGGCTTGACAGCTGGATCTGGTTTTCCTCATGCATGGGATTTTTGCAAGTAGGAGTCTGGATAAGCAGAGGTGTCTGGAAGGTTTGTGATAGCAGATGCAATTGCCGAGGTATGTTGGGCCAGTGTTATGTAGTGCCTTGTAAGTGTGGGTGAGGAGTTTGAATTGTGCTCGTTTGTGAATGGAGAGTCAGTATGCTTCCTTCTGGTGTGGTGGGATGCGAGTGCGGCATGGGAGGCTGCCGAGTTCTGAATGGAATACAGACTTCTGGTGAGTTTTTTGTTGATCCCGGCATAGAGGGTGTTCCTGTAATACAGCTTGCTTTTGACCATGGTGTGCATGACGGTTTTCCGGGTGCTGATTGGGAGCCATTTGAAAATCTTCCTCAGCATCCCCAGGGCATGGAAGCATGAGACGGTGACAGCATTTACTTGGGCAGTTATGTCGAGGTTGCTGGCGATTATATTCCTGAGGATCTTGCTGTGGGTGGTGGGAGTCAGTGTTGGCTCTAGCTCTAGTGGAGTCCCACAATGATGTGCTCTTCCCAAAGATCTTGATTTTGGTCTTGTCAGTGTTCAGCTTTAGACAGTTGGTCTTCATCCTGTGGGAGATTTCAGTCATACAGGCGTGTGAGAAAGAATGATTTTCGTGTCCTCTCTGCGTAGGAGACAATGCTGATATCATGAGTGGATGATGCTGACTAGAAGGATCATGTAGGTGTTGAAGAGGGTCAGCATCATGGAGGATACTTGCAGAACTCTGCAGATGAGGTTGTGGGTGTCCGAGGTGCACGGGGTCAGGCTGACTGACTGGGTCCTTCCAGTCAGGAAGGAGGTGATCCATCGGAGTATGTGTCCCTGGATTCAGATGTTGTGTAGGCATAGGATGAGGTGGCTACAGTGTCAAGTGCTGCAGAAAGATCCAGGAGGATGTGGGCTATTGTCTACCCTCTGTACAGAGTCATGAGGATGTCATCTGTGGCAGCAATAGGGCAGTTTCTGTGCTCTAATTGGATCTGAAACCAGTGGTGTTGAAGAGTTGGTGGTCATTGAGGTATTCAGTGAGGTGTCTGTTGCTGATTGTCTCTAAGACCTTCACCAGGAATGATAGCAAGGAGATAGGGCTATTGTTGGTTGAAGCATCTGGGAAAGTCACAGAAGAGGTGGAGGCATTCAGAATGGGTGTGAGCAGGGCACTGATGGGATGCAGTCCTCTGGAGTAGGCATGATGGGGCCAAGGGTCCGATGGGTCCCCTGAATGGATGGACTTTATGGTGGCAGTGGTTTCTTCTGGGATGATGGCAGGCCATGCGGTTAGCATTGGTTCTTTGGATAAGATCAGAAGGCATTTGGTGAGGTCTGTCAGGTCTGAAGTTGCTGTCAGTTGCAGCCTCCTGTCTCGTTCCCGCAGCCGATACCTCACTTCCTTTCAAGGGTGAGGAGCACCGGTAAAGTACAGTGTACTTACGCTTACCATCTTTATCTCCTGTTTGGGCAAACGTTTTTTTCTTTATTGATGCTTTTGGCCCATCGCTGCTTGGGAGGGAAGTAATGTTAGCTGAGTGAGTCATAAACTGCGTACACATACGGTGGGAGTATTGCAACACATAAAATTGGTATTTAGCCTAAAATTGTAAAACTCACGAGCAAATCAACTATGTAATATAAAGTATGTTATCAAGAACATTTCAATTGTGCACTTTGGCTTCAAAATGTGTATTCTATGACGGATGACGTTTTAACTTTTCAGACTCCTCGTTGGTGTAGATGGAAGTTTTCTTCAGTACTCTTTTCAGCGACATTTATTCTGTGGTTCCTCTAATTTGTCATGCGTGTTGCCGACATACAGACCCTCGCGCTTCCTTTTGTGGAAGCATACTTAGTCACGTGATGGGGGTTATGAAGACTTCTCCTGGGCAGTGGTGAGGGTTGGGGAGCCCGGAAGCGGTGGGGTTTGGAAGGTTTGGGGTCCCAGCACAGTGTCATGGCAGCAGTAACTGGTTGTCGGGTGTGAACGTGGTGCTGGTTATGGCATATGGCAGTTTGGTAAGGAAACTACTAGTACACTGTAGGCATGCTCACTTTTTGGGGTATTGAAGAAGAGCACCTTTTCTTTTGTGAGCTCGCTACTGAGACTTTCACTTTTCTTTACAGCGCATGGTGGTGCAGGCGTCATACACTTTACCCTTTGTGAGCACACTTCGGGCATGCTCGGAACTTACTGCTCGGGCAGTCATCACTTTTGCCTTTTCTACTGATACATTGAGAAGGAACAATCACGGGGCTCTCCCACTCTGCTGTTTAAGAGAAACGGAGTGACCTTTAACAACGCACTACCGTCCAGATTTAGATGTGGGTAAGCAGTTTGACTCTGAATTCATTTGTCCATTTGGGACTGCTCCGGTGTCCCATAGAGCATCTCTAGTCGTAGCTACCACTTAGGTCCCATGAGACCTCCCTGCACAAGGAAGGGAACTCCGCACAACTCAGAATGGTATTTTTTGCATTCAGAGGTCCCACCCTCAGATACCACCGACAGTCCACCACAAATACTTAATTAAGTCCTAATGCCCACTCTTACGAGGATCAAGCAGCCATCGCTTAAAATGGTAGCAGCACCATCCTCTCACCATAAGTTTCTCGCAGACATCTTTGTCTCCTCAGTACTTAGTCTCTGATGCTTAGGTGTCAGGGAGGTGCTAGCAGCACAACGTACTTGCATTTTGGTTTGGGGCTTCATTTGTCTTCTCCCAGCTTGTCACAGTTCTTGATTATAACAATCACTTTCACAGCAGTATTTTATTGTGCTTGCCCATTGAATTGAAAACCTGTGAATATTTCTACTGAAGTCAATTGCTAGATGCTTATTGCAAGTGGGATGTGATTGTTTTTTGCTTGCGTGTCTGTGTTTTTACTGCTGATGTGTAAAAAGTTTTCCAGGTTATTATTTTGTTGAATTTTGCTTTGTTTTAGCTTGTGTTTAATTGTTGCGTATATTTGTCCCAGAGATAAACTTAGTGGCAGTAGCGGTCGGTGGTGGGAGTGCCGCCGGGCGCTGACGTGGGGCGGGGGGTAGTAAACTACGGATTACGGCCGAATAAATAAAACGAATTTCGTTTCTCGCAGTGCATCGCCAAATGCGATGCAGCGCGCGCAACGAACTTCCTTTTATTTATTTATATGTGTACTTACCTGTAATCGGCCGTAATCCGTAGTTTACTAACTCCCCCCCCCCCCCTCCCCACGTCAGCGCCCGGCGGCACTCCCACCACCGACCGCTACTGCTTAGTGGGTATATTCTTTTAAGACGTTTCTGGGGAGGTTAAGTTGTTTCTCCAGAATTACAGGATGTTCAGCTGACGCCAAGACTCGAACCTGTTTCCCAAGCTCCAAAGTCGGCTGCTCAGGCCTTTATGCAACATCCTCTTTAGATGTCACTAAATGTCTACAACAGCTATTGTTGACACTAGTAGCAAATATTTAAAAAAAAAACATGTTTTCTATCAGATAGAAGCATGCGTACAAATAATATCTATCTGCTGCACCATATATGCTTCATATATTTATCGTCTCATTACCATCGCTGTTACCACGAGCTCTCAGCTATACAATGAAGTGCAATATTCCAACAACAGATATGTTTATATAATGGTTGGATTAATCCTGATACGGTTTGCAAAAAAAAAAGCGTAATTTGTGCTTTATTTATTTATTTTTGTGTAAATGCATATATTTTTCCCAGAGACTGATTTAGTGGGTATATTGTTTTAAAAAGGTTTCCAAGTCAGAGTGAAGGTTCCCATTCATATGTTTAGGGCCAAGTATTAAATATCTGCTGCCAACAACATACATTTATGCAGGTCTGAGAAAGATATCATTCTGTATCTATTGTTAGCATTTCCTTTTACATCTTGTCTTAATGTGGTACTCGTTGCTTTAGTAAAACATTTGTGGCCCGGCTCTGTTAGATTTACGTTAATGCATTGTTTTAAGGTGTTATTAACCACAAGCACCCCTTGGAGCCGACACAGCGTTATATTGAATCTTCCTCAGTTATGTGCAAAATCAGAGGGATTGATGCAAATACTGTTAGTCCTCATTCATAGAAGGTATTCGAGCACTTTACATCAACACCAGTTACATTCCACTAGGACACATTCATTTTGGGTAAGGCACAGGGAGTTTAAGTAGGTTCCTATATATAGATTTACAACCAATTACTCAATGTCTGCTGTCAACAACATCCACATATGCTGGTCAGATCAAAGATAGTGATCTTTAGAGCTATGCTAATTCTAGCTTTACTGGAGCCGAGGGGTATTTTTAGGTTTCGCCTAGGCAGCGCATGCGCTGTCTCAGCGAGAGATGCTGTATACAGTATAGTGGGGGGAAGCACCACTCACTTTCCGGACATAAATTTGAATGGCTACAATGAAAAATCCTGCATTTTGATTGGTTTTTTGCGTCTTAGTCCCGCCTCCTGACTGCCATGGCGTCATTTTTCCTCTTCCGAGGCTATCAGCCCCTTTACTAGTAAAACCGTTTTGTTTCCCTGTCTCTCCCCGTTCCCTCCCGCAGTCTGTAACTTTTTGTACCACAACCACCCCCCGCCCCCTCCCGTTCGTGCCTTCTTTCATGCCTGCACTTCCATTTAAAATGCAATAGGTCTCGGGTAATTCAATGCTTGTTTGTCCCGTGATTGGTTGGTGACTTTGCACTATATTTTGCCTGGCCTGTCCTAATCACATGCGCAATACAGACAGCTCTCTTACGCTGCCTTATATTGTACGCATGCTGCATTTTCTTAATTCTTACTCGAAGCCACGAAGCTTTGGTGGCGATGAAATACTGCTGGCAGATTTATTATACCGGGAAGGGAAACGGCTCACGCATCCATATACCTTTGATTATTTACGCCACATGGTGCCGCTTCAAAAATGCACACAATGCTAACATGTCTCACGCGTAACTATCATTTGACATACTGTACATGCGAGAATGCTTCTTATAGCTATATAACGCAAACACCGGCTACATTAGGCAAGGACGTGTTTTATTTTTTAATCACAGGACGCTGAGCGGATGCCAGGCTCGAACCTGCTTTCTCAGGCTTGAAGATCGGTAACACACAATGAAGCACCCCGCCCGCGCTGGGAGATCCAGCAACCACACGCGAGGCAGGGGGGGCGGGGCTGACAGAGAGAGCTGTTTCCCTCCTGTTAATTAGTACTATTTTCATGAATAAAGACCTGAGCATTCTAATTGCAATTTAGACCCATTGTTGGCCGACACTTGCAGGCAGCAGCTTACAAAATCTCTGACTTTTGCAGAGAAAATGTGGTTTTAACAAGCCAGGTGTACGTTTTTTTTTTGTCTTCGATTTCTACATAATTAAAAAAATGATCTTCTTTTTACAACAATCAAATCGCAAAGTCCAGTATTTTAATTAATATTTTGAGTTAGCAGTTCACTGTTACTAAATACTTCATTTCATGATAACTGGACCAAAATAAACTTGTATTATAAAAAAATATTTAACCCGTAATGTAGTCCTGTATTGCTGTTTCTGGGTTGTAGCGACTTTTACGAGCCACTCTGCTTTTGAGTTTGTCGTTTATGATATCCTCTGAACCCCTCAATGGCAGTGAAGATTCCTACACATGGTTACTCACTCTGTACCCTCTAGACACAGGCTAAATGTTTTTGCAGACTTGCATTTAAAACCAAGCAACCAAAATTACAGATTAGTATGTGTCCGATTGATGACCCCCAACATCCTGTCAATGCTCTGCATTCATCAACATTCACTGTTTTATTAAAGTATTATAAACAATATGTGTGTTTAACTAAATGCGGTGGAACATATTGGTGGTGCAGGTTTTGAGGAAGCTATTGAGAACTGGCTGCCTCTTGTGTTCCTGCTAAAGTGATTGGTAGTCTTCGGACAAGTGGAATGCCAAGAATGCTCTGATATCTGCTCGGATGAGAATAAATCTCTTGCAATGTCAAACCCCGAGCAACCTCTGATGTTCAATTTACAGTGGACTGGTAGGAGCTGCTAGTCAGTGAGAATGTTGAGGGCGATGTGCTTGACCTTAAAATAAGCTGGTAGTCTCAAACATTCTTTTAATTTCTGCATAATTTAACCATGTGCACCCTGTTGTACAGTTTATTATATATATATATATATATATATATATATATATATATATATATATATATATATATATCCAAAAACGCACGAAGCTCCTTCTGGAGTGCAGGGACCCAAGGAAGGTGGCGTACACGCCGGCAGAGCGTACCGGCAATAATAACCTCAAAACAAAAGTCCAATGAAGTACGCTCTCAGGATAGGAAGCAGGACACAAGTGTAGTTAATCCAAGTTTAATCCACAACGCGTTTCGGCTGTAAACAGCCTTGATCACGTGAGTTGTGGATTAAACTTGGATTAACTACACTTGTGTCCTGCTTCCTATCCTGAGAGCGTACTTCATTGGACTTTTGTTTTGAGATATATATATATATATATATATATATCTACTGGCGGTCGCCAGTAGATAGTTATAGTTACAACCTATTATCCATAGGAAATCCGCGACATTCTATTTGAAATAACTCTCTTGCCGGTTGACGTATCTTCGCGAAATTTTCAAACTTTGTGGCCCGCTCCGGTCCGCTCCTACCCTGAAAGTCTCGGGGGATTCGTCAAGCGGGGGCCGAGAAAAAGGGGGTCCCAAAACGCGTTTTCCCCATGCATTTTTCCATAGGAAACTTTAGACACGGCTACAGCCCGAACTGCTGAACGGAATTACACCAAATTTGGCAAAGAGGTAGTTCTTGGTTCAGAAAGAACCCTTTTGTTAAATGGTGTAAATCCGTTCAGTAGTTGCTGAGAAAATGAAAAGTAAAAAAGATAGTGATATCTATGGCCGAGTAGGGTCCGCGTACCCTCAGCGCACCCTGCGCGCACCGTCCCGATCACGAGCTGCATGTTAATTGGCTGTCAACATTCCGATTCAGGAAATGTTGGCAGCCATTTTGTCCCTCGGTAGAACCGAGGGACAGAAACAAGTGCGCAAAGCGCACAAAGGGGGCAGGGTAGAAACACCCTGACCCCTAGGTTTGCTCAGGGGGTCCCACAAGGACCCCCTGGGCAAAAAACAAACTTTTTAAAAAATCGGCAGGATGCGCTCAGGGTGCGCGAATCCTGCCGAAAAAAAAAAAAATTTGGGGCATGGTGGGGGGATAATTTAATGTGTGGGGGCCTCAAAGGGCTCCCCAAGCCCCGGGGACCGCCACCCCCCGGGCTTTTTTAAGAATGGTGCGGGAGGGCTCTGAGCCTCCCGCAGCCCCGGGACCACCACCTCCCCGGGCTTTTTTTTAATAAATTGAAAAACCTGTGTGGGGGCTCCAGCCCCCCACACGCCCCGGGACCGCCACCTCCCCGGGGCACTAAACATTTAAATATGGGGGTCCGTTACGGACCCCCAGAGCCCCGGGGACCACCACCTCCCCGGGGCTGTGAACTGAATGGGAGGGGGCCGCGCAGCCCCCTCCTGGAGCCCTTGATGGCCCTGGGGACCACCACCCCCAGGGCCGGCTCCTGCAGTGTCCCGGGGTGCCTACCCTCGGGACACTGTAGTTTGCTATGGCAGGACGGGAGCCTCGCGGCTCCCGTCCTGCCATAGCAAACTGCTTTGGATATTGGAAGAGAGAGCAGGGAAACCTGCTCTCTCTTCCAATATCCAGCACATTGCTTTCCACATGGGGAGCAGCATGTTAGCTGCTCCCCATGTGTAAAAGCAATGCCGGCTCCCGTAGGACACGGGGAGCCGGCGGGACTGTGGGGGGATTGGGGACCCCCCCCACAGTCCCCAACGGAGAGGGCCAGCCCCGGGGGATGGGGTCCCCGGGGCAAGTAGTGGCCCGGGAGGGGGGCCACGCGGCCCCCCTTCCCAAAGTTTAAAAAAAAAATTAAAAAAAGGGTATGGCCGGCCCCGGGGGATGGGGTCCCCGGGGCCTTAAATGGCCAGAGGAGGGGGCCACGCAGCCCCCTCCAAAGAATAAAACAAAAATCGAGGCCATGCCCCGGGGGATGGGGTCCCCGGGGCCAATACAGGCCCAGGGAAGGGGGGCCACGCGGCCCCTTCCCGTTTTTTTTTTTTTAAATAAAAATTTAAAAAAAGGGGTAAGGCCCTGGGGGATGGGGTCCCCAGGGCCCAAAAACAGGAAAAAGGAAGGGGGGCCACACAGCCCCCCTTCAGGGGACAAAAAACAAAAACAAAACGATCGGGCCCGCAGGCCCCGCCCCTTCCTTCACCACTCTGCAAACGCGCCCCTGGCGCGTTTGCAGAGGGGAACGACTCCCCTTGAATACTGGGGGTCCCTGGGGCCAACTAGCCCACCAGGAACCTCCAGTATGCGCCAGGGGCTGCCTTGCAGAGAGGTGTACAGAGGCCACGCCCTTTTACACCTCTCTGCAACGCAGCTCTGTGGCACTTTTGGAGGTATATGGTGGGCTAGTTGGACTCCGGGGACCCTCAGGATTCAAGGGGACTTAATCCCCCAACTTAAAACGCGCCACGGGCGCGTTTGCACAGTGGTGAAGGGAGGGCGGGGCTTCAGGTGACATGTGTGCAAACAGGCCCCGTGGCGCATTTTAAGATGGGGAATGAAATCCCCTTCAATCCTGAGGGTCCCTGGGGGCCAACTAGCCCACCAGGTACGTCCAGAAAGCGCCACAGAGCTGCGTTGCAGAGAGGTGTAAAAAGGGGTGTGGCCTCTCTACACGTCTCTGCAACGCAGCCCCTGGCGCATATTGGAGGTTCCTGGTGGGCTAGTTGGCCCCTAGGGACCCTCAGGATTCAAGGGGACTTAATCCCCCAACTTAAAACGCGCCACGGGGCGCGTTTGCACAGATGTCACCTCAGGCCCCGCCCCCTCCCTTCACCATTGTGCAAATATTCTTCTAAAATCATCCGAAATACGAATTCCGATTTACTCACCTGTTATAAGGAGAGACCTCAGTGCTGCATCTTTCAGCCCAGTACTGGTCCTGAAAAGTAATTTTAACCGTACTTACCAGTAACTTGAATTTCCTTCCATAGGATATCATTGCCTGCTTTTTGCTGAAAAAGTTTCTAAGTGTTGATTTTTGAAACATACAAATATTCCTCTAAAATCAGCCGAAATACGAATTCCGATTTACTCACCTGTTATAAGGAGAGACCTCAGTGCTGTATCTTTCAGCCCAGTACTGGTCCTGAAAAGTAATTTTAACCGTACTTACCAGTAACTTGAATTTCCTTCCATAGGCTAACATTGACTGGTTTCACTTGGAAATTCTTCTAAGTGTGGAGTTTTGGAACTTTAAAATATTCCTCTAAAATCAGCCGAAATACGAATTCCGATTTACTCACCTGTTATCAGGAGAGACCTCAGTGCTGCATCTTTCAGCCCAGTACTGATCCTCAAAAGTAATTTTAACCGTACTTACCAGTAACTTGAATTTCCTTCCATAGGATATCATTGCCTGCTTTTTTCTTGAAAAAGTTTCTAAGTGTTGATTTTTGAAACATACAAATATTCCTCTAAAATCAGCCGAAATCCGAATTCTGATTTACTCACCTGTTATCAGGAGAGGCCTCAGTGCTGCATCTTTCAGCCCAGTACTGGTCCTGAAAAGTAATTTTAACCGTACTTACCGGTAACTTGAATTTCCTTCATAGGCTAACATTGACTGGTTTCACTTGGAAATTCTTCTAAGTGTGGAGTTTTGGAACTTTATAATATTCCTCTAAAATCAACGAAAGTACGAATTCCAATTTACTCACCTGTTATCAGGAGAGAACCCAGTGCTGCATCTTTTAGCCCAGCACTGACCCTGAAAAGTAATTTTAACCGTACTTACCAGTAACTTATATTTTCTTCCATAGGAATCCATTGTCTGGTTTTCAGCAGAAAAGTTTCAAAGTGTCGATTTTCACAAACTACAAATATTCCTAAAAAATCGCCTGTATGACTTAAACGCATTCTTTCAACTGTTTACAGGAGATGCACCAGTGCTGGATCCAGGATCCAACACTGAGTAAGAAAAAGTAACGATAACAGTTTTTACCTTCTAAGTGAATTTCCTTCCATAGGATAACATTGGTGATTCTATGAGAAAAAGTTTCTAAGTGTCAACTTTTAAAGTACAATAATATTCCTTAAAAATCACGACTGTAACCAAAACGCTTTTACTCAACTGTTTACAGGAGATGTCCCAGGACTAAATCTAGGATCCAGTCCTGTGGTTAGAAAAGTAATCCATAAAGTAACTAATTGCATTTAACTAGAAATTCACATTGAGCTGAATGTTGCATTGTGTTTGAAAATGTGTTGCCCATTGCAACAACTGTAACTACTGTACTTAAAAGTCTATTGCCTATGTGCAAAGTATTTAAACTAAAGTAATTCATTCTGAGAAAGTATTTTTTGTAATGTAATGTTTAATGTAATTACAATGTAATTTAAAAAATAAAATATGTAAAAAGAAATTGTTTCTAAAAATGTAGTAAATCAGTATGAAAAAAATTTATATAACAATTAATACATTTAAAAATTGTCATTTACAAAACCTTTGAAATTCACTGAAAAAACCGTAGGTTTCAGACATGTTATAGTTACAAATTAGCATTTAAAAACCTTTGAAATTCACTGAAAAAACCATAGGTTTCAGGGACGTTATAGTTACAAATTAGCATTTAAAAAACCATTGAAATTCACTGAAAAAACCATAGGTTTTAGGGACAGTTATAGTTAGTTGGACATTGCACTCGTACAAAACCCGTGAAATTCCCCGTTATAGTTAGTCCAGCTAACTATAACTCGCGCCCCGCAATGCACTGCTGATGACGTCACATATTACATCACTCATGACATGGTCAGTGACATCACTGATGACATCACTGATGACATCTCAAATGACATCACTGATGACATCACTGATGACATCATCCATGTGATAATTTCATGCATCTTCTCACACCCTAATATAACCTTTGATACACCCACTCTAAATTACAGACTGCCATTCGCAAAACCATAGACACTCCAACACCAATAACTACATACCCACTCACTGATTCTTAGGTCTACGCACACATCCACTCACTCACCCGTACAGTCACTCATACTTACGGTCACTCAGTACAGGACTATCATATGCACTCATACTCCTATATAGACACTCAAACACCGCCACTCATCCATAGAGGTACTCACACACCTAGTCAGTCATGCAAATAATTAAACACACTACCATTTACTCACCTATACAGTTATACACACACCAGCTCACTTACTCATACAAATAGTAGCACATTCTTACGCTCTTATACAATCACTGATACAAGCACACACTCATCCATACAGCCACTATCACAATCACTCACTCTCGCTTATAGCTATTTATATACTCCAACACACATATATACTGCCTTTCACATATGTAGTTACTCACACATGTACCACTGGGACATACATTCACTCACTAACACACTCTTACACACACTTACCCACCCATACAGTCTATCACAGATGCACTCTTGAAACCATCCACCCAGTGAATCACCCACTCACACATCTATGCACAGAGTCGCACACACCCCTCCCACACAAACACTCAGGCACCCATACAGATACTCACACAAGCATTCAATAACTCATATAGACACTCATGTAGCTATTCACAAACACATGCAGCCACTTACACAGCAACAGACAGACGGATACAGACATTCACCCAGTTTAGTCACTAACCCATGCATTCAGTAAGATACGTTAAATCACTCACTTATACAGTCAGTCACGCACCTACTAAATCATCCATACAGACACTTACACACCCACTCATTCTTCAATACGTCTTTTCCTATATATATTAAAAATATTTAAACTTTACAGAAACACACAGTCACTGGATGATGTCATCAGTGATGTCATTTGAGATGTCATCAGTGATGTCATCAGTGATGTCACTGACCATGTCATGAGTGATGTAATATGTGACGTCATCAGCAGTGCATTGCGGGGCGCGAGTTATAGTTAGCTGGACTAACTATAACGGGGGAATTTCACGGGTTTTGTACGAGTGCAATGTCCAACTAACTATAACTGTCCCTAAAACCTATGGTTTTTTCAGTGAATTTCAATGGTTTTTTAAATGCTAATTTGTAACTATAACGTCCCTGAAACCTATGGTTTTTTCAGTGAATATATATATATAATTTTTTATTTTAAAGTAAAAGTCATAGCTAACGGACATAAGCATGATCCTTGTGTATGGCAACATGTCTGCCTTGCTTTTCTTTTCTCCTGGAAGCTACCTGTAGACGTTCCACAAAACAAGGTCTCCCTCTCACTCTCCACAGGGAGGGAAAGGGCTTCAGGAGCATGGAGTCTGTACTTGCCTGTTGCACGTCTGAGCGAGTTTGGGGTTTACCTGTATTCAGTGCACAGAAAGTTGAGCATCGGGTGAGGGCTTCAGTTCTCTATGCTCTCCTTAAGAACCTAGGGCTTAGAAGTTGTTCCCCAGTGTGCTCTCAGCTACCACCCTGCCCCACCTCTGCACAAGCTTAATCCCTACACCGGTGTGCTCCAGAATCTATTGGTTACTGCTGTTATGCAGATGAGTCACCTGCCACTACTGCAGAACATGAAGTGTTAAATTACTTGTAAGCCGGCCTGCATTTCGTTCCTAAGGCACAGTTTACTCTGTCAAAGACACTAAAAAATCCCGTAATTAGAGGGAATCCTCTACATACTGTACATGCGAGAATGCTTCTTATAGCTATATAACGCAAACACCGGCTACATTAGGCAAGGACGTGTTTTTTTTTTTTAATCACAGGATGCTGAGCGGATGCCAGGCTCGAACCTGCTTTCTCAGGCTTGAAGATCGGTAGCACACAATGAAGCACCCCGCCCGCGCTGGGAGATCCAGCAACCACACGTGAGGCAGGGAGGGCGGGGCTGACAGAGAGAGCGAAAAACAATGTATCCCTGTGTTCACGTGTTGCCATGACAACAAGCCCTCAGCACGGTGTAAGAAACCAAAATTCCACGGGAGGTAGAGGCTCTTCCTGCTTACTATACAGTGATAGTAGTGTTGCACATCTTTACATCTGAAATATTACGGTGTCCCTTTTCAGCAAAGAACTCTACTAGGTTAATGAAAAACACACAAGTTTGGCAGTGTACCCCGTAAAGACCTAGCACCTGACCCACTATCCCTAGTTAACGTAATAGGATTTCTCCAATGATAGTGTGTGCACACCGTTAACACACCCACCGCCGCGGTGCAATCCAAAACAGGATTATAACAAGCAGACTAAAACGCAAAGGTGCACCACTTAGTAACAAGAAACAATAGACACATCACAAAAAATCAAGTCCGTGTCCATAGTATTTTCCATATATTTTCTTCTTTTATTTCTCAAAGTATTCTAGATATAAAACCACAGCCGATGCGTTTCGTCCAGTGATGGACTTCTTCAGGGCTGTAAATTTAACAAACATATATATGTACATAAATATATATATATAAAAGGACATCACCAACATCAATATACACAATCACATTCAGACAATATATATGTACATATTATGTACAAAGAAAGTAACCTTAAAGACAGGACAGCTATATACAAAAATCACATTAATATTATACTTAACGTATAACAGTTTCACAACACATAACTACTAACAAAACTTCTATCTTCAAAACAAACACCTAATTTGACATTTATATACAACATTTAAACAACTGTACATCACATACTATTTACATAAAACCATAAACAAAATAGCATCTTTATAGATGAGTTAAAAATAGAGAAAAAAGAGAAAAATCGCAGAGAAGTTTGTGGAAAGTTCATGAAAAAGAATATATAAAATGTCATATTGTCTCCTCCTGTGTGGACAATCAATAATATGAGGAAACAAATATTTAGAACAACTATAGTCCTGTGTGACCCACAAATTAATAGCCAAGAAGGTAGACCAGTAAAGGGAGAAAGGGCTAACGGTACTCAAGAAAACCAAAAGAAGAAAGGCTGGGACCATTGCTCATATTTCAAAAAAGTACCCACCGTTAGAGTCAAAAAGGCGGGCACTCCTGGAGATAAGTCAACATCGGAGTTCCACCCTCTGGATATATGTTACGCTGAAATTGCCCAAAGCTCTTATCCTCTGTATACTGTGTCAAGAGAAAAATATATAATACAATATAACCATATAATCATATAATCCTACTGAACTAGTCTTTCTATTTGTAACGGATAGCATATGACAATTACTTACATAATAAAATCAAGATAATTATTCCTTAATTGGAAAAGGCAGGATTCATTCATGGGAATAATACCCTCCACAGGAATCCTTCCGAAGTGCGCCTCACTATGATAAAGTGGGCCAACAGTAGAAACGGGCAATCTCCCAATACAGCCTACAAAAGAAACCGTGGGCAATATATCAATCAGTTCAAAAGATAGTTACCCTATATTAACAAACGACGCAGTATCACCAAGCACACATAGAAACAAAAGGTACAACACAAATTAAAATTCAATCAAGGACTCGCCTCAAGCTGTAATCCATGATAATCCTAAAAGATTCCCACCAGTAACAGCATAAAATCCATGGAAGTACTTCCAGCAATAACTGTTCAGTACTACATCCAACAACTGAATCAAGAGTATCCCCATTCTGAAAATAACAGGGCTAAGATAGTTTACACTCAGTACATGAGAGTGCCTAGCTACAATTCCTTGAGTCAGCACACCATCATGCATCACAGTTTTAATCCATCGACGGTACATATAAATTGTGTTTGATCCTTACATATAAAGGAACGTGCCCATGGAAAATAATGATGACATTTAAAGCGTTTAAAACCCAATACAGAAATTTTATTACACTTAACTCCCACCGGAAAAAAACGCACCTTAAGACCCAAAGCAGCATGTAGTCATACTTCGATCCCATCAAAAAAATCATCACATATGGTAGGATTTATGGTAAGATTTAAGCCCCCCCACTCACAAGTGAGTATGCTCAGTAAAGCAACACAGCTACCGGACCCAATGCGAAGTATCTCCTTACCTTGATATGGCTAAGACAAACGGCGACCTCGAGCAATCTCCTGTGAGGCGAAGACGATATGTAATGTATTCACCCGCCGCTTCATTTAAATAGCCCATGCTGGAATCCTAATTGAACACAGCTGCAATGTTATTCAGCCCACCGGAAGTCAATGTCACTAACTCGCGGGGATGCCGAATATAGCCGCCATCTTGTAGTGGCCAATAATTCGAAAGAAAAAAGTACAAATCTATGGTCTACTGGCCAAATACCAACATTAAGAATATTTCAACATATTCTATACATTCGATCTTAGATTAGTAGAAGTAAAGAGTATATACCAATCTTGTAGATAGTGATCTTAATAGAGTCAGAATTTGTTAGAACTTGGAGTTTATCATAATCCCCAGACAGTACAGCCGCCATCTTGGAATAGTCCAATGTCTAATAGTATATATATATATTCAACGGGAGTGTTGATGTAAAAAAAGAGGGGAGAAGGGGGGGCACTCCCAATGACAAGACAAAATTAACACAGGCGAATATTACAAATATTTCAACATTTTAGTCCATTAGATCTTAAGTCAATGGAGATAAAGAATATATACCCCTAACAAAATATGACGCCACAAAAATTGTCGACGATATGCCCTTGACCCTAGTCACGGGTGATGGTTTAAGACGCCCATTATCACGTGTCAGAGCCAAAGATAAGGAAAAAATAATACCACAAGAAAAAGTAACAGCAGAAAGAAAGAAAAAAGAAGAAGAAAAAGAAAGAAAAAAGGAAAAATGAAAAAATAAAAAATATGCATTACAGCAATCCAATACATTGTTTGAATACATATCTCGAACAATAATCCAATTGTAAATAGATGTGACTATGGCCAATCCATATAAAGATGTATGAACAGAATCATCAATTTGCGTGTGCATGCAAGCCCTGTTGTTCGCATACAACCCTTATCCAGAGTATCATATCTGATTACCATCCCCTCTACATTTTTAAAGGAAATAATGCATTTCCTCATCGCTATTGTGGCCCAGTTCAACACAACGTAGTTTGCATATCCATCCTGCCTCATTTTTTCTTAGGGCTAATTCCCTATTTCCCCCTCTCGTATGGGCTGGTATATGATCAATACCCATAAACCATAATGCGCTATCACCTGGGTAGTTCTTTTGCATGTGGAATGTCATGGGATATTTGTAATCACCATTTCGTATTGCACGTAAGTGCTCCTGTATTCTCAATTTAAGGGGTCTTATGGTGCTGCCCACGTAGATTTTATTACACGGGCAGCACAAAATGTATGTAACATACCTCATGTTACAATTAATCAGTTGGTTAATGTAATAAACCCGCTCAGTGTTAAATTTGAAAAATTTGGTTTTATCTTTCCCAAATATACAGATGTTACAATTTTTACAGGTGAAAAAACCCTTGATTGAATGTGACAGCCAAGTCACTGTCCTTGGCATGGTGATGTAACTGGGGCACAACAAATCTCTTAAATTCTTGCCCCTCCTGTACGTTATTTTTGGTTTTGTAGCCAGTATCTCTTTTAAAGTGGGTACTTCAATTAGTAGGTGCCAGTGTTTGCGTAGTACGTAGTAAATCCTATCGCTATTGCTATTAAACTGCGTGATGAAAGACGTAGGAACCCTACTAGATTTAACTGAGTCCTTAGTTCTCAGAGTAGTATCTCTAGAGATCTTAGCAATCTTTTTTCAGCTTTATCCAATTTATCTCGAGGGTAGCCACGTGCTAAAAAACGCAGTTTAGTCTGTTTAATGTTTTCGGAGAAAGCCTCCTCCGTACTGCAATTTCTCCTCATACGTGTCATCTCCCGGTACGGGATATTATTAATTACATGTCGGGGGTGTGCACTGGATGAATGTAAGGTACTATTACAAGCTGTAGTTTTCCGATGAATTGAGCTTTGTATGCAGTTGTTCTGGATAAAGAAAAGAATATCCAAGAATTCAATTCGTTCTCCACTAAAATTAATAGTGAGTTGCACATTAAAGGGGTTGTCATTGAGGAAGGCATGGTACTCCAATAACTCTGAGGCAGGTCCATCCCAAAGCATGATAACATCGTCGATGTACCTGCCCCAGAATACAATATGTCCTGTCCAGTTTGCAGCGTGACGGCCCCAGGCATGCTCCCGCTCATACCAACCCATGAAGAGTCCGGCATAAGCGGGAGCAAACCTGGAGCCCATCGCCGTGCCCTGTATCTGGTGATACCATTGTGCATCAAGTAGAAAGAAATTTTTAGACAGGATGATATTTGGCATTTCTAATAAGACTTCGTTATGTCTGTAATGGTCCGCAGTTCTTTGCCCCAGGAAGAATTCTAAAGCTTTTATACCGAATTCCTTTCTGATGCAAGTATAGAGACTAGCCACATCCATCGTTACAAACAATAAAGTTTCAGACCAGGCAAGACCATCAAATTTATTTAAGATGTCTTTGCTGTCTTCGATGTAAGCTGGTAGGTTGCAGACCAATGGTTGTAAAAATTGGTCTACATATTCTGACAGCTTCTCTGTTGGGGAATTAACCCCTGAAATGATTGGACGTCCCGGTGGAAATTGTCCCCCCTTATGTACTTTGGGGAGCACATAGATGCATGGAAAAGAGGGTTCACTCACCATCAGATATTTACATTCCTCATCGCTTAATAGACCAATCTCCCGCCATTCCACCAATCTCAAATTAATATGAGCGCTCAAAATGTTAATGGGGTTCCCTGGGGCCTTTCTGTAACATGCAGTGTCTGACAACTGACGGTCAATTTCCTTCATGTAATTCTCCTTATCCATTAACACCACATTTCCCCCCTTGTCTGCTTCTCGAATGACAATGGAGGGGTCTGATCTTAAGTCTTTCAATGCCTTGTTTTCCTCTACTGAGAGGTTAAACTTTACTTTATTCATGGGCAATGGATGCTCCAGAATTTTATGAAAACCCTCAGTAACTCTCTCCCTAAAGAGATCTATATTGGGATGAGTCCCTGCTGGAATAAATTTGGATCGTGATTTTAACCCACTATCAATTTGTGTGTTTTCTGAAATATCCAATTCAGCTCTCAACGTATCTACCTCAATCAGTGTATCATCCTGTAATGACATCATCAACTGTAACGTATGTAAATCTGAAACAGTATGGGTAGGTGGTACATATTCCCCCATATTCTTAATACATACAACAGGATTCCGGATGAAATGATCTTTCAATTTTAATAATCTGGTAAATTTGTACAGGTCTACAAAAAAATCTATGTCATTACCAAATTGGATGGGGCAAAACCCCAGACCCTAACTTAGTACAGATATCTCAATTTCTGACAAGACTCTAGAGGAGAGATTAACAATCATAAGTTCCTGTATAGAACCCCCTCCCCTTGTCTTGTGATATTTTCTAAGTTGTCTTTGACCTTGTTGACATAGCAATTGTGTCGTTCCGCACCCTTTTGTTTCTGCCAGTGTTCCTGCCATCTCCTCCCCCCCCTTCTTGTTTTTGTTCTTTTCTGATGGTTTTCACCCCTAATCTCAATCGCTCCATTTCCACTAAAAAGTGGATCGGTTTTCAGTGTCAGATGCGCCTGGTGTCTCTTCCATATTTACCGAACTGGCCACAGAGGATATGGAACTAGTACTGTCAATGGATACTAATTCAGATGTTTCCTCTCTTTGTCTTTTCCCTTCCCCTACCACCTTCAGATTATCATATCTGAGGGAGAATGTATAAATTCTCCCATCATTATAGTCCTTGTCATCTCTCTTGATTTTTTTAACCTTTTTGTCCCTTAGATAAATTTGATATTCATCTAGTATTTTATCTAGAATATCATAATTCTTTTTTATTATATCTTTTAAGTTAGAAGTTGCAATCTCTTTCTCAAGTTCTTCTATTTCAGACTGTAACTTACAGCCTTTCATCTCTGCGTTTTTAATCAATATACGCATCATGTTAAATGATGCGTTATGAAGATTTTCCTCCCATTCCTTTAAAGACTCGGGATCAAGGTCCTCAAATGTTGGGAAGATTAAAATTCTGAGGCCTCGTGGGATCTTGTCATTCTCAATATATTTCGCCAAGGTGGTGCCGTCCCACCACCTGGACATTTCTTGTTTTTTTTAGTTTTTCCAACCTCTGAAACTTTGTTTTTAAACCCTCTATTTTTACAACATTACTTGACGTACTTCCCACATTTTGTTTTGAGGGAAGGAGATCCTGAGCTAGTTCCTGTCTTCTATCCTTGAAATTAGGCATATCTGTGGTAAATATTAATAAAAGTAATAATAAGGCAGGCCAGTGCTTACACAGGGAGTAAATTTATGAAAAACACACAAGTTTGGCAGTGTACCCCGTAAAGACCTAGCACCTGACCCACTATCCCTAGTTAACGTAATAGGATTTCTCCAATGATAGTGTGTGCACACCGTTAACACACCCACCGCCGCGGTGCAATCCAAAACAGGTTTATAACAAGCAGACTAAAACACAAAGGTGCACCACTTAGTAACAAGAAACAATAGACACATCACAAAAAATCAAGTCCGTGTCAATAGTATTTTCCATATATTTTCTTCTTTTATTTCTCAAAGTATTCTAGATATAAAACCACAGCCGACGCGTTTCTTCCAGTGATGGACTTTTTCAGGGCTGTAAATTTAACAAACATATATATGTACATAAATATATATATATAAAAGGACATCACCAACATCAATATACACAATCACATTCAGACAATATATATGTACATATTATGTACAAAGAAAGTAACCTTAAAGACAGGACAGCTATATACAAAAATCACATTAATATTATACTTAACGTATAACAGTTTCACAACACATAACTACTAACAAAACTTCTATCTTCAAAACAAACACCTAATTTGACATTTATATACAACATTTAAACAACTGTACATCACATACTATTTACATAAAACCATAAACAAAATAGCATCTTTATAGATGAGTTAAAAATAGAGAAAAAGAGAAAAATCGCAGAGAAGTTTGTGGAAAGTTCATGAAAAAGAATATATAAAATGTCATATTGTCTCCTCCTGTGTGGACAATCAATAATATGAGCAAACAAATATTTAGAACAACTATAGTCCTGTGTGACCCACAAATTAATAGCCAAGAAGGTAGACCAGTAAAGGGAGAAAGGGCTAACGGTACTCAAGAAAACCAAAAGAAGAAAGGCTGGGACCATTGCTCATATTTCAAAAAAGTAACTCTACTAGGTTACTATAGAGGCAGTGAAGTTTGGCACTTGTTTACATCTTAAATTCCAGTGTGGACATCTTTCTACGAAAAGCTCTGCTCTGTTACTATGTTTATCCATCGCTGCCCGCAAATGATTTGCTCAGAGGTCCGGAATATTGGCTCTTTGTTTTAAGAATACATCTTTGTTTTTTTATGGATTATTTTAGCACAGTGAAGTAGGTGTGTGTTATGTGTACATTTTGGTCGAAAAGCAGAAATGTCAGGAAGCAGTTAAAAACTTTTGTTTCAGGAGAGTACCTGCACTTATTAATAACAATTTAATACTTTTAATTCGACAGTACCGGCACTTCTCAGAAACAAGCAACCTCTTTTATTCCATTTCAAGCACTGTTTTACACACTCCATGAGAGAGTGCATGTTTTAGTTGCTCTCTCCCACGTGCAATGCCCCCCCCCTCCTGAAATACTTGTTTATCTCTCCTCCCCCTGCATGTTGTGTGTTTATTCGGCAGCAGGAATGCAGTGCTTGCTTAGTGCTCGGGTCCCAAGGGGGCTGTACTTTTAAAATCACATTCCCAAACAGCAACAGGACTCATTTGGTTTGGTGTAGCACGGTGAAAGTATGCCAAAAACTTGAAATGGGTTCTACAGGTTTAAGGTTGGCAGTTCGAAATAGTATGCAACATATTTTACCAAAAACAATCAGAAGAATTATATTTAAAACACGGATACATTAAATGCTTTAAATTTCTGAGCAATTGAATGATTCAATATCAGCCCCACTGGCTCCGTACAACCTAAAAGTCATTAAAAATTCAAATTTTGGCATGTCTTCTCTTGTTTAATTGTTAGCCAGGAGGTTTTTATTCATAAAACAAATACAGATGGGATAATTTTGTAAAGTCCTAAAAAACTTGGGGGCAGTGCTTAGTGGCAACTTGAACAGGCATACAATCATGTTTCTGCCTGTCTGTGCCCGGATGTCTGCCCCTCCGTCTAACGCTCCCCTGAAACAATATTTCAAACTGACAGTTTGCCCCTCAAACTCACTTTCTCTGTCTCATGCACAGTCCGTTTAAACCCAGCGTTCTTCCCTCCACCCCAAAACTCTGCCTGTCTCTCTCTTCTAAAGTTTCTCATCTTCCTCAAACCCAAACTCTGCCTGTCTCTGTTCTCTCAAATGCACGCTCCCCCGCCTATCCTCCTACCCAAAACTCTGTCACTCTCTTTCTTCTAGTTTCTCCTCTCCCTCACTCCTAACTCTGAGTTTATCTCTTTTAAACTAACTTCTATCCTCCAAACTCTCTGTAGATCTCTATCTATGCTATCCCATTACCTCCCACTTCTGTCCTTCTGCAGAACTCTCTCCTCTCCCTCTCTCACACTGCCACAAACACTGTTCGAAAAGTCTACCCAAACTGTGTTAGCTTTTTATTCAACACAGCTGGTCTCCCCATTTCATGCCTCTACACTAAATGTGCTAAATCGCTAAATACGTATAAGGTCCCAAAGGCGAAACCGATTGCATTGCAAATGCTTGTTTGTTAACACTGCTACAAACTATTCAACCCTGTCTCACCACTCCAGACTCCTTGTCTCTAAATTGGTGTAGTTTAGGGCAAAAAGTTGTGGCACATGGCTTTAAAGGTTCAATGTGTACTTTAAATCCTCCAGGCTATCTTCAAGCAAGCCAATTGACATGTGTTTACACCTTTTTTTGATATTGAGAAAGATCAGGCAAGGAGTCTGGAATGATGTGAAAAGTTAAAATAGTTTGTGGTTGTGTTTTTAAAGGTGCTAGCAGAAATCGGCATGGCTGAAAAAGCTCTTTCTTGGCGCTCCAATCTGCATATATGTGGTTTGTTGAAATGTAAACTTCCGTAAATTGTTCTACATCACCTGATGTGAAGTTTCCTGTTGCGACTGGAACTTAGTTCCTAATCAGCAACGTTATTTGTTGTACACACTATCTGTAATCCAAAATAAAATTGCCAGTGATTCTAAATCCTCTAGACAGTGCTGCAGGTGCTTCTCTGTTCATACATCCACTACACTCCAAACCAAAACACATAGGTAAAACACATCGTCATTTACAACGCCAATATGCACAAATGCGGGACCTATTGCATTGCAAATGCTTGTAATATAATTGATGTGGCATCTCATTTGAGCAATGTTGGCTTGCCAGAGTCCAGGCGGGGAAAATGCCAGTAGACTGGGCATTCAGGGGTTACTTTTTCAATGTGGGCTGACAGAGTTGAAATTTTTTGGGAAAAGGCACAGATATGATTTGCTGCTGGGAAACAATGCTTCTGGCTACACTTCTAGACCATGAAATAGTGCACATTGACTGCAAAACATATGTGTTTTAACCTGTGTATTTGTGAAAACCAAGCTGTAAACCCTGCCTCATAAAAAACATTCCTTGGCAAAATTACCCATAAACCTTCCTGGAGAGGGTCAAACACATGAGCTCACTACAATATGCTGCTGGCCTTAAAACATTTTCTAGCACTGATGCCAGTTTCCAGTCAGGTTTCTCTTCATGCGATGAAATGGCCTACCTTACACACCCTAAAAAGGATGCCTTTGGGGGCACTTGTCCATCTTACTGCACTACGTAAGTAAGCATACATTTAGACAGTGCATACATTGTTAAATAAGAAGTGCCAGGGTGCAAAGGTTTTGATCAAAAGCTTGCGGTTGGTGCTACGCATATTAGGGGTGCTGAATACCAATGCTGCGTAGTCTTTATTTCACCTCATGACTCATTAATCCACCACAGACACTCCCTGTCCCTTTATCTCACTCATACAGGATCTTTTTCTCTGCTTTCTCTCTTTGTCACTGCTTCTCTTTCTCTTCCTCCTTCTTTCACCCTTTTGTGTTTTTCTCTTTCTTGCTCTGGATCAAAGTCTGGTAAGGAAAAATAAGTGCCGTCCCTAAAAATGATATATAATGGCATTCACAACAACAACATCTCAAGTTTCGCAGTGGATGCAATTTATTTTAAAGGCATAAATCACTTATTGTAGACAACGCAGTTGTTCAAACATGCGGAACATGATTATGTATGCAACATTGGTGCTCTGGAATGGGAATAGGTGGGGGTGTTCTGGGTCAAAGTGAGTGAGTGAGGGAGATTGAAAGGGGAGAGGTAATGTGACATATATACATTAAATTTACATAGAACCTGTCCGACCTATAACAGGCCAAGTTATTCAGTATATATACATAGCATTCTGGTGACACTGATAATGAATTTCAGTCGTCAAAGCTTGTATGAACGGTGTGTTGTAGTCAACGTTTCGACCCCTAAGAAAGTCCTAGGTAGTTCAGTCCTTAGTGTAGGGTCTTCATCAGGACAGTGTGACAGAGCACCTGAAAGCAATCAAATACTCCGTATTAGCTTGGTGTCGTCATAACCTGGTGTGAATGCTCATAAAGAAAATATTAATTACCCAATCGGTCAGACAGCACGTCGAATCTGACTGTAGAGTTTAGGTAAGTGGGCTCCAAAAAGCTCCTGTGTCAAAGAGAACAAAAGGTAGGTTGCAAACCAATCAACAAATGGAGACATCAAATGTCTGTCCTATGTCAGAACCTTTACTTACTAAAAAGATCAACAGGAAACATACGGTCAAGAGTACACGTATGGGCATCTGTAACTGGACTGTGGATTGAATGAACCCCTACAATCCAATGGTAAACCTGTCAGATAAAGTAGAAAGCATTTCTGTGATGTGGGCTGTTCAACATAAAACGACAGGCCTATAACTACGTAATCTCAGTCTAGTGATGTGCTGCAATGAAAACATATCCCTAAAACCGACCACGCAAGCATAGGATCTGTAATCCGGAGGTATGGACCTGTTACTACGCAATAGAAAGGACCAAGCGGAACCAAATTTAAACATGCTGTACTCGCGTTTAATCGGGAGGCTAGTCCTTGCCCCTGTGCGGTCTAAAAAATCCATTGCGTAATGAGGTAAAGGTCGTCCGAGGGACTGAAGATTCCCTACCCCGGATGAAATGACAGCGTGGTGTGCATTGAAGAAGCGGAACTATCAGTACCCTCAGGCACACTGTCAGTTGAAGACAAATAGACAAGCCAGCCAAAACGTATTCATTAGCCTATATCGATACATGGAAACACATCAGACGGCTCGGTAGTGGCCAAAAAGTCTCACCAAATACCTCCAAGCGAACATCATTCCGGTGGGCCTGCAGGTGAGAAACGAGCCAGCTATTTTTGTGGATCTCCCTAAATTCAAAGAGGGCTTTAGTTTTATAGCCAACAATTGCTCACGCCATTGGATGGTGTTGGGCATTGAGACAGCAATTGACCAAGTTGAAAAACTACTCAAGGAATTCAGTGAACTCAAGCTTGAAATTAGCGGTGACGCCGCAATAACCAATGCTAAAGAGGCTCTAGAACGATTGGAAAAGACCATAAAAGACTTCCATACGAATACCCAAGCTAAAAAACTGGATAAATTGGCCAAAGATATACGTTTTTATGACAAAAAACACACCTACCCTTACCTCCAGGAAGACTACTTTAAGCAGGATACCCAAGGCCGCTTCTTCAACAGGGGTCGAGGAGGATACAGAGGCAATAGACGCTATACCACCTTCTCTGAATCGTCGGGCTCCAACAGCACCGGAAGCGAGGGCGAACAAGCAGGTACCAGCAATACCAAGACAACTGGTACCAATCACCACAGGGACCCCAACCTTTTTTAGAGGATACTCAATGGAGACCACCGTGAGGCAGGGGTTACAACTGGTACAGAACCACACGACGAGGTCAGAACCAACAGAACTGGGACGCAGGGCGTCAACAGGGGCAGAACATGAAACAAGTGAGATTCCCCCAGGAGAGTCACGGGGAGATCCAGACCCGACGACGAACCTACAGATGGTAAGAGATGTAAGAAGCCCGATCATCAACCTGTGAACATATGTACTCTCTGAAAATGAAACAAGCATTCTGAACAAAGGACTTTCCTTCGTGCCCACTACCTATCCGAATCGTTTTAACATCAAAACAGAACTACACCGATTCTTCCGTAAGGTTAGGTTGAGACACTTTTTCAAACACTTCCAACCAATATCTTCTACATCCAACACTGGATTAAGAGTACCGTCCACCTTCATGCCCCCGGCACACATGATGACACACAAAATCTTGGCCTTTGAGTGTCATACTCCGTGATGTCTAACAAGTGTGTTCCACCAAGCAGTACACTAAACACAACGTAACCAAAGGAGAACGTGAAGCCCTTGACACTCTAAAAAACAGCAGGATGATAAAGGCGGAGCAATTGTAGTCCAAAATATCCCAGACTACAAGGCGGAAATCTACTCTCAACTTCATGATGTGGTCAGCTACGCCACTCTCAATACAGACCCGACCAAGGAGATAAGAAAATTAATCATGAGTATCACTGAGAAAGGTAAACTTGCAGGTTTCCTGTTAATCATGAATTCAAGTACCTCGACACCAAACAACCACGGCTCCCTACCATCTACACATTGCCAAAGGTGCATAAAAACCTACAGCAACCTCCAGGACGGCCCATCATTTCTGGGTGTGGCTCTCTCCTAGAACCGATATGCAAATACATTGATTTCTTTCTCAAACCATTAGCAGAAACGACGAAAGCCTATCTACGTGACACCATGCAAGTCATTAATTTGATCGACAACATGCCCTACAATCCTGAGACCCAACTACTGGTAACACTCGATATAGTATCCCTGTATACGAGTATTCCACAACGACCAGCTCTTGAATCGATGACGAAAGCCCTTGGAAGGAGACCCCAACCAGCTGCTGTCCCTACTGAATTCGTAGTGGAGCTACTGGAGGTAGCAATGATGAAGAATTTCTTCTTTTTTCAAAACCAGTTCTTTGTGCAGACAAAGGGAGTGGCGATGGGGGCAGCCTTCGCTCCAGATCTGGCTATCCTTTTCATGGATGACTTCGAGGAACAATTCATCTTTAACCAGACCAACCCGTACAAGGAGAATCTGACACACTGGCGACGCTATATAGATGATGTGCTCCTCATCTGGAAAGGTGATGCGAATGAACTACAAGGCTTCTTTGAATGGTTGAATGCCAGGTCACCGGACATCAAGTTTACCATCCACTCTGATAATAGCACCATTGATTTCCTGGACATTTCCATAAAAACAGAGAATGATCATTTATACACCACCCTATACAGAAAACCGGCAGAACGCAACACACTGCTAAGATACTCCAGCCACCACACGAGGGGCTTACGTGACCTTTGGTCAATTTCTCCGCATTCGAAGGAATTGTTCCCACAAGGATGACTATTTCAAGGAATCGGAGGATCTTATCAACCACCTCATGGAACAAGGATATCCTAAAAGATTGGTAAAGCGAGCCAGAAAAAGGGCATGGTACTATGATAGAGAGGCGCTACTCACACCCAAACAGCACCCTACGGACACTAAAAGGATGATATGTGTGACCACGTACTGTACTCGCAGTAACGAGATCAGGAAGATCATTGATGGACATTGGAAACTTATCTCAGATGACTTAGAGATTCCGTATCCACCCATGCACTCCTTCAAAAAGGCGAGAAATATCAGAGATCATGTGGTTCGATCCCTTTTGGACACACCCCCCCAACCCACCATTCAGTCACTGTGGAAACTTCCAGAGATTTTGGGTCACTTTAAATGTTCACAGTGTAAAGCGTGCAAACTGACCATCGAAAGTAAGCAGTTCTGCTACAAACAACACACCATAGACCTCAAGGTACATACCAATTGCAACTCAACAGAGGTGATTTATGCCATTCTATGTCCCTGTAATGCAATGTATATAGGTCAAACTAGGCAGAAAGTTAAGACGAGGATCCTACAACACTGTAGCAGGATACGATGTGGTACAGTAGGAGCACCCCTGGTTGAACATTTCAAAGCCAAATCACATACACCAGAGTCTATTAGGTGGTTGGTCCTTGAAAAAGTGTCCCTGGGAGCAAAGGGAGGCGACATAAATTCCATCCTGAATATACGAGAGTGTAAATGCATGTATATTATGGATACTGTGAACAATGGCCTGAATGAACTTGATTCCACAAATGCCCAACTCTCTGTTCTGAATACTGAATAAGTTCACCACCACCTCTACAATTGCAGTACTGCTAATCCCTTTGACATCAGGGCGTCTTTCCTTCCAATGTATATAACTTGCATTATCGTTTTGCCTGAAAACGTCCACAGCGGCTCTTTATATAATGCATATTTGATGTTTTGGGGTCATCACAAATGTCATTACAGTCTCTCTATGCTATTGATTTTTCATGCTGCAATATTGTACTATGCTATCTTAGTTGTAACCATGGAGGTCTGCTGCTAATCTCATAGTACATACCTCGGTAGACTTGTCACTAATGATCATGGTTTTTTTTAACATACAGCACATGTTTGATAATCAGGCACTACCATACCCAACTATGCTATCACACTTATATACCCATCGGAGTCATTGTCTCCGTTCCTTGCACCCATACATGGTTACTGTGATAGACCCTCTGTGGGTCTAAGTTATCATTTACTGTATAAATGTCCATGTATACGGTTGACTTTTAACTCTGACTATGCCATGACCACTCCAATCCGTTTTGGACGATTCTAACTGCCCTCTTCATAATTTTCTTATCTTAATTTTCTTTTCCATTCTTTGGGTTGACGATGACGTTTTGGTTTGGTTTTGTTTTGGTTTGTACATAGAACATTATGAGTCATTTGAGTCACCTGATGTTTTGACTTCTGTCACATATGGACCAGTCTTACCTGATGTGAAAACAAGCACGTCCTCCCCCTTTGCAACGTGCTGGCAGCGCGCGGCTGCACCTTAACGTGCACATAACTGCTCGCGTATTTATCAAGTCCGCCGGTCGGGCCCGGCTTTTCGAATTGCCGTGTACCGAAGAAGGAAGTAAGAGGTATGTGCTGCTGCCGGCGAGATGTCTGATTTTTCCACTCACCGCCAGGCTATGTTTGTGAGAGTTAAACTGAGTATTTTTGGCCACTAGCGAGCCGTCTGATGTGTTTCCATGTATCAATATAGGCTAATGAATACGTTTTGGCTGGCTTGTCTATTTGTCTTCAACTGACAGAGTGCCTGAGGGTACGGATAGTTCCGCTCCTTCAATGCACATCGCGCTGTCATTTTATCCACGGTAGGGAATCTTCAGTCCCTCGGACGACCTTTACCCCATTACGCAAGGGACTTTTTAGACCGCACAGGGGCAAGGACTAGCCTCCCGATTAAACGTGAGTACAGCATGTTTAAATTTGGTTTCGCTTGGTCCCTTTTATTGGGTAGTAACAGGTCCATACCTCCAGATTACAGATCCTATGCTTGCGTGGTCCCTTTTAGGGATATGTTTTCATTGCAGCACATCACTAGACTGAGATTACGTAGTTATAGGCCAGTCGTTTTATGTTGAACAGCCCACATCACAGAAATGCTTTCTACTTTATCTGACAGGTTTACCATTGGATTGTAGGGGTTCATTCAATCCACAGTCCAGTTACAGATGCCCATACATGTACTCTTGACCGTATGTTTCCTGTTGATCTTTTTAGTAAGTAAAGGTTCTGACATAGGACAGACATTTAATGTCTCCATTAGTTGATTGGTTTGCAACCTACCTTTTGTTCTCTTTGACACAGGAGCTTATTGGAGCCCACTTACCTAAACCCTACAGCCAGATTCGACGTGCTGTCTGACCGATTGGGTAATTAATATTTTCTTTATGAGCATTCACACCAGGTTATGACGACACTAATCTAATACGGAGTATTCGATTGCTTTCAGGTGCTCTGTCACACTGTCCTGATGAAGACCCTACACTAAGGACTGAACTACCTAGGACTTTCTTAGGGGTCGAAACGTTGACTACAACACATCATTCATACAAGCTTTGACGACTGAAATTCATTATCAGTGTCACCAGAATGCTATGTATATATACTGAATAACTTGGCCTGTTATAGGTCAGACAGGTTCTACTATGTAAATTTAATGTATATATGTCACATTACCTCTCCCCGTTTCAATCTCCCTCACTCACTCACTTTGACCCAGAACACCCCCACCTATTCCCATTCCAGAGCACCAATGTTGCATACAGAATCATGTTCCGCATGTTTGAACAACTGCGTTGTCTACAATAAGTGATTTATGCCTTTAAAATAAATCGCATCCACTGCGAAACTTGAGATGTTGTTGTGAATGCCATTATATATTTTTTTCTCATTGTTTAAATTGTTGCTACTCTGACCAATTGTTTATTGTACTGCAGTTTTGACCCGGGTCAGGTAGAATTTCAGGTAACCCCATTGATACGTAACGTCCCTAAAAATGAGTGCTGGCGGCCCGAGCTGCAACCACCGGGTCAAATCAAGCTCTGCTACAGCCTCAATTGGCCCTTCCAATGTGTGTGAATACCTACACAGTTGCGACTGTGGGTGCTCGCCCAACATTACCAATGCATCTCCTATGTACCCCCAAGCACATAATCATGTGCCCACCCGTCCACCAAACCTACTACTGCAGAGAGTGCAGTCAAGTGTCGAGTATTCTGCAGCAATAAGTGCAAACTGTTTCCACAATTATATGCTGCTTCTCTCATTTAGAAGAGTAGGGGGCATGCTTTACGCTAGTAAGGATGAGTTAACTGCATGAAAAGATATGGCTCGGCCTCTTAGTTTTCGATCACATAACTAACATATGCATTTTCAAAAGGCATATTCATCCTTGCACGAATAACAGATGTTTATTGTTACCCAGCTCAATGGAAACAAGTTTATCGACCTTGGAAGGATGAAAAGCTGGATCCATCAAGGTCCAGGCCTGTGACCTTGAGCTCAAACACCGGTCCGTGCTGTGAATGTATTAGCCTAATGATTCCCCAAGCCCGGAATCAGTCTCATCGGAACACAGACCCCTTAACATTTTTTAGATATTAATTTATGTACTCACTCAGTTGTACCAACAAAAATGTTATAATAAAAATGAATTATGTCTTCCATTCGTATAAATTGTTGGAATTAATGAGCAAGAACTGGAAAGATACGACTTACTTAAGGTGTAAGCAGGAAACTGACCCCCTTGGTGGATATGGTGCACAATTATTAACGGAAAAAATATTTGTACAGAAAGAGACTAAACATAGATTGGTGGTGTAAGTCATGCTCCAAGCCCCACAGCCATCAAGGAACCGGATGACACTTAAAACAAAAGACAGGAAAATGAGCTCATAGTGATACACACGCAAGGAGAAGGCAAAGAAACGGAAACATATTGCAAATTAATCCAAATAAAATAACCTTGGTGGAGGTCAGACTGATATAACGCAGTCTGTCAAACGTTTAAACAAAGTCTACTGATTGCTGCCCAAAACAACTGTGCTTTTTATTCACACACTTCGAGGGCAGGATGTACTGAACTGGTCCTACTATGTTGCTTGATTTGCTGTACACATATTTTCTCTTTCAGGAACCCAGAGCTCTAAAAGTAGAGCCTCATAGTAAGGTCAGACGATAAGTAAGAGTGGTGTTATGTCTAAGGCTAAGCTCTACTATGTTCACATAAACCCCTGGCCTATTTTTTCACCTTTTAATATAGTTTATTTAATATTTTATTACATTTTTCTTGACCTTTCCAAGATGGCGCCAGTGCGCAGACAGGGAATTTGAGCATTCTAGTAGCTTCTTTTTGTAGGATTCAAGATCTGACTAAGTGGGGTATCACATGGTTCCAGGTGGCCGCTGCCAAGAGAGTGCAGCCATAAAAGGCTCACGTCTTTTGTCACTTTCACGCGGTTCTGCAAAATGTCACAATGACTTGGCGTTGGGAACGGGACAAAAGTTTTTACTCAACATCGTTCTAAACAGGTGAGACTCATGCTCTGATACCTATGATAGAGACAGATCCTTCATTCTGCTTGAGAACGCCTGCCGTTGCTTGCTGGTGGTCTGCTGAATAAACGTTCAGACCCTAAGATTATCTTTTAAATTCTCAGGTTTAGAGGGGTCAAACAACCACACAGTTCTACTCAATCTTTTCCAGTTCAGGTTAGTGCTGAATTCGTCCAGGGCAGTCGGGCCTATAACTTCAGGTCCAAACTAACTTGTCGTCAGGACAACACATTTAGCATCTGCACATTGTCCTTCTTCCCTTGCTTCGGAAGATGTCCTGGGCATATGATTAAAAGTGTGGGTTAGGAGCAAAATCCTCCAAGACTTCCATGACAGACAGTAGAAGGTCTTCTCGGAGCAGGCAGGGGCGTATATTTTTCTTCAACTGTGTGTCAAGAAGGTTCTGGCGGTGATTGGGCTAAGCAAGGGTTGTTAAAAGAGGAGCTATCACACTATTGGTCATGGTCCTAAACCCTCTGATGAAGGTTCTCATAGACACGCACCCCTTCTTTTACTCTAGTGCATTACTAAAATGGAGAAATGCAAGGTGCGCATGCGCAATTGCGACCGTGCTACCCTCTCTATTGTACAAATGTCTGCCCTTCTTCTGCTGATCTTCTCAATTCAAGATGTCGCCATCCAAAATATGAACAATCCTCAAGGTGAACCATTCTGCTTCCAGTGCAGATAGCTTTAAACCCCATGTTGGACTTTCTCTGCAACCTTAGCTTCTCCCATAGCATCTTCCTTGATCCTCTGAAATAGGCATAGGTCAAATTAAAGCGAAAGAAAACCAGTGTCAACATTTCTGCTAACTTCAACCCATTTACAATGTTTCAACCCTCCAAAGTCACAGGAACTGCTGCGGCTGCGGTTCCGAGTTACCTTCTCCAACTAATGGAGTCCGAGACCTGCCATCAGTATTATTAGAAACCCTGGATTCTTATCTTCCACTCACCCTCTGCCCATGTTGTGTCGGTTGGATTTTTACCCAGCGTAAGGTGGGATCAGACACATACAAATGTGTCAGGGCCCCTCTGTGCGCACTCTCATTACGCACGCAGCTGTAGAGCACCTCAAGTCCACCTCTGTCCATCTGAAGGATTCCATATGTACAAGCTCACCTGTGGACATGCTAACAGCATCAGGACCCACTTCCACAGCTGTGCTATTCACACCCAGCTACATACAGACGTTTCTCACTGACAAGGGGACATTTTGTTTATACCACGCCAACCCTACTCTCTCTTTTGAGGCCAATATGAATTCATTCATCTTTTACAGCAATTCCACTTTAAAGTGTGCACAAAATGAAACTCGAATTTGTGCCACATACAAAGGGTCCCTCATGAATGAATGAATAAAAAGCCATTTATAAAGCTCACAGCTGCTTCGATAGGGACCGCCATGGCGTTCGTAAATCATTTCTGCTCCACTTACACCTTTCCAACGTGCCATCTTACCTTGAAATTATTTTCCGTGACACATCAACGTGTGTCCTATTTATACAGTGTTTATCACGTAGCAAGCTTTACGTAAAAATAAAGAACACAGATGTATTCAGAAGAGTGATAAATAGGCGAAAAATCATCCGTTTAGTGATGTGACAAATGCCCAGTCCCAAAATGGTGTTTTCAAGCATGAGAAACAGAAGCCCCGAGACTGTTCTGTTCTTATTACACTGGCCCTCCTCACTGTGGCAACTCATGGACGCCACACAATATTTTTAAATATGACATTTGGCAGCACGTTTGATCAAGGGCTGTGACCACAGCGTTTTCCCAGGACTCGTCTGGCGTGCTTACAGCTTTTCGCTTCTGAGAACTGCAGACTCTTTGATTTGATAAGTGACGGAGGTCAACCTGGGATTGTTTTTGTGCTGGTCCGGTTGTTTTCGGTGCTTATCATGAAAATGGTGACAGAGGGATAGCATCGTGTCTGTGTTTCATGTGATCGCTGACTGTACACACTGCTGCTTGATGAGCTGTCTCAGGTCACCGAAGATAGGGGACAGCAGGGTGCAGGTGACCTTGAAGGTCACCATGAAGGACAAAGCCGGTAGTGTTTGCTTGCATTACTTGTAACATGCAATGACTGCCTTGAACAAAGCCACCTGGATAGAGGAGCGTTGCAAAATCAGGGGTGCATTGTAAATCACAGCCATCCTAAAGATTTCCGGGCCAAGAAATATTTCGGGGCCCCCTGTTCAGCACAGAATTGACTTTATAGGCCATTTTCTGCTATTTCAAACCCTCGCGATGCCAAACAGTACTGAACTATACATTAAACTTTCAGTTACTAGGAACAGCCCAAGCTGCCCTGTATCGACTTGCAAATAGTACCAACAGAAGCAATCCTGAATTGAAATGTATCTGATCTTGAATCAAATCAAATGTTCAATGCATTCCAAACTTCTTTATTTTATGACCATTTTTTTAAAAGCCAATACGTTTTATTCTTTTTCCAAAGAAACTTCTTCAGGCCTACTGCTATGTTACATTAATGCAGTCACAGAAAGAAAATGTGTTCCTCGTTCATAAACCAAAGTTCATGTCATGTTGTCGAAATAAGTCAAAGGGGTAGTCAATGCCCCACTATATTGTCAATTTGCACATGTAATTGGCTTTTCCAATTCTTGCATTTCAAATCTATGGTACTCGTACGAACATGTTGGTGAGATAAGTTAAGGGTGTGGTCAACATCCACTAGTCTGTTGATTTGCATGTGCAATTGCACAAGAGGGTAATGATAGGGAGAAAAAACAGAGGAGGTAATGATAGAGAGCTAGGAGGTGAGATAGAAGAAATAGAAGTAGGCAGAGAAACTGAAGTATAAAGAGAGAGGGTGGTGGAGTAATGAGGAAGAAAACAAATGGTGAAGTAAATTGAAAGGTTTGGTTGTGAGAGATAAGGAGTGGGAGAGAGTGAGGGATATGAGATAAAGAGGGAAATGAAGTAGTGAGATGTGCAATAGGCAGAGGAGAGTTAAAGTGAAGGATGGGTGATAAAGAGCTAGAGAAAGGTGGGTATAAAGAAATTGAGAGTGAGGTGCTGAGAGAGAGAGAAGGTTGAAAAATGGTTTAGGTAGAGTGAGTCAGGGTAGGTTTATAGGGATTTAAGATTAAGAAGCGAGAGAGGGATAAAGAGGGAGTGGTGAAGTAGAAGAGATGAGGTGCAGTAAGGTCAGACATGAGACAAGGATCGGTGAGGCAAAGAAAGGGAAGGTGGAAGAGAGTTGACAAAGAGGTAGCGAGAGAGTGAGTCGATACAGAAGTGAGGTAAAGGATGAGGTTTAGTGAGTAGTGAGGTAGACTGATATTTGACAAGATAGAGTAATTGTGGACAAATTAAAACAATTTGTTTTTATGCAAACAATTATAATGGCTGGACTTCTAATTGTCCAACTCACTTTAGCAGAGGGGCACCGGAAAGGTGGCGACCATGGACAATTGCCGAGATGGCCCATGCCGTAAAACGGCTCTGGGCCGTGGCAGAAACTAAAAGGACTATTAGATCCATCTTTACTTTATTTAGTGTCCACTCCTTGTGCATCCATTTGTACCTTGGCACATCAGAAGCTATTGAAGGGGTATGAAAGGGACAATCCTCTAATGTCAATAGAGTTGAATAGTGTGTAATTCCACATTTGCCAGTGATGCCACATTGGTGAATCAATAACCATGACTTTTTTTAACCCAAAGATACCACCTAACCCAGTAGGGAATGTATATAAGGAGATAACTTTTTATGGTTAATAGCCTTTTTAAAAATAATGTTCTGGCCTAGCCTAAATAAAAATCTACAACTACAAGTAGGTTGTTCAAGAGACACTTCTGAAACGTTGCTAAATAGCAATAAACTTTTCTGTTTACTAATATGTATCACAAAATGATCCACTGTTCATTTTTATTCGAACCTCCCAAGGCAGTATTGCTTAGTAGCATTTCTACAGTGATTAATTACCCCTTGACAAGGCCCCAAAGTGCTTTCCTGCTGGTCAACAATTAGATACTCTGTAGTGCATGGTTGGAGAAGGGTGTTGGTTGAAACGTCATCTTTGAGTGGTGTCTGAAATAGATATATAAATATCAAAAGAAGGAAGGAAGAGGTAAATGGAGGTCATGACTCACCCGCCTCATGCACAGTGTTACAATCAAGAGAGAGTCAACTTCGAGTCATCTAGGGTGGGCCCACTGGATATAGGGGAAAGACCTTTTTCTTGAAGGACCTCTCCCTCACTTAATGGTATCTAGTGACTTGCTTCATCATCAAATTCTTCCCGAACCTCTGAAGGTCAGGGCATGCTACGACCTTTTTACTTAGAAGGAGAGCACTTTTTAAGGAAAAAGGATTTAGGATCTGTTTGAGGTAATCTTTAAAAATGCCTAGGCGGTGCCCAAATCAGTATTTATTCACAGGTCCGTCTGGCAAGGTTAAAAACTGGGGAAGATGGGCTAGTTGGAGTTACATTCACTCCTGAGCCCTTAAGTATGATCAACTAGTTTCTGCCACATATCCCAATCCAGTGGCTTTCATCAGGATCAGTATGTCCCTATTAATACCCTTTTGGAAAAGGGTAGCCGGTTAGTTATTTAATCATTCATACCATGTCACATACATACAAGGTACACTACTGTAATAACCTTTCTTAGAAGAGGGTCCACCTGAGGATAAGAAACACAGCAGGGGGCCATGAATATGGTCCAAAACATGGTTCTGGTAGAACCTCTATAAGCGGAAAAAACCAGAAAGATACTGTGTGTAATGTGAAAACATAAAGCTAAACCAGAAGCTGGTGTGTGTATCAATGTCTTCTACGCTGATACACACAAGGTGAAAACACTGCAAACACAAGCGACATGTGAGAGGTTCAATGCATACTACAGATATACACCCTTATGGATAGTTAAATTGAATGCCTACTTATTTAGTAGACACATGGTGCCCCATAGGGCTCTCCGGAGGGTAGTGTGCCCAGTAGTCACGCACTGTAAGGAGAATTTGTACTGTAATAGTTTGCCATAGTTGGTATTGTCGTTACTACACCTTAACTACTTTGGGAAAATGACCATGTACTCATGTCATCATGGGTCCAAACTCGGCCCAAGACCTATTCACCTCCTCCGGAGCCGGCATGTTACTGATTGCAGGACTGAGCAGGAATTAGGTACACTTTTGTGTTCCCCTACTGTTCCAAACTGCTTCCTGGAGCAAGCCGGTCGAAACACTGCACACCTTGCAAGATAGCCACACAGGGTGGAACCACTTCCTTTAATGTTATATGGTGCTAGAGGTTTTGGCTAAATGGCAAATTAAAGCTTCCTGCACATAATTGGCAAATTTAAACAAATTAAAATTGAGTGGGGCAAAAAATGAATAAAACCTTTTTAAAACGTCGAAGATCAGAATGTTTATGGTCTAGGGAGGCAGAACTGAGTATCTGAGGTGGCGAAAAAACATTAGTCCTATTAACTATAATAACTCCACGGGATCTCATCATTGAGACCCGTGTTATGTGTCTGTAGACTATACACCCTGCGTTGTTCTTTTTCAAAGAGGAAACTCTCTGAGTTATTACTGTTTTCCAATTCTTCCAAAACAACCCAGTTCAAATCATCAGCTGTGTGAGGGTCTCCAATGAAGTGTGTTGCCAGTTTTGTGGTTTCTCTTTTACATCTTACATCACTGCGATGTTCACAGATTCTGGTTTTTACCTTCCTTCGGGTCATGCCAATGTAAGAGTCCATATGGGAATGTAACCATGTGGACTACTCTCTCTGAATAGCAATTTGTCAGGCTTCATAGTTCCCATTTGGAAGGCAAACCCAGGTCTAGGTTTTTTGTTAAGTTGCCGACACTGCACGACCCACCAGGGTAGTGTTCAGTAGGCTTAGGTAGATCCCATAATGTACCCTGACAGACGTCTGGCTGTGTCTTAGGGCGTGTGTCAACTGGACGGTCTCTGAGGCTAGGCACCCTTTTATTTGAAAAAAAAAGTGTTTTTTCAAACTGAAATAGCTGCTATGGAGCAAATTACAGTCTGCCACTTTCCGAGGGTTTCCACCAGGTACAGTTAAAGCAGTTGGTTTTAAATATAGAATACAATGCTTTGAGAAAATTGCACTTTATGGAAGTTGCATGTTGAAAATAGTTCTTGCTGTCTAGTGGTGCTTTTTAGTTTTCTTTGGTATTTTTCTGTAGCATGTACAATTTTCCTTTTCTTTTCCTTTTGGCATTTATTGATCAGTGTACAAAAACCCTCAGGAAGCAACCCATTAATTATAAACCGTTTTCAAAGTTTCAACTAAAATGTTGCATCTCGAATGGCTCAGCAGGTCACACCAAGTAACTGCTGATGAAACACAAGGGCAAACAGTAATTCAGAAGGACAAACCTCAGCAGAGCACCATCGTTTTTCAACCCTTGAGAGCTTGAAAATGTATGCACCCTTTTTAACATCTCCTATTGGCAGCAGCACTTTACCAAGGCAAAAATGTGCAGTAGTGAGTAATAAGTAAAACGCAAGTTGGTGAAAAGAAAAAAGAATAAGCACATCTTTTTAAAGTAGCTAATATAAGTTGCTGGTATAGAAGGAAACAATACCTTACTGATCCTTGATAGAATAACGTACTTGTTTACTCTCAAAGATTTGTTCTTAAGGAAGGCTAATTTGTTTATGGTTATAAATAATACATTTTTTCCAGATACTCCTATAAATTAGTAGACCAGCGAAGTATGCCAACCTGATTCCATGTGTTTTGCATAGAAAGCAGGGTCAATTAAATTAAAAAAGGAATCTGATTTTTATGTGCAATGCTAGTGCCATGGCCTTCTGACTGTCCCAATGACTTTACCTGGGGGCACCTGGAAGGTTGGGACCCTGGGCAATTGCCCACTTTGCTCATTCTATAAAACGTAAAGTGTCAATCTAGGGAGCAGATTAAAATAAAAAAGTTAACTGCAATTGGTAAGCACAGATTTGCATGCAGTGTTTTTAAAAGCAAACCCAGATAGCCGTAATAGTGTAGCTGAATAGAAGTAGGGATTCGGAGTCTCGCAAAGGAGTGTTGTGGCTGAAAATCCCACGATTTGCAAAAAACAGGGTGTGCAATTGCAAAACACCTTTTTACACTGTATCAAAGCAATTTTACGAGTCAGAAAGGCAGTGATGTATTGCAAAAGATCTTTTAGAACCCATTATGAGTCGCAAAGAGGAGGAGGCATGAAAGGGGTGTCCATCTCCTACTTGCGATTCAGAAAAAAATAAATCAATTGTTTGCAACCACAATTGTGGTCACAAACTATTGATCAATATTCCACCCCCAAGTTGGGGTTGAAACTGATTCGCAAAGGGAAAGCTGATCCTGTAGCCAGAGTATCAGTGGCAGTGGCCCAGGGGTGTTCTTCCAATGTGTTTCCAAACAAGAAACATTTTTTGTCTAAAGCAGCCCCTGTCCTTTAATAGACATGGTCTGCTTTAAAAAACAATTCGCACATTTTGTTACACACATGCAGGGACAGAGGCCTGCTGTCCACTGCAAGCCTCCATCTCTGCATTCATACTCAATCGCATAGGGTTACAAACTGTATAATTGTTATTCATTAGTAAGGTCATTTTGTGACCCTCAGCAAAAGGACAATTTGCGTCCAAAATGGCATTCCCATTAGCAAACCAGTCGGTAGCACATCCCTAGTTTGTGAATGGGAATAGTACATCTGGTCCTACTTTGGATCTTCATAGTCTGCATTTATGTGTGCAAACAAATGGATACCATATTCTAATCAACAACAAAGACATCATGTTTTGTACAGTGACCGGCAGACTGGGAACAATGTAGGTGTGCACGCAGGCACATCCCCTTGACAAATGTGTGACTACAGGGGAGTGTCTCCCTGATCTGACCAGCAGAAATCTGAACCATCCCAAATTTAGGGTTCCTCTCTTAAAGAAGAGACCCAGCAATGTGAGAGCACCAGGCCTCATAACTGCATGGCACAAATGTGTAGAAAGGCAGTGACCCAAATGTGCTTTCTGAAAGGCCGAAACATGATGGCATAATTATGTGGATAGATGAGTCATTATATTTCATCTGATATCCAGAATATATGACATTTAAATCTGAGATACCCAATAATAAAGGATATTTCCTGGGTCTACCCCAAGATAATTTTAACATTTATCTGTATTCCTCCTATAATCTAGCATTTACTTATTTAAGAACTCCCTACAATAGTTGGGTCCACTGTGGTGTGAAATCTCCTATGAGGAAGCATGCCATGATAAGTTGAGAGTGAAGTGATTTTCATAAAAACTTTTAGGATTCCTGTAGGTTAACCCAAGGAAAAAACCTATAGTGCTCTGGGCATTTTCAGTCATTTATTATCACGTTGTGTTATACACTTTCTCAACAGCAGCGCACGAACCAGAGGACACCATAGTCCATGAATCCATATACAAACCAAAAGTGTTATACTGAAAAGCATAAATAAAACTCGACAGTTGATTGCAGGGAATATTCCTGTTGAAATTATTTATTTTCTTCCTGCAAACTCTTCAGAATGATTATTTTTCCAAATATCCCATCTCTGCTGAACACGCATGGTGTGCAAATATGAAAAAAATATGAATCATTCAATTTCAGTAATATATGATATTTATCATTGTCTCCATTGACAAGTTTGGAGCTGATTAATGCCCACGTGCCAGGTTCTGCCATTTATGAAAGACACAGTTCGATCCATTCAAAAATATATTCCCTACTACCACTACTACTGCTTCAATTCTGGCCCCCATCCCTCCGTGTTGCATTTCACTACTGTCATCCCTTAAACCTGTCTCCCACAGACTTCATTGTCACCATCAAAATGCTACAAACCACCTCCAATGAAGACGATGCTTTACCCTTGCCATTCATCAGTGCTTTCTCTCAAAAAACTCTCTCACCCCTTCTGGCAATCATCAACGCCTCCCTCACTAAAGGAATTTTGTAGGGGTGGGAGGAATGTTTCATTTTGCTAGTGGAACTGGTGAAATTTAGTGACTTCGCATTACTCTTATAATGCAGAGTTCCGGGTAAGAGATTTGGCATCCCCTAGCGCCATTTTCTAACATGGGTGCTCGCGGGTGGTCAGAGGGGAGCTTCTCGAGTAGATTTTCTGCTGCTCGAGTAGATTTTCTACTCGAGAGGCAGTAAAATCAACTTGAATGTCTGCTTGCTCTTGCGCATCATATGGTGCAGTTAGTGCTGACTTTTCTGCGCTGCTCATGCTACTGAAGCTAAATTGCAGTGCAAGCAGAGCAATGTGCGAAATCTCTCTGAGTTTTTATGCAACTCTGCGAAATTCCACGGAGTGAAACTCTGCAAGTTCCACCCACCCCAAGCATTTTGTCGGAAGCTCTCAAGAAACTTCAGATACTTTAAATCCTGTAGAAATCCACACTATTCTCAGATGACAATTCAAATTAATGACCCTTGACTCACCAACATTTCATTGGCAAGAACAAAAAAGCTGGCTGCGCACAATTACAAGATCACATCAATGCCAACAATCACCTGAAAGACTACCAGTTTGGTTTAGATCATGCTGCAGCATGGTCACAGTTCTTTTACAAACCATATGTGATGCCCTACCACCCCCAGATAAAGGGCTTCTCAGCTGCCTTCAACATCATTGATCATCTCACCTTCATCAATACACTGACTTCTTGAATGGTATTTATTGGCAACATCATTGGTTCTCCTCCCACCTGTAGAAAGAAATCCAGTTTGTTCACATTGGTACCTTGTCCATATCTCAAGGATCACATGTGCAGTCCCCAGGTTTATACCTTTTGCTTTATCAGCTACAACCTATACATAGAGCCCTTAGGACTTTATTCACAATAAGAGCAGCAAAATTAATCAATACACCAATGACATGCAACTCTACTTGATAGTTTCCTCCATTCCAGACATCCATCATTTTAAACATACCTGAATCTCAATCACACCTGGCTGTCCAGCAGTACCAAGTTCAAGCAAAGCAGAATTCTTACTATTCACTTAGGGCCTTATTATGACTACAGCAGGCCATCGGACCGCCGTAGCCATGCTGGCGGTGTGGGCACCACCGTACCTGCAGTTCGACCGCCCCATTATGACGTGGGCGGTCGAACCGCATTGGCACCACCGCAACTGCCAGGGATCAGAGATCCCTGGTGGTGTTGTGGCAGTCTTGAGGTCGCAATATGCTTGGCGGGGCCACTGCAGCCCCGCCAAGCATTTTACAAGTTTCCTCTCTGCTACGGTTTTCATGGCGGTGAGCCCGCCATGAAAAGTGTCCAAAAACACAGGCATGTGAGAGGGCCCCCTGTTGCCTCTGTACCAAGGGATGTATGCAGGGGGGGCGCCCCGGTGCGCTCCCTTGTCTGCATGCATCTCCAGTTCCTGACAGTCAGCCCTGCAGGAACCTGCAATGGCGTTCCCATTGCGGTGCCTGTTACAGCTCTCCTATGAGCCTTTAAACAGGCACCACCATGGGCCATCCGCGTCCGGACCACCCGACCTGGATTCCAGTCAAAATCCAGTGGGCAGTCTAATTATGGCTTTGGCGGTGTGGGAGCGGGGCACTGGCGTGACGGCCCGCTCCCGCACCGCCAAAGTCATAATAAGGCCCTAAGACCAAAAAGCAAAAACTAGTCCAAACATGACTCAATGCTATGAAATAAGGCTGCTTCAAACCACACCCATCACCTAATGCAAAGTCACTATTATTCACCCTGGACATTGACCTCACCCTCAAGGAATACATTGAATCTCTTTTGCATCTCTTTCTGCTAAAGAAAGTAAAACCATTCCTCCAAGAAAGTCAACTTCAGAACTGCTGCTCAAGCCCTCGCGCTGTGGCACCCTTGCACTCTGGCATCTGGATATTGGCAATGATGTGCTCCATTGACTCTCATTGTGCCCCCCATCCTGGCATTATACATGTTATATTCTGTTCAATTATAAAGCACATATTCTCCATTGTTTCATGGACCAAAATAACCATACTATAACATGGGGCCCTGCCTGCTGACTAATGAAAAGATGGGTTTTTAATCATTTCCAGAAGGAACTCTGGAAGGATTCCATTCACAGATTCAAAGGGAGAGAGTTCCATGTTTTCACAGTGACATATCGACCCCTTCAGGACCCTAAACATGGGACCTTTTGTTTTAATTTAAAAGGGGGAAGCATGGCCAACTGGAAATGCTTATATAAGAAATCGGCCAACTGAGCAGTTGGCCGATTTCTTATACAGTACCAGTAATGCCAGTATTCCTGAGTCCAGTGGAAAGGATGGAACTGTCCATGGTGTCACAGGCTGCAGACAAGTCCAATAGGACCAGGCCAATTGCACGTCTGCTATCTACAAGCCTATGTAGGACGTTAAGAACTGAGACCACCACAGATTCAGCGCTTCTGCCTGGTCAGAAGCCCGCCTGGAAAGGGTCAAATATATAGATTTCATCGAAATATCTCTGTAGCTCAAAGACAACCAGTCCCTCTAAAAGCTTTGCAAAGTAGGATAAGAGAGATACAGATGTAACATTATTATGTCCAAAGGGAGCAAAGATGCCTTTTTGGAGTGGTTTACAAGCCTTTGTCTTCCACATGTCCGGATATAGGGGCCTATTACGATGACGGTCGGATGTCCACCTCTGGGCCGGCGGCTGTGCCCGCCGGACCGGCGGTGGACCTCCGCCCGCGATTGCAACCAAGAAAACCGCCGGTCAAATTAGGATGGCGGTGGTGACTGCGGCGGTGGGAAATTCCGACTGCCGCTTTTCTGCCGGTTGCCATCCGCACTCCTGCCTGGCAGACGGAGCAGGACCGGGATAATGGTGGCGGTGCGGAGCAGGCACCGCCGGCAGGATTATGATGCCGGCCGTAGCCAGCCTTTCCTCAGCGGTCAGACCGCCATGGAAAGGCATGCGGAGATTGTCTTCCAGGGGCCTGTTGCGGGCCCCCAATGTGTTGGGGGGGTGTGGGTGCACAGGGGGAGTACCCATGGTCCCCCCCTACATTTCCCTGTACCAGGCGGCAGGCACTGTGCAGTGCCTGCCACGCAGTGCAGGGAAATGCAGGACATGCTCCTTCCGGCATCGCGGCGGTGCTGCGGGCAGCAGCAACCACCGCAATGTTAAGGCCCGCAATCAGACTGCCGCGGTCGGATTTCGACCGCGGGTCATCGTAATTCGACCGGCGGTGATGTCGCGGGCCATGCGGGCTGTCTTTTCCCGCTATCATGGCGGTCGGGGAGGTTTTCCCGATCGCCAGCGTAATAGGCCCCATAGTTCGGATGACAAAGAACTGTTTCTTTAATAAAATGCTAAGGGCGTGCAGCCAAGTGGCAGTGCAGGGGTACAGAGGAGAGTCAGAGGGGTGACTAAAATGAATAGCTTCAAGAAAAGATTCTTCAGAGATGAGTTAAAAACAATTTAACTTAGTTATCATACATTCCCGACTGCTGTGTAAATTGCATAAAGTAGGTATCCATACTTTTCAGTCTTGATAGCGTGCCCTGTATTTAAAATGTTACTTTAGAAACAAGATGCTAGCTCTTAGCATTGATGTATTGGAGTAAAGTCCATCAGTAATTCTTTAAAACTCTTTTGCTAGGTTGTGTACTGAAACAATCAGTTTATTATAATATGCTTTCTTCACTTTTATAAGGTTCTTGTACAATTTAGCCTTCACTATATAAGAATTTCTGAGTTTAGGACTATAACGCCTCCTCCAGTGCCCGTCAAGCTGAGGGATTTGTATTTGAAGTTTGGCCTGATCCAATGAAAGTCTTGTTTTTTCTAGGGGCTTTCGTCTTCAAATCATGCAAAGGGATGACTCTGTCTAAGCTCTCTTATAAGGGCTGATGAAGAGAAAGATACAATGATGTTAGGGTTGTTGCTAGGGCTGTATAAAGTTGTTAATTCGCTGGGGAGCAGTTAATTGAGGAGGGCCCTTTTACAACATCTTATTAATGAGTAAAACCTAGCAGAGAGTCTTTGGAAGTAATAGGTAGAGGGAAATAGAAAGTTATTGCTAAATGATCACTCCAGATCAGTGGAATCTGCTCACTCACCACAATCCAGGCAGGTGGAGAAAACAGTGTCCAAAGGTGGCCTTAACATGGATACCTTCTTTGGAAAGAAGGTTTAGTTTAAAAACATCTAGGCTTTCTTTAAACTCGTGTGTTGCTCCAGGAGAAATGTCAAGCCACAAACTCATATCACCTCAAATGGTGACATTATTCTTATTCAGGCAATAAATACCAAGTTCTTCAACTAACCCAGTGAAATAGGTATAGAAATATGAGGATGATGATATATAAATAAAAATGAAAGTAAGTTTTTTTGGATTTTGCATGAAAATGCTAGGCAATCTAATGTGTGATCTAATTGTAATTGTTCATCTTTGAAGCATAAAGAGTCTCAGGTAATAACAGTTACTCCACCTCCCATTTTTTCTACACAATTTTGCATGGACTAATTCATGTCATTCAAGATTCATAATAAGGGAGATCCATGTTTTCATTAAAACTAGCATATGAAGAAAATATAATTCAAACAGACCATGCAGCTCATGTCTATGGGCTATTGTAAAATATGCATCACATAATATGTTTTGGGAAATGGGTGCAGCCCATTTAATACGCCCAGATTTTTTGCTTTTTGGCTCACCCGGTTTTGGACTTTTTACTGAGGGTGAGTCTCACTACATGTGGCTCATCCAAGGTAGTCACATGGCAAATAGACTGCACATGTTTACCGCCAGCGTCCACATTTTAAGGTAAGGCCGCTGCATAGCAAGAAGGGTGGGGGACACATGCTGGTTACACGTGAACACATGTGCACATGTGTTAGGGGAGTGCGTGTGAGACTAATGTTGTGAGTAGCCCAGCAAATGCACACAGGCCTGGCGCAGAGAGGAATCTGCAGGATTTTATAATGACCTGAGGTAGGCCTTACAATGTTAGTGTACTCTCATAGAGAACGTCAGTGCGGTTTACTGTTTTGTCTGCAGTGACACTTTATTATACACATAGGGGAAAACTGCCTTAGACTGCAGATTTGCTTCCCTTTGGCCTAGGGAGTCCAGTGACATATTAAAATGGTGTCAAATGTGTTCCAAAATCAAATCTGAGAGTTCCAAGAAGATATCTGTACAACTTATGGGTCATACAGAATTGTCATATTTCTCTAGCTCAGCTCAGGATCAGAGCCCAGGCCCTTTGTCACCCTGCTGGACCAAGTTAATGTCATTTCTCTACAGCAGCAGGACCAAAGGCCTCCCCACACAAAGGGAGCAATTACCAGTGCTTCACTGAGGAGGAAAGGGGTGGGGATTAGATCTGTATCAATCAGTTAGCTGTCACACTATACCAGGGATGGGCCAGCCCAAGCCCTCTGAACAAAGGAGGGAGCCCAGAACCAGTGGAGCCAACACAGGAGGGGACTCCTCTTTGAAATGTTGGTGGGAAAAGCCCTGGCAGTGATGACAGCGAGGGGCAGAGAGAAGGACCTCAGAGGAGATGCGACAAGTGATTAATGGGTGATGCAATCTAGAATTGTCCTGCATGCTGTGCAGGAGTGTTGAGACAGGGGCAGAGAGGTGATGTGTCACCCTAGAATTGGCTTGGGGTGCCTGGCTTCTAGAAAATTCCACCCCTACCTAAAAAGCCTTGTACAAGGGGAAGAGCTTCTTGTTGTTGTGCTTTTTGCATGGTACTGGGACGGGAGGTGGCAGCCATGGACAACTGGAAGGAAGAACCCCCTGATGCCCATCTGGAGCAGTGGGTCTCTCCACAGGACCGGGGAAGCTGGTCCCCTTGGCCCCCCTAAGGACTAATTGGGGGAAGAACTGGACTCCTTCACTTAGGAGGAAAGAAGCACCACAGGAGAAAAGGGAGAAAGGTTGACGCAGGAAACCAGTGACACTAGCTCTCTGCAACGTTTGCCACCTTAGAGCCCAGGAGGCCTAAGGAAATGTTCTTGGTAGCTAGGGTTCGCCATTAGGAGCAAAATGAGCCAAAGGTCATGCAAAACAGCCCACGATATGTGCAGGAGAAGGATTTGACCACCAGAAAGGTCACGGAGCATGTGGAGGTGCGCTGCAGAATTGATAAATACCCCCTGGTGGGCCAGGACCGGGGGGGGGGTCACCGCAATGAGCAATTTCAGTTTTTAATCTTTGGAGGGGGCGTGAATGGGGCCCTCTCTCTAATGCTCAGAGGGCCTGGGGATTCCAACTCCCTTCCGGTTCATGGATTTGGAGGGCCCAGGATCCCAACTCTGGGCACCTGATACAACAAAGGATGGGGTAGCATTGCTGCACTCCCCTGAGAAAGAGAGGGAGGCGGGCCCATGATCCCAACTCCGGGCCCGACAGAGTGAAGGAAGACGGGGAGTGCCGCCACACTTCCCCTATGAGTGGTGGTCCTGCCCTGCTCCCTGTGCCCATGTTTGGGGGGAGCAGATGACTGCCACCAATGCCAGCACCCTTCCCGCAGAAATGGGCAGGAAGAGAAGAGTGCTCCCAGCTCCTGAGGCAGCAGAGATGAGGCTGCAGCATGGAGAGCTGTCAGGGCAGCCAGAGGTGGGCTTCCTGGGCTGCCCCCAATGTTTGGAGGCACGCTAGGTGCCTGGGTGGGACCGGGCACCCCGAGAACCCCCAACAAAGGACAAAAGGATAAAGGCATGCAGCGCCAGAGTCGCTAATGTAATATTCACACTCCAGAGGGAGCACCCCACAATGCCCTCCAGGGCTCGTTATTGGCAAACCTTTTTCCACTGTTGTGGCAGCCCCGGGATGGCAAGGGCTGCACCAGAGCCAAAAAAGAGAGCACTGGGGAGCAGCAGGAGTGCTTTAGCTCCCCATACCCAAGAATGCCCAAGTAATTGCAAAGCGTACTCACCATAAGCTTGCAGGGTCCCAGAGAGGAGGACCAAGCTGGGATTTTCTTTCAAGTTTTAAAGCATTCCCCAGGCTAGAGCTTCAGCTCTACAGCTAGGAGTGCAGTGCCGTGCCATCTAGGGAATGAGTCTATGGCTCCAGGTTCTGTGGCATAAAAGTTGCTAAGAAGACCCAGATTAATGGTGTATGTTGAAAAAATGCTTTATTTAAAAATGATTATCATAATGATTGGAGCAATGCTTTATGGAAAAGCATCATTCATGTTGGGTTGACAATTGATTATTTAAAAATATTATTTATTATGATGTTAATGCTGATGGTAACACATATTCCTGAGAGGCTGTAATGCTTTATTAAAGATAACGTGAGCACATGATTGCAATGCTTCATTATTCATAATAAGTGCGGAGGGATTATGGTTACTGAAGTCAGTGATAAAATGAAGTATTATCATGATATGATTCTAGTCTTGAATTGTGGTAACATTGCCCTGATGTAAACTGACACCCACATATATGGTTATGTGCTTTTTTGTACATGAGGGGTGGGGAGTGGGGGTTACTGTTAATTTTGGGCTCATGACCCTTTCAGGGTCAAATGTGATAATGCCAAAGGCATTTCCACCAGTCTTATATATCTTTGTAAATTACTGCATAGTATTGCTAGCCCACATCATCTCCCCAGAAAAGGCCTTGGACTGATCTGCTTCGCTAGCTTGAGTGAGTCACATGCTACAATGGGGGGCTTGGTTCCCAGTAAGGGGAAATTACTATTTGCTTGTGCAGGCCTTACATCCTGCACAACTACTAACCCAATTTCCTACAATATAGCTCTAATTTTACATTGGCCTGTACGTTGGGAATAAAGAACCATTTCTCATCACTGTTACAGTTAACAAGCCTTCTTCAGTTAAAACTTTACGGTTCGAGACCTCAGGAGTTAACAATTGGTCAGCCAAATATGTTAGAGGGAGCTTACCTCAGCAAGGCTGAGGTGGAGCACTTCAGACAGCATAACTAGGTGCCGGGCATGGTAGGACGCAGACAGGCACAAATGGGCTTGCCTTTGGCACACCTGCTAGGCACACACGGGGCATATCCACGTCACATTGTGTGCCTGATGTGATATCAAAGGCCTGATGGTCCACCTGTACAGAACACCACAGGCTTCTACAACATCTTCAAAACCAGCAGTCCTGCTGTCAGACAACTCCCAGAAATGCCTCTAATGACTTGTTGATTACATATTTGCCTTAAACACTGTTCAGGCTGTCACATACATAAAAGCATTCTATTATGAACTGATATTAAGATCTCTGGTGGATGGAGGACCACCAGAAGCTGCAACATAGCTGACTAGAAAACAGAGGAAGTAGAACAGGAAATGCAGGCCTTTCCCTTCAATTTACCGATAGTCTAAAACTTCATCTCTGTCTGGATCCGAAAGGCTTTATACCCTCTCCACTTCCATAAGAAGACACTCTCTTTAAATAAGTCATTGCACAGCTAACACCTGGTTACGTGACGCCCTCTCACCCTAAAAGAGAAGCCAGCTCACTCTCTCAGTTACTGATACTCCTCTTATGTACCCATCCCTGTGCACCACATTTAATGCCTGTAACACTGCCCCCACCCCCACTCTCTGACTCTCCGGCTTTTCCTTCTCATTTATACCCCACATTTTTGATTTTCCAGCTCTCTAATGTAAACCCCTCACTTTCCCAGGGCACCATTGCCTTGTTACTTAGGGGCATATTTACAAGCCCCTTTCACCACAGGAGTGTCACTTTTTTGACACTCTGGTGGAGTAGCGCCATTTCACATATTTACAAGGTGGCGCTAAGCCACTCAACGTGGCTTAACACCACCGTGTAAATATGCCCCTTTCACCCGCAGTCCTATGCGGCAAAGGGGCGTGCAATGGGGGTTCCACCACAACACCCTTTGCTTTTTGACGCTGTCTCAGATTTACAAGGCTGAGGCAGCGACAAACACTAACGCCAGGGAATACCTGGGCTTAGTATGGCGATACGAAGAGAAATTATTAATTTCTCCTCGTATTTTGCTCTTTCAATGTGCGCTGCATTCTGCACACATAGAAAGAGCAAATCACCTTTAATGATTGTTTATGTGCAGGAAGACTTAAAATCGGCGTTCGACAAAGTCCCACGAAAGCAACTCTGGGAAAAATTGAAAGCATTGGGGCTACCAACAGAACTACTGAACGCAATGATCGCCCTTCACAGTGACACTTGGGCGAGGGTGAAACTCGGAGATGGCAGCAGAGTGTCAGCCAGGATAAATACTAAGCATGGCTTGAAACAAGGCTGTGTTTTGGCACCAAGCCTATTCAATTTGTACCTAGCTGACATAAACAACCATATGGTATTAGCCAAGTGTCATCCACCCAACCTGGCTAACGAGTCAATGCCTTATCTACAATATAGAGACGATATAGTGGTCTTGAGTCAAAGTCTGATTGGCCTGCAAAGAATCATAAATAATTTGATAAACTATTTCGTTCAGCAAGGGCTGGAGCTGAATAGCAAGAAAGCTATGGTGGTACGTTTGGTGGACCCCCGAAACAACAAATTCAAATGGTAGGCTCAGGGCGGACAAGAAGAAGAGACAGGTTCATATAAATACTTGGGCATAAATTTGGGGCGAGGCATGTCTCGCAGGGATCATAAAAGGGAATTAAGCACCAAAGCTCAATCTTTGATCTTTGCGTATAAATTGCTGAACAAGAAACTGAGCTTCCCCTACTATAGGCAACTCTTGAAAGTGATGGCAGCGCAAATATTACCTACGTTATCATATGGCTTAGAATCATGGCAAGGAAAGGAAATTGAAATATTGAATAAGCGCCAGACCAAGGTGTACAAGGCCGTATTTGGTCTCCCCAAAGCCGCATCACCTGCACAGATTCGTTTAGAATTTGGTCTTCGGAATCCGAAATTTCAATGTATGAACTCCTTTGTGAAATTATGCTGGGAGTTCCGATCCTCAGAATTTGGATCATTGAACAATATATGCTGGATAGAAATTAAAGCACAACTGGATCAAAAAGTATCTAACTCATGGGGTGAACACTTGAAAATAGTCATAGAGGGACTTGATGTCCAAGAGGTGTGGGACAGCAAGGAGGACAGGGCAGCATTTATTAGGGTTTGTAATAACTTTGTAAAGAAGAAATCCCTTTTGGAAGATAAAAATGTTTTTGCCAAACGATGACACGCGTGGACAGTAATAAATTCCTACACACTTTTAAAGCAAGGCTATTTATTGGCACATTTTCGCATTGAGATAAAATTGAACTTTATCAAGTATCGACTAGGTGTTCATGACTCAAAGGATCTTCTACCCTCGTGAAAAGATAAAAAACAAACTGCAAACTGTCGCCTATTCAGATATTATAACGAAACAATAACCCATTTGTTGTGTGTATGTCCTACAGTGAAGGACTTAAGGATGATACTCCTAAAACCGATTTTTAATGAACAAAATTATCGTACCTGCAGACAGGCTGTAATCTGCTGGATGGAGGGCTCATCCGACATACTGACCTGTCGAGGGGTAAAATTCCTCACACAAATAAGTAACCTCCTTCAGAAAGTGGACTCATAACAGCTAAAGGGCCACACCAAGGGACTGTTTTAAAATTTTCAAATAATGAGTCATACTAGAAATGAGAGTCGAACGCTTAGGTCAAGCATTGTACATATACACGTAAATAATGTTAATTGTAAATCAACACCTTTTACCTTTTGTATCCCAAATAGACCGCTAAGCGATAAAAAACCTAAACTCAGTAAGCCCTAAATGCATTTTCAGTACTTTCTTGCTCAGTGAACATAGTTTGCACTTGCACTTGACATGGTCAGTGTAAAATTGTATTATTGTTTTCTAAGTGCCAATCATAATCGTACAATCTACAACTATCTTAATATAACATAGTATGCATTGTCAAGAATGGATGAAGCAGATATCCCATGTCAGATTAATTGTACAATTGGTATCAAATGCATTGTTCTATCGTTTGAAAGCTTTTATGTTTCTTGTAATAGTTTGAATTAACTGACACAAATAAAGAATATATACAGACTTTAAATGAAGTTATCATGATTTGTGTTTCAAGATTCCTTCCATCAATGGCTCTATTCGCATGTGCATCTTGATGTTTTGCATGAGGTGGAGGTATTTCTTCATCATCTCTAGTGTCCTCTAACATCTATACAGGAGGGCCTCTTTGTGTTGCCACATTATGCAACATAGTACAACATGCAACGATTTTACAATAAACATCTGGTGCCTACTGCAATACTTACCTACTGTTATGTAGGCATCTGAACCCTCGTTTCAGGAGTCCACTAATCCTCTCTTTAATTGACTTGTTCTGCCGGTGTGATATATTGATATATATCATATTTTCACTGTCAGGCTGATTGAGGATGTAGGAAGTGTGTCATGATCCATGGGCGAAGAGCATATACACTGTCACATAAAAGGACACTAAACATTATAAGAAACCCTGCACATATAAATTATCATGGTATATACATAATTGTATAATATATTGTATAGCATACCCAAAAGAAAACCATCTTGAAGCTGTCCTGTAGCCAGACGTATTTACAGATTAAAGTTACGTGCTACAATGTCATTTATTACACACTGACTATTACACATAACATGCATATTTAGGGGTGGTAATTTTTCCATCTTCGGTACAGAACTTCAGATCGAGATGGTGGACAAATTGCAATGTGTGTTCCATCAATGCAGCCAATTGCCTAAAGGAATTGTGCTACTCTAAAAAAAAAATGCTACTTTTGTGTCTAGTAGGTCACCTGGTGTATGAGGAAACACAATGTAAGTATTAATTTTTAGCAACATGGCTTCAAGAAAATTCCTGAAATCCCGAGCCAGTGCACTCTTTGAAATGCCTCCTACCTCAGCAACAATGGTTTGGCAACTCCCTGATGCCAAAAAATTCAAGGAACACATCACTTGAATGTGTGAGGGAATGGCCTGGGCTCTACTTGTGTTCCTTTCTAATGAAGGGTGAATTTCATTTATTAAATCTAAAATAACACTACTAGTAAGCCTGTACTTTGTATAAATCTCCTCCTGCCTCTTTCTTCTCCTCCGTCTGCTGCCAAAGTGTGCCTCTGCTCCTCCACAGCATACAACGCAGCAATTCTGAAAATAAATGCAGCATTCTGGGCCCCTTTTAATAACTTGCACCTGCATTCCCTTGGTGTTAAATTGGGAGTGCAAAAAAGCTAGTTTTGCGAATAATCACAAATTGAGAATGCTTTGAACATACAAATACAGAATCGCTAAATTGATTTTGCCATTACTAATTTGCGATTCAGAACATATTGGAATTCCAAAAATGCAAATCAGTAAACATTTAATTTGCTGCGCTAAAATACAAAGTGCTTTTTAATACTTCGAACATACCGATACAGCCTATTATCATTCGCAAACCATTTTGCAAATCGCAATTGTTTTTAACATAAGGCCCTCAGCTCTTTGTGTACACACTTATTTTGTGAGACTAAAAAAACATGTTGGTCTTTCTCCTGCTTCCACTGGGCCACTATTTGCAGATTCAGAGTGTCTAGTGGGTTAGATGATGCTACCGTTGTGTGATCTATGGTGCAGTGAGAGTCCGCCTATCTTCGTAATGTGACAGGTGAGGTCACAGTTACCCTTTAAATTTAGTCACACAACATGTAGGCTCAATTATGCATTCTCTCTTACTGTTTATTTTCACAGTACTTTAACAAAAACGACAAATCCCACAATCCTGTAGTCCCCCGCCAGGAACTGACATAATTAAGACCACAGTATAAAAGGAACCACCAGACCATGGTGTCCTTTTCCCTGCTGCTTTGAGATAAGTTTTCTAGTGAATGTTGCTGAAAAGAGTTGTTGAGGATATTGGCTGATTTACTGTGTGCTTTATGATTGTTTACCTTGAGCCAGAAGGCTCGCTTAAGCTTCTTAGGTCTCGGTTAGACAGCGCATGGCTGTCTCGAAGAGCTGTGCTGTGTTTAATCTGTGGACTTCACCCCGCCCATAGGCTTCCCATTTGCCAGCTCCATCATCGCTCTCATCGCTTTATCCCCATTTGTTCATGTCATGAATGCTTCATGCCTCTTCATGTGTTTGTCCCTCCCCCAGAGCATGGACCAAGTACTTGGTATCCATCCAGTGCTCTCATTTTGGGAACTATGTTTTCTTTGTCTTGGAGCACTCTGTGTTTTCACAAGCTCTGTCTCCTTCTCCCACCCGCCCCCAAAGTCTATTACTTATTTCCGTCTGCAGATCGATAATGCAGTAATGTGTGACTTTGTTTATTCCCTTCCTCACTCACCCTTGCGCCGTTTCTGTACCATTTTGTGACTTTGAATGTTTTTTGTGCTTTATTATTAAAAATAAATCTGAAATGGAAACTGAGCACTCCGTGCGAGTGCTCACGTTTTCACAATGTCCATCTCCTCCCTCCCAGCCTATGTCTGTTACTTCTTTCCTTCTGCAGATCCATCGTGCAGGAATGAGTGACTTAGTTTATTGCCTTCCTCACCTGCCTCCCTCGTTTTCTGTTTCATTTTATGACTTTTTAAGCGTTTCATTGTGGTTCATTTGTAAAAGTTCACCCACCGCGCCCCTCTCTTTTAAGCATAATTTCCAGGCTTCCAGCTTCTGGAGCAGAAGTTGTAACACAGCACACTACAGCTGAATCAGACAAAAACAGGTCTGCTGTGGGGTTGGGCTGAGGCAGTTGCTGCGCGTGCGCTTTGTTTTCATTTCAGAAATCACTGCTACAGTCATAGCCATATGCAGGCTCATCAACCTTCACTAGCAGGAAATCTCACTCACGGCAATTTTATAACATTACATTAGAGACAAACTTGTAACTTTTTAGTTTTTTAGTCTCCTTCAGCTGAAAAATATTTAGGGGGTTAACCATCCACACCCTGAACTTCCCATTTCATTGCCCCTTTGATGGACTGTCAGCCACAGAAACCACAAGTATGCATCCAACTTGCTTTTTTTTTTTCATCCCAGCCCCTCTCGCCCAATAAATCGGAGGGGGTGCAACAAACGCCATGCTGCCCACTGGCTAGGCCAACACGAAAGGTGTTTTTCGCATTCAACACATTTAATTAGCACGTGAGCACAATATCTCAAATTAGAAATTGAGATATGGGTTACATCGGCGTACGCTTTCAAGACATAAGGTCCAGATAGCTTCAGCTATGCATTCCACATTAACAACACCAATAGCTCAGGCATTGCAGAGACCAACTGGCTTTGGCAATGCTTGTTTTGTTTGTATTTGAGCTTGCGCTGGTTTCAGAGCGTGGAGCTCCTCTAATGGGTTTGCTTGTTTATTGGAGTGTCCCCTTTGCCTGCCTTTTGAACCTTTAATTGCTATAATTGCTTTCCCTATAGGATGCGTACGCTAAGGGAAGCGGTCCCACAGGGCTCCGAACGCGTTCAGAAGTTGATCATTGTATCAGCGTCAGGTACATGAACGAGTTCAGCCGGAGTTTGCGCTTGGAAGGACTTTCCTGATTTCAGCAGGCACTCTGTTCTTGCGTTCCTTTACTGAAGAATAGGACTGTACCAGTGGCGTAACGAAACTTAAGGGGGCCCGCTGCAAAGTACATGGAGGGGGCCCCCCATGCTCCTGACCCATTCAGGAGTTCTCAGGCCCGATCATGCACAGTACCGGAGGAGGCCCCCTGGAGCTCGGGGCCCAATGCACCGCAGTTGTGGTTGCTATTGTTATGCCACTGGAGTGCAAAAAAAAGGCTGGGTAAAAATGCGTTTTAAAGTCATTCAATGTCTTTACCTAGTTGTTCTGTCATACAACCACGTAGGTATTGCTATTTGCAAAGAGGAAAGTAGCGGGCAATTTGATAGTCTGATGTGTTAGTGGAATACAAATATATCATTGAATCCTCATGCATGTAGGCATTATTCTAATCAAAGAGGACATAGTAGGAATGTGACAATCTGACATGTTTACATGATTAGTTCTCCATGCATGTATGTATGTAGGCATTGTTCTCTGCAAAGAGGAAATAGTGAGTAATGAGAAAATCTGACGTGTACATGATCCATTGCCCATGCGTGTAAGCATTGTTCTCTGAAAAGAGGAAATAGCAGTGAAAATCTGACGTGTCCTTTAAATATCTGACATGTTTGTGAAATACAAATACATGATCGTCTCCCCATGCATGTAGGCATTGGTCTCTGCAAAGAGGAAATAGTGGGCAATGTGACAATCTGACATGTTTATAAAATACCCTTACATGATCATTTTTCCCAAAAAATGGCCACTGTTCTTTGCACAGTGGAAGCTCGAGGATCATTCGATTAAGGAGGCACACTCCTTTTCATTCATGAATACTTCAAAGGCATTTTCGGCACATTTAATCCTTTTGGTAAAAAAACCATCTGAACTAGTAATATGCAGTTTCTGACGCAGTTAGCAGAAAGGCCTTATGGAACTGGGGTCCAACGAAGTACACAAAACATTCTTCAAAGAGCATGGAATAGCACAGGAACATTGACCTTTAAAGAACCCATACCATAATAAATAACTCTTCTTGTCTTGAACTTTAACCAGTTAAAACACCCTTTCTGCTCAAATTACAGGAGCATTTCTTGGACTCTTAGAACCCGATTTACAATTGCTCATATCAAAACCACCCCTGTAACTCCTTTCATGTTTGCAGCTCATTTCAAGCGCCTATTACCTGTGCCCGTCAACATTATTAACTTCAGAGCCGTGTCTTAAGATCCTTAGGAGTTCCACTCCAAACCCACTACCAATCTATATACATCTTCCATGCCTGGGTGTCAAATACGGGTAGGTAGGAGTGGTAGGCAGGGCTGACATTTGGTATCCCTCAGGCGAAGCGGCAAGCGGGACTTTAACGAGTGTAGTACTGTGTGAGCTACTGCGCTGAGGGGGCCCCTGGAGGCTGGAGCGCGGGGGCTGCGGGGCTGTGTCTCTAAGACTCTGACACACCTGGTGGCAGGCACAAGCAGGCATCAGAAGATTGCAGCTAGCAATTAATTATTCAATTTTGAGCTCACGGTCTGTCTCAGTGCCTCAGACCCACCGGCCGCCGCACGTGCAGTTTCGATTGCGCATGACAATACCACTGAGACCTGCCCCACCCAGAAGCTGAAGACCACGCAGCCGCACACCATGTAGCCAGTACGCACGCAACATTTAATTTATGAAGCGAGGCAGCAACGCCAGCGAGCGTAACTTTAAAACTACGTCCCAGATGGATGTCACCGACCCAGTTGTCATCGAGTGTAATACTGTGTGAGCCGAGGGGGCCCCTGGAGCTGTACCAGGGGTGTGTGAAAGTGTCCTCTTCCCAATAATCCACACATGAAGAGGATATCTTTCAAATAGGTTTATTCATCCAAAGGAAACTCCAGTCACAACCTGAGAAAGGTCTTCCAGCCAACTGTCTTTTACCACTCCAGCTCAACTATATACATTCTACGTAGAATTCTCTACAGCAGCAGGAAATGTCATGGAAACAAACAAAAGCCTTGGAAGTACATAACACAGTAAGGCCCTAATGAACACTTAACACAGAAATAACATGGCATGACTTAATTCACACATTACCACAGGATGTTTATTCTGTTGAATTCCCATTGCATGCATTGTTTTTTCTTGTTTCTGTGCTACATTTGTATCAAATATTGCTGTTGATTTGCTAAGCCTTGTTTGGGAAAAAATAAAGCGAGACAAACATTGGAATTTCTCAGTCTGGTTGTATTGCATTAGGTGGGATTCAGTTCTTCGGGGTTTATCTGCCTTGTGTCAGTACGGACAGTGATGGTGGAGGGGACCGCTTGGGGGACATACAGGAATCTGATGAAGACTTTTTTAGGAGGAACCTTCAAGAGTTCCTAGATGAATCTGAATTGAATTCTATTAATAAAGCTGTGTCCTCCACGATTAAGATTGTTGCTTCCGATGGCCACTGCTATTATTGATTCCTTGAATAAGCCCAATGGGGGGCTAGAAACTGTCAAAAATGAAGCACCTGGTGGTGCATGATACTAAAGTCCTGGTGCCGGTTCAACTCCGAATGAAATGTCGGACAATATTTAACCTATTGGGTCCCTTGTCGGGGAAAAGATGGTGGACATTTCAAAAGGCCTTATGAGAATATTGATTGAGATTGACAACCTGTGCCTAGATGACCTCTATTACGAAGATGTGGGGTTTGATGAGTATGATTTGGGTGCCACGCCTAAGAAGGCTAAAAATGATAAACTCCAGGGAGTAATTTTAGATTCAGAAGGGATCCCCATGTTTGATCCCAGTCTATTGCAGCACCCCCATTCTGATGAATGGTCCGCTGCTTCATTCATTAAAGGGTATATTAAAACAAGAATTCAAGCCTCTATGGACCGTGCCCCTAGAGCAAAGAAAAGGGTGGTGTGTCTGAGGCCTACCATATCAGACACAATAGCTCTGACATCTAATATAGAGAATAAAATGCTAAAATTTCTTGGTAAGGGTGGGAAAGAGCCATGTAAAGGGGTAGATAAAGCATGGGCATCCTGCCAGGATAAAGTGCTAAATGTGTTGGGTCCTCTGTCCAGGATTCACAGTGCAGCGGAACAGGACACATCTTCTGGGGTTGTTGGACCCGGAGGTGCAGTGGCGTAACGAAACTTGAGGGGGCCCGCTGCAAAGTACATGGAGGGGGCCCCCCATGCTCCTGACCCATTCAGGAGTTCTCAGGCCCGATCATGCACAGTACCGGAGGAGGCCCCCTGGAGTTCGGGGCCCAATGCACCGCAGTTGTGGTTGCTATTGTTATGCCACTGGAGTGCAAAAAAAAAAGGCTGGGTAAAAAATGCGTTTTAAAGTCATTCAATGTCTTTACCTAGTTGTTCTGTCATACAACCACGTAGGTATTGCTATTTGCAAAGAGGAAAGTAGCGGGCAATTTGATAGTCTGATGTGTTAGTGGAATACAAATATATCATTGAATCCTCATGCATGTAGGCATTATTCTAATCAAAGAGGACATAGTAGGAATGTGACAATCTGACATGTTTACATGATTAGTTCTCCATGCATGTATGTAGGCATTGTTCTCTGCAAAGAGGAAATAGTGGGTAATGAGAAAATCTGACGTTTACATGATCCATTGCCCATGCGTGTAGGAATTGTTCTCTGAAAAGAGGAAATAGCAGTGAAAATCTGACGTGTCCTTTAAATATCTGACATGTTTGTGAAATACAAATACATGATCGTCTCCCCATGCATGTAGGCATTGGTCTCTGCAAAGAGGAAATAGTGGGCAATGTGACAATCTGACATGTTTATAAAATACCCTTACATGATCATTTTTCCCAAAAATGGCCACTGTTCTTTGCACAGTGGAAGCTCGAGGATCATTCGATTAAGGAGGCACACTCCTTTTCATTCATGAATACTTCAAAGGCATTTTCGGCACATTTATTCCTTTTGGTAAAAAAAACATCTGAACGAGTAATATGCAGTTTCTGACGCAGTTAGCAGAAAGGGCTTATGGAACTGGGGTCCAACGAAGTACACAAAACATTGTTCAAAGAGCATGGACTAGCACAGGAACATTGACTTTTAAAGAACCCATACCATAATAAATAACTCTTCTTGTCTTAAACTTTAACCAGTTAAAACACCCTTTCTGCTCAAATTACAGGAGCATTTCTTGGACTCTTAGAACCCGATTTACAATTGCTCATATCAAAACCACCCCTGTAACTCCTTTCATGTTTGCAGCTCATTTCAAGCGCTCATTACCTGTGCCCGTAAACACTATTAACTTCAGAGCCGTGTTTTAAGATCCTTAGGAGTTCCACTCCAAACCCACTACCAATCTATATAGATCTTCCATGCCTGGGTGTCAAATACGGGTAGGTAGGAGCGGTATGCAGGGCTGACATTTGGTATCCCTCAGGCGAAGCGGCAAGCGTGACTTTAACGAGTGTAGTACTGTGTGCGCTACTGTGCTGAGGGGGCCCCTGGAGGCAGGAGCGCGGGGGCTGCGGGGCCATGTCTCCGAGACTCTGACTCACCTGGTGGCAGGCACAAGCATGCATCAGAAGATCGCAGCTAGCAATTAATTATTCAATTATGAGCTCACGGTCTGTGCCAGTGCATCAGACCCACCGGCAGTCTCACGTGCTGTTTGGGCCAAAGAGGGGGTGCAGCACAGACCACAGACCAGCTTGTTAGTGTGAAAAAGGCCGCTTTATTGAAGACAGGTGCACCTTACAAACAAATTCCTTGGCCTGTGCCGTACAAAACTAAACCTCACTAAATATTTTCCTCCTACCTTACCCCCCACCCCCTCCCCTAAAGTTTTCCCTTTGCAACCATTTATAAACCCCCAAAACTTGTAACTTCTTAACCTTTCCTAAACTAGCTATCTATGTAACCTTCCTATGCTACTTCCCCTTCCTGCGTGCTCCCGGAGTGACCTTTTCCAACCAATAAACTGTAACTGTAAACAGATCTACCAACTATTACCCAGGAAAACGCCCCAAATAATAAAACAATCCGTACACAAAACCAGCACCTGCTTCAAGCGACAACCAATAAGTACATGCTTCCCCACCCGGTGCACCTGTTCCCAACAAAACCAACCACCTTAGATAAAACGTACCCATTGACCCTTGCTCAACCGCTACCTGTCTTAAAGCCCAGAAAAAACGGGGAGGGAGGGTGGGACAAAATTCACTCCCCATCCCTACCACCCAGCCAGCTGTCGTGTCACTACCACCGAAATGGTGGTTAGTGACACAAAATGGCCGGCTAAATAGCCCCCAGCCCAAACCTAGCCCAAGTGCAGCCCAACAAGCCCAATTGGGCTCTGGCTGCACCCCCGGCCCAAAACCCCCCGGGAGGGGCAGGCCTCCCGCTGGTCGGCCGCCCCCCCCCCAAGCCCTATTGGGCCAAAGAGGGGGTGCAGCACAGACCAGCTTGTTAGTGTGAAAAAGGCCGCTTTATTGAATACAGGTGCACCTTACAAACAAATTCCTTGGCCTGTGCCGTACAAAACTAAACCTCACTAAATATTTTCCTCCTACCTTACCCCCCACCCCCTCCCCTAAAGTTTTCCCTTTGCAACCATCTATAAACCCCCAAAACTTGTAACTTCTTAACCTTTCCTAAACTAGCTATCTATGTAACCTTCCTATGCTACTTCCCCTTCCTGCGTGCTCCCGGAGTGACCTTTTCCAACCAATAAACTGTAACTGTAAACAGATCTACCAACTATTACCCAGGAAAACGCCACTCAGAAAATTCTGGCCCCAGACTTTTCTGACCGCCCAACTAGGGACACTGTCGTTTCGGATATCTACGTATGTCCAATGCCCTGTCCAAAACCTCCTTAATCTGAATTACATACAACTCCATTCCGTAACGGGACAAGTGCACCCCATCTTCCCTAAAAAAATAGACAGCCGCATATCGCAGTTCCGGATGTTCTACTCTCCCAATACCTTCCCTGTCACAAAAAAGGCGCATGTCCCGGTTGATCTTTCTCCTTGCCTTATCTATCGCGGCTGGCCGCTCCGCCCCCCTCCAATGCCTCCTGGGAATAAACTCAGACCATATCACATAACAACCTGACCACTGCTGTTTAATCTCCAAGAGATCCCTCTTCATTTTTAACAGGGCCAAACCTTTACACTGCACCAGGTCATTCTCCCCCAAGTGGATAATCAAAACGTCTGGACAAATCCCACCTCTGATCGACCTGTTTAATACTGGAAACATTTCGTGCCATCTCATGCCCCCTTTACCGTGCCAGTGACACCGAAACAACTGAGAGTCCAAACCCAAATTCAAACCGTTCCCTTTCGCGCCCTCGTAACGTTCTGCCCTTTTGACAAAAGAGTGTCCTATGATGAAGATGGATAATTCCTCCGCAGCAGGCCCCGCCACTGCACCTGAAAAGACACATATATGAGGAAGGAAATGAACATCATGCGTTCCCCTCCCCAATGCCCCTCAGCAGTATGTATGTTCTAAAGCAATCCGATTTCCAACGCCCCAAGCGCATAAGGTCAGCCCTCCCCCACCCTCTCTTAGCTGCGTCTGTGGCCGCTCCGATGCGGAAAGAATGGGTCCCAAACTATCCAGGATTTTCCCCCAAGCATTGGAGGGCTCGCCTCAAGACCCAAAGCAGCTGAGACGCCGACACCCTGCCGCCCTCCTTCCGCTGGAAAACATCCCTGTCATCCCGGACCCACCCCCTGGCCAGGATCCCCCCCCAAGCCGCGGGGCACACTGTCTTGTCCACCACCGGTCCCATGACCACCCACGTCCCCACTGGTCCGACTTGGAACGCTTGAGCCTTACTGCCACCGCGTCAACCCGTAAGTCAACGTCCCCCCACCGTACCCCTCGTGCCCCCCTCGCACCCAGCAGCTCTGACACCCGAAAGGCCCCGAAGTACATCCACGACATTAACGTGGAAAACAAAAACGCTTCTTCTGCATTGCGGCATATCTGCGGCATAAGCCATATCAAGCAGGCCAGCATACCGACTGACAGGGGCCTCCTCTGCTGAGGCCTGCTACCCTTCTCACGCGCCCAGCCTTCCAGTAATCGCGTGCCCAATTCCCCCTCCGAAGGCGCGTAACCCCACCACAGTTTCCCCATGAAAGCTATGGCCGACAACTTGCCCGCTATCGTCACCCTAGACAAACATTTGTCAATCATGGACAATATGAATTGCACTACCTGTTCCTCCCGTACCCAGTGCTGCCCACGGCGCGATGCACCACTTTCCAGGAATTCCCGCCAAGCCTGTTCGTATGCCTTCCAAGTGGATGAGGCCACTGACCCTCTTACCAACTGAACGACCCTTTGTCTCCTACCGACCACATCCCCGCTGGAACCAGCGTCCTGCCCTCGTCCGCCTCCGTGGCTAGCCCATGGAACCTCTGCCACTGTGAACGAGACAAAGCGTCCGCAATGTCATTGTCCACTCCTGGCACATGTCTGGCTTGAAACAAAATATCAAGCTCCAAACATCGCAGCACAAAAACCCTCAACAACTTGAGAACTTGAGCGTCCCTGGCTGACTGTCTGTTCACAACCTGAACTACCAACATATTGTCCACCTTAAAGATCACATTCCTGTGCGCCAACTCCCGAGCCCATACTGTCACGGCCACCACCAGTGGAAAGAGCTCCAGAAAAGCAATACTCCTCCCCGTGCTTCCACTGTGGTGGCCATTCTTCTGCGCACCACCTCCCTTGCCAGTAGAGTCCAAAACCTCCTGCCCCAGCCACGTCTGAGGATATGGTGACATCCCATTCTTCTGGGGTTGCTATGGGAATGCCGTTAAACTGCTCCAAAAAGGTCCGCCACATGCGTAGGTCCCCCTTAGTGCCTGCCGACAGGCGCGTATGATGGTGCGGTAGTGTCAAACCAGCCAAAGACAACCCCAACCTTCTGCAAAACGTACGACCTGCTCGCACCACCCTGCACGCAAAATTCAGGTGTCCTAGCAGGACCTGCACCTCCCGGACCGTCACCTTCTTCTTGGCCAGCAAGCTGTCAATCAACAGCAGCATATGCACTTTCTTGTCTCTCGGCAAACGGGCTTCCATTGCCACTGAATCCAGTTCAATACCAAGAAATTACAACACTGTACTGGGACCCTGCGTCTTCTCTGGCGCCAGGGGCACACCCAGGTAGCCCATGAGCTCTTTAAAACTAGCCAGCTGCTGCTGACAGTCCGCAGAACCGGGCAGTCCCAACAGAAAAAAGTCATCCAGGTAGTGTGTCACCGTCTCTTTACCTGTGTGCCATGAAAAAACCCACTGCAGGAATGTACTGAAGCGCTCAAACAAGGCACAAGATATGGAACAGCCCATTGGCAGTGCTTTGTCCACGAAGATGGACCCTTCGAACTGGATACCCAACAACTGATAGTCCTCCGGGTGTACTGGGAGCAATCGAAATGCCGACTTTATGTCGCATTTCGCCATGAGGGCGCCCGTCCCTACTGTCGCGACCAACTGCCGTGCCACGTCTACCGATGAATAGGATCATGACGACAGCTCGGCTGCTTTGAAATCATTAACCGACGCCCCCTCTGGCCATGACAAGTGTTGAATCAACCTGTATTGCCCCGGTTCCTTCTTTGGTACCACTCCAATTGGGGAATTGATCAGATCCCGGATGGGGCTACTCCTGAAAGGACCTGCCATACGGCCTTCCCGTACTTCTTTAAACAATTTGTCCCGCACCACCGGACCGTGCGTCTTGGCAGATTTCAAATTCTCAGCCCACTGAGCGGCCCCAGACCCTCATAGCCCAGCCGGAACTCCTCCTGAAAACCCTGTTGCAACAGTACTGCGTCCTCGGTCCGTGGATAGGACGCCAACAATTCATCCAGACAGCCCTGTTTAATGGGAGTATGAGCCTTTGCCCAAAGTCCCCTGTCCTCCCCTTCCGCCCCTACCCCCTGTTGGTTGCTGCCCTGCCTGGTTGGACTGCTGACCCTGCCCACTGACTCCTGTCCCCCAGCATTGCACCACGGGATGTCTTCCTGCACACTTCGAGCATTTGTGCCGAAACCTGCAGTATTGCCTTGCGCACGTGCCCTTGTTAAAGTCCCAGTACGCCCCCATTGTGCCTCCGGTGCTGTTCCCCGCAGATCCCACCCCCCGCGGGTGGGGCAGTTCGGAAAGGGGCGAGGAGCGAGAGGGAGACTGCTAGCCATGTATATCGTCTTCCCGAACTTGGCCCCCCCCCATGGTTTGCTGGTATAGGTCCGAGTCTATCTCCCCCCACTTGGCCTCCGGATCCCAGGCCAACCGAGCCCGAAACTCCTCGTCGTAATGCGACCACGCGTACCCTCCGTACGTGACCTGCGCCCGCCTAATCACGTCCATGTATTTAAACAATGCCACGGACCGATCGGGGTACTTCTCACAGTACACAATGGTGAAAATCAAAGAAGCCGGCGACCAATTCTCAATGGTCATGGGCACCCTTGGCCTCTTGGCCAGCTCTAACTCCTCTTCTTTGGACCCTTCTTTCGCTGTAAGCTCTCTATGCAACAGCTTCAGCATGTCCACATATTCGCCCTTCCATATTTTCTCTTTGGTGGCCAACGTAAGGTGAGCCCCCAATGGCTTAGTGAGCCCCATGTACGGCAACTTTTTCACTGGAATGTCGTGACTCTCCTTTCCCTCCTTGGACACCCCCCCCGTTGTCCGTTCCTCCTGCCGCGGTCACCCCTGATGACCCCGCCGCTTGCCCTTCCGAAGAGCCGGGTGCCGCAGTCCCTTCGCTCTTACCCCCCCCCGCTGTCGCGGCGACTCTGTCCCCACACCCGTGTCTTTCACATACGCCCCATTCCTAAAGCGCACCTCCCCCCCGAGCATCCGTGCCCACCGACACCCTGGGTCGCGGTTCTGCACTTGGCATCCCCCCGTCTACCCTCCCCTTTGCCCGCCAGCCCCCCTCCCCCGCGTGTGCTCCTGTGCCTTACCTGGCGTCAAGGTCGGCGTCCTTACCGGATCTCGCCAACTAACCAGTCGTGAAGAAGGGGCTGCCACGCTATCCGCCTTGTTCCGCCTGGCCGGACTGCTCTGTAAAAGACTAGACACGTCATTACTGACCTCCCCCCTCCCTTCAACCTGCCGTTCCTCCTCTCCTACAATTTCCCCCTCTTCCATGCTCTCTTCGCCATAGTCCAACAGCAATGGGCCGTCCACCTCGGACTCCAGCCCAGGCACCCATGCACGTTCCCTGTCTGCGCGGCTTGATAACGGGCCGCCCTCCGTGGACTCCAGCTTGCTCATGCCTGCTCGCTCCCTGCAAGTGCGTAGTAGCTCCCCTAAGTCAACGCTCCCTTTCCGCTGCCCTGCGCGCTTGTCCCGTGTGTCCCTCGATGTGCTACATGAAACCTGGGCCTGTCCCCTTGAGGCCGCATCGACCCACCGGGATTGGGAAACCGGGGACCGGTCGCCCCTCCTCCTGCACACCACCTCTTGCACGTCCCTCGTTGGAGCGCGGCCGCCCGCATGAGGCAGAGCCGGCCCATCCTCTCGGTGGGGTGGAGCCACAAGCAAATCTCCCGAGTACCTCGCCTGCTGCCCCAGCCAAAAAGTAGTGGAGTCCGACATGCCGGGGTTAGTCCTGCCCTCTGCCCCCCCAAACCCAGAGTCCCCGAACCAACGACCATCCGCTACCCGCCCGGAGCCCGACGCACTAGAGGAATGTCCCCCCGCCAGGCTGGCATGCCCCCCGGGCCCCCGACCAACCCCCCGACCGGGGCGCCCCAAACCCTCTCCCCCAAGAACCCCACGTCCTCCCCTTCCCCGTCGCTCCACTCCAAAGAATCCACCACCCTCCTACCCGCGCCGCCGTCCTAGACCCGTCTGACCTGTGGCAAGCCCCCCTGTCCCCCAACTCCCCCGCCCTCTTCTCTGTCCCCGGGGCCCCCCACCCCTCCCTTTCCGACCACCTGTTCCTGAGCCCCTCCGGGGCCCTCTCCAGCCATCCCCTATGTCCAGGGACGGCATCGGTCCCCACCACGGCCCCCTTTCTCAACCACTTCCCGAACCCCCACCGGTCCCTCCCCCACCCCTCCCCACCACCCGACCTGCTGCTGGGCCCCCGCCTGCTGTCTTTTGGCCGCGCACCCACTCTACAACCCGTCCGGCCACCCTCCCCCCCCAGACACCCCCAAGGTCCAATTGGCCATCCGGGCCCCTCCCTCAGGCCCTGCACACCCCCCCTGCGATCTGCTGCCCCCCTGCATCATCCCCCTCCTCGCTGCTCTCCACCAATAGGGGGGAGGACCGGCCGCTGCCCAGTGTAATGGGGGCGGCCCCCCCGCTGCCCTGCTTCTTCCCTGCCTTATTTGCTGGCAATGGGGCCCCCCAGCCCCCGCCCGAAACTCAAGCGTGGGCCGCATAGCTGTGCCCCGCCCCCCGCCACGTGTCGTCTTCAAAGGCGCGGCCGGCTTACCCGTGCGGCCGCGCCCCCCTGCCTCATTCACGCGGCGCTTACGGGCCCGCGGCGGCGAGCACGCTAACACCGCCGCCGCGACCCTGCTCGCTGCCCGCCTAGGAGGTCTCACCTCTATTGCGGGCCGCAGCATGTCCGTGCGGCCCGCTTCCGCCAAGAGGCGTAGCGCCTCTGTCACACACGGATCCTCCACCACTCCCAGGGATTGGGACATCGCTGACAACTCCCGCAGGCTCACCAAAACACGACGGCAAGGCGCACCAAAGACCCACACGTCGCGCTGCTCCCAGGAGGGACAAACTGGCCCACCAAGCACCAAATCCACCGCAAATCTACAAAAATCGCTCCCCAGCCCTACCACCCAGCCGGCTGTCGTGTCACTACCACCGAAATGGTGGTTAGTGACACAAAATGGCCGGCTAAATAGCCCCCAACCCAAACCTAGCCCAAGTGCAGCCCAACAAGCCCAATTGGGCTCTGGCTGAACCCCCGGCCCAAAACCCCCCGGGAGGGGCAGGCCTCCCGCTGGTCGGCCACCCCCCCCAAAGCCCTATTCGATTGCGCATGACAATACCACTGAGACCTGCCCCACCCTGAGGCTGAAGACCACGCAGCCGCACACCATGTAGACAGTACGCACGCAACATTTAATTTATGAGGCGAGGCAGCAACGCCAGCGAGCGTAACTTTAAAACTACGTCCCAGACCGATGTCACCGACCCAGCTGTCATCGAGTGAATACTATGTGAGCCGAGGGGGACCCTGGAGTGCAGGGGCCAACCGCAACGCGGGGGCTGCGGGGGCCTTTGTTACACCCATGCTGAGGTGGTGTTTAGATGTGCCCAGGAGCTTTTTGTTGTCTTGGGAATGCAAATGCAGGTCTTTCTTTTGAGGGAAGGAAGGGGCTCCTTCTGCAAATCGAACCTAAACTTGGGGACCAGCCAGTTCTGATACTTCTGTTAATACCCAAGGATAAAATAGTTCCCTTTTTGGGAACTATTTTTAAAAATATATAATCGATATGTCGAAGTGTTTGCCTCCCTTGATAAGGCACATGTGTCGCTAATGAAAGTTCTTGGGTGGGTTTCCCCCACGGGCAGTGGATTCTGGTGTTGGTTCACTGGCTGGTGTTTCTCTTCAGACCCTACTACTTCCACTACCAGTTCAAGTACATCAGGGCCTTGTTCTTTCTCCAGAGAAGGAGGGGTGGTAATTTTGCATTTCACTATTCTGGCAGCCAAGAGCGAGGAGGGGGCCTTCAAGGTATGAGGATCCTTACGCCCTCTGGCAAAAGTTGAGGGACAGCTGGCCCTTTTTGTACAAGAATGGGGAAAAATTTCCACAGACACATTTTACAAACTGAGCAGGGTTTTCAGATAGACTTCTTGGCAAGACCTGTTCACGCCTCAAGCCCACGTCAGATGGTTTTCTCCCAGGAAGGGGAAGTGCTGATATCCGCAGAGGTTACAGACCTGTTCAAAGGGGGTGACAAAGTGTTGTTCCTGGCATCCAGACAGATTTGTCAGCAATATTTTTCTTGTAAAAAAGAACAAAAATTCCAGACCTGTGATCAATTTAAAAGAACTGAATCAGTTTGTGGCGTCTTGAGATTTCAAAAATAGAAACAGTGGTTTGTTTGAGAGACGTGTGATTGGGGGATTGGATGGTTCATCTAGATCTGAAGGATGCTTATTTGACAGTCCCTATCTTTTAGGGTCACAAATGTATCTGCAGTTCGTTTGGCAAGGAAGCCTTTACAGGTTCAGGTCCTTCTCATTCGGCCTCTCCTCAGCTCCTTGGTGTTTTACTGAGCAGCTGATACCAGTATCGGCGTTCCTCAGATTTCAGGGTCTGAGAATAATTGTGTATCTGGATGATATCATTTTCTTCAGTCAAAAGAGGACTATCTTGGTACAGCAGGTGCAAATGGTGGTGGTTCTTATTCAGTGTCTAGGGTTCATTGTGAATGTGGAGAAGTCATATCTTGCTCTCTCTCTCAGCGAATGGAATTTCTGGGATTCCTGGTAGATTCAGAAAAGGGTTTGTTAATGTTGCCAGATGAGAAATTGAAGGGCATCAGGAAAGAGATGAGGTCAGTCCTGAGTCCGACCCATATTTAACTGTGGCACCTTGCAAAGATAGTGGGGTTGTTTGCCATGTCTATTAGTGCAATATTTCCAGGCTCCCTTTATTACAGGACCTTTCAACAATTAAAAATAAGGCATCTTCAAAGAGGCCTGCAATATTCTCAGAAGGAGCAGTTAGACGAACAGACAAGGGCAAACGTATCTTGGTAGATCACCCATACAGACACCTGGAATGGCAGAGCAATTTTTCCCTTTACCTGAGATCTTGTTTTATAAACAAATGCAAGTCTTTAGGAATGGGGCGCAAGGTGTGGCACCTTCTGGACTGGAGGTCTAGGAGAGTCATCATGGCACATACATGATTTAGAGCTACTTGCGGGTTCCTTTGCAATTAAAAGCCTGATAAAAGACAGGGTAAAATGCATGGTTCTCCTTCATTTGGACAATGTGATGACTGTCAGATACGTCAACAAGCTAAGGGAGAGAATGGTGAAAACCGAAGGCAGAGTAAGCAAAGGCATTGTGGGAGTTCTGTCTCAAGCTGAAAATATCTCTGGTAGGGGAATATATGCCTGGGTCAGCGAATCTGGTTCCAGATTGGTATTCACAGAATATGTCAGACAGCAGTGAGTGAATTTAGATTCTCATTTGTTCAGGATGCTGGGGGGGTTTTGGGACCATTTTGTATAGATCTCTTTGCCTCAAGACTTGGTGCTAGCAGTACAACTTCTTCATTTGGAGACCAGATCAAGGGGCGTTGGACATGAATGCATTCCTCCAAGATTGGTCAGTAGAAGGGTTGATTATGCCTTTCCTCCATTTCTAATGATAGTGTAAACATTGGCACAAATTCGCAGCCAGAAGGCGAGGGTCGTGTTGGTGGCTCCTTCTGGAGGGGTCAACCTTGGTTTCCCACTTTGATGAAACTTTTGATAGATTGCCCGGTACAGTTGCTGGTTTTCCCTCAGGTGTTGGTGAGCCCAGGCTTACATGTTATGTGTCAGAACAGACTAGTCTTGGTAGCATGGAACCTTTCAGGATGCTAGCAGATGTGCTAGGACTTTCAGAGGCAGCTTGAGGTTACATTTAGGCCTCATGGGCTGCTGGCAGTGTCAAAGCTTACAAGTCAGGATGGGGACTATGGAGTGGCTGGTGTCTAGAAAGGAGTTTAGATCTCATTTAATCAGATGTTGTGGGGATTCCTTCTCTTGGCATCTCTACTGCAGGCTTCTACAACGAGTAGCTCATGAGCTACTGGTAGTTCTCCATCTACCTGTACATAGCTTTCCTGAATGCGGTTTATTAAATTTCAAACATGGCTGAATTAATATATATATATATATATATATATATATATATATATATATATATATATATATATATATATATATATATATATATATATATATATTCCTTTCTGCATAGTCCCGTTTCCTGACTGTTGTGCGCCTCTCTGGTGGTGCGTGTAGAGTACGGCAGGACCAAGCCGTTCCGAATATATTGCCACAATATCCCTTTTGACAGGGATTAGTCTCACCGCACTCGCTGCTCCTTATAGTAAACAACAAATAGGCACCGACAAACCCTATTGTCGATTGTTCCCCGTGAGCAAGGTCTCGGCTGAGACTGAAACGCGTTGGGGTTGTGTGTTGGCAGCTTTTGGAAATTAAACACCCTTGAACTACTACTGGATGATCGGTGCCTATTTGTTGTTTACTATAAGGAGCAGCGAGTGCGGTGAGACTAATCCCTGTCAAAAGGGATATTGTGGCAATATATATATATATATATATATATTCTGCTCCAAAGGTTGTCCACTTGGTGAGTAGCACTCGATCCGCAGCTTTGTTTATGATAGGCAGGGACGAGGATCCGCTTGTAGAAGCTGGTCTGTAATGGAAATGCCTGACGCGTTTCGAAGCTCCATATGCTTCTCTTCAGAGGCTTGAACGGAGACAGTGTGTGCAAACGCTGAACCCACTTCGCCATTTTCATATTGCACACCCACCAATGGGAAGCTTGAATGAGACTGTGCATTGTGGGAATTGTGGTCCGGATATCACACAAATCTTGTCCTGTATGGACCCTTCAAGTGGACTCGTCCTCAATCCTGTTTGCGGCTGCTGACCCACATAGCCAACATGATAGTTACCATGTCGGGTGGCCCCCATAACACTACGGGGTGGTGCACACTCTGCGGCAGGACGGCCGCGTATTACATTCTGCTCCAAAGGTTGTCCACTCGGTGAGTAGCACTCGATCCGCAGCTTTGTTTATGATAGGCAGCAACGAGGATCCGCTTGTAGAAGCTGCTCAGTAATGGAAATGCCTGACGCGTTTCGAAGCTCCATATGCTTCTCTTCAGAGGCTTGAACGGAGACAGTGTGTGCAAACGCTGAACCCACTTCGCCATTTTCATATTGCACACCCACCAATGGGAAGCTCGAATGAGACTGTGCATTGTGGGAATTGTGGTCCGGATAGCACACAAATCTTGTCCTGTATGGACCCTTCAAGTGGACTCGTCCACAATCCTGTTTGCGGCTGCTGACCCACATAGCCGACATGATAGTTACCATGTCGGGTGGCCCCCATAACACTACGGGGTGGTGCACACTCCGCGGCAGGTCGGCCGCGTATTACATTCTGCTCCAAAGGTTGTCCACTCGGTGAGTAGCACTCGATCCGCAGATTTGTTTGTGATAGGCAGGGACGAGGATCCGCTTGTAGAAGCTGCTCCGTAATGGAAATGCCTGACGCGTTTCGAAGCTCCATATGCTTCTCTTCAGAGGCTTGAATGGAGACAGTGTGTGCAAACGCTGAACCCACTTCGCCATTTTCATATTGCACACCCACCAATGGGAAGCTCGAATGAGACTGTGCATTACGGAGCAGCTTCTACAAGCGGATCCTCGTCCCTGCCTATCATAAACAAAGCTGCTGATCGAGTGCCGCGGAGTGTGCACCACCCCGTAGTGTTATGGGGGCCACCCGACATGGTAACTATCATGTCGGCCATGTGGGTCAGCAGCCGCAAACAGGATTGAGGATGAGTCCACTTGAAGGGTCCATATAGGACAAGATTTGTGTGCTATCCGGACCACATTTCCCACAATGCACAGTCTCATTCCAGCTTCCCATTGGTGGGTGTGCAATATGAAAATGGCGGAGTGGGTTCAGCGTTTGCACACACTGTCTCCGTTCAAGTCTCTGAAGAGAAGCATATGGAGCTTCGAAACGCGTCAGGCATTTCCATTACGGAGCAGCTTCTACAAGCGGATCCTCGTCCCTGCCTATCATAAACAAAGCTGCTGATCGAGTGCTACTCACCGGGTGGACAACCTTTGGAGCAGAATGTAATACGCGGCCGTCCTGCCGCGGAGTGTGCACCACCCCGTAGTGTTATGGGAGGCCACCCGACATGGTAACTATCATGTCGGCCATGTGGGTCAGCAGCCGCAAACAGGATTGAGGATGAGTCCACTTGAAGGGTCCATATAGGACAAGATTTGTGTGCTATCCGGACTACATTTCCACAATGCACAGTCTCATTCGAGCTTCCCATTGGTTGGTGTGCAATATGAAAATGGCGGAGTGGGTTCAGCGTTTGCACACACTGTCTCCGTTCAAGCCTCTGAAGAGAAGCATATGGAGCTTCGAAACGCGTCAGGCATTTCCATTACGGAGCAGCTTCTACAAGCGGATCCTCGTTCCTGCCTATCATAAACAAAGCTGCTGATCGAGTGCTACTCACCGGGTGGACAACCTTTGGAGCAGAATATATATATATATATAACGGAAAAGTGTATATCTGAGACCGAAATGTGTGTATTTTCAGAATCGTAAACATGTTTGGAGAAAAATGGTTGAATTTACAAATATATTTTAAGCTGATATTTAAGTGATAAATCGTGGCATTGGGGGAGACTTTTTGCTAATATTACCTTGGTGCAATGGGCATTGCAGATATGGCTGCTATGTATTACCCAAGTGAAGGCATTCCAAATTAACAAAGCCTTTTTTACATTGCTTCTGGCAACCCTGCCCGATGCACTGAAGCGATGACTGCTGGCAGCCCTGCACTGAGGTGATCACTGTCGGTAATCTTCCATAGGGTGCCCACCAATGTAATCCTGTGCGATGTGGTCATTATTACAGCATTAATATTATTAGTACCTCAGGATGATTTTGATTGAGCACAAGTAGCTCCTATTATAGAAAAGGTTGGAGACACCTGCTCTAGTGGCAGGGTCCTCCTTTTGGACCGTTAATGGTTAGAGGTCTGCCATTTTAGTGGGCCATCAGAAGGTGGATGGAAAAGCGACAGGAGAGCATCCCTTCATTTATATGTTGTAGAAAGGCATTAGGTATATGAACCCTCCTAAACCAAGGGATGTGAATCTAGTTCTGCACTTATTTGAATCCTTGGGTGATAATACTTCATTGTCAATTAAGTGGTTGTTAGCTAAGCTGGTGATGCTATTGTGTTTAGTCTCTTTTGAAGTGTCTCATACATTAGGGCCCTGGACATCACGGCTATGCAGTTCACACCTACAGAGGTTCATTTTCACATTAGGAGAACCAAAACTGTGTCCTTGTTTGTAGAGTTTCCATGTTTAATGTGTAATCCAAAATCTGCATAGTAAGGTGCTTTCAGCAATATATTCAGGTTCCTAAAGGTGCAAGGACTCCTGCGCCCCAGTTACTTATAGCTTTGAGAAAGTCTGTTCTTCCTATTTCTCCCACAACTTTGAGGAGGTGGGTTAAGCTAGTAATGATGAGAGTTGGGGTGGATACGTCCCTTTTCAGGGCTCAATCAGTCAGGGGTAGGCGCATTGCTTCCAAAGCTTTTTTGGCACGGGCTAGATTGGAAGATATCTTATAAGCTGCAGATTGGTTGAGGGTCTCTACTTTTAAAACATTTTATGAGAAGCATGTTGATCATGTATTAATGTCTGTAGTTGATGCACTTTGAACGTGCATAATAGAGCTTCTGTGTTTTGTGAAGGAGTCCTGATTTTATTGAAAACAATGGAGGTGAATATTATCCCGCCACCATTTGCCTACTCAATAATGGTCTGTATTATGTGTCCTCCTGTAGCCTCTGGATCGGTGAACCAGATGCCAATCTGACGTCGAGTCTCTGGATTTGACGCATGTGGATCTCTGGATTCAAAGCAAACTCTCTGCAGGACAGGAGGATGTGCTGTGGTTGTTGCTGGGTTTCTTTTTATTATTTCTGGTTTTCTGTTTTGCACATGGACTTTGAGGTACTTCCTCTGGATGCATCAAGAAAAGAGGATGTCATGATTTAGGTGTTTCCTTTTATACCTGGTCTGAATTATATCACTTCCTGTTGGGGGGCTACATGATTGTGGTATTTGTAGTTTTTTGTTGAAGTGCTGTGAAAATAATCAGTAAGAAGAGAGAATAATATTCACCTCTGTTGTTTATAAAAAAAATCAGGACTCTCCTCCACAATTGGCTAGGAGAATTTGCAATTTCACTTGTGTTTGTTCCTGTGACTTTTCTAACATCTTAGCATTGCACAGTAGTAAGGTTTTTGAAAGTCACCTGTGACCTTGCTTTTTGTTTAGAGTGCAAGATCAAGCTGGGTATTTTGGTGGGTTTTACTTAGAGTTTTATGCTTCGTACTGTTTTTTACATATTACTTCACTTTTTTATTCCTGTTGGTAAACATTAATTTAAACAGGCTATTGACATATAATGCTAAGGAAATTAGATATTTCACAAAACAGCTAGGTGTTCAAATGAAGCACACGATAAGCTAGAGGAGTTAGCATTAACATGAATAAAATAAAAAATGTGAAGCAAAATGATATAATGGATTTGATTCATGATGAAATTAAAGGAGTTGGCTTGATTACTCTAAGACCTCATATTAAGGATTTGATTGAAAAAACAAGGGAGATGAAAGAAAGGGGCGGTGAGTAAAAAGAAAATGAAGTGGACTGAAGGTAGAGCAAGGGGTACAGCAAGTGATTCAGAAGATGGGACAGGAACGGTTTCAGAATTTCCTTTGAGGGAAGTGCCTGGAGGTAATTTTGTGCATGTGCTATGTAGAAGGGATGATGTTTATACATTTACAAGTAAAACAAATATTCCCTTGGGTTATGAAAGGAACAGAATATAAGGTTCAACTCACAACTAGGTCGTACCTCACAAGGCGCACAAAAATACAATTTGTCAAGGAAAATCCCACCTAATACTTGAATCAATTGCTAAATAGCACTGAAGTTTAAAAAAAAAATCTTTTATTATTAAAAAAATGGTTACAATGTTAAAATTTCAATACACTTCCTATCTATAACAGTTTTATGCAAAACAATTGATAAAAACAATTCATAAAAACAATAAATTTAAAATCCCCAATTACAATCAGTTTACCTCATACAGTTCTTCCACAGGACAAAATTGAGTCGAAAGGCACACCCTCAGCATCAATTCAGCAGAGTAGTAAAATAGATCACTGTAACCAATCAATAATTGTGTTCTAGATAAAGGGAAAAGTTAAAGATTTTAAGACAGAGATCTCAAAATCAAGAGATACCGAATATATGCTGTAAAGGTTCAAATACAGAGTTATTACAAAGTAAGCTAAATTTGGAAAGCCCCAACTGAGCAGCTAAATTAGAAAAAGTCAGACAGCTTCCCTAATGGAACAGGAAACTCTTCACAAACATTCTGGCTCACTTCCAAAATCTAAGGGTTCTTATACACCATACTTCCATAACAAATTAGTTGAAACACCAGATATATCATGGCATGATCGTAAGTAACAACTCTTTAGCAAATCAGAAGTTTAAACGTCATTGCCTTAACACATAAACACTATCCCATTTTAAGAAAGCAATCAGCATCTTCTGGGTTACTGCCATCCGGGGATGTTCGAATAAAATATGAAACATTTCAACAATATCAATTTGCACAAATGAATAGGACCAATCTATGCAGTGGAACTACAGCAGACAGATGTTGCAACATATAAGGAGTACTAGAAAATGTATTGATAGCTTTGTATTCATAACTGTAGAAATAAACTATTAGCTATCCTCGCTCTGCAGAGCTTGTGAGAAGAAAAGATGTCCAGGGGGACATAATGGTAGAGGGAGAATACAGGAGTGAATGACATAAAAAGAGCATCCATTTTATCCAAGACGGAGTTTTCACATAAATGTGGCACACAACTAAATTATGTTAATAAACACACTTCCATACCTCATATTAAACTTGTTTCAAATGTAACCATATGAACTCATCATTTGCGTATTTGGTCCAACATAAAATTATTATTCATTATTATGTATTGCACAAAAATATAGATTTGAAATGTTTCCGCACTCTCAAACTCTCCCGAAATTTTTATTTGCTACTATGACTATTTCTGCTGAGCACACATGCTGTGCAAATAGTAAACATTATATTATTGTTCAATTTCAATAAGATATAATAGTAATCATTGTCTCCATTGAAAGGTCCGTAGCTGACTCAATGCCCACATGCCATGTTCTACCATTGAGAAAAGACACAGTTCCGTCCAAACAAAAATATATTCCCCAGTACCACAATTTCTGCTTCAGCTCTGACATCCACCCCCTCCACGTTGCATTTCACAGTTGTCATCCTTCAAACATGTCTCCCACAGACTTCATTGGCACCAACAATTTGCTAAACACCAATTCAGATGAAGCTAATGTTTTACTCTTGTCCTTCATCAAAACTTTCTCTCAAGAAGCTTTCACACCAGGACTCATAATTGTCAAGGCCTCCCAAACTAAAGATATTTTCCCAAAAGCTCTCAAGACAGGTCAGATCCTGGATAAATCTACTCTGGACTCAGATAACAATGCAAATTAACAATCCTTCCTTCACCAATCGTTATTTAGGTAGAACAAAAAAGCAGTCTGTGCACAATTCCAGGATAACATCAACAATCACCAGAAAGACTACCAATTTGGCTACAGATCACACTGCAGCATGGAAAGAGTTCCTTTACAAATTATATGTGATAATCACCAGCCCCAGTAAAGATGCTTGTTGTCTCCTGAAATTGCTGGGCCGCTAAGCTGTCTTCACTATAATTACAATCCACCCAAAACAGAATTATTACTGTTCACTAAAACCAACAATCAGCAACTGGTCCAAACATGACTCTACAACATGAACCTGGGCGGATTCAAACTATAACTTTCACTCAATGCAAAGTCACTAGAATTCACCCTGGGTATCGACCTCACCTTCAAAGAATACATTCTCTTTCGCATATCCGTTTACTGAAGAAAGTAAAACCATTCCTCCCAGAAAGAGACTTTAGAACCTCGACTCTGGCATCTGGATGCTGGCAATGACCTGCTCCCCAGTCTCCCATTGTGCTCCTCATCCTGGCATCATGCTACATGTTTTGTGAAGGTCAATTGTAAAGTACACATTCTCCATAGGTTAATGTGCTAAATAACAATACAGTAACATGGGTCCATGCCTGCCAACGATTGAAAGGATGAGTTTTAAATACTTTCCAGAAGGCACTCTGGGAAGATTCTATTCTCAGATCCAAAAGGAGGAGAGTTCAATGTTTTCGCTGTAGCTATGGAATAAAAACGTGTAGACTTGCTGATTCAATCAGGCAGGGACTTGTAGAGGGCGGCTACTCACCCGTGAGGGTCTCAAGTCACTTAATGATCAAGAAGATTTGTACCATGTGAACTTAAATACCATAAATTCTAGGAAGCCTTAGTGAACAACTCTATAAACAATAACCATTGCTTGAAGACAACCCGACTACACAAAGGCCCCCAATACACCTGTATTAAAATAAAAGAGATGAAGTGGTATTTGGAAACTTCACAAATTAGGGAGGCAAATCTATTTTAAATCAGTTGGAGGCGTTTCAATATTTTTTCTAATGCAGACAAACAGATAGCACTGTAGACCAGTAAAGATTGTACCGGGGCATTCATTACAAGGAAATGAAATCTATTTTTTTTTAAAAGGAAGAATGTGACAAAGAGTCTTTAGTTGAAAAAGTGGGCGCTGGTCAACTTTCCTACCATGGTTTTAAGAGATAGGTTGGAATCAAGATAAATGCCCAGATTAAGGAACTACTGCTCAGTAGTTGGAAGGGGGGCCATACTGGGAGCCCAGGAAAGGTCTACTTCAGCCCTGGCTCTGAAAGGCTGATAAGTAACTTATTATTAAAGGAATTTATTTTCATAAAATTTTCAAACATCCACCCGCGAAACAGAGATAGGCTATGTGCTCAAATAGGAGTGTTCTCTGATAAAGATCAGTCAGTGTTGTCTGTGTACATATAAAATCTGACTCTAACCTGATCAACAAGATGGGCCAGAGGACGCATAGAGATGTTTAGCAAAGGAGGGAACAGTATTGACCCCTTCAGGACCCCAAACTTGGGAGCTTTTGATATTTTTTTTAAACTTTATTTTTCCTTTTGCAAAAAGACAAACAAAGAGCAATGATATGTGATACACACACTGCGCACCTGCAATCACATAGGCATATACGAGCATATGCAGCAGAGCAAAAAAAGGAGACTAGGGACTTGGGGGCATATTTGCAAGCCCCTATCGCCACAGGAACGTCACTTTTATTGAGGTTCCTGTGGCGTTATGGGCTTCGCCTTATTTACAAGGCAGTGTTAAGCCACTTAATGTGGCTTAACGCTGCCTTGCAAATCCTTTGCTGTGCTTAGCGTGAAAGGGAAGGGCAATGGGTGTTGCGGTGGGCGTTCCACCGCAACACCCATTGATTTTGATGCTGCCCCATATTTACAAGGGCAGCGTAAATATGGAGCAGCGATGGGGCAGCGCAAAAATTAAGACAAGGGTAAACCTGGTCTTAAACAGGCGCAACAAGGAGAAATGTTTTATTTCTCCTCGTTTTTGCTGTTTCCATGTGTGCTGCGTTCTGCTGCACACATAGAAACAGCAAAAGGCCATTGATTGTTTATGTGCAAGAAGGTGACCCTTCCTGCACATAAACAATCAATTAAAAAAATTATGTTTTCCTACTTCTATGTGTGCTGAGTTAAGCAGCACACATATACGTTTCAAAATGCCATTTCAGATTGTTAATGTGCAGGAAGGGACACCTTCCTGCACATAAACAATCCTCCCCTACAACGCAGGCACCCTTGCATTATGGTGCAAGGGTGTCTGCGTTGGCGCTAGGCAGCCAAAATTAGCGCCAGCACAGGAGGAAACGCAGAACTGCTCCGTATCCTTGGAAATACGGTTAAGCCCTGCGTTTTGGAATTGGCAGAGCGCGGCGTTAAGCCAAGGTGGCTAACGCCACGCTCCACCACTTCCTAATAAATATGTTCCTTAGTGTATATGTGGGATACCAGGGGGTACATCATAAAAGAGACAGAGGCAGGATAGAGGGATACAGGGTGCAGGGCATCCATGCGTAGATGATGAGGAGCAATCTCTCATGGGCTTCATTGGGAGCCCTGGGTGCAGGTTTTAACTATTGTCACCATCAGAGACATCAGTGTCTCGTAGGTTTCTCTGGTGGTGTAGCAGTATATCAGGTCCTTTAACCAGTCATCTTTGGTGGGGGTCCGACTACTACACCAAAAGAGAGCTATTTGACATTCAGCCAGTAATAAAACAATGGCAGTGAAGCCTCTAACACTCAGCGGAAGAGGCTTGATTTATCCCAACAGGGCCAGTAAGGGATCAGGGTCAACACTGAGCTCGGTCATTGCTGATATCAAAGCAAGGATCTGTAACCAGTATGTTTGTATAACGAGGTGTATGCGAGGTGTATAAAGTCTGCAAGTTCAGAACCACATTTCAGGCATGTATGCGAGCGCATGGGGTACATTTTTGCTAGACCATGTGGAGTAGTGTATGCTTGGTGTAGAAAAGTATAATGAAGCTGTTTATGCCTGTGGTTGGGAGAGACAAGTTTTGTTTGTGTGCAGCAGAAATGCCACACCTTGTCTGGTATGGGTTGCCCTAAATGGGGCTCCCATGCTGCCCAGGCTCTCTCAACGCCCACGATTTCAAAGCCAGGCAAGACTGATAAAGCCTGGAAACCAGCCGCAGTGTACCATACAGACGTCGGAGTATGAAGTGATTCATGTGGGTAGAGACCCCCGTGGCTGTGAGTGCATGGTGTGTTATAACATGTCCGTCTGGAAAAAGATCCCCCATTGTGTATAATTTGTGCATTCGAAAAGTGCATTGTACTAGTTGTTCTTGGGTCAGCGGTAGCCAGGGGTTATGGGCTAGTGGTAGGGCTGGGGAGTAAAGTAACCCACTCCCTAGATATCTGGGAAGGTTTGTCCACGCCCAACTAGTAGTGGAGAGTGTTTAAATATCTACAGGGTCCCGTGAGAGACCCAGTGGCAGTATAGAGGGGAGAAGGGTGTGTCCTGCTTGATCCCACTCCGGCTTCAAGTATGGTAGTCGGGCATCCGAGTGGTACCAATAATAGGAGAAGTGACATTGTGCCACCAGATAATACAATTGAAAATCCGGTACACCAAAGCCTCCCTGTTCGTATGGAAGTGTAAGGGTTTCCCAGTGGATTCTGGACTGTCCACCCACCCAAATCAAGCAAAGCAGAAGGCTCTGCAGAGTAGCAAAGAAGCTGTTAGTCAAAGGGATCGGTATGCTCAGAAACAAATATAAAAATCGAGGGGTGACAACCATTTTAATAATGGCAATGTGTCCAGCCATGGATAACAGTAGTTTAATCCAACGTTCAACTTGGGTGGTAATCCTGTCAACTGCAGGGCCATAGTTCAGGCTAATCACCATTTCTTTCTGTCTCTGAAGAATAATTCCTAAGTATTTGGGGGGAGTCATCAAACCAAGTGAGGGGATATTCCAGCTCACAAGGCACCGTGGTGTCAGTGAGAGGGAAGAGTTCTGATTCACTCAAATTTATAGAGATTCCAGAAAGGCAACCGAATCTGATAATTTCACGAATAATAGGAGGTAGGTGGATGGAGGGATCTCTGACAAAAAACAAAATGACTTCTGCGTACATGGAGAAGCGGCCCATGCCAAAACTGCAGACCACGGTGCAAGTGATGCTCCTGAAGCTGTTTTGCCAGGGGGTCTAAAGCAGTGATGAAAAGCAAGGATGACAGGGGGTTTGTGAGGGAACCATTCACCCTCAGTCTAGCTGCTGGGTCGGTATATTGGAGCATGATTAGGCATTCAAATCCACGGGGGAGTCTGAGTTTAGTGAATGTCGCCTTCAAGAACGGCCATTCCAGTGAGTTAAACGCCTTCTTGGCATTAAGAAGGGCGACGGCTGCGAGGAGATTGGGGGACATGTGGTTTAGTACAGTGAAAATGGTGCGGAGGTTGAAAGCAGTGGAGCGATGTGGAACAAAGCCAGTTTGCATGGGCGATATGATTTGTTCCATCAAAAACGAGAGTCGCGCAGAGATAGCTTTGGCCAGTATGTTATTATCGTGGTTAAGGATGGAGATGGGTATGTACGATGTGCACAAGTGTGGCGCCTTGCCAGGCTTGGGGAGCAGTGTGATCACGGCCTCTCTAAGTGTAGGGGGGAGGGACCCATTCTCCAGAGACTCTGCATACATCTCCAAAAGGTGAGGGGCCAGACAGTGTTTATGAGCCTTGTAAAACCTACCCTGAAGACCGTCTAATCCTGGGGATTTGGATCCATCTAGTGCATCTACCACCTGAATAATTTCTTCTTAGGTAATGGGTGCTGCTAAGAACTGCTGTTTACCATCTGCCAACCAGACCATTGCCACCTCCACAAGCATGCAGAAATCGCAGCAGTGTCCTCCACAGTAGCGCAGTGTATAGCCGTTGGTAATACTGCGTAAATTCTTTGGTGATACTGTCATTGTCAGCCACAGTTGTTCCCTCATCAGTAAGGAGTTCTCTCACATAGTTACTATGTGGATTAGAGCTTAGAAGTCTTGCTAGTGTGTGACCCGGCCTCTCCCCTTAGCCGTATCGACATGCACGAACATACTTCCCGAGGTAGGCCACCTCACGCTCAGCCAGCTCTCTAAACTCATCTAAGAGTATTGATCATCGGTGAAGATGGGTATCATGCCCCCATCTCACCGAGTCATGATCAATAGCCAGCAGATCCTGTTCTATATGGGCCAGGTCCTTACGGATGCTTTTGAGGATTCCCACATGTTTGGCGATGCATACGCCATGAATGTAAGCCTTGAAGGCTTCCCAAAGGGTGGCATGTGTGGTGGCAGTCCCAGTATTGAGTGTCATGTAGAGCACTTTCATGGAATTGTCATTGCCACGCTGGGCCACTCTTGCATGGAATTTGTATTAGTAGGTTAACGGGAGCGTGATCGGGCAAAGTGTGGGGAAGATGCGTTATGTCATCCAGCCATAGCATCACACCCCGGGACATGAACCAATAGACTATTTGAGTCCAGACACCATGGGGTGCGGAGTAGAATGTGTAGACTGTTGTATTTCCCATGAACATCCAAAGTGGGGGCAGGGATGTGTTGGTACCATTTGTCTAGTCTTTAGGATGGAGGGGAGTCTCATAAGTGCATGTAAGTCAGAAGTGGCTCCCAAATATTTTTAGGGCAGGAGGTTGGGGGCATGCACTCCAAGTATCTGGCCAGTTGTTCCTGGTAGTACACTGCCTCCTGCAACCAGGATGCCCTGGGCAAAGACTTCCTCCCCCAGTGTCAGGCACCCATAGCTGTCAAGCGTCTTTGTGCGTGTGGCATGTCTTTAATATAGCCTACAATAGACTGACCATCAGCATTTGTGACGTAGAATGGCCTGTGATCTGTTGGAGTGTGTGGTGGACTGAGGACCAGTAATCCGCTATTCTAGGGCAGTCTTATGCCAGGTGCATAAACGTCGCCTGAGGCAACGAGCATCTCTCACAGCATGCCTCCTCCTTCAGGCCCATGCATTGCAATTGTGCCGGTGTAAAATATAATCGGTGGAGAAATTTGAAATTAATGAGTCACAGTCTGTAATTAGGGGAGAGGGCTGCGGTCTGCTCGCAGCAATATTTTCATTGGTCAGTAGTAGGAGGAGGATCCGTGTCCATCGTCCACCTGGCATGGGCAGTAGGGACACGAATTGGAAACTTCTCTTGCATGTCAGAGTATAGACGTGTGACCAGTCTGCAGCAAGAGGCATTCATCAGGATATGTTCAAGAGCGTGTAATGTGGGTGAGGGTTCGAGAAAGCTGATGTGTTGCGCCCGGCATGTGGCACGTATCTGATGGTACAGTCGGATAGCCAGTGCAGTGGGGCTAGGAGTGTCATTTGGCCTGAAAGGGAGGAGGAACTGTCCATCAGGATACAGATCAGCATAGGTGAATAGGTTCCTCCTGTGTGCTCGTGTCCTCCTGCCCTCATCCTGCAACTCAGGCAGCAGTGAGTTGCATGTGATGGGAATAGAAGGAGCGTATAAACATTGCAGCTTGGCCCGTCGTCGCAAGCCATCCTACGTTCATCTAACGCTTTCCACGGTGTCAGTTTCAGAACGTGTGGGTCAGTATGTTTGGTACAGCGCGGTGGATAGCGAGATGGGGGAGGTCAAATCATCCTCTACCGCTATGTGTCATTGGAATTTAGTAGGATATAGCCAATAGTGTAAGTCTTGTGCCTGTGCGCATAGTGTGTATAGCTCCATGTCTGGTGCATTTAGGACACCCTGGCCAAGCGGGAGCATAATAACTTCCCATGCGATTCTAGGCTACATACCTGCCCACACCAGTTGAATAAAGTTTGATCTCAAATGACGAAAAAATTGGGTAGTAAGTGGCAGATGGAGGTTAGGAAAAAGGTATCGAAATTTCAGAAGTACCACCATTTTGGCTAATGCCAGTCGGTCCGTCAATGACAAAGGGAGTTGATTGCATATCGGAATCCTGTCTTCTAGCCAAAATATCGCTTTACCATAGTTGGCCCGCCACAGCTCATCCGTGTTATGGCTGAGCTAAATGCTGAGATAAAACACTGATTTGTTTGCCCATTCCATCGGGAATTCTGATCAAATCGTGATGTATTATCAGTCAGAGGAAAGACAATAGATTTTTCCCAGTTAATGGTGACCCCTGAGAGACCACCATAACAAATAACTACTCTAATTATAGGATCCAGGTTGTCTTGGGGTTGCACACATATAGGGCAACATTGACGTCGTACAAGGAAATTAAGATCTATCTCGATATAAAGTTTAGCCCTGTGGGCATGATGTTACTGCAGCCAGTAATCTAATGAAGCACACAAATTTCGGACTAAGGCCCAGTCGATGTAGTAGAGCAAACAGGAAAGGCCATTCTAAAGAATTGAGCGCCTTGGTGGCATCCAAAAGGGCCGCAACTGTTGCCAGACGTGGCTCCATGCTATACATGACGTTGAATAGAGTGTGAAGGTTGTGTGCCATGGATCGGCCAGGCACGAATCCCAACTGATCTAGACGTACAATGTCTGGCAAGAGCAGGAGAAGGTGGTTGGCAATGAGTTTGGCCAAGATTTTTTTATCTACGATAATCACAGATAATGGCCAATATGAGCCGCACTGGTTTGCAGGTTTGTCGGGTGTCAATATCGTGACAATGACTGCTTTGCAACGGGACTTTGGCAGTTCTGATGACGCCAATGAGGCCTCAAACATGGATAAGAGATGGGAGATCAGGAGGGTGGCATATTCTTTGTAGAAAAATGGGGTAAGTCCGTCTAAGCTAGGAGCCTTCTTGTTTGAGAGGCTCCATATCACTTGTAGAGTTTCTTCTCCAGTGAAGGGTGAGTCAAGGTATGAGCGGCGCACCTGGTCCAATCAAAGGAGCTATACTGTATCGAAAGAGGAGTCGAGCTCATCGGCAGGCAGTGAAGATTTGGTTTGATAAAGTCGTGAATAGAATGAGTGCATTGTGTTAAGTATGGAGGTGGGGGTGGATTGTGGCTCCAGGTTGTCTTCCAGAAGCTCAACCACATGTCAGAAGCACTGGGCTTACGGAGCACGTTGGCAAGCGCCCTGCCGGGGTGGTCTCCTTCCCCATAGCGGTGCACCGTGGCCTCACGAGACAGACAGTTCAATTCACAGCTCGCCTCCTCATTAAACTCTGTGTGTTTTTCACGTATAAGCACCAAAATGGGCGGAGTTTTGGAGGTATAGTATTCGAGTTCGAGGGCCCGGAGCTCATTATTAAGTTGGGCTAGGCACGTTCTTATCGCCTTAAGGACCCCCGCCTGTTTAGCTATACCCGTCCCCCTGATCAGAACTTTGAATGCCTCCCAGAGGACAAGTGGTGAGGTAACTAAGCCCTCATTTATGGTGAAGTATTCTATGATGGCAGAACGGATATCCACATGGAATACCTGATCCTGAAGGGCACCATTTGGGCAATCTCCAGGTGAATGCACGAGGAGTGGCACAGGGCGGAGATATTTCTAGGAAGACGGGTACATTGTCTGATAGGGTCCGGGGGAGTTGTGTTACTTTGGTAGACCACGTGAGGACGTCTCTGGACGTCAACCAGTAATCTATGCATGACCAAATGTCATGTGTTGGTGTTATGCATGTTCCCTCCCTCCGGTCTACATGCAGGAACCTCCAAGTGTCAACCAAGCAGTGGTCATTTATCAAGGTAAGGATTTGTATGGCTGCTTTAGGGTGAGCTCTATGAGGAGCTCCCGACCTATCCAGGTTCGGGTCAAGTACTACATTAAAGTCTCCCCCACATAGCACAGCCCCTGGTCCCAGAGTTGCTATCCATTTCCAAACGTCTGCCAAAAATTCCAGGTGGGGCCCATATATGGAGGTTAGTATGATAGGTTGTTGGTGCAGGATGCCGGCTATGAGAACATATCTACCCTCATTGTCACTCTTGACTTGTTCGAGGTGCCATGGGAGACCTTTACGTATGAGTATAGCTGTACCTCATGCATAGTTAGAGTAGAGTGATGCATGTATTTCTGCGCACCAGCGAGCACGAAAATGGGCAGAAGTGGTGGGGGTTGAATGGAGCTCAGGAAGCAAATATCAGTTTTGTGTCTGGAGAGGTATTTGTGACCAAGACGAGCCTTACGTGGGTCATTTAACTGTCGCATGTTCCAGGTCAAACACCTAACATTCACCGTCATTGCATTTGTTTTGTGAGATCTTGGTGACTAGTGTTGTCATCAAGGTGTCACAGTGAGAGCAGCCATTGTGTCCGGAGCCTGTGTGACCTAAGCGGACTGTATATGAGAGCTGATAGTGGCAAAAGGGCCTGATATGTCGGCTATGTGGAGAGACGAAATAAGTCGGGGAGTTAGATTGTGGATCCGCTGTAGGAGGCAAGACATAGCATGAAAGAGTAGCGTAACAGAACAAAATGCCAAAAACCTGCCCACACCAACCCCCGAACGTGGTTGTGTACCCTAAACCCTCCCCCAAACAAGTTGAACATATCTGGGACTCATCCCTGGAGGCGGATAAGTGCGGGCGGACTTCCCAGTCCAGAGTAGACTGGATGGCTGAAATGGTGGAAACTACCCGTGTTAGTTCCAGCAGCGCTGTTCCCTATTTAAAGCAACAACTAGTACGACAGTGGAATTGTACACCTGGGTCAGTGTGGGCATCCTGACGATTGTCTAAGGAGAGAAATGTTGCCGCCGCAGCAGGTGCAGTGTTGGCCAGATTAATAATTTTTGCCCAGGTGTACCTCCCCCCGGTCATGCAGAAATTTCTCAGAAATGCTTTTGGCAAATTTGAGAGCAGCTTTTGCGTCCAAAAAAGTGGTGAGCCTTCCCCTTGTAAGTTACAAGCAGCTTGGCTGGGTAGAGAAGGGCACATTTGATCTCTGCTTTTTGGAATAGTTTATTGGCCAGAATGAATTTCCTACGAGCTGCCTGAATGGTGATAGTGAAGTCGGGGTAGAACGATATCACACTTCTCTGATATGGTATGGCGCCGCATTCTCGGGATAGGCGTAAGATCACATCCTGATCTTTGCAATTTAGAAGGCGCGCTGCTATGGGGCGAGCTGGTGCACCGGGAGGCGGTCGCGGCACGAGAGATCAATGAGCGCGCTCTGCAATGAAGACTGGGGACAGGCCATCTCCGAAAAGATCCTGTAGCATAGTGTCCATGTAGTCCTCAATTTTATATATGACCTTGGATTCCAGGCCACCAATGATGTGTATGTTATTGTGCCTCGAGCGCGCCTCCAAGTCCTCATTCTTAGCTTTGATTAGTTTGAAGACCTTGTCCATGTGCAGCAAATGTTTCCCATTTGCGGCGTGAGAGTCATCAATATCAGACTAGATTTAACATCTGGTGGGGAACATGCAAAGTGCAAAGTGCGAATTACTGTTTGGCCGGGCCAAGATGGCCGGCCAAACCATCATGCGCACTTAGAGTGTGCATAAACCACTCTTACCAGGCTCTGACACCATCCCCGCCGCGCCCTAAGCCAGCCCCGTAGCAAAGAAAAATTGAATGATGATAACGAAGTTCTTATCAATTTTTTTAAATTTTTTCCTGCTCTGAGAGCAGTAGGGCGACGCTCCTCTGCCTTGGCGGAGGAGCCGCCCCTGCCTGTCAAGGATCCTGTCTAGATCTTTTTTAAGAGGCATAAACGTGTTTCACCAGACTGACATAGCGCTTGAACCCTTGCACGACTTCTGGGTACTTGTGCTTGGCTACAGCCACGTAGGTGAGGAAGTGTTTGGGACTATGGATGTAGGTCCTGCAGGCATTGGTCGAGGTACATTTATAGCAATGTGTTCTCACTAGCTCTGGATAACTTCTCCGATGACCATTGGACCTTATGTAATTCTGCTGAATTATGAAACAATTCTTAACAACTGTAGTTCTCTCTTGTCTACATAACATTCACAACAGCCTTTTCTCTCGGGTACTCTCACTTAAACAGAAATAGGTTTTTATCACATGCACCTTGTACTTAGATCCTTCTTTTGGGGTTACTGAGACTGTCACTTGTTAAATCTCTTTCTCACGAAAACAGACTGTACCAAATTACTTGTCGATTGGCCTTGCTAGAACTTTTCTGAGTTATTTCACTCTCTTGAAACAGGTTTTTAAACTTGCACCCAATCCGAATACCTTGTGGTCGAAACAGTTCCATCAACTTCTCTCACTGAACGAATCTTCAGTTTCTTCAAGTTTAAATGGCTCAAATCTTTGCATATGTATCTTGCTAATGCTGGCCTGTTATTACTAACTTTGCTGTTTCTTTGCAGGTGATTGAAAAACGATTCCCAAAAATCTACATTTTCGAACATTAGATTGGTGAGACTGAAATAAACATGTAAGTCTGTCTCCTGTTTCAATGTCCAGTGGGTTAGCTGAGGCTTCCACTGTATGATCTGCTGGTGGGAACCTGCCTGTCCTCGTAGTCTGAGGCGAGTTCAAAGATGCCCTTTACACATTTCATTTCCCTTGCGTTTGTTCCTGTGAACCTTTGTAAAGTGTTTGCAGTGCATAGTAACAGGTTTTTTGAAAGTCACCTGTGATCTTACCTTTGTTTTAAGCACGACATCAAGAAGGGTGCTTTTTCTGGTTTTACTTTATGGTTTTTAGGTCGAGCCTAGAGTAGCGCGCAAGCGCTGCTTCTGGCGAAGACTTTATGTTAGGGGGTTTTCAAAGCTGACCACACGCTCGTGCGTCATGGCCTTTTCCCTGCGGTTACCCGCACGCAAAAGGCCATGGTGCACGAGCGTGTGGTCACGCCTGCTCCTCGCAAGCGCACAAGCGCGTGCGTCGTGCACAGCTGCCATCTGGCTTTCTACAGCGCGTGAATACCCTCCCCTCCCCCCTCCTCCCCCTCCTCCCACTCCCTCCTCGTCAGCTTCATTTTCCTTTCACTTTCGCGCCGCGCGGCCGTGTCACTTTCACGGCCGCGCGGCTATCAGCTTCATTTTTTAAATTTTTTTTATTAACTTTCAGCGCGAGGCGCGCGCACCACTCGCGTCGCCCCCCCTTCTCCCCGCGCGTGCCTTCAAATGCTTTTTTTTTTTACCACCACAGATGAGCTCAATAAAAATGCTGCGGCCTTGGCTTCATGGCACCTATTCAAGCTGACGTTTAAAGAGCACGTAAACAACATCCGGCCCGACATCATGGCGGTCACGCTCGCCTGCGAGGAACTGAAGAGGAGCGAGAGCTTCAATAAACTGATAGAGCTCGTGCTCCTGGTGGGAAATTACATGAACTCCGGCTCGCGCAATGCCCAGTCCCTGGGGTTCAACATCAGCTTTCTATGTAAGGTAAGGCTACACGGATTCAGGGTGCTTGATAGTACCGCGACAGGACCGTACTGTAATTTTCAACGAGATGAAAAGTATCCCTGCTGCAGAACTGTGTGGCGTTTCTGGAAAAAATATTAAACATACACAAGTGTCATTTCGTACGCTAATCCGAAAACGTGTTCAATTTCAGAAAGAAAATATTTTTCCACAACATAATTATGAATGGCACCGTAAAATGAAAGGCAAAGGGGAATTGAAAAGTCAGAGCTTCTACATAATTAAACCTGCTGGATGTGGTTATTTACGTGGGAAATGCAGTCAGACGTGGTTAATCTGAATCAGTTTGCAAGCTCCGTTTTTTTGTCTTTTGATTAAAAAAGAATCTTCAGATTTCAAAGCCGATATTAAATACAGCCCGTGAGATCGGCTCTGATTTGAAAGCTCTGCCTTCTCAGACACACAGATAAATGGTGCACGGATTAACTTGCTTAAACTGTAGGGGCAGGCGGAGGGCCCCTCGCCCGTTTCTATCTGAAATAAGGCATTCAGGTTCAGTTACAGTGGGACTGCACACACCTAGCAAGCAGAATAATGAACAACTTGCTTTATTTGTCGAATAATTCTATTTCTAAAGCATTTCATTTATTGGCTTAGAATAGAAGAAGATATGTATGGGCTCATGGCCTTAAAATTGATTTACTAACAGTCATCTAATAGGTTTCACAGCACATTATATTAATTTCATAGGGATGTCTAAGTTATATTTTGCTTTTACAATAGTAGGTCTAGAATGCATACATTCAATGGCGTTGCAAGGGTGCCATGGGGACTAATAAAACCTGCAAAGGGTGACCCCCCATACCTAAGTTGTGCGTAAAAGACAAAGATAAGTGTTGTAGGTGGGGCCTCTTACTCCACTGAGCCAGTCTGCCACTGCAGATACTACACCAGTTACCGAGCATTTTACAAAGATGACCAGGCAGTTTTGTACCACCTTTCGAATTGATCAGCCAGTGAAATTACATATCTAATGATCAACCAGATCAAGGTGGGCATTTGCACCTGTTGAAAATGACATTTCCCACTACTTAGCAGGTGCAAATATTGATGTCAATTTCTAATCTTGACTTCGGCAATTGACCAAATATTGTACAATCTTGGGCAAATTAGTTTATAGCCCAGTACTTATTACACTAAATTCAGAGGTGTATGAAAAAGTTGTAGAGCAGTCTTCCTTAGTTGATGAAAGAATAATTAACACGACAGACCTGTTCATCGTACAAGAAATTAGTACGTGATACTAATGTACCAATTAACTGAATTGTGTTTCACTAAAAGGCTTTATCCAATGAATAAAGCAGTAATGTATAAATGTTAATGCTTGGGGCTCAGCATGGAACACATATATTAATTTTATTTTATCCTAATTTAAAGAGAGCACTCCAGTAGGCAACACTGTTATACCCACTCAATGTACAGTTTTTAGGCATTGAGCAAGAAACTTAATGCTAGAGATCTGGTTTTCCTTTGACATGAATTGAAGTTACAGCATGCTTGGCAGATAGTTTAGGACGTAGTTCCCAATGCGCTTGCTTGACTCACCTTGTTGAAGCTCTACCAGTACCTATAAATGTACACCATCAGCAAGGCCAAACAAGCATTGGCATAGCCAATAGGTCTCGCTTTTGGGACCTTATAAGTATTTAGTTATGCAGCACAATATCCTTGGTGCAACAACATCAACTGTTGCATGGCTAAACACTTATAAGGTATAAGGTTTAGCCATGCAACAGCTGATGTTGTTGCACCAAGGATATTGTGCTGCAAAACTAAATACTTATAAGGTCCCAAAAGCGAGACCTATTGGCTATACCAATGCTTGTTTATTTTACTGTGTTTTTACATAGTGTTCCCACCTCGTGAGCCGGTGTAAGTAAGCCGCTGGCTATTTCAAGGGTCCTCCTGTGCGTCTATGCCCGTCCGGGATACGTATATGGTCACGGCGAGAGATGCTGGACTTCTTGAGACAACTAGGACAGTTTCCTCCACAGACTTGCTACTTTCGCATCCTCCACCTGCAGCAGACACTCTGGAAAAGCAACACAGGATGTCTCTTACACAAAATGTTCAGAAGCCTAGCCCTTTCGATACAAGGTCCTCAGCTACCTTTAGGATGGGTGTGTTAGGAGCTTCTTTAGTTAGTATAGATCTTTAAATAATCATTTTGATTTTCTTGCTAACTTTATTGAAGACCAATGAATTGGATGTATTCTTTGTGGCAGAAACATGGATTAGTGTACTGGTTGTTGTGAGATGTACATCTGGCAGTCCCCTCTGCCTTAAAGATATTGCCTTAAACAGTGTCCAACCCCACGCATGTAGCCGGCCATGGATCAGGCTTCATATTTGTCTTATATGATTTGGCAGCTATTCTCCAGGTCCTGCCAGACAGGAGGTCCAGCCATTCTGCCTTATTCATCTCCCTGAACACCAAGACAGTCCACTCTCAGTCGAATCGCTCGTCTACCGCTTCTATGGCTAAGAGTACCATGGTCGGCGTTCATGCTGGACCTTTGGTGCTATGGCAGAGGCTTCTCTTAGCAGCTCAGGGAGGGATGCTGAGGCCAGTATCGCTAACTTTAATTCATGGACTTCAGCTGCATTGAAGATTTGCGAGTTTGCAAATCACTTCGGAAAAGGCCATCTGTGTCCTTGTATGCCCATGACTATAGGAGTTTGTAAGTTGCTTCAGAGAAGTTTATCACCCTAAATCAAAAATGGTTTGCAGACTAGCACGGTCAGAGCTCTATGCATATTGCCTGGTCACTAGCAGCAATGTCCCTCACGAAATATTCACAGATGTTAGAGAATTTACTAATCCAACTAGCACGCAACAGTCTGTCACTCTGTCTCTTGCTCTCTGTGATACTCTGTCCAAAATGTTAAAGGATACAATTCTCAAACTTTTCCAGTTCACCTGCATAAAACATCTTTATTCAGTAATGTGATTTTAGGTCCTACCCAGACTCTTACTGAATGCAGTCCTGTTTCCTGTGATGAGAAGGTGCAGATTATGAACACGATTATGTCAATCTTACTAGATGATTCGTGTCCCGCCCATATATTTCACTTAACAAGGTCCGCCATTGCTCCGTCAGTCTGCAGGTTAGTGAATTCCTCACTCTTGTCCGGATACTTCCTACAGACTGGAAAACAACCTTTGTCCTCCTTCTCCCAAAGAAGTCTTCTCTGGATCCTTTGGTTTTTAGCAACTATTGTCCCTTCTCCCTTCTGCCTTTTTTGGCATGAAGCTGGCAATTCTCGATGAACTGATTTTATCACAGTCAAGTCCCTCCTTAACCTCACACTGTGCGTCTCATGGAATGGAGGAAGTAATGGTCGAAGTCCAGGATGAATTTGGGATGATTTTGGAGTTGCCACCTTCATCATTCTGGACCGCTCGGCAATCTTCAATGCTGTTAGTCATACTACACTGCTGCAAAGGCTCAGGGAGGTTGGAGTATGTGGCCAGGTTGTTACCTGCATTCGCTCATTTCTAACCAACCACAGCCAGATAATATTTATGCTTCCCTCTAGATCTTTAGCCAGCCCTGTGCTGTTCAATCTATACGTGGCTCCTCCTGCAGGGCTGAAGCAATAACGGATCATCATTTCACTGGCAAGCTTTTGTAAAGGGTTATTCTTACATTCAAATGTTGTATTGTTCATTGCTTTGCTTATGTCTTTTTTTCATGTTCATTACTTTATTGTGTTCTACATTCTATGTAATAACTTCAGCGTGCGCAGCTTTGTGTATGTTTACCTTTGAAGTTGCATCGTTGAGGTTCTGTTCCACTCTGAAGCTTCAACAGTTGTGCTTCTCTGAGGACAGCTGTGCTCCCGTGTAATACCATACCAAGACATTTATAAAGCGCTCGGCTACCACCAACGGCGGTGTCCCGGCGCTACACAGAGACAAAGGAAGAGGAAGAAAGAGAAGAAGGCAAGCTAAGGGAGATCAAAAAGCCAAGTTTTCAGAGCACTCCTAAAAGTAGTTTCAGATTCTGCTTTGCGCAAGTAGAGAGGCATCGCATTCCAAAGAGCGGCTGTTCTTACTGCAAAGGCGCGCCCTCCCATCCTGGCTTTACGGTAGGAAGGAGAGCAGAGAAGAAACTGGGAGTTCGAACGCAGGGTCCTGTTCTGGTGGTATTTCCGAAGTCTGAGCCTCAGATAACCCGGTCCACTTTCTCTAGTAGCTCTAAAGGCAAGTAACAGGGCCTTAAATTCGATTCTCCTCTTTACTGGAAGCCAGTGAAGACTGCGCAGGTGGGGGGAAATGTGATGCCGGAGAGGCACGTTTCTAAGAAACCTAGCAGCAGCATTTTGAACTGTCTGGAGCTTTTGAATAAGATAGGCAGGGAGGCCAAGATACAAGCTATTGGCATAGTCCAGCTGGGACGTAACCAAAGCATGGACTATGGTGGCCCGACAGTTCATCGGTAATAAATAAAGAAATCTACGCAAGCTTTTGAGCTTCCAAAAACATGCTCTAGAAACTTGGCCAATCTGGGCTTTCACCGACAATTCCGAGTCAAATCTGAAACCCAAATTTCTGACAGATAAAACTGGGGTGGGAGGGGGATTCAACTGCAATGGCCACCATAAATCAGCCGGTGGAGGTGATGGTTGGTTAAAAAACATCACCTCAGTTTTATCGGTATTCAATTTAAGACAGTTATCTGTCATCCATGAAACAATCTTAATTAGGCATTGCCTAAAGCTGTCAAATGCAGCCATCTTGGAATCTTTAAATGAGAACACCAGCTGCGTATCATCAGCGTATGAAATTATACGCACGCCACACTGCTCAACTAATGCAGCCAGAGGGGCCAAATAGATATTAAATAGGGTCGGGCTTAACGCAGAACCCTGAGGTACTCCACAGCCCATGGCGCAAGAGGAAGAGACATAAGGACGAAGGAGGACCTGCTGGGATCGCCCCTCCAGGAAGGATTGGAACCAATTTAAGATGGTACCCGAGATACCCACCTGTGTCAGACGGTCTAAAAGAATCGAATGAGAGACCGTATCAAAGGCTGCAGATAAATCTAACAGCACAAGCACAGCTACCATGGTCTAAGGATTCTCGGATGGTTTCCGCCACTTCCAACAGGGCCGTCTCTGTACTATAACCCTTCCTAAAGCCCGATTGGGAGTCGTGAAGGAGATTATTAGACTCCAGGTGATTAGAGAGTTGTCTCTGAACCTCCTTCTCCAAGATTTTAGCAGGGGCAGGAAGAAGCGAAATGGGCCTGAAATTCTTGAGTATACTCGGGTCTGCATCGTCCTTTTTAAGAATTGGCAAGACCAGGGCCTCTTTCCACACTGAAGGGAAGCATCCCAACCTTAGAGAGGTGTTCCAAATAGCATTTAACTGAGAGTTAAAAAGAGGGGCCAGTAAGTTAAAAATCTAGCTGGGCAGGGATCCAGGGGCGAGCCTGATTTAATTCTGACAAGGTCTTTCAGAGATAAAGACGGGCAGAAAGGCTGAAATTCAGTCCAAAGACAGGGAGAAACATAAGCCGAAGGTGTAATTGGCCTATCTCCTGACCCCAAGAATGTGGAATATATAGATTGAATCTTTTCCTTGAAAAAAGTTGACAAATCCCTACATAAAACAGCTGAAGGCACAATCTTACTCAAAGTGGCCTCAGGTTTCATAAAATCTTGAACAATCTTAAATATTTCTTTAGAAGAATTGTCTGAATCTTTAATTTGTTTGGCTAGATGATTCTTAATTGACAAGCGTTTAAGAGCATGGAATTTTTTGGTGCAGCTTTATAGGTGCTCTTCGCATCCGAATTATACGATTTCCGCCAAATACGCTCCAGTTTTTTGCATATGCTTTTTCAGACTGGAGCTCTGACGAGAACCAAGGAGCGGAAGGCTTTTTCCTAGCCGATTTTGACATTTTCATGGGGGCGATGGCGTCCAGAGAAGAAGCAACCCATTCATTAAATGAGGTTGCATCTAAGCTGGGATTGCCTGTGAGCTGGAGAGGGATATCACGCAAGACCGGGCCCATGGTCTCAATAGATACTTTCCTCCAGTTTCTCTTCTTTTCAAACTCTGGTCTCATCCGGTGTGTCCCACCGTGCCTGGACAAACTAAAAGGGACTAACCAGTGGTCTGACCACGTCAAAGGCAGAGGGACCTCTACTCTAATGGTAGGGTCGTTAGAGAAAATAAGGTCCAACATATGACCAGCACAGTGTGTGGCAGACATAACCTGCTGAATCAAGTTTAATCCACCCAGCATCTCAGTCACTTGGAGCGCCAAGGCACAATCCTGTCTGTCCATATGGACATTAAAATCGCCCAAAACCGTAAAATGCTGACAGAACGGAATAAAGCTGCCCTGAAACTTACCGGATTCGCCTTCTTCTTTCTGTATTCCGCACCGCCAGTCAGCTCTTTACATTTGGCGACGAGCTGGGCAGCATTTTCACCATTTTTGCACAGAACCCTTAGTCCTCCATCAAACGCCCGTTCCAGGCTTCGAGCTGACATCTTCAAACAGATCGGGTGTCTTCAAACGGATTATACACCTTTCGCTGTTACACCTCTTCCTTCTCCGACCCGGATGTGACCTCCGCTTCATTGTTTGCACAATTTTGAAGCAATTGGTCATTTTTCGACATCCCTTCTCAAACCGGAATGACGTACTTCAACCAACGTCGCATACTTCATCAAACGTGATGACGCAATCACGCAAGGTGCCACCATCTTGGAAGCACTCACTACGTGAGTTTTCATACTCCGCTCTAGCCTTTCACTGATGTCATCACGCTTCAACGTCGGCGGCCATCTTTTTCTTCAATTTCAAAGTGCAATAATTTTTTTTTACACAGTTGGAAAATCAGCTGTTCCTGTCAACGCACGATTGTTTATACCACACGATCGGCAAAATCGTCAATTGGAGTTTCATGTGATTCACATCACCACTTTCATCAATTTCAGGAATAGAGAATAAAAGGTAATCCTTTCACCAAAATTTCCTTTATTTGTCATTTCAACATTTTGAGACTTTTACTTTATTTAACCTGCTGGATTTAACTCTTGCTCGAGTATTTCACAAATAAATCTACAGTTCTTTTAGCAAGTACTTTACAAATAAGTCTGCAGCTCTTTTACTAATTTTAACATGGCATCAAATCCTCAAGTTGTACAGTTAAACCATTTTCTTCCGGTATCAGGTAAACCGAAAGAATCTTGGAAAATGTGGTTTCGCAGTTTTGAAAGTTATTTGGTGGCAATTGATGCTGAGGAATACTCTCCAAAACGCAAATTAGCAATACTATATAATCATTTGGGAAGCGCCGGTCGTCAAGTATTTGACAATCTCCCAACCTCCATTCCCCCTCCTGGAAACGGAGATGGTTGGAATGTCTACACAGATGCAGTTCAGAGACTTAATAAAAAGTTTTTGGAACAACCCAATGTAATGCTGGAACGATTTAACTTTATGAAACGCAAACAAGATCCAAATGAGACAGTTGAAGAATTTATCTCAATACTTAGAAATTTGGCTGCAGACTGCAATTTCGGTGCATCACTTGACATGTACATTCGAGACCAGTTTGTGTACAGTTGTTTTCATAAAAAAATACAGGAGCATATCCTAAGTTGTAGAGACCCCACACTATCAGAAGTTATAGACATGGCTAAAAGCATTGAGAGGGCCATCATCTCTTCGAAATGTATCTCAAATGATAGTGTTTCTCCTGTCAATTTAGTACAAAATGATTCTGTGTTTAATGCTATAGCTGTTAAAAACAAATTTTCTAAACCTTTTCATAAGAAAACTAACACTATTTGTTATAGGTGTGGTTCTAAGACACATCTGGGTAACAGTCCCATTTGTGCCGCACTCGGTAAGAAGTGTACCAATTGTCACAAAATGGGACATTTTTACACTGTTTGCAGGAGCAAACAACTTGTTCGAGTTAGTTCAGTCTCTTCAATTGAACATCCCGATCTTCATGTCTCTTCTCTTGATTCCTCCTTACAGAGTCTTGACATTAATACAGTGGATCTAATTTCTCATAAGCAACCACAAAAGATCATTTTATCTATTGATGCTAGTGAAGATTTGTCTAACTCCAAACACGTTAAAGATCCCACTTGTGAAGTCATTATTGATAATAAGTCTCTCAACATGATGGCAGATTCTGGCGCACCTGTAACCATCATCTCTGACTCTGTTTTTGATACTCACTGGTCTCCGAATGTTTCATTACAACCTTTAGACATTATTCCTAAAGCCTATGGTGATAAAGACATAGATATGCTGGGTTTCTTTCTTGCTGACCTAACTTGCTTGGGTAAACGTATCAACACAAAAATTTACGTTGTTATTAAAGGTAAGAACATTATTGGATGGAGAGATCTCGCTAAAAAAAGGTCTAAAGCTGGTGCCGGGGTCAGAAAACCCAGTCCAACTCAACGATGTTTCTATTTCTTTAATTTCCGAAGATTTGAAGCCACTCATTGATGATATAATTTCAGAATTTCCAGAAGTTTTCAACACCTGCATAGGTAAAATCAAAAATGTTGAGCATTTGATGAAACTCAAGCCTGGTGCAATACCTATCACACACAAACTTAGAACCATTCCTCTAAGTGTGAGAGAGGATCTGAAGAAACTTCTTGACAAAATGGTTTCAGAAGGTATTATTGAACCAACCGATTCATCCCAATGGATCAGTCCCATTGCTATTGTGAGAAAAAAAGATTCTAGTATCCGTCTGTGTGCTGATCTCCGCTCCCTTAATCAGAACATAATTATTGATTGTCATCCCCTTCCCAAAATCCAAGACCTATTAACTGGCATCAGTGGTTCAACTTACTTCACTTTGCTTGATATCAGCAGTGCATATCACCAAATTCCATTATCTTCTCAATCCTCTGACTTAACCACTTTCATTACTCCCTTCGGAGCATTTAAATATTTGAGGTTACCATTTGGCCTGGCATCTGCGGCCAGTGTTTTTCAAAAATGTATGGATTGTTTATTGAAAACATTGACGTTGTTCAAGCTTACCAAGACGATGTTCTCATTTTCTCAAAGAGTAAGGAAGAACACATTCACACTTTAAAAGAGGTCCTATCCCGCTTCAAAGATGCTGGGGTTACTTTGGGCAAAGATAAATGCAAATTTTTCAAAACAGAAGTTGATTATTTAGGACACTCAATTTCTGCCAATGGAATAAAACCAAAATTTTCCCTAACACAAGCAATTTCTAGTGTTGCAATTCCCAAAGACAAAGATTCCTTGAAATCTTTTCTGGGTATGACTGAATATTATTCGAGATTTATACAAGGCTACTCTCAAATTATCCAACCTTTACGTGTCCTTTTAAAAAAGAATGTTAAATTTCTTTGGTCTCCAGAAATTGATATTGCTTTTAATCTTATCAAAAAGGTTATCATTGAAGCACCTGCATTGTCTTCTTTCACCCCAGGTATTAAGTGTTCCATCTCCGTTGATGCCAGTCAACACGGATTAGGCGCGGTACTTTGCCAGTGGATTGGTGCTAGAGAGCATACCATAGGTTTTACCTGCAGAGCTCTCTCTACTGCTGAAATGAATTACAGCACTATCGAGAGAGAAGCGCTTGCTTGCTCTTGGGCTGTCGAAAAATTTAAAAGTTTCATTTGGGGTTCCCATTTTATTCTTTTGACTGACCATAAACCACTCCTACACTTACTCAATGGCAACGGCACTGGCAAAGCATCCGCAAGACTGGTTTCGCATTCTTTCCAGATTGCATGAATATAATTTTAGCATTCAGCATATTTCCGGTGGACACAATGTCAGGGCAGATTGCCTTTCTAGATTACCTTTGCTGGATGATTCTTCTGACTCACAATATGATGATGTAGAATGTGTTGTTGTTTCCATTGAAGATTTCTCTCTCACACTTTCACATTCAGATTGGATTCAAGCATTTGTTAATGACCCCACACTTGAAGCTGTCAAGAATATGATAATTTCTGGTTGGCCCAAAGAGCGTTCTCTTCCGGCTCCCCTGAAATCATACGCTTAAGTTTCTGATGAACTTTCTTTTGTCAACAATGTCATTATGCGTGGCGATCAATGTGTTCCTCCCATGTCCCTTTGATCCAAACTTTTTCAAAGGGCACATGAAGGACATTTGGGTATAGGTGCCACCTCAAGGAAACTAAAAGAACACTTTTGGTGGCATGCACTAGACAAGGATGTCACTCAATGGATTGACAACTGTGATACCTGTTTACTTTCTGATAAACACTGGAAGACCACTAAAATTCCCTTACATTCTGTACCTGTTCCCGAGGAAGCTTGGTTTAAACTTGCAATTGACTTTGCTGGTCCCTTCGACTTGTTATCACATGATAAACGTTACATTATTGCTCTTATTGATTATCATTCAAAGTGGGTAGATTTTGACTTTTGTGAGACACCCAATACTCGTTCAGTTATTAATTTCCTTAGCAGAGTGTTTCTATCAGAAGGATCACCCAGAGAAATTGTTACTGATAATGCCTCTCATTTTTGTTCAATATTAATGCAAGATTTTTTTAGCTATTCATGACATCAAACAACTCAAGGTTGCTCTATACTCACCCTCTTCAAATGGCCTTATCGAAAGGATGAACAGATTTATTAAGGAAGGCATACAATCCGCTTTGGCCTGCAATATTGATGTTGAACTTTTTCTTTAAAAAAAAATCTGGTCCTACCCAGTCACTCCACATTCCACCACAGGCATTTCACCATTCAGATTACTCAAAAAAAGGGATCCCAATGGAAACATTTGTCCCAATTGGATTAGGCTCCTTAAGAAAAATGATGATGATTCCTGTTTAGCCTGCCAGGACAAACTCCTTTTTAAACAAAATGTGTTGAAGCAACAGAACGTACAGAAGAAACATTTTGATTCCTCTCACTCTTTAGTTTCGCATGATTTTCAAATTGGGGATTGGGTTTTGATTAAGAATCCCAACAAAGTCAAGAAGGGTGCTTCTAAATTTTCTGCTCCCACTCAGGTTCTAAAAACTTCTAAAGGGTCACTCTTTTTAGATAAGAAGGGGTGGTGGAACAAGAGAGCTGTAGTCAAATTATTACCTGAACAAGCTAACAGAATTCTCTCTTCTGAGCAGTCTTTTGCAGACGTTTATGATTGTTCACATTTTTCTGTAGGTACTTCATCCGACAACTTCTATCACTCTGATCAACCCACCTCCACACTACAAGACACCACCTCGATTGCTTTATCTTCTCCTCCAGGGTCAAATAGGGCATTTCGCAATTGTTCTATCCCTGTCAGGTTTAAGGATTATTATATGTCTTAATCTTATTTTATTTTTACAGGTCACTTCTTAATTTTTTATAAAAAGGGAGATGATGTAAAGGGTTATTCTTACATTCAAATGTTGTATTGTTCATTGCTTTGCTTATGTCTTTCTTTCATGTTCATTACTTTATTGTGTTCTACATTCTATGTAATAACTTCAGCGTGCGCAGCTTTGTGTATGTTTACCTTTGAAGTTGCATCGTTGAGGTTCTGTTCCACTCTGAAGCTTCAACTGTTGAATTAGCCATTCAACAGTTGCGCTTCTCGGAGGACAGCTGTGCTCCCGTGTAATGCTGACAGAACGGAATAAAGCTGCACTGAAACTTACCTGATTAGCCTTCTTCTTTCTGGATTCCGCACCGCCAATCAGCTCTTTACAGCTTTATGCAGACGATACTCAATTAATCCTTAGATTGGTTGGCAAGAGGCCTGCACCAATCGTTGCTCTGGACTGGAGGGCAGTCCGCATATGCAGAAACCACTTAAAATGTAATTCATATAAAAAAAGGGCTGTGGTGCAAGGTGCATCGCCTAGTGCATGGTACTCAGGTCATGTCCATTACCGGTTACGACTGTGAAAAATCTTTGGTCTTTGAAAACGAGTTTTTATTTAAAGCACAGATGCAAAGGTCACATGATCTTGCATTTATCATGAACTAAGGGTGATGCAAAATCATCCTTAGTTCATTCTGGACAGATCCAGTGCCACCCTGCCCCATCCTGCAAGCGGTGGTAAGCTCTGAGGGCAGCGTGTTGTAGCTGGGCCAAAATGCTGCAGCAGGGTTCATACTTACACTTTTGTAATATGAACTGATTCTGGGGCACCTTCAGACTCAACACGGGCTCTCAATTCGCAAGCGCCTTCTCTTCAAATGCCTCCCACTGGTGCCAGGCAGCCCCACATCACGAGTGATGCGGTTGCCATTCCTGGCATTTTAAGCATCACTTTGCATGAAGGCTTTCTTTAAGTCATGCTTTAAACGTTAAAAGCGAGACTATAAATTGTAGAGTGCAACGTGCTGACAGTTAAGATGTGGGTTCTGGCTGGAGGCATCACCCCTTGGCAGCTACACCCGCCCTCCCACCACAGGTAAAGCACAGGAAACAGACACCAAACACAGCTTGATGCAGTTCTGCAAGTTTCCACCGCACAAAACAGGCACAGCACGGTTGTCGCACAGCAGCAATGCACGCCTCCCTCACAATCAGGGTGGAGCAGCACAGCCTTCCTCCTCCACAGATCTGGCACACCAGGAACACAGTGGAGAATAGTTTTTGATTAGAAAAATGTGTATTTCAGGAAAAGGGGGGCTATTTTTCTTCGCTATGTGAGATGAATTAAAATCATTCATGATAAAACGCAAAGCTTCCTGGAACTTACTCCGGGTTCAAACATTATAATGAATTGATACTGTTAAAGTCTCACTTGTCACTAATTCGCTAAGTTTCACTGCTACAGATCTGGGAAGCTACCTTATCGTATCCAGAACCTCACATCGAGAAATGGTGACCCCTATAATCTCCGCCTACTCACAGCAGTGCTTAGGACAGCAGGAAGAAGTTGAATTTTTAAAGGAATATTGGCAATTGTAGGGGAAAAATTGGAGCTTAGAAAAATTACAGTGCACAACTCAGAAGGATTGTTTTGAAAGTGCACATGAATGTCATAGGACAATGTTCATGCATTTGAACTCTTCACTGTGTTACAAATGCACATTGACGAATGATATTCTAGTCTGCTAGATAAGAATGGCAAATTATAAGTGTAATAGGAAAAGGATGAGTAGAGAGATTGTTGGCTGGAAGGAGCTGTGGGTATCCGGTGGTAGCTGATTGTGGCATGTCTGTAGCATGTTGAGTAGATACGGGGAGGTCTGCGTATTGTGCACTGATTGGGTGGTTGTGTGGTGTGGCTTGGATTTGGGTTACGTTGGTAGCAAAGTAGTAGCCAACTGTACAACTATCATTAACTTAACTGGATGGATTCTAAATGTTTAAAGAGCATTGCGAAACATGACATGCAGGCTATGTTAAAAGATGTTTGGACGGGCAAGGCTACAACTAGGGGACATGTAGCTATGTCCTTGCCGAGCCTTGCCTGCTGGGTGGCCTCCCTGAGATCGATGCAGTGCCTCACTCGAGTTAGAGGTCCCCAGAATTGAGATATAGAAGCGCGAGGTGATGGTGATCCCGGTGGAATGGGCCATGCTGAGCAGCAGATACCCAGGGCTGGAAGATCCTTGTTTTAAACCACTCTCTCCCCCAGTTTTGAAGCAAAGCCAACAAGATGGCCGTTAGCATTTGAAGAGGAGAGCCATCGGGACCCATGAGTCAGCCAAAACGATGCCGACTGAACCGAGTTACCAGTCATAATGAGAGATCATGCAGCTCATGGAGGGTAACAAGCAGGTAGAGCGATTGGAGCCCTGATTAAAGAGTTGGAGTGGACCGTTGAATACGAACAGGTATTCACTGCAGAGCGGACCACTCCTCTCCTAGGCCGTTGAGCTGGTACAAAGGATGTCTTTGGCAACATCGCAGAAGCAGGCAGGGGACTTGAGACATTACAGAGCTGGCTGGATCAGAAAGGAAAACAGCCTGCCTGTAAATGGCCACATAAACAAGCATTTGCAATGCAATTGGTCTCGCCTTTGGGACCTTTTAAGTATTTAGCCATGCAGCACATTATTCTGGCACGGCTCTGTTGAGGCAGGGAATAGGCAGAATTCCTGATTTTAATTGAATGCAGGCCAGAGAAGGAGGGCCCCGCACAGCTCTCTGTCATCCCTGCCTTTTCAGGCAACAGCAAGCAGAGGTATAGAGAGGCTGGACAATTACACATTGTCTTTCCAGAGGAAGGAGACAAGTGTGCACTTTCAGAATACTAAAAGGCTGCGTTTGGGAAATACAGGGTGCACAATTGAAGGCATTTTCAGTGATTGAGGTCCACACGGAGGGGAAGGGGGCCAACTCTGCTACTCACTCAAAGACATTACTCTCGGGAAAGATCCAAAGAAAATAAGGGGGGATGGCAAACTCACAGTCAAATAAAAACAAATACCAACGTAGGGGACATGCACAAGCACGAAATTAACAAAATATTACCAATGTACTGGACATTATACACAAGCCACTAAAATCCCCACTTTCACCGCCTCCCAGTCCACCATCTTACTAAGATATACCGAAGCTAAGCAGCCAAAGAGACGGACACGAGTTGCCACTGACCCCCCAAACTGCCATGGTTGACTGACACAATATCGACACCTAAAATATCCCCATACCACAATATCAAGTTATAAATATCGATGTCAAAAATATCGACATCCTATATTTATAATGGTAAGTACAAAAATATTGAGAAAAAAAATATCGATGTCATAAATATAGTTGTACAAAATATTTTTATATATATATATATATATATATATATATATAAAATAAACTAATCAATATTGAATAATAAAAATAATTGTGAAAAATAAATTAGATTTAATATACATTTTAACAAATGAACTTAATTTTAGAAAGTTAAACACACATATATAATGATTAATATATATATATATATTTAGAACAATTAATAAACTATTAATTTTAATTTATCTTATAATTTTAAAATTATATAGAAATGTACCAAATAAATATATATACACATATACTAATAGCATAAAATCTATTAAAAAACATTCTATTATAAATTAAAACATTAAACTATTCAAAAATCTTTAAACTTAAATTTCCCACTCCAGTGAGTGCCACAGTGGGGAAAGTGTTGGATAGCGGAGGGTTAAATTTACTATTCCTACTCCAGTCAGTGCAACAGTAGGGAAATTGTTGGATAGCGGCGGGGTAAAAAATACTATTCCCACTCCAATGAGGGCAACAATCGGGAAAGTGTTGGATAGCGGAGGGGTAAAAATTACTATTCCCACTCCAGTGAGTGCAACAGTAGAGAAAGTGTTGGATAGCGGAGGGTTACAATTTATTATTCCCACTCCAGTCAGTGCAACAGTAGGGAAAATGTTGGGTTGCAGAGGGGTAAAAAGGGTAAAAATTACTATCCCCACTCCAGTCAGTTCAAAATTAAAAACAAACAAAATATCAAAAAAGAAAAAAAGATATATATATATATATATATATATAAATACGTTACAAGTTAATATACAAATATATTTCATATTAAAAATTTTAAAAATAAAAACCCTAACGTTAAATATGTACAAAATTTATATTAAGTAAAATAAAATAAATGTTTTCAAACAAATAAATATTTGTAGTTAGAAATTATTTATAAATAAAATCATTATTACATAAATTTAGTTTATTTACTTCCTACCCTAAAACACCACACAATTTACAACCCACATCTAAATAAAAAAAATGTACTTCCATAATTAACATAATTATCAATTAAATAAATATTAATTAAAAAACATTAACACACATAAAAATGTATTAACTTCCCACCCTTTACCCCTGAAATCCCCACAACACACACCTAAAATTAAACTGTAAAAAAATGTATTAAACAATTAATATTTATTTTCAATTAGAAAACTAATAGTATTTAACAACTAATTATAAAGTAAAATTAATTTACTCCCACCCTCTACCCCTATATAAACAAAACCCACACACAAAGAAAGATTTAACAACAATTACACTAATTAATTCATATTAATTATCAACAAATTAGTAATTAAACATAAATTACCTCCTACCCTTTACCCCTGTAAACCCCACCTAAAATTAATTACACCATTTCAACAAATGAATTGCCAATTAATTAATATTAATGAACAACCAATTAAAAATTAATTAAAAATAAATTACTTGCCACCTTATACCCCTATAAACCCCACACATAACATTTACACAAAAAAATAAAAACACAATTAGCACTATAAAATCAATATTAATAAATAAAAAATAATCATTCATTTATTATAATTAAATTACTTCCCACACTATTCCCTTATAAACCGACAACCTGCTACGGAACTAAAAAACATAAAATTTTATTAAAAACGTAACACAGATATTAAAAAACATAAACAATACTTATACAAAAAAAACATCACATACATTTAAAATATATACTAAAATACATAACACTAATTTAAAAATCGATATTTTAAACAACTATATTTTTGCAAACTATATTAATGACCACGATATTCTTGCTGTCGATGTTTCTGTGTCACGATATTTACAACTTGATATTTGTGTAGGTCGACATTTCCAACTCAATACCAACTGCCAGCTATATGGGTTAAATGAGTCCCCAAACTTAACAGGCAATTCACCTCTCTCTATGGAATATGTTATGCTCTGTGCTAACCGCCCCTGACAAGCACGTGTGCGCCATCTAAAGGAGTTACTATTAACCAAGACCGCCCTCCCCCTATACTCGACACCTCTACCAGCCTACCTCGTCCTCCACATCGGTACCAGCCGACGGCCTTTGTCTTGCACGGTGCCCCTTCTCTTGCCTCTCAGACACACTCCAGGCTTCTAAACGTCCCACTTTATTCGTGTCACGGCCGCGCGCACCCACATACGTCATGAGCCCGGACATTAGCACAATAGTGCTTTGTCCTGTTACTCAGCCTCCTCCAATGGCGGATACTGAAAGAGGAGACGCCTGAGCAAATATAACACCCATGTTGTAACGGGTGCCTACCGGTCTGAGGTGAAGAAAGCCCCCTAACGGCACAAAAGCATGAATTAACAGATCATCAATTATGTTCAAAACAAATATGAGAAATGTAGAAAATGCTAAGTATAAATATTTAAATAATATTTAGTAAAAATAACTTTAAATTAATGTTAAAGACAATATTGAGAATATCTCGTAAGTTTTTTCTTAATAGAAACAAATATCTATATAAATCGTCCCTTTGGTAGTGGTTCCTAAACTTTTTCGACCTGCGGCTCCCTTGACCCATTGCCCGTGGCTATAAGTTTCCTGTCCTGCCCCCAGTACTTTAGGACCCCAGAAGCATTATCTTCCTTCCATTAGTGACCTGACGGTGCTCTAGGAAACCAGCAGTATGAGCTTCCTCTCAACTACAGATGATCAAGCCAGAAAAGGCTAGAAGCTGGCTCCAGTTGAATACCTACCCTGGTCCTGCCATTACCCCATGGAACTAGTGACCCTAAATGGAACTGGACCCAGCAACCCAGAATGTGCCTCTATGCCTCCCTAATGTAGTTTTTAAAAGATAAAAACCATTGAATACAGAACACCTGAGTGGAAACTGGAATTTGAATGAAGAATGAGTATTGAACACTCAATTTGTCCAATTGAAGAGCTGTAATCTGAATACTGCATCTCTGGGATCTCCTGCACCTGCTATTAACAGGACAGAGAAATTTCAGGCAAATCGCTTTACTTCACACTCTCATGTTCCTTGGCCAACTAAATTGAAAGCTCCATGAAGTAAGGGTGCACGCCATACAAAAACCAAACTCTTATTTGGTTTAACTGAAATATGCTTCACATACATTAGTAGGGCTGACCATATATACAGTGGTCATGGCAAACTGACATTTCATGCTCACTGATGGCAACGTCATTATTTTAAACTTCTATTACACACAGCATAAGGTAGGCTGCTACAAAATGCACCAAAAATGTGCTTCCAAAGTATAGATTTTAGTAATACTGAGACTGTATGTATTGCAATTCCTTTATAACTGTCTTTTTAAAGCACAAACTTCGCAGATTAGCTGGTAGCTCCCTTACAATGCCTCTCATAAAGAATAAATATGTGTAATCAGGAAGCTTCACGTGATTCCATTAATTAAAGGCAATACTGGCTTTCACGCACCCTTTAAATTTGCAGATTGACCAGTTGTGCGCATTTACATTTCTTTCAGGGAAGCAGGCTTGTTTATCTGTCTGCCTCTCCCTCAGTTATGTTATGTTATGTTATAACGGCTTATAAAGCACACGGCTGCCCCAGCAAAGGGGCGTCCCGGCGCTGAAGGCAGAAAACTGCACAGCTAGTGGCCAGAAGGCAACTTACAACGGAGGGAAGAGGAATGTTTTGACAGCTTTACGGAAAGGCAGATAGGTCTTTATACTGCGGATGGAAGTGGGGAGCGCGTTCCAGAGTTTCGAGGCCAGCACACGGAAAGAGCGCCCTCCGGCACGAACCCTCCTCACCCTAGGGACAGCCACAAGGTTCTGTCCCATTGAGCGAAGTTGGCGGGAGGAGATGTAGAAAGTATGCAGATTGGCCAGGATACATGGAGATGAAAAATTCAGGATTTTGAACGTAATGCAGAGGGCCTTGAACTCTATGCGCTTGGCCACAGGCAGCCAATGGAGGCGACGAATGGCATTAGAAGTAGTACACCTCCTAGGCATGCCCAGGAGAGCTCGAGCCGCCGCATTCTGAACCCTTTGTAGTCTGACAATTTCAGGCTGGTTGGCCCTCAATAAGGGGAACTGGCATAGTCTAGTTTTGACATGATCAAAGCCTGGACAATAACCTGCCGGACAGTGGGATCGAAGAAACCCAACAGTGGTTTGAGCCCCCGCAATAGCCCAAAACAAGTCCCTGCCACCTTCTTGGTTTGGGTACGAAAGCTAAGGGCGGTGTCAACCCAAACCCCCAGGCTTTTTACCACCTGTTTAGGGGCAGGTGCCAGCCCCAGCGTGGCAGACCACCAGAGCTCACTCCACAGCCCAGAGTCTCTCCCCACCAGCAGTATCTCAGACTTGCTGGCGTTGAGCTGGAGACAGTTGGCAGTCATCCACTCAGCGACGGCCTCAAGATCGCTCCGGAACTTACAAGCATCCCGAGTGATGTCGTCGGAGAGTGTGACTACCAACTGAGTATCATCTGCATACAATACTACCATGAGCTCTCTGTTCTTAGCCACCGTCGCCAGTGGTTGAACATACAGGTTAAAGAGGGTAGGGCTCAAAGCTGAGCCCTGTGGCACCCCCTGCTTGGTGGCATAAACTCTGGAGACAAAGGGAGGGGTGACTACCTGGAAGGACCTCTTAGAAAGAAAGGAGGCAAACCAATCCAGGGCGGAGCCCACTATACCCACCTCCTCCAGACGCCTCAGCAGAATCTGGTGGGAGACCGTGTCGAACGCGGCACTGAGATCGAGCAGAATCAGTGCCGAGGTACGACCCTCATCCAGAGCCCATCTCAGATGTTCGGTAACAGCAAGAAGAGCAGATTCTGTGCTGTGCCCAGGACGAAAACCATTCTGAGAGGGGTCTAGTATGTTATTTTCCTCCAGATACCCCGTCAAGATGGTATTGACGTAGGCCTCGGAGATCTTAGAGACCCAGGGCAGGAGGGAGATGGGACGGAAATTCTCGGGTTTAGCAGCATCCAGGTTAGGTTTTTTTAACAGGGGGACCACCCTAGCATGTTTCCAGGTGCTCAGAACAGCAGCCATAGAGAGAGATAGGTTAATCACAGTACTCAACGGAGGGATGAGCATAGATAAAATTTTCATCGAATAAGCCGGCTTAAGAGGATCAGTTGGAGAACCAGACTTGACTTTGCTACTTAACACGGACAGCTTCTCTTGGGAGATAGCAGGGAGAGTGGTCATGGTGCATGAAGTAGGAGGACGAGACACGGGGTCGGAACCTGACGCGACCTGAGGGAAGGATTTATAGATCTTCTCTACCTTCTCAACAAAGGAGGAGGCTAGAGCGTTGCATTGCTCGTCTGATGATATCAAAGTAGCAGTCAGGGCAGTCGATGATTTCAGCTCTTTCAGTAGAGAGAGGATACTTTTAGATGGATTCGCACTGCTCTTAATCTCCTCCGCATAATAGGTAGCCCGTTCCAACTGAATAGACCTATGATATTGCTTGATCGCTGTTTGATAGGGCCTCTGCAGGTTGGGGTCATAGTTCCTTCTCCATGCTCTCTCCAGCCTTTTACACTGTTTGCGCATGGAAGTAAGCTTGGCATTGTACCAGGGACTAGATTTGGTACTGCAGCTTTTAGACCATTTTGCTGGGATAAGAAAGTCAAGGGCACCAAAAATCCAGTCCGACAACAATTTATCAGCAGAGTCTGGGTCAGCTGGAAAACTGGGCTTAGATGAAGAAAGGTGGTCTTGGAATTGCGCAATATTAAGTTTATGCCAAGGGCGCCTAAGTGTGCGCTTCTGAGACACCCTGCTCAAGGGCACAACCCCAGGGAGTGTCATCATTATGAGATAGTGATCCAACCAGCACATCGGGGAGGGAGGATGAACAGTCAGGAGGGCAAGATTAGTAAAGACTGGGTCCAATAGATGACCAGCGGAGTGTGTAGGACCTTGCACTAGTTGGGATAGCTGACATGCCGCAAGATCAGCCAGAAAATTACCCATGTCAGCATCCTGAGGATTGTCCAGATGCAAATTCAAATCCCCAAAGATACGGAAATTTGCAGCTCCCATGGCTAAAGGTCCTACAGCATCGATAAGAGCAGTTCTAAACTCTTTGGAAGGCCCAGGCGGGCGGTAGATCAATAGGCCCGACAGGGTGTAGTTGGCATTAAATGAGATCCTAAAGTGCGCAGCTTCGCACCCCGCAAGGGACTCCCTCACAAAGCTGCACAAATAGGACGATTTAACAATAACTGCAATGCCACCCCCTCTAGACCCTCTGTTGAGTGTCTTAATGCTAAACCCCGGGGGGGAGCGCCAGACCCGGTTCAGCCAAATTATCATCAGACAGCCATGTGTCGGTTAGGAAGAGGGCATCCGGGGCTTCATCCTGTATCAGGTCGTAAACATCTGCGTGGTGTTTAACTAGGGAACGACAGTTGAGACTGAGAAGTTTTATTTTGGGGCTAGTGCTAATTACGGGACCGGGGGGGACAGGGGACGCCCAGGAGTTGAAACCACAGTGTCACAGCACAGGAGACTCCCTGCATTACACTTCAGCTGAAGCATTTCACTTGTCCGAATTAACCAGCCGGGGGCTGTCGTTTCACATAAAGTAAGGAAACTGTTTTCTAAAATAAAAAAAATATGGGCACCTTGTGCCCCACAGATACCACCACTGCCTTTGTGAAATATGTCATTTTGCAAGCATCCGCTCAGAAATCCAGGGAGCAAAGTGCTGTGGGCTAAAAAGCTACGACGCTTAACACGTCACGCATGAAATTGTGCCCACTGACAGCAATGTGCCACGTTAGAAACTAATCATTTACTGCCAACTAATACCTATGTCTTAAACTGCAAAGTGCCAAGTCAGTCCTGGTCTTTAAGTTTAGTTCTGCTTTTGCTATGGAAAACATTAGTGTTAGTTTAAAATTCTAAAAAAGTTAAAAGGAAAAGGACAGGCTGAAGGTGCCACACAACAGGAAGTCATGGCATATAGGAAACCTATGCAATGTTGTATAAAAGTGCAGTACCCTGAAACCTGTATTTTTAATTTAGCCACTCATTCTGAAATGGCTCCGCCACCCACCTGGGACTATTCGCGCTAGAGAACGCCTAAAATAATAATAAAAAACAGCACAAAAAATGAAAGACCATGCTTAAAAAGTAGTCTAAGAAAACCGTTGTCTACCTCAGCTGTTTTGAAGTCTGAGGTAGAGTATTTCCCCATAGGATCTGTAGGTCTTTGGTTCGAATACGGACAAGGCGAAAGTGTGAGTGCAGCATGTACATTTTGTCCTGTCTGTGCCAACATGACTTCGCTGCTTCCGGCCAAGGGGGAGAAAGACTCTGCTCCTTTGATGTACTGTCATTTTTGCTTTGACCTGCAGCTCCCTTCCTTGCACTGACCCTTTGCAGATCACACACTGCGGGGGCTCCTCCCTCCGGTTGAGTCTGCACAAGTGACCAGCAAAGCCTATATCTGCTATTCAGGCCCCTCGTCAGATGGTGGGTGGGCTGCGGGTACCCTACAAGAGCCAATCACCAGGTGCTCTGCGTGCAATACACAACATCCTCGCTTCCCTGTGACTTTAATTCTCACCACAGTAAGCCATTGAACAAGGGTTTTATTTTTAATTTAATTTCAGAATACTTCATTGTTCCGGCCTGTGCACGCACCTTTTTCAAAATGCTGCATGAACATAAAAGGCTTTCGGTCGGACTTTAAGTGCAACTCTCAAAGAATTCTGCACGTAGATATTCTTTCCACAATTAATACTCAAATGTGTCCTTAGTTTTGCCCACTTTAATTATTGAAAGTTAACTTTTCCATAGGTCTCTGCCCAGATGGGAGGAGGGAGGAGGGGCCATCACAAGCTGTAGGTGTGATGGCGAACTAAAATGTTCTCAGAGTGAAATCGCCGGGGAAGGAGTTAAGAACACAAAGGGGGGACATTTACACAAATGCACCAATACCAAGCCAGCATTTGTGAATGCCACAGATAACAACCAATGGCAATCTGTGGGTGTGCCAAACCCCACAGAAGAAATATAACAGGTCGATTGAAGCTCGACCTAAAAAGAAGAGTATCTCCTTTGTTATGGTTCATGCAATTTATATTTTGATAATTCCCACACTTATTATTGCTCATCCTGTCGTGTAGTTCCTATAAACCTATATAGGATCTGCACGTTTAGACAACATACACTGAGGGCTTGGTGTCCAAACTGATTCCGGACACCCCCACCGAGTATGTTAGCCTCTATACCAGCTAGCTCACAGTGCCACTAGAAACCCCTCTTACCAAGGAGAGAATAGTTCTTGGCAACTATCGAACACGACAACCCTGATCCCTCAGAATCGTGGAAACCATGCTACTAGTCGCTCAGTCATTCATGCTCACTGTGTCTCTGAGAGCGATGCACAGAATAAACGATGGGGATGTTTTCCAATAAGTATTTATTGAACCAACATCATTCTAGTGTAAAATAGATGTGCTGACACAATCATTAGACAGTAACAGAAATAGATGATTATAAGCACTAGCAGAGTAAAAGGATGGTAGATTTCTACCATAGCGCCAAAACGATAAATACAAGCAAGTATAAAAATACATGACAGTAATAAAAGTGTACTCCTATGATGCGACTCTAACTAGATGTACCTAAGTGTACCTAGCATGAAAGTAGGTGTGGAAGCCAAGAATCCCTCTAGGATAAAGTCAACCCCATTACCTGAAGTGAGAGACTGTGGGACCCTGTTCTGGTCTCGAGGTAGACACCCCGCAAGGGATGTCAGACCACTGCGAGCTGGAGTATCTGCATTCAGGAGCCTCAGCGTCTCACGTCAGTGTGTCGGCATGGAAGTCCTTTTCTCCTCTCTCTACCTTAGCAAGAGATGGTGTATATATACCCAAAAGTGATACCCCCTGGGGATATACCTCGCTGTGTCATGTCGAACTAGGATAACGGAAGGAATGACCCTTGTACATAGTTTTTATGCCGGAGATATTCAGCCTGCGGTCTAGCTGTGATTCCAAGAATCCTCATTCAAATGAGTGAGGCTTAGGCCTTTCGGAGAAAACCCCAGGTCCTCTAGTCATTACCTCAACTAGGTAAAAGGTCAGTCCTAAGAACCGTTATGTAGTGCAATATGAGGGAAATGTAGGTGAAAGGTGCAATTAGTACCTGAGCCAATATTGGGGTACCTATATGGAATATAACACCCACTCCTCATCCGACTGGACGACATACTAAAAATTCTAACGTACGGCTAAATATACGTAAAATAAGTCTATAAAAATAGTCCTTAAAAAATGTAAACAGCCTAAGAAATGTTAAGAAACGTGTAGCAGGCGATAGAAATCTAGAATATGTTTGTGGATATAGTTTGAACATAGAGTAACTGAAAGCCATGCAGCTTAGACTAAAATGTCTTGTTTAAAATTCCAAATTTGGTTGTTTTGGAAAAAAGGCTGAATTTTTCCCAGCACACGATGTGCCAAATGTTTATGTGTCCTGGCTGGGAGACGCAACATCGCTGTTGCCGGCATCCGCAGACGAGATCCTGCAACACCTCGCAGATCAGGTCAATCGAGCACAGATGTTCCTCCGTATTCACCACAGCCGTTGCTGGTGAGGCGCTAGTGTCATCCGAGGCCTGAGTATTTGTTGTGGAGCCGGTATCCTTCCCATCAGGAGCTGAAGCATCCCGTGGTGGCTCTAAGAATGCAGACATCAACATTGGAATACGCTGAGGACACTGCAGAACATGGGCCGTTATCGGGTCCAGTAAAGCATCAAACCTCCGGTGGCACAATTGTTGGAAGTGTTAGACAGAGATCCAACACGCATTCTTGTCCGCAGAACAGGCATCGGAGGACTGGCAGAATACAGTCGATCCAGACTAGTCTAAATGACAAGAACCAAGACTCGCTTAGTTCTTGAAGTCGAGGTGTGCCTAGATGGATTACCATGCGATCACGGTATCGGCGCTCCAAGAGCGTGCGTTCCATCTCCTTGGTGACTGTCCCTTTTCTGCTACACAATGGACGTCCCAATCAGGATACCTGCTATTAGAAACAGGATCACCGGAAACCCTCCAAAAATGCTTCCGAATACGGAGTGTATAAAGTTAGGAACAACTCCGAGGATTGTCTGAAAGGTGCTTAACAGTCCAGAACCTATGGTCTTTAAATAGGTGGACAATACCCGTCGTATCAGACATGTTAAAGATACATTGTACCAATTCTGTGAAATGGAAAGGGCAATTTGTATCAGTGCCTGTATCTCGGCCGAAGACCGGACGATCATAAGTTTCCCGGGCGGAGGTTAAGGGCACGGTTTGCTGTAAAAGCATGGCTTTCATTCGGCTCAGAGTATCAAACCGTATAAAGGAAACATTCAACGAAGGCCATAACGGCGCCTCCCTGATTGTGTGGGTCGGTGGAAACAATACTTGCATACAGCAAGTAACCCTGGAGTTTACAGTGACAAGATATGTGATGCCCGGAAGCATCCCACAACAACCTTGATCATTCAGCATCAAGTAACTCCCATTTGAAAGTAACTCGAATACCGGATTAATTACAGCAGCTGGGGTCCCTTTCAAGTCACAGGATACGTTTGCAACTGAACCATTACAGGCCCCATGAAGCATAATATCCTGGCATATGAGAGAGCCGCTTAAAGCGCTCTTACAGTTTGTACCGCTAAGAAACACTTCTGTGTCCCCATTCCGGCATCGAAATCTGTACGGCAATTCCCAAGATTCCTTGATGAATTCCCTACCCATTGCTTCATATCTGCCTGCCTGGTGTTGTTCTAGGCAATATTGAAAATGGAAAGTTGTGACCGGTAGTGTTATATGGCCATGAATTAACCATTCTGTGGAAGGTGACTCCGCCACAGTAAAAGGTAACTTGTCAAGTTTTTCAATACGCAGCATTGTATATTTTGCTCCCCTTTGTGCCATTGTAACCTGTTTTTCAGTGAGATTATATGCTGAAAATAGAGATGTAATGTTGATAAATCGCCAAGGCACATAACCAGCGCGCAAAAATTGCAGCGTCCAGCTTAATAACATAATAGAACGCAGTTGTGATTGTCCGTGTTGTAGAATCGACAAGTCCTGTTCTAGTATATCAATAGCAGAAGATACAATGTTGCCCAGTGAATAAATCCTGGATGTTAACATAGGCATACCATTGTCAACTACAGCTAACGCTTTCTCTAGGCTAATTCTATCTATTTCTCGAAGTTTCTCTGCAGCTTCTTGTTGAGAGATTTTCCAGATTTCATTATAGACAGCATAATAGAAACGTTTCTGACGTGGCTTTCGGGGTCCTATTAAAAAGTCCCTTAAATCCACCTTATCTGACAGTAAGGATAAGTGCTGTTTCACCTGGGACAGTGTTGAGGTTTTTTGCCAATCAAGGCACAACTTCCCTACGCTGTATGATGTCACTACCCCCGGATGTTCTCTCTGTACATATCGTGGGTCTGGCCTATGGATACTGAAACCTTCAGTTCTACCCCTGAATCTTGACTGACATCTATTTGTGTCTGTGGGCCAAACTAACCATCCCTTCCAATTGGGGTCTGATGTATTCTACTGCATGATGTCATCTACTTTATCCCCTTCATGTGATGTAAAATTGATGTGTGAGGGTGTGGGTAACCGTGGTGTGTTCAAATCTTTGTTCTTGGCTAGTCCAAGACAGGAAGTCAGTTGCACAGTTTCATTCAGAAATATTATTTGTTGCGGAATTAAGCACAATCTAAATAGTGCTTCTGTTCCCTGAACTTGCCAATCCTTAGAACCCCAGACTGATTTTGTGTCTATTGTGTCTTTCCATAAGTCAAAACCCTGTTCAGACAGTTCGGCAATAAAGGATGCAGAATAAATCTGTTTGGTGTTAGTCAGCATATTTTTCTGTGCAAGTGTAGGTGCAACCTTATAGTAAAATGAGGTTGGGTCAGAAGCAAGAAAACCTGAAAAATATGAAAATTTCTGTGCGAAAGTTTTCAAACTACCTTTTGGTGGTGTTGGACAATGTTCCCATTGATGGTATGTGTAAACATTTCTAGAGATACTTGTTTTGTGTAAAAAGTGATGAACATAATGATGATAACAGTACATATTATCAAAATCAGATGTGTCTTCTAACATTTCATTGTTGGAAAATGCAGCAGATTTTTCTAAATCAGACAACATATTATTGACAGTTTTAAAACCCCAATCGTCAGAGAATGTACTGGAGGTAATGATATCATTTAGAGATATTTTAAATGAATGTGGTATTTTCAAAAGTTCTGTCGGGCCAAATACATCATAATCAACTTTGTCCCAAACAATGCCATCAGGAATTGGAACAGCTGTAATGTTCACGGAAAACAAGTCTCTTTGTTCACGATGAGATGATGTATGTGATTTCAAGACCAAGTTCAAATTGGATACTACAGAGCGTTCTGGGAGATATTTACCATTCATAAGTAAGCAGAAGACAGTCACTAGGCCAATCCAGAACAGAAAAAACGAAATTGCAGATATTATCCAGAGCTGGAGCCAAGGTGATACTAAATAAGTCTTTTTCAGAAAAGTGTAGAACTCACAAAGTTGTTGCTTACGGAAAACTGGAGCTGGCGGTGTTTCATGTTCGCTGGGATCAAGAGAGAATGTATCAAAATCGATGAAGTAGCCAGAAGCAGTTCGATCTATCTTTGGTAGCTCAGCCGGTGCTGTTGAACTTGCAGGTGTCTCTTTTTGAGGCATATTGATGTAGATATCAGTATTCGGACGAATTGATATTTGTGTTTCACTCGAGTTTTGATGTTCAATTTGAACAGGAACGAGTTCCATTTCATTGTTGGAAATTCCTTCACTTCGAATTGGTGATTCTTCGAATGTTATGAGTCTTTCAGTTTGAACTTCCTGTATGGTAGCAAGAGGAGAGCGTCGGCTAACCAGGAGCTCATGAGGCCTACTATTCAGTATCGGCCACATAGTGTGGTTTGATCAGATCAATGGAGACAAATCTCTTTTCTTTTTTACCGGCAAGAGGCGGAAGTACTGTTCTTGTTCCTTCAACAGCCAGGACAGGTACAGGCTTTCTGTATGATGGCCCAAATTCTTTCTTGTGCTCGATCTTTTCTCTGACCAGATCCCCGACTTTTGAGATCCAGACAGGTCTTGCCGTGACTGATTTGACTTCCCCAGTGGCGGTCCGTTTGACGTGCATGTTGCTTTGTAGTGCTCTGGATTCATTCAGATCCTGTAAAACAGCCAAACGTTTATTGATGTCAAATGGTTTAACATCCACCACTGTGCCTTCACAATCGAGTTCAGGTACCCACATTCTCGTCCCAAATAGGACCTCATAAGGAGTGACCCCTCCTAGAGAACTTCTTGGCAAATTGTTGAGGGCAAGCTGTACTCCATATAGGTGATTGACCCACCAACCACCCGAACCTAATAACCTAGCTGTTAAAGACTGCTTTAAGTCACGGTTTTTCCTCTCCACAACTGAACCAAATTTCCCTCAGGGTGGTACAGAGAGTAATACCGCAGTGCTACACCCAAACTTTCCATGGCTTCCTTGTAAGTCCTAGAGCTAAACGCGGGGCCGCGGTCAGAATGTAATGTGCTAACTGCGTATGTCCCTATAAAGACACATACGCCTTTTATAACAGTTCGAGCGTCAGCCGAGCGCCGAGGCCATACCCATAGGAATCTTGAGCATGAATCCACTGCCACCGAGATATACTTGTAAGCCCCATCCGAATGTAGTGGGCTGCAGTGGTCCAGATAGACACAAGCGAGTGGTCTGTCTGATATTAGTAAAGGTGTCTGCGCTGGACGCACCACAGTGGAACCCTTCATCTGCTGGCAGATGTCACAAGTTGAGTCAAAATTCTTCATCTGTTTTGTTAAACCAGGCCACCAATAGCATTGTTTCAGTAATGAAACTGTCACGGTAATACCTGCGTGTGCAGAACTTAGACCCTCATGTGCAGCTAGAATTAAACCTAATCTGCGATCCATGTTTGGTATTACTCTATCCCCCACTCCAGGAATCTGAGCATACGGAATGTTGTTTGCTTCTAACTTGTAGGAGTACTTGAGTGGAAATGTTTTCGGTACAGCAGAGTTATTGCGTGTAGCAATGACAGCAACCATAATGTCTCCGTCTATTCTCAATTTTGAACGAGTGATTGCAGCTACGGAAGCAGTACGTACAGCCCCTTTCGCAGCTTCATCAGCCAATGAATTCCCTGCAACGTGAATGCCATCACGTTGATGACTCAGTGTGTGTATCATGTGAGCTCTTGGTAGTTCGTTTTTCAACTCAGCTACCTGTTCCCATAGCATTTTGTGCTTAATTGTGCCACCTTTTGAGTCCTTGAACCCATTCTGACCCCTGTAATGAAGATATTTGTTGTATGACTGAACACAATAAAAGGAATCGCACACAATGAGTGTGGGGAATTCCCGATCCGTATTTATTAGTGCCAGTAATAAGGCTTTTAATTCTGCTAGCTGAGCCGTGCAGTCTCCTAGAGACTGGGTCTTCGTATCAATGGGCTGGAACTTGCCTTCCCCCATACGACCTTTTACAATCGCACAAGAGGCGCTGTATTGTTGTTTACTCCCTGTGGCCGGCTGAGCAAATCCGTCAGTGTAAATTATAAATTCATACTGCTCTAGAGGCATGATTTCATTTGGGAGAGAATATTCTTGTTCATATTGCAGAAATGCTTGTGTTTTTAGCCTTGGATCATATCTGTATCCTACATCCATTGCAGTGAGAGAATTAGCCCATTGTATCCATCTTGGATGTAAAGCTTTAGCATTAGGAAGGCTAGCCTTTGTAACCACCTCTAAAGCTGGTACTGGAGTTGCGACAATTATGCGTTTCCCCTGAGCCAGTGCTCTTTCTCTCGCTACAGCGGTCTGTACTGCTATCAGAATTTTTTCTGTGGATCTAAAACGCATTTCAGCGTTTGTGTACAAATGTGATTTGTATGCTATGGGTACCGTTTCGTCTTCATTGAAGGTTAGGTAAGTGTACCTGGATTGACCCGCTACAACGCAGATCACCAGATTGCGTATGTTTACGCGTGTCTGTAAGTGTTTTGAAGCCATCATGTCAGCTTGTAGGGAACGAAGGACATCTGTGTGTCCCTGTGTCCAATGATTAACTGAGAAATCAGGTCTTATTAAGTCGTAGAAAGGTTTTACTCTTACTGCGTAATCCAAAATGTATGTTCTGCCAAAATGTAAAAATCCCAATATGGATTGTAAGTTTTTCAAAGATTTAGGAGGTTGGAGAAGCACACACTTTTCTGAAACGTTAGCTGCCAGGCTTTTACCTTCACTTGATAGCTCGTATCCCAAAAATAGGACATTAAGGTGGGCTATTTTTGATTTTTTAAAGTTAAATATGTAGCCCTCAGAGGTGAACCCCAAAATTATGTTGCTCACCCTGGTCAAGTGTTCCGTTAAGTCATTGTCCGTCAGATAAATACCATCCACATAGGACAATGCCTCTTCATCCAATTTTTGAAGTATTTCTGTTACCCTAGCGCTGAACAACCCGGGCTATTCTTATACCCTTGGGGAGTCTACAAAATTGACGCTGGTAACCTAAAGCGGAGAATGCGGTCAGAAGAATCCATTTGAGATATCTAGTGTTGTTTTGTATTTTTTACGCACAATGTTATTCATTAATGCGGCACTATGTGCATTCTGTACTGCAAATGTTTTTGTGCATGAGTGAAGATGTCTGTAATCTGAAACTAGACGGTATGAATTATCGGGTTTCATAACGGGAAACAAAGGATTATTCATTGAGGAGGTGCAATTTTCTATTACACCCTGGTACTCAAGTTGATCTAAGATCTTCCTGACCTGTTTTTTCGCTTCCTGTTTTATTGGGTACTGTCTCTGTGGAGCTGGATTCGTTTTAACAGGATTATATGGTGAGGTGACTCAGTATCCCACCCAACATGGTGGCGATAAAGTACTGGTCAAGGGCTACGGCCCACTCCCGTGCGTATGTATGTTTTAAGGAAATTGGAACGTGGTCGGGAAAAGATGGTAAAATTACCATTTCTCCCTTTGAGCAATCCATTGCAATTGCAGGCGCCCAATCTTGTTCAGCTTAAAGTGGTCCTAGCAAACTGGAAAGACACAAGCAGGGCTTCATACAAAAGCTGGTTCAACTGGATTACGCACCTCAGAGGTGCGGACAACATTGCACTACAGAATTCACCCTGGAGACCAGCAGCCAGCGGGATGTGGAAGTCACTCGACACATTCCTAGATTTTTACGAACCCCCATGAGAACGTCCTCGAATTAAGTCTCCCAGGCTACAAACCCCATGATCCCCCTGACCCCTGGTAAGTGCGGTAAAAGGAACTGAATTGAGTGTAATTGCGGTGGCCTACGGATAGATTGGATTGACTTGCCCTTATCGCCACAAGTGGCCCAGGGCTGGGCTGCCTGATCAGGCTAAAACAAGACCCACGGACATAGAGCCTCCCTTGTCCCCTTCTCCTCTCTTTTCATTCTATCACCTTCTTTCTTTCTCTTACTAAGCCACGGCAGGTGGGGTTAGGCAAACTTTGGTCTAGAAGTGATTGCAAAACAGGCATACAAACTACGAATAGCCAACCCTGTAACAGAAATGCTAATGTCTTTGTATATAAAAATCAATAAAACACTTTGAAATAAAAAAAAATCTGACATACAAAAAAAAAAAAAAAAAAAAAGTATGTCATATCCGAAAGTCAAGTTCTCCCAAAAGAGACCTTTAACTTTTCTGGGTTTGTCCCCCTCCATTTGGAGTGTTCTCATGTAACCTATGTGGGACGCTTACCCTCGTATCAGGTGTTTCCACTGTGATGTACTCATTCAACTCTGCTGTCACCAGAAATTCCATCAGGTTCTGGTGAGCTATTGTTACTTTTGCTGCGCTGTCTAGCATCGTCAGAGCCCATTCCCCGTTTCGAAGTTGTGTCCTCAGAATTCTGGGCATGTCTAACTTTGAGACCTGCTACTTTCTTCTTTTTAAATCGTGGTTTAGATTGTGGCTTGTCTTCTTTTTTAGATGTGTAGCTTGAAGCGCGTGGCGTCTCTTGACTTCGTACGCTCTTCTTTTCTGTGTTCCGACCGTCCTTTTCTCTCGGAGTTTCTTGGTGTACCCTGAAAGGAACGAGAGGAACGTGTATCAGTATCCTGATACCTGTCAGGTTTTTTAATGTTATCCCTATTCCTAAGGTTGTATTTCCTTTCGGAGGGCTCCTGTTGAGGAGACCCACTCCTGGACTGAGATCTGTTCTTATGTTTTTTATTATTATTATCCCATTTCTTCTTGGAAGAATCAGGTGCTTGCTTTGTGTTATCCTTCTCAGGACCACTCATGAGTTGAGTTTTTAATGCTCTAGCTCCCAAACTAGCCCTACCTAATTTAGCATAGGTGCTTGTGATCATTTTAGGTAATTCACGTTCCTGTTGTAAAGGAGTGAAATCCATTAGGCGTTGGCATATTGCCACTGCTGCTACATCCCCTTTTATATTTGCTAATATTATAGATGATACCTGGGCAAAATTGCCTAGCAATTTCATCCCTAAGTTCAGGGCAGGTTCTGCTCCATACTCAGTTTGTATTTGTCTTAATATGTCAGGTACTACTGCTAATGAAGGGATACCATGAGTTCTGGTATATATTGCAGCGAAAACTGCACCCCAAGTGGTACAATCCTCAATCTGGGGAGCTATCCCCATTGGCAAGCAGATTGTAAGCATTCTGTGTTTTTCTTGAGGGCTTGTATGTGGAAATACTGCCTCTAGCTGTGTAATTTTCTGAGCTATCCAGAATGGTATTTGTTCGCGTTTAGAGGGCATTTTTACCCATAACTGCATTTAGTGTTTGTGGTGTAATTTTAGTTGCATTTCCCTGAATGGGTCCTGCTTGTGCAGCTCTTGTTGGCTGAATTGTGAGTGTTCTCATCACAAATTGTGTTAAATTTCGGTAAAGTTTCATTATTTCTTTGTGAAGTGTACCTAAGTCTGCTACTGGCATTGTGTCAATGTCTGGATGCGGTGTGTAAGGCGCAAGGACAGGCACAGTGGCTCAGTCTCTCCCGAGCGGACCTAGTCTTGCTTTATTTCTTGTATGGGGAAGGACGCCTTTAAACCAGTTTATGTGCTCCTGGTAGGTGAGCGGAATTTCAATGTCCTCATACGGACTGTATTCCTCTGGGGGATCTTCTTCAGCGTAAGAATGAAATATATGTGTTAGAGCATTTGCTTGTGGGAATGTAACCCATGAATAGAATACCTCTGTTCTATATGATTCGTGAGCCTCAATCACGAAAGTTACTGTCCCACCCCTAGCTGGGAAATCATATTCTGCTAGTTTTAAGATAAGGGCAGTTCTAACATTTTCTGAAATGTTAATTTCCCCTTCTTCTTCCTGAACTAAAACGCGTTGTGCTGGCACAGCGGCATCTTCTGTCATTGTTGAAAAATTATTTCAAGGAAGAGTCTCAAGGAAACTGAGATAAGGTTTTATGCACAAATATAGGAACTGTTTGTCCTACAAGCTTGATAAACCTACAGCCAATAAATAGGAATTTTTGCCTACTCAGCTGTGGCAGGATAGTTCCCTTCTCACTTCAGACGTCTCTGAAGTAATGCGAATCGGGCTCTCTGAGAAAAGGACGACTGAACTACTCAGATTTGACTGTTAAATAAGTACCAAAACCAACGTTGGCGGCGCCATGTCGTGTAGTTCCTATAAACCTATATAGGATCTGCGCGTTTAGACAACATACACTTTATTGGTTCCATGTAACTATATACATCAGTCTTCATTCCAGTTGCCAGTCCTTACTCCAGCCCCACTAGGAGCAGCCTCCCTGCTGCTCATCCCATCTCCAACTGTCACCACTCATCCACACAGGCACCCAGGTATTGCATTCATCACAGTCACACCAACATTCCAATACCATCTCTCACTCTGGCTGAGCAGCTAGGAGACAGCTAGGCTGGATAACATACAATGAGGCACGGAGAGAGAGAGAAAGAGTGCGTGCGAGAGAGCAGCAGCGGTGAGCAGGAGCGGTGCGCTCCGTCTGAGCTCCGGAGACTTAGGGACGCTGACCTACCTGCGGAGCCGGCGCCAGTTGCCTGATCCCTGTGGGCTGCGGACTTTCCTTGGGGGAGGCCGGTTGGCCTGAGGAGGTTCGGTGGGGCAGACAGGGCAGCAACGAGGTGGCCGAAAAGGAGCAGAAAAGCAGAGGAGGAGGTGGCGGCGGTGCCGGGAGAAACGGAGGAGGAGGCGGATTTAGCTAAGCCTGCACGAGCCCGCCATCATCCCTTGTCGAGGCTCGGGGGAGCGCGCCCAGGACACTGTGGACATTGTAGTGAGTCCGGAGCTGAGTCCAGAGGTCAGGGCTTTGTGCGGAAGCTGGGGGAAGCAGAAAGCTGGGGGCTGTTTGCCCAGTTTAGCGCACCCTCCTTGTATGCCCTACTACATAGTATTACTACATGGGTGCGGGAGCCCTGTACTCTTTGTTTGCCACTTGCCGCTTGTTTGCCGTTTGCCCTGAGCCAGAAAATCACCGGAGGATCAGCTTGGGGGAGCGAGACCACAACCCCCAGGCTGCAACGTGAGGCGCACCAGGAGGTGCGTCACCGCCAGCGCCGGAGGCGCTTCAAATCCCGGGCAGGGCTCACGCAGCACGGGACGCGCGTGGCGAAGCCTGGGCAAGGCGGGCCCGTCTGCGCCCGTCGGCGACCGGAAGAGGCTGGGCTGGGCCACCCCTCTTGACTGGTCCAAAGGAATCTCAATAAAACACTGGTAAGGACTATCTTTGACAGCATTGCCATAATTGTGTCTTTCCCTGAGGAAGATGGGTAAGAGGAAACAACCACAATCCCTGGGGAAGTCACAGTCTGCCAATACGCCCATAACTAAATATTTAAAGTCAGCAGTGGGAATGATAGATAGTGAAATTGTCCTTGTAACGGAACAGTTGGCTGCAACTAAAACTGCACTAGATGCTGCCTTAATGGTACCGGAACTAGAGGCCAGACAAGAGTTACTGTTACTTGAAGCAATTGAGAAGGTATCTGAGACAGAGACAGTACCATCTGGAAACAATATAAGTATAAGTAAAAGGTTCATGACAAACAGAAAGGATAATCCATCTATCTCAACATCGCCACTGGAGATCTCAGAACTATCTGATAATTCAACGTCAGTCTCCCCACCAGCGAAAAAGTTAAACAACTGTTAAAAATGAAGAATAGTACCGAAGAAGCTACTGCGACAAAGCCGAGGATAAAGCAGAAGTTAAAGAAAGGGGGCAAACCTGTCGGAATGACGAAAGGAGAAACTTCCGTGACTGATAGTCAACAAGGGTTGCATAACTTTGAGACATTATTTAAAAAGGTACACTCAAAATTGGACTGTATTGAACGTCGTGTTATGTCCGAGATAAAATTGGTCCAAAAAGATGTAACTTTTTAATTGAGTTGGTGTCGGGACTTTTTTCTTCCAAAACTTCTAGTATTTCCACCGTAGCTGAAAATTTATTAATTAGGCCAAAGGAGGGCGACAGCATTAGAATCATATCTGAAATCAAACAAGGAAAGGACTGTACCAAGCCTGAATTAGGGGATAGTATCCCATCTATACAAAGCCGAAGGCCGGATATAGAACAAAAAACACTACCTAGCGTATTGATAGAAACTAATAAGTTGGAGAAATCAAATAAGTCCATGTTATCTGGCAACACTATAGATGAGCCTCTACACCTTCCACCTCAGGCGACACCTTATGTTATCGTTCTTAAAAATGTGCCCCGGTTAAAAAATAAGTCCTATGAACCATATGAGAAATTAAAAAATCAAGTGACACATTGGTTGAATGTAAACACGAATGTCGACACTAACGTATTACAACGAAATATCATAATGTTAAGGAGAGTGAGCTGGGTGGGCAGCTCCAGAAAACATAGTGCAGGAGATTGTGTGGTGGTGAACTTCCGTAGTAAAGAACTGGTACAAGAACTGATGGGGATATTTATAAATAAAACCATGGAAATGAATTCAGATACGATTGAATATATAACTGCTGTCCCATTGGGCTACTTTTATAGGCCAAATGAGGTATACCCGAAGGTAAATGGCCCCACTTTTCGTAGATCGATTTTAAATATTCCTACATATAATAGGTATGAATTACTCAGATCATGCAGTGAGATTGATTGACATAGGGAAAATATAGAAATTGTCTCGGACAGAATACAAGATGATATTCCACCTGTATATGAGCTTGTAGTTAATGGAAATGTAAATAAGTTGAAGGACTGCCTGAGTGCGCAAAAATTTACTGAGGATCGTTATGATATGGTAGACCCTGATACAGATAATGCTTCAAACTATATTGCTAACAAGCTAGATGGTATTTTATGCACACAAACATCAATTGAGCACCAACATAAACACCTAGATAACACTAGTGGTATTCCCATCAGTGATATGGAAGCTGTGGCCGTATACTGTTCAACTACTCAAGCCTATAGGCCCTTGACTTTCATGTCTTGGAATATCTCAGGAATCAAGAACAAGATAAATAATGATGCATGGTGTAAATTGATAGAGAGGTATTTTATAATTATGATTCAGGAAACATGGAACACAGAGCCCTTCTTTATAAATGGTTTTAAAGTAATTTGCACTAACGCAATTCCCTCTAGAAGAGGAAGACCAAAAGGAGGTTTAGCAACATTAATAGCGGTTACTGCGCCCCTGATAGTGAAAGATGTCAATATTAACTCACAATTTTATCAATTGATACAGTTGTATACGGAAGGGAAACAAACAATTATTTTGATTAATTTTTACAATAATATTTTTGATAGCACTAAATCAAGGGTAATTAAAGATTTAGAGGTTGATCTAGAGAACTTTGTAAGGGAACTGGGAGGGGAGTATATAGTTATGTGGGGGGTGATTTTAACTGCGAAGTTTGTGGTATTCCAGTGGGAGAACAATGTGGACTTAGAGATAGTTTTGGGGACCGAATTTCACATTTTCCACACGATACATACGGTGAAGCAATAAATAAAATTATTTTTAAATATAATCTAGTAATTCTGGAACCAGAAAATTCAGAGGGTGAAACCGCGATCTCCACCTATGTAGGTGGGAGAGGTTCATCCAATATTGATCATTTTATTATATCAGGAAAGTGTATAGATCTGGTGGAAAAAATTAAAATTAGCGAAAATTTGCTTAGCGACCATCACCCCCTTATACTGGGGCTTATTTTTGACCTGGGACATCAACTAAGGGGTAAGAATACTTATACTGACATAAAACTGCAAGGAAATAATGGAGTATCCATTAAATGGTCAGGCGTCGACCCAACTTTCTTTTTGGATAACTTAAAGAGGAAAAATCAAAATGATATTGATATCTGTTTGAATAGCTCTTCTACAGACTTGCTAATTGTAAACGCTTTCCATAATATCACCACTGAAATAGCGAGTGATTTAACTTGCAAAAAAAGAATATGAAACATGATAATAACCCTAGATGGTTTAATAAAGAATGCTCTAGGCTAAATAGGGATCTAAAAACAGCTCTCAAATTAAAACCAAGAGACTGTGCTAAAATAAGCACCCTGAGGAAGGAGTATAAAATAGTACTAAAACGAAGGAAAAGCTGAAATTCAAGAGGATGCTTGGGCAAGTTTAATTCAGGCAGCAGAAACTAGAAATGCAACACTATTCTGGCGTACCATTGATCACCCCTTCTTTAAAGATATCTCAACCCCGAAAATTGAAATTGCGGTCCCCCCACAGGATTGGATCACACACTTTGAGTCTATTTTTAATCCAGGTGCCCTTAGGGCTACCACAACACAAAATAGAAATTTTATATTAGTTGAACCTGTAAAATCACAGCCAATTACGCCAGTAGAAATTAAAACTGCCCTCTTAAAGAGCGCTAGCAGGAAAGCCGCAGGACCTGATGGGGTACCCATCGATGTTTTTAAAAGCGATATGGATTTTTGGACCCCTATTTTATTAAAGGTTCTTAATGCAGCAATAGGGGAGTTTTACCTGCATCGTGGTCACAAAGTATTATCGTACCTATTTTTAAAAAGGGTAATAGAGGGATGGCGAACTGCTACCGTCCCATATCTCTTCTGGACTCAACCTCTAAATTAATGGGAAGAATTCTCCTGGGGAGGTTAGAAGAATGGGTTAATGAGAAAAACATCCTCTCAGAAGCCCAGTTTGGGTTCAGACGAGGTATCGGAACGGTAGAACAATGCTTAAATTTGGAACTCCTAATAGGAAAATATACACTGGCTAAGGAGGGGGTTCTACATCTATGCTTCGTAGACCTCACCAGTGCATTTGATTTTGTCAATCATGCCAAATTGTGGCAAACCTTAAAAGAGTTAGGAGCACCAAATGACATTATTATATACTTATCCCAAATCTATACCTTTTTAACTTCAAGAGTTCGTTTTGGAATGAGGGGCGAATGTACACAGGATTTTATGGTTACAAGAGGTGTACGCCAAGGTTGTGTATTGGCACCTTTGCTGTTCTCACTATATATTAATAATGTGGATCTCTTTTTGCAAAAGCAAAATGTAGATTGCCCAAAAGTAGGCAGACGCACAACTCCGGTTTTACTCTACGCGGATGACGCTGTCCTTTTATCAAGGACAGCGAATGGATTACAATGTCTAATCGAGAAATTTACTCAGTACATGTCAGAAAAGGATTTAAAGTTAAATCTTACCAAAACTTTTGTTATGACATGTGGAAAGACTAAATTGAAGCTTAGACAACATAATGTGGGAGGTGTAATCTTAGGTAGAGTGCCAACCTTTGCTTACCTGGGCTTACTTTTTAATAGAAAGGGCAGCTGGAAACCTCACATTGATTCATGTAACCTGAAATTTTTAAGAATTGCTGAGGGAATCTTTAGATTCTCAGCCAAAATGGGAAACAAGCCTGTGAGGGAGATACTTACTTTATATAGAACTAAGTGTGTCACTGGTGCTTGTTATGGGGCTGCAATATGGGGGAGAGCAAATACCATATCCCTACAAATACAAGAAAACACATTTTTAAAAAGAGTACTGGCAGTACCAAACTCCACAGCCAATTACATTGTACATAAAGAATTGGCTGTATCATACATAAATGATACCATCGGAACAGCGGGTCTTACATTCTGGCGAGGGTTGTGGGTAAAAGAAGAGACAAAATTTACCACGGATATAATAAAGGACTGCCTGGCCCTTGATCACTGGAAAAAAATTCCATGGCTTGAGTATATCCAAAAGTTACTGTTAGATTGCAGGATAGACTTTGATAAAAGGGATCCGGCATCCATACAAGACATCAGTAAAAATGAGTTGAAGTCAAGATATATCTCGGCCATGGACTGTGTTAGAACCAATGAAGTTAAAGATAAACATAGTGTTACCACCTATTGTCAAATCCCTTCTGTGCTGGGTATACAGACATACCTTACAATGATAGGAAATACCCAACACAGATTTTATTTAACACGGTTAAGATTTGGCATAATACACTATATAACTGCTTTTCGTGACAAGGAAAAGGGTCCTTATAATCTACCAAATTGCCCATGTAATGGAAAAACCCCACAGTCCACACTACATTTTATATTGTTCTGTACTTTGTACAGCGATATTCGGAAATCTGTTTTAAAACCTCTTTTTTTAACAAATAGGTTGTATAATTATAAAAATGCTTTTAACTTTTTATGTAGCTTGGACAACATGAAGATTATGTGCACTGTTGTTCGTTTTATATTAAGGGCAGTCAGGAGAAGAAAGGAATTAGCACATTTAGATGTGCTATTATATGAGAAAAGTGACTATATTAACTAGTTGTGTTATAAAACATGCGCAGACATTTAATATTTAAATTGTTTTTTTTTTATTTGTTTTTTTTTATATGCACATTATGTTTGTGTGTCGCATAAAGACAATTTTACCCTGGATTTATTGCATCCCTGTTTAAACGGGAACGTACTCAACTAGATTGAATGAATTCAGTAAAATATACACTTTTCATATTTGCCCTTATTAATGCACTGCGTACTGACTAGTCCATAGAATAAAACGTATTGATCGCTGTACTTAAATAATGTTTTGGTAGAATGTATTTTGTAGTATGTATATTGATATGAAATTATTGTATGGTACTAGTCCTTGCTTCTGACCCTAAATGTATTTTGACTATGGATCCCCTGGAATTTCTATGAAAAATTAACTGTAAATGATTTGAACTTTTAAACTTGTAAATTGGACCCTTGATCAATTTTATTACTGTTCTTACAAGTATGCTTTTATGGATGTACATTTTACACCGAATAAAGCTGGCTTTGAATTGAATTGAACATACAATAACACTTAAGAGGATATAACACAGTGCTACTAGTCGCTCAGTGATTCGTGCTCACTTTGTCTCTGAGAGAGAAACACAGACTAAACGATGGGGACGTTTTCCAATAAGTACTTATTGAACCAGCGTCATTCTAGTGTAAAATAGATGTGCTGACACAATCATTAGGCAGTAACAGAAATAGATGATTATAAGCACTAACAGAGTAAAAGGATGGCAGATTTCTACCATAGTGCTAAAACAATAAATACAGGCAAGTATAAAAATACATGACAGTAATAAAAGCGTACTCCTACGATGCGACCCTAACTAGATGTACCTAAGTGTACCTAGCATGTAAGTAGGTGTGGAAGCCAAGAATCCCTCTAGGATAAAGTCAACCCCATTACCTGAAGTGAGAGACTGTGGGACCCTGTTCTGGTCTCGAGGTGGACACCCCACAAGGGATGTCAGACCACTGCGAGCTGGAGTATCTGCATTTAGGAGCCTCAGCGTCTCGCGTCAGTGTGTCGGCATGGAAGTCCTTTTCTCCTCTCTCTACCTTAACAAGAGATGGTGTATATATACCCAAAAGTGATACCCCCTGGGGATATACCTCGCTGTGTCATGTCGAACTAGGATGACGGAAGAATGACCCTTGTACATAGTTTTTACGCAGGAGATGTTCAGCCTGCTGTCCAGCTGTGATTCCAAGAATCCTCATGCATAATGAGTGAGGCTTAGGCCTTTCGGAGAAAACCCCAGGTCCTCTAGTCATTACCTCAATTAAGTAAAAGGTCAGTCTTAAGAACGGTTATATAGTGCAATATGAGGGCAATGTAGGTGAAAGGTGCAATTAGTACCTGAGCAGATATTGGGGTACCTATATGGAATATAACAATCCTAGGAGAGGAGTCTGCTAATCCTCAAGGTAACTAGAGAACGTTAGATTTTCCCAAAATAGGTCTCACTATCCCCAAAACTCTGTGGCAATTCAAAGTATTCAAGCGGATCCTCTCAGATAAGGACTAAGGCAGATCTGGTACAGTCTTGCTGTGGGCAAGACAGGAATCAGTCTTTATCGAATGGAAGCCCCCAACAGAACATTGACTTTAACAATAAGGGATCACACCCTCCCCTGTCGGCTGGTTTGCCTCCCTCTGGGGGCTGATAGTTTCCTTTTTTACCAGTGACATTACTTGCTGTACCTCTTCATCAATATCTGATAGTCAAAGACATGATCATACTTTATTGACATGAAGACTCTTTAAATAAGCATTGGCATAGCCAATAGGTCTTGCCTCTGGGACCTTATAAGTGTTTAGCCAGAGCTATTGGCTTTGCCAATGTCTTTAAGCTATGTTGTAGATTAGTGTGGCTGGTGTGATGCATGTTGAAACGTTATAATAAAAAAGTGTTATAAGCATTTTTGTTACCTTATATATAACTAAGAAGGCATTATGTACAACTCCACAACCCTATTAAAAAAAGAATTAACATAAAAAATGTCTTCTAGTTTTTTTGTCCTTGCAATGCTGGCAACTTCTTCTTGACTGTTCTAATGCTGGTTTGTTGTAGTTTTTTTTTGTTATGGGGGCACATAAACAACAGGAGGGTGGAGGTTGGGAAATAGTACCTGAATTACAACACTAGCAGCGGCAGACATTAGGGGAGAATCAACAGATGCCAGATTCCGAGGGCAGACTGAGGTGGTCCCAAGTGATGCTGAGGTGGTGGTGTGCTGGTGCAGAGGTGATGCTCAGGTGATGCTGAGTGGTACTGATGTGGTGCTGAGTGATGCTGTTGTGCTGAGTCATGCTGAGGTGGTGGTGTTGCACTGGTGTCCAGGTGGTGCCGAGTGATGCTCAGTTGGTGCTGTGCCGAGGTGATGCTGCACTGTTGCTGAGGTAGTGAGGCTGAATTGCTGCCGAGGTGTAGCTGCACTGGTGCTGAGGTGGGGCTGCGTTGGGGCTGCGGTGGGACTGTGCTGGTGGTGGTGCACTGATGCGGAGGTGGTGCTATGCTGATGCTGAGATGGTGCTCTGCTGATGTTGCGGTTGACCTGTGTTGATGCTGAGGTGGTGCTGCACTGGTGGTGCACTGATGAGGAGGTGGTGCTGTATTGATGCAGAGATGGTCCTGTGCTGATGCTGAGGTGGTGCTGTGGTGGTGCTCAGGTGATGCTGAGTGACAATGAGATGGTGCTGAGTGATGTTGAGGTGGTGCTGAGTGAGGCTGAGATGGTGGCGCTGGTGCTCAGGTGTTACTGAGCTGCAGAGTGAAGCTGTATTGGTGCAGAGGTGGGGTTGCACTGGTGCTGAGGTGGGGCTGCGCTGGTGCTGAGGTGGGGCTGCGCTGGTGCTGAGGTGGGGCTGCGCTAGTGGTGGTGGACGAATGTATGACAGTACAACGCGATCATTTTGATCGCGGTACTTTACATCGCGGTTTTTACAACGCAAGTCGTTACAACGACTTGCGTTGGAGGGCGCTGGATTGAGGATTAATATGATTTTCTATTCCAACTCCAGCCCACGTAACAGTAGGGAAGGTGTTGGAATAGAAAATCACACTATTCCTTAACCTAGAGCGCCATCCAGCGCAAGTCATTGTAATGACTTGCGTTGTAATGGCTGCGTGGTAAAGGTCGTGCGGTGTAAACACCGCGTTGTAAACGACGTTTCCCGTGGTGGACTGATGCGGATGTGGTGCTGTGCTGAGATGGTGCTGTGCTGATGCTGGGGTGGTGCTGTGCTGGTGCTGAGGTGATGCTGCAATGGTGCGGAGGTGTTGCTGAGTTGGTGCTGCAATGGTGGTGGTGCACTGATGAGGCGGTGGGTCTATGCAGAGATGGAGCTGTGCTGCTCCTGAGGTGGTGCTGATGCTGAGGTAGTGCTGTGCTGATGCTGAGGTGGTGCTGTGCTGATGGTGGTGCACTGATGAGGACGTGGTGTTGTGCGGAGGTGGTGCTGTGCTGACACTGAGGTGGTGCTCAGGTGGTGCTGAGTGATGCTGAGGTTGTTCTAAGTGATGCTGATGCCTGAAATTAAATGCTGACAAATCAGAAATACTGCTCTTTGGCAACGCACCTTCAGTCTGGGACACAACTTGGTGGCCCCAGCCATTGGACACTGCCCCGTGCCTAAACGTGTGGTAAAAAATCTGGGAATCCTGATAGATAATGCACTAAACATGCAGGACCAATTCCTAACTCTCTGTGGTAAAGGTTTTGCCACGCTAAAACTACTAGGGAGACTTTTTATGTGGATCCCTTTGAACTGGAGGAAAACCATTACTCAGGCCCTACTGACCAGCAATCTGGACTACGGGAATGCACTTTATGTTGGCATGGCTGACTATCTTTTTTCCTCCGTCTACAGGTTGTTCAGAATGCTGCAGCCAAACTGGTTCGCAACAAAACCAAGTACAGTTCGGCCTCAGCCTGTCTGAAAGATTTATATTGGCTGCCTATCCGACAAAGAGCCAAGTTTAAGCTCTTATACTATGCGCACAGAGCATTGTATAAACTTGGCCCCAGAATACTGCAGGACAAACTGGTATTCTATGTTCCCTCTCGCGACCTTAGGTCTGGCAGCCACGCTCTAGCCAAAACGCCACACATCAAAAGAGTCAGAGCGGGGGGTTGCTCTTTTACCTACCTGGCAGCTACCCACTGGAACAACCTCCCATTAGAGCTTTGTCTCAATAAAGATCACATGAGTTTTAGAAGGAAGCTGAAGATGTGGTTCTTTTCAGACTCAAGCAGTGATACCCTCGGATCATGGCTCCAACCCCGATGTACTTATCATATATACCATTACACTCTAAACAGTTTTCCGTCTATCCTATCGCCGTGATGTCCCTTGGGATGAATGTTGCGCTTTACAAATACAAATGCTAAGTGATGCTGAGGTGGCGATGCACTGGTGCTCAGGTGGTGCTGAGTGATGCTGAGTAGGTGCTATGCGGAGGTGATGCTGCGGTGATGCGGAGGTGGTGCTGCGCTGATGCTGAAGTGGTGCTGAGTTGCTGCTGATGTGGGGCTGAGCTGGTGCTGCCTTGGGGGCTAAGCTGGTGGTGTGCACTGATGTGGGGGTGGTGCGGATGCTGAGATGGTGCTGTGTTGATGTGGTGCTGAGGTGGTGTTGAACTGGTGGTGGTGCACTGATGAGGAGGTGGTGCTGTTCTGATGATGAGATGGTGCTGTGCTGATGCTGAGGAAGTCCTGCGGTAGTGCTGTGCTGACGCTGAGATGGTGCTGCGCTGATGCTGTGCCTAGGTGGTGCTGCACTGGTGCTGTAGTGGTGCTGAGTGATACTGAGGTGGTGCTGAGGTGGTGCGGAGGTGCTGCTCAGGTGGTGCTGAGTGATACGGAGGTGATGCTGAGGCAGTGCTGAGTGATGCTGAGGTGGTGCTCAGGTGATGCTGTGCTGGTGCTTAGGTGGTGCGGAGTGGTGCTGCACTGGTGCCGAGATGGTGGTCCGCTAATGCTGAAGTGGTGCTCAGGTGGTGCTGCACTGATGCTGTGGTGGGGCTGCGCTGGTGCTGAGTTGGTGCTGCACTGATGTGGAGGTGGTGCAGTGCTGATGCTGAGGTGGTGCTGTGGTGGTGCTGAGTGATGCTGAGGATATCCTGCGCTGGTGCTGAGGTTATGCTGAGTGATGCTGTGGTGGCATTGAGTGATGATGTGGTGGTGATGCGCTGATGCGGAGGTGGTGATGCTGTACTGATGCTGAGGTAGTGCTAAGCTGGTATTGAGGTGGTGCTGTACTGAGGTGGTGCTGCGCTGGGCCTGAGTGATGCCGAGGTGGTGCTGTGCTGGTGTTGTGGTGGTGCTCAGGTGCTGCTGAGTGATGCTCAGGTGGTGCTGTGGAAGTGGTGCTGAGTGACACTGACTGATGCTGAAGTGGTGCTGTGCTGATGCTGAGGTGGTGTTGCACTGTCTATTTGTAGGATATATTGTTAAGAAACTTCATATTACATGCCACGTTTGGAGAGCACGAAGAGGCATCCCTTGTTATCAGTTTTATTTCACCAACAATTGAAACCTAAAAGACAACAACAAAAGTTAAAAGCTCGCAACTTAAAGCTGCTTCCATTTTCATAAAACAAAGCAATAACAGCATGTTTACCTCTTTAATCATATCCAAATAATCATGCTATTAAAAGCACAAAGTAAATAGGTTGATCCTACTGTCGGCTGTCTTCTTAAACTACACTTCCATTAAGTAAGTATATTATTTAAGGATTGGATATTTGAGCTAATGAAACCAAAAATGTTGTAGGATGAAAAACATAGCCTCCGGCTGAAAAAGCGCTTGTGAAACCAAAGGCAGTGGAAAACAAGATAAGGACATGAGTTGTAGCCCTCGGCTGAGCATGCTCAGAAAGCCAAACCAGCTGAGGCAAAAGAGAAGGTAGTGCGCCGAAATTAACATATGGCCGATAGTGAAATGATCCTTGTAACAGGGCCAGTTTCCAAGGTGTGACCAAAACTGCAAAAGGAGGGACAAATGTAAACTATTCACCAATAAAAACAAACAAATTTCGAAAGGCACATGAAGGAACGAATGAAAACGGATGGGCGTGCTGAAAGCCCATTCAGTAGATACAGCATGTCTCAAGAGACAGCGAATGAGCAGCCTAAGCAAGACCTAAAAAGGAGCATGGAGATAAGATTCAAGATCTCTTTTTTTTCTTTCCTCTGCCTCCTGCACTACTTTTTTTTCCATCTCACATGTCCTTTTTCTTCTGCCCTCTTCATGAGTTGATTGCAGACTCATCCTAATTGAGATAAAGTGTATAGGGGCGGCCCATACTCCCTTGTTGCTGAGGGGCTCACCTGGGTGAGCGTGGTTAGAGGACTTGCACAATTATGGAATTAGTTACACCTACCCAGAGCATAGATAGTGATGTAATTATTTTGTTAATTTTTTTATTCCGGGTGAGAATGGTGATGCTAAAGATTTTTTTCAAAGCTGAAGACATTATGTTTTCATGTTTTCTGTGCCAGAAGAAAAAGACAGAAAAAGTGATGATATCTCTTCACTTTGGGAAAGGGTGAGACATGGCATCTCAAAAAAGCAAATCAAGATGTGTCCCATTTAGAAAAACTGGGGACATGGGAATGAGGGTGATGAGGGAGCTGCCACTTCTTTCTGACGAAATAGTAAGAATTAAATATGTTAAAAGATTATGAGTCAGAATGAAGAGTAAATCTTGACTGTATTAACCCTTAACGCACAGGGCCTAAATTCACCTGTAAAGCATAAGGAGCTCATTAGTTGGCTTCATACAAAGAAGGCTGGCATGATATTGCTACAGGAAACCCACCGCTTAAGAGACTACACCAGAAGGTGTAAATGTAGACACTACCCACAGCAGTTTTATTCAAATGCCTCGACAAAGACTAAAGAAGTTGCCACAATAATTGGTGTTAACACCCCCTTTCAGCTAGATACTATACACAGGGTTACAAATGGGTGAACGGTGGGGGTATGAGGAACCTTTGTAGAACATTGCCAATAATGTTCCCCTCTGATATCCAGATAAATATACAGAAGAATATTTGGGGTTTTATATGGAACCAGCGGCCACCATGAATTGCCAAATCGTTATTAACTAGAATCCCTTCGGAGTATGGTTTGGTTGTCCCTCACATTGACAGATGTATATTAGCTGCCCAGCTAATCCCGGTATTGACGTGTGCTCTCCACACAATGATAAACCCTGGTGTCAAGCGAAGCAGGAGATGAGTGGGTGCCCCTTGTAAAAATTATAATAGCTCCCCTTATAGAATCCAAGGCTTCCCAATGAGGTGGTATCAACTTTGGAGTAACACTTCAACTAAGACAATAAAAATCCACTATTTTGTCAGGGCGCATACTTGTGGAGGGTATTGGAAGCTGAATTTGATTTATTCCCAGACTGATGCCTCACGGTGGGATTAGTAACAAACATGTTGACTGCATAAATTGTGTAATGTTGTTCTTGTATTTATGACAGAATGAACATTTTGCTTGATTACTGTCCTTTACTGTCTAACTTAAAACATTTAAAGATGTTAAAAAAGAGGATTTAATCTGAATACTTTAGTAAGCACATGGGTAAAATCGAAACATTTTAATCAAGGCAAGCACATTGAAAATCTGCTTAGAGCAAATAAAGTGCGTAAGAATGTTTTTTTTACTGATGAATTACATTTCATGCAGTCCTGCCACAAAAACAAAGCTAAATGGGGCAGACTGAGAGCAAGAGAGGAGCAAAAGAAAGAATTGCGACAACGGGGAGCTCTTATGTTATTCAGCACTTGTGCCCTTAGAGTTACTAATGGGCTGTAAAGAGCCATTTGCAAACTTCAATTTATTTTTGTTTCACATGTTTTAGTAACCAGCAGTTCGTGGCTCGCGCCCACATTTTTAGATCTTTTAGCCAGCTCTCTTCATCCATTGGTCTGTTATTGTGTAATTCACATTTTGTTTCCGCCCACTGCAGAATACAGCATGGGGCAATGGGTCAGCCTACTTAAGCCACTGGTTAACTTCACTTTGACTGACTCAACAACACAAACTTTCCCAAACCTACCAGACACCTCTGCTCAGCTGAACTCCTACTCGCCTCCACCTCCTGCATAGGCAGAAGCAGATCCAATGGTCGTGCCTTCTACATCACTCCTAGGCCTGCTCTGTGCGTCAGAACTGCCTACTCAGTCCTTGAATTTTGCAAGAAACTGAAGACTTGGTCCTTCACCTAGCCGCAACCCTGGCTCGGCCCATAGAGTTCCTGCTTCACCGCTAGGATATCCTCCTGGCTGAGTTGTGCGCTATACAAATACAAGTAACATAACGTGCATGCAGACAATCATTCCATGGAGGCTCCTATAGTTTTCAATATGTCATATTTCACCATTTTGATTTTAACCCTCTGGAAATAACCCCCACAATATGCAACTAAATGGGCAGATACAATTGTTATTTTCTTCTGCTCTAAAAACTCCTGCTTAAGGACAAACAGACAATAGGGTGTTTTGGGGTATGCTGGTTTAACATGCCTTGACTCATTTCTACCGGACCTAGCTATAGCTTTACAACCCATGGCACAGTGATGGCAACTGTAGTTATGTCTACAGATGTAGCACAATGAAGGAGGCATATGTTTTACAGCGCTGACTGACCCATGCAGAATTTGGTGAGTTCCAGTGTGCTATACAGGAGGTGGTGGAGGCCATGCCAACTTCTCATCCTCCTTGGCTACAGGCACCAGGTTAATTTCATGAAGTACACAGACCAAACGCCTACAACAGTTACAAAACCCCAAACCTCCTTCTATCCACTTACTATCTGCACTCACAATTGGAGGTTCTTGTAGTTTTCTGCATTGGGACTGGACTGGGTGCCCGTCTGCATTTTGCTGTACAGGAACAAACAGGGAATGTTGTATGAAATGTCGTCTCCCAATGAGCAGCAGGGGGGTAGCCAGCAGGTTAGACTAGGCAGGGAGAGGTGTTGGGAGGAGTCAGGCAGGGCCTCTCCACTCACTTTCCAAGGTGCTGTGGTGTGCTGTTTCTTAGTCCGTGAATTCAGTTCGGGGCTAGACTCCTAACTAGCGACTGTTATGACTCTGAGAACAACAATAGAAAGGAAATAAAGACTGGCCTGAATCTCTGACAGGAGATGCTGATCAGGAAGCTACACTCTTGCAAAAATACAAGAATATAAATGCTCACTTTGAGACATGGGAAGGAAAAGCCAGGCCTCCGAGCATACGGAAGTGACATTGACACAGGAATGCTTGTGTTTTCTTTTCACTATATTAATGTTTGAGCAGGGCAGCTAAGCTTGAGGGGCAACAACTGCAGCAGGGGCCGGCAGAGGCACTGGCACAGAGTTACTGGGAAATAATTGACTTTGACTCTAATATCCTCAAGGCTAAAAGCTCAAAACAAAATCATCGACTTGCACATTGCAGTTTTTTTCTTGGAGCGCATAGTTCCCAGCTCCTTCTGCACATTTGCCAATTTCCTTCCCAAGTCTAAGCATGACTGCGAGATTCACGTTGTCCAGGTGCAGAGTTATTGGGACTTTGCAACATGGTAGATCAAGTTCAGTTCCAGCTGTGCAAGATCAATAGAAAGAACTGCTAATTGTGAATGTGCAGCTATACCATGGTCACCAAGGACCTAATACCAACATCATCAAATGCAGAGACTCCAGCACGAAGGTGAAGCGACACAGACTGGCTTCACGGCCAACGAAATAAAAGGTGGAAGGAGAGCAAAGTTAGGTGCAACCTTTAATGTACCCTAAGTCAGCTCCCTTCCAACTAACTCTGCCGACATGTCTTTTTGAGCAAAGGAGGTGCCCAGCTGTATGGCGTGTAGGTATTGTATGTTCAGGTAGTTCAGATTTGTCCCAAGGTCACAATGAGTGTCCAGCTCCAGACCGTGAAGCTGAACTGTGAAAATGTTTTATGAATAGCTGTTGCTGCGCCAACCTAGTATGGTCGAAACTCTGATACGTTCCAGGAACTATCAAAGTCTTAAGGTCAGATTCACAAGAGTAAATGTGGTGGTAAACATAGGTTTATGACCAATTCTACCCTTTGCAAGTCTACCAGGAATCCACACAGGGATGCCTGGCAGGCATAAATGGTTTTACAAGGGTGGAGGCATAGTACCAGCATTGGCAACCTGCCCCACCCCTCGAACGTAACATGCATGCTCATAAATAAACACACAACACATTTCTTGTTTGGGTAAAATTGCTGCAGGTTTATTACATACACCGTTATGTAATATGGTGGGTTATCTTACGGGCGATCCAAGGGCAGGCAACCGTCTGGGCCGCCTGCCCGCCTGATGAGCCAAGCAGCACTGGGGCGAACCCCATCTGCGTTGCCACTTCTGGTGATCCTCTTCCCGGATCACGTGACACATGGTCCCTTATTACTCACGCCCCTTTCAGGGCGGAGCGTAGCATAGCAAACCCCCGGTTGTTCAGGCCCACAACCGCCCGAAGGACTAACGGGCGCCGACACGGTTTTCCAGGAACCTCCCATGAGGCTCCTAGGATTTGGCTCTGGCACCCACCATGGTGCCGCGCAGAGGTACCCTTCTGTACCCCTCTGCTTCCAGATCGCCCTGTAACTCCGCCACAGCTCTGGAGGTGGCCACCGTCGCCGCCAGAGCCCCCACCAAAACAGCTCCTTTCTCACCTGCAACCTCTCATTTCCAGGCCTCCTGCAAAGCTAGGGAAGAGATCCCTCCCACTGGTGATAGATGAGCCCCATCTATATCACAATAGCCCTTGCCGATAGCCTGGATCAGCTAGTGTCTAATGCAACACAAAGGCCCTTCTGCCCAGTGAATTTGTGCCAAGAACTATCCACTCTCCTGTGGGAAATTTCCACTACTTCACATAACTCAGCCCCATGCCACTCTGGGCGGGGCAGATCAGATTCCCTGGCTCACATTGCCCCATGGATTTGCTGAGCTCACCTAGCTGCCGTCCTACTAGGACGGTGTGTCTAGCACACCTGAGTCCCACTTAAGGGACAGCTGCCCGCTTGTTGGGAGACCGCTCCCACACCCACCTGCCTACTTTTGGCTATTCGGGCGAGAAGGATTATACTTTAACCTTTGCACCGTCCATTTGCTTTCTAACTCATGACGCACAGGGATGTCCATAACTAGACGAGTGTGACAATGAGCCAGGGTGCCCTCCTGCCCTTGCCGTGCATCCCTTATTTCTTATGGAAATTTCGCCAGCTCAGCTCCCTTCGTGGTGAACCCCCCTAGGGATACCAGCTAGAGAATCCGTCTGATTAATGCAGTGCGCACTGGCTGCCATATGGTGCCCAACCTTAGGATTGACTAAGTCCTACTTTGCCCTTCATCCCAGAATATTCCCGAATAGGGGGAGTTCCCACTGCTCGCCTTGCCTTTTGTGCTTGGCACCTTGTTCCCCCCTTTCTTGGGGACGCAGCACAATGTGGTAGCTGACAGCACCCCCGCCCAGTGAGGCTAATATAGCTAACCGGGCAGGGCATTTGACCTTAACTGCAGGAAAAGTCGCCAGGCTAGAACCCTCCCTGCGAGAGCCCCCGAATAGGGGGCAGGGGCGTTCACACTGCCCACCCCAGGGCAGCCCCAGCAGTGGAAAATTACCTGCTCAGTTAAATTTTACTTTTTGTTGATCACTGGACATGCCAAATGTTCTTTTACATAGTAGCCTTTTGTGCTTGACCCCTTGTGTCCCCATTACTTGGGACGGCAGCCCACTGTTGGCTGACAGCGTCACCACCCAGCGTGGCATCTCTTACTGACCGGGCGGGCGTTTGCGCCTAACTGCAGGATCATAGTCAACTGCCCTTGGTTCTGGGGTGCACTTATTTCGCCCCGTTGCCCAGACGTATGCACAAACCCCTTTGCTTGCTACCCTGGTGAACACCTTAATGGTATCAAAGCTGGTTTGAAACAATGTATGTCTTGCGCCCACTACTGGAGACACCTCACCCTTTCGTGCAATTACAACTTACGCAGCGCACCCCGCTTGCCCAACTGTCGTCGGATCACAGATGCACAGTACCTACTGCGCATCTCCGACCCTGGATGCTTTAAACCTGCCACAGTGACGGAAACCAAGCTTCCCAGTTCCCTGTTTAGCTGCAGTACACCTTCAGTGGGTCCGCTAGGAGATACCACAAACAGACACACCTATATGTATTGTGCCCACTATTGGAGACAACTCACCCCTTCGTGGATTGACAACTACACAGGTGCCTACCCAAGTCACCCAACAGACAAGTTGGCCCTGACTAGCTTGTGTTCTGGTGCCAGGTTTGGGAAGAGCCTTGCCTTCACTAGCTGCCCCCCTGGGAAACACAAAGACAGTGCTCTGGCCGCAGCACAGCGATGCCCTCGTGTAGCATCGAACCCCTGGTCAAATAAGAGTGACAACTCCAACTTACTTAAGACTACACCATGACCATGGGTGGAGTTTAGCTCTTCCCCAGACTTCTGCTAGCGTAACCCACGGTCACGCCTCCTGTTCAGTTCACTTTAGTAATTCATGGCACTGGCCCCCAAGGGCCTGATACCTTAACCAATCGGCTTGGTGTGGATGGGTGCTAACATTACCTAACTTACGTGCCATCCCTTTGACAGTCATTCCTGACAAGATGTGCCAATGCAGGTAGAAGCAGGAGTTATCCAGCCCGCCTTACTTCCTGTCCCAGTTGTCTGAGTAAATTAGTGAAAGATGCACGTTTGAACTGGCAGCTGATGCTGTTACTTACGCCTGCAAATGCCCTGCTCAGAGCAGCCCGCTCGACAATGGCTTCCCTTGAAAGGCGGTGCCAACAGACCTCCAAGCACTTAAGGCGGTCCCTCTGAGTAGGGCTCTAATCTAACAGCTGCCCTTGCATCGGATACCGCCTCTGGCTGCAAGCCGCTCAGTGCTACTGATGCCTGGCAGTCATATTCAACCTTGATATCCTTACAGCCTAGCAACCCTCACCGCTGCCAAATGCCTTGGTGTGAGAACGTCCACTGGTCGTACTAGTCAATACATCTATTATTTGACTTGATAATACTGTGCATATGAATAAAACTATGCACTAGCAGCTGAAAATTTCACACGTTAGTAAATGTGAAACCTTTGGATTTGCCCCTCGATTAAGCCAGTCACCACCCGAGGTGAAGTCTAGCCCTCCTGAACTTCTGCTAGTATGCCATGGAGCAGACAAGACCGTGGGAACAGGAGGGGACAATATGTATCAATCCCTGCCCTTTTATTGAATACTGGGAATGCCAAATGTTCCTTAATACATTGTAGCCTGTTTGTGCTTTGACTTTGACTTCACTGCTCCAACCCAGTTTGACCTCAAAACTTTGGAACAACCTTCGCAGTAACCTGCCCTTTCGTGGAACATACCTTTAATGGTACATGACCTTCTACAAGCACCGCCCAGAAATCCCCTCTGACCTGCCCGAGCCTGCGGCCGTTCTGCTGACTGGGGGAGGGAGTGCTACTAACCTTCAAGTCCTCAGGAAGCTCCCTCACTGCTGCAAGTGCCCCAAAGCATTTGTTTTAAAACATTTAATGGGTAACAACCCGCTTTGCGCCCACCTTACTGTGCCAGGCTGTGAGCAATTAGGTACCCCACATATCTCTTCCCTATGAAAAGATGGGGGCGGAGAAATGATGACCAACTGCGTGGTCACCCGCGACACCAATTGGGTGATAGCCTGCCGACCCATCCGTCATCTGCACTGACAGCTGCTGTGCCGCCATGCTGGCGTCCCTCACCCAGCATATGTATCCCATACCGACTTTGCTAAGGTATCCCAGCGTGCCACTGGCACTTTCTTGCGAGCAAAATCAAACACTGAAGGTGAGGGAGACATATCGGTATCAGTAATAACCCCCATTAGACCAACGAGAAACTCTAAGACCACCAAGGTTTAAGGCTGCATTTGTGCGCATTACCGGGCTTAGAGGCGCCTTGAGCGATGTACACATGTTACATAGACTCGAGTGGCACAAGGACCTTATCGGCCACGCAGCGAAGTCTTCACTCAATGCAATAAAACAAAACCAATTGCACCAGCGCACGGCCCCCACAGCGCCCCCCAGGCGCCAACGAGACAAGCCAAAGTTTGTACTGAGCATCCCCACTCCAAGGAAAGGCACCACAACCAACACGCTGCGCAGGTCACTCACAAAGGCACCACTGTAAGGACCCCACCTTAACGGCCCCTACATGAACCTGGAGTGCACCCTGTGACTGATGCAGGCTGAAAAGACTGCCCGTCGCCCATACACTGTTATTACATAAAGAACGAACACTGGTGGGCCTGGAGCGATACCCGAAGTTTACAGCTGCCAGTCCGCGGTGACCTCAAACACCTCACCTGTGTGCTATTAAAATTAAATCTTTTGCCCAAACACAGTGGTATAATCCTGTGACAACAAATGACTATAAACAGAACGCTTTATCGCCCTTATGCAGGAACTAGGGCTGTTCCACCTAGCAAGGACGCTGCGCCCCTATAATCCGGCAGCCAAGGCGTGCCCGTGAACCACCGAACCTATCCTGTGACGCTGCATGCTCTGCGCTATCCCGTACCTGAGAAACGCAAGTGCCCCAGTTAAATTCCATCCGTATGAGGGAAAACATACAATTGACACGTGAATAGCAGTTTAGCCACCAGAGCCAAACGCGAACAGGCTGTTAGGGAAAAGCAAAAGCAAAATGATGCTCGGAACCAGTTTGAGCCAGGCACCCGCAAGCAGCACGCTGGCCAGGGCTGTTTTATGGCAGCAGGCACAGATCCTCCGGGCCCCTGCCACCATCACTGGCATTGATAATTACATGACGGTGCCGAGTATCGGAAACCACCCGGTCGAATCTATCAATTAATACCGGATAATGATTACCTGCAGATTAGTGTTCCAGATGTGCATAAATCCAGCTGCACCATGTACTCTCCTGACAGCACCCCCGCACGGCATCCCCCGCGCTAGACATGGCGGAGGCTGATAAGACCTGGCACATACTGAACACAATATGCAAGTAAAACGGCAATGCACCATCGCCCATCGGTCCTCTCTCCCCGCCGACTCCGATCGCCAAGCCTACCCGATCATATTACCCCAGCACCACCCGTCAACCCAAAACATTGGCAAGTGGTGGGGAGAACCCACAGCCCTGGCGTTATTAACAACAAGCTCTAACCCACTGAGATAACCATAGACTAACGGATTGAAAACAACCTCCGGCGTTGGGGTCAGGCCGTAACCACTGACACTGCAGGGATTCTCCACCCCTGCACCGCCGACCACCGCTGAGCCGCCCGCTCCTTCAACCTAACCCTAGGTGCCGTCGGAGAGCTCCGTTTGGACAGGCTCGCCAGTTCCGCCGGCCCCCATTACCAGGAGTGCGATACCCTTTACCTAAACCCGCAAGCGATGTGGCCCACTGCCATGCACTGGCAAATCCCTGTCCTTGTAAGAGAACCCATACACAGCCCCTGTGCCTCAGTGCAGGGCTTGGAGACGCCCCAGCATTAAAACCATGTGCAACGAACCGGGGGGTTTCAGGTCAAGCTAACTTCATCCTACGAAGTAAGACCCAACCCACAGCTGTGCCTAATTAACAACAATCCCGCATCAAACAGACACGACTGAAAGACAGCAGGAACCTCGCACTCCCTGCCTGCGCCCGCAGATAAGCACCACAGTAAAATTCAATGGCCTGAACGGGGCGTGGAGATAGTTACTTTGACAGCCTATTATTAATGCGATTTTATACAGCGATTTACATGACCGCCTTACATACGGAAACAATCAGCATTGGGTACGGCGGGATACGAGGAGTCCCAGCCTCCCAACAGATTCCTAACAGATTCCAACCGGGTTTACCAGCTCTCCTAGTCGTTAGGCCAAACAAACGGGCAGAGGCAGAGCAGCAGTTTACATTCCTCAAATCAGCTGTATATGTATCCCAGTGAGAAAGTGAACTAAATATAATCCCAAATAACTAGGCTCTGGGTGAGATTCGCGCTCCACTGACCCAGCTCTCAAAACCCCAACTAAATCTCACGGAAAAGGGGGCCCTTGGTGGCCTGCATGAGCTAAGCATGGTGCAGACCGGGGCAAATAGAAATGCCCTCCACCCACCAGCAGTCCTGCCATACCCATGTGGCCAAGCACACCTCAAATTATTCCCAAAACCGTCAACCCTCACGGGGCGCAGGGCAGGAGCTAAGCGCACCCGGGCCCAGCAACCCTACTTTCATTTTAGCTTCCGAAAGTTGGATCACCAATCATTTTGGGACCGGCGAGACCACAAGGGCCGGTAAACGCACCGGATCGGCTAGACCCGCAGATATCGGGTATCAGAGCGCTTTACCTGAGCGCCAGTTTCGTAACAGATGGACACAGTCGTTTTTTGTTAGGCACGCGGAGAATAAGTGATTTGCCCAGAATCACAGGATGTTGAGGGTCCGTGCCGAGACTCGAACCCGGTTCCTCAGCTATGAGGTCGCCCGCTCTAGCGTAAGGCTGTATTCTCTCCAGTCCTAACTACCGGAAGGCAGGTCGATGAAAATGGAGAAGTCCTGGTACCAGGGATCCACAGTACCAGTTGTCTTCTCGAGAGTTCAGGCACTCTGTAATTAAATAAATGTATTGTGTGAGTGCTGAGTATTGCGTTACTCTCGGTTCCATTTAAAAGCCGTGTAGGATCACCCGCACTTTCGCGGCCTCCGAATCCAAGTTTAAAAGCGCAAACCATCACCGCAATCGGAGCGCATCACCAGCGCACCTGCGCGCCACAATGAGGAAAGCTAGCAGGCACCCCGAAGCCCCCAACCAACTCTGCCAAAGCATTGGGCCAACAACACCCCCATGGCCGCGCGACTCTGCCCGAACCTAGCACCATCCCAGCCCCCTGCCTGCCCCTAACGGTAGGTGGGAGCACGAAACCCCCGGGAAAGGTACCATCGCGGCGTCAGCTACCCCCCTCTCCGCGGCAGCCCCCACTTGGGCCGGGACACACCACGTGTGTTACGTCCCTGTTGGCCCTTCTGGCCGATAAGCAACATGGACTCCGGGAAAGCCGAGGATGGAGCCCGGGACCTCACTCTTGCGATGCACGGCTCTGCCTGCTGCTGTATCCCCGCTAGGCTACAATCCGAATAGGAGTTTGCGGGGGGGGGGAATCGCAACCAGGACATGGCAGAAACCACCCCCCCCTCAAGCGGGATGGCTACTGAGCTGCCGCCCAGTTACCTTGTGCGCAGACCAATGTTCCCTCTAATTTTTTTTCTCTGTGTGCGGCAGTGTGAGGTCTCTGTGCGCTCCAGCCACGGCAATGTGCGCCAAGAACCCGACCACGTGTGTGGGTGCAGCAACAGTGGTTTTGTCTCGGGGTTCCTGCTTTATTGTGCAGATAACTGACTTAGGTACTGGAACGAAGGAGGCCTGTTTGATGGGGCAGGCAGAGCCTGACTGGGAACCCAAAGTAGCCTGGCAATTTTACTGCACCGGCTCCCACCCTCCTGTAACAAAACTGGCCCCCACTGCTCCAAAACTGACCCCCACCCTTCCAGCCTCCCAGGCAAACGCCTGATGCCTACTAAGGCCAGTCCAGCCAGGGGATGGCCTTCGTATTGGTGACTGGAGTACAATGGTTGTGTCATGTTCGAAACGAGAAAGTGCAGTGCAGAGCATCTGCAACCACAGCAAAGCTACACTAATATATATTAGAAAACCAGGGCAACCGGCCTCATTCCACAGTGCCAGTGAACCTCTTCTTTCCTAACTAACAACACAGCGGCGGCTCAGGGACATCTTAAGGACTTTGAGCGCCCTAGGCCATACGTATTTTAGGGGCCTCTGTGCGGATCAGCTTTGAATTTATGATCCAGTTTCAGCTTTCTCGTGTCCTTTTGGCCAGATCACAAACAGTGCACAGACACACTGGTTCAAATTCCAAATGTGTTTATAGTTAATATTCAGGGATAGTGATGTATTTTTCTAATATTGTAACACAGTAGAAACTCACTAATAATAACGAAAATGCCTCAGTTCTGAAATGATCAGACTGTGAAAAAACTATAAAAAGTCCTCTGAAGTTACACAAAAGGCTTTGAGCAGTTGCGCTGCTGCAGAGTTGAGATTTTTTTTTTCACCCTGAGGGTGAGGGCAAAAGTGAAGAGCCTGATAGGGACCTGTCTCAGCACCGGCTTTTAAAAACTCAGCATCGGCAGGACCCAGCCCACTTAAAGCCCTGGGCTTGCTGCATGCTTTTTGTTAATAGAGCGTGGCTGCGGGCAGATTGTGTACATTTTTGAAAGTATACATCCTAATTGCAGCAATTAACATGAATACTTTAAAAATGCACACAGTCTGCCGGCAGCCATGCGCTATTAACAAAAGGCATGCAGCAAGTCCAGAGCGGACGTGTGCTTTCAGAATCACTAACATATATTAGTGATTGTAAAAGCACACGTTATGTTTTTAGGCTTGCTGCATGCCTTATTTTAATAGAGGGCGGCAGATTGCGTGCCTTTTTGAAAGTTTTCATGTTAATTGCAGAGCCCGACATACTAATACACGGGGCTGCATTTAACATGAAAAACTTTCAAAAAGGCACACAATCTGCCACGCTCTATTAACAAAGGCGTGCAGCAAGCCTAAACTACAACGTGTGCTTTCACAATCACTAAGCCATATTAGGGATTGTGAAAGCACTCGTCGTGCTTTTAGGCTTGCTTCATGCCCTTTCTTAATAGAGTGCGGCTGGAGGGAGATGGCTGCTTTTTAAAGTATTCATGTTGATTGCAGCGCCAGTCATGGTTCTACAGGGCACTGCGATTAAGATGAATACTTGTCTCTCTGGGATGTGCTGTGTGTGTGCGCGCTTTAAAGAAGACACTGAGCGCTCCGAGTGACATGAGTGCGCGCACCATACAGGGAACAGTGGGCCTGGCCTACAAGTGCTATCCTCAAAGTCCTGGACCTTTGGCTGGAGTCAGAGTGTACTATTCCCTGCTTGTTGGAAATTGGGTTTGTGGTTGAGTGGGGTGAAACCCTACTCAAACAGAAACCACATTCTGTCAGGATGAAACACAAGCAAACCCCAAATTAACCTGTGCTTAACCCTCTGGTAGCGTGGCAAAAAGCAGTCAGGCTTAACTTAGAGGCAATGTGTAAAGTATCTATGGAGCACTTCAAACAGTATTAAAGTCAAAACACAACACAAAAACTCCTACACCCATTTAGGGAAATAGAGTAATCCGTAATAATTATTTGACACCAAAATGACAAACATCCAATCAGTAGTACGAGAGACATGCATGTTTAAAGATTTAAGTAAAAACAGTGCCTATAAGCACTAAGCGCCAACTATAGATATCTAGTCACGTCGGACTGGGAAAAAGTCATAGGTTCAGGCCAACCGCGATGCAACGCTGGTCAGATACAGGGACCCAGTTAGACCCGCTGAACAAGAGTACCTTAAATCGTGGTTGTAGAGCGTTGCGAGATCCCGCGCCGAGGATCAATCGTGTAATGGAGGATGTATGAGGTTCTGATGTGGACATGCGTCGCTCAGCAGCGGTTCCTGTAAGCTGCAATGCTGCAAAGCAAGGTCCTGCATCATCATCGAGGATGCAGCTAACGAGGGGCATGCGATGGGAAGTCCTGTGTCGGAGATGCGTCACATCCTGGCTGGTTTCAAGGACATTGCAGGCAGTCAATGAGATCAGGATGCAGAGCATCAGTGTAAACTCCAGGGCCTCTCTGTCACACGTACGACCCAGCCCACAACAGAAAGATGTGAGGCCCCAACATGAACAACAATGGATCTATTCTCAGCTGCCTAATTAAGAGTCAACACACAGGGACATCTTAAGGATTTTGGGGGCCCTGGGCCAAATGTATTTTAAGAGACCCTGTTCTGAACAGATTTGAATGTATTATCCTATTTCAGCTCTTTCATGAACTCTTTGGCCAGGCCATTGACAGTGCACAAGAACACTCGTCCAAATTATAAAGTTGTTACATCTAATATTCAGGGATAGTGACGTGTGTTTTCAATATTGTAACAGCAGCAGCTCAACAATATTACTGCAAATAATCTCTGTGACGCCCTCCCATTTCTCATATGTGAGGTCCTGTTTTGATGTAAAAGAAACTTTTTTATGGATGTTGCGTGAAACATAAATGCAACATTTCTCTGCAAAATGTCTGTAGTAGACTCTCACACATCACTCACATTAAAAATAAATTGATGGGAAACAGTATTCAGACAATCTGTTTAAGAATTATTAAAGGGCATCAGGGAAAGACCTTATGCAGAACAGAGCTGGCTCTATCAGGGGGACCCCTGAAAGGCAGCGGCCCTGGGCCAGAGCCCACTTTGCCTATGCCTTAAAACGTCTCTGTCAAGTCAGCCGACTGGCGGATAAGCTCCGGGCATTGGGCATGCCTCAGGCTGAGGCGCAGACAGTCCCAGATATGTCATAGCTGGCAGCCAGAGCTTTGTAGTGTTGTATTTCAAAAACTACTCAGTCTAACGCTTGATGCGTGGTATTTGGCATAGTTGTGTATGTACGATTTAGCCAGTTTCATATAAATAGCTTGTAACTGTCCTGATCACCGATACTGGACAACAATTGCTCAGACAAGTGAATATAGTTTCTGCGGAAATAGACAGCACAGCCCAAACATTGATGTTAGGATATGTAGCAGAGGTGTTGTGTAGCTAGTATTACTAGTGAAGCTTAGGCCAGGTAAAATATAGATGTAGGGTTCTGCCCCAAAAGTTCAAGAAAAGCTGAGATACATATGCAGGCGCTTGTCGTGAAATGGCAACACGCGCACAATATTGCAACAGATTAGAGCCGGATCTAATGATGGGGCCCGTTCAGCAACAATTTGGCGGATAGTATAAAAGCTGAAGCAGGCCCCACTTGAACAAACGTGGATTTTTCTTAATATCTGTTATCCTTGTCTGCATTTTAGGTATGATGTTTGATTAAAAAAGAAAAAGTAAGAAAGAGCGGTACTGCTCATGCACTTTCAACTTCTGAGAGGCACCTGAAAGTTTGACTACCTTACCTCAGCCCTTACGTGCCTTAGCAGGCATCATTTGAAAGTCAAAATCAAATCCCAAAGCTCAGCACACAGTATAGTGTATGTCTCACACTCATCAAAGGATCACTGAAGCCAGCCGTCACTGATTCTGGAAATTGTGTTTTTCAGGCTCGGTGGAAACAGTTCAGAAATCCCTGCATTCCGATCCTTGCACTCGCACTCGCACTTGACATTCTGAAAACACCTAAATAAATTCCGCCTCTGAATTTCTTTCTAAATAAATGTATTTGCGTTATCTTGCTATTAAGGATCACTGCCTTTCTATCTCCTTGATGAATCCGCTCCTCTGCTTGCTCCCCTGTCCTTGTTTACATTTACTGAGTTTGTTTATGCGTTTTTTTTGTTCTCTTTTCTTTTGATACCTATTTCTTCTTTTTCACCATGCAAGTCCAAAAGCACGACGTGTGCTTTACACGTTGTTTTTTGTGCTTGCTGCATTAATTTTCTTAATATAGCACGGCTGCGATCTGATTGTGGGCATTTAGGAAAGTATTCTTGTTAATTGCAGCACCATCATGCGCTGCAATTAACATAAATATTTTCACAATGGCCCACATTCAGGCCGCAGCCGTGCTCCATTAAGAAAAGACATGCATCAAGTCCAAAAGAACGACGTGTAAAGCACACGTCGTGCTTTGGACTTGCTGCATTTCTTCTCTTAAAGGAGCGAGGCTGCGGGCTGATTGTGGGCCATTGTGAAAATATTTATGTTAATTGCAGCTCATGCCGGTGCTGCATTTAACAAATATTTTCACAAAGGCCCACAAACAGCCCCCAGCTGCGCTTCATTAAGAAGGAAATGCAGCAAGTGCAATAGCCTCCACAACCAGGAAATTACCATTTTTCGCGCCGCTCGCATTTTAAAAGCGGCGGTGCGAATTCTCTCCCGGGATGGGCTGTGGGTGCGCGCTCCACACACAGCACTGCGCGCTCGGAGGAACAGACGTGCGCGCGAGCGCAGGCGCGCACCTTACTGGGAACACTGGCGCAGACTGCTCGCCATGGCCCTTGGCCGAGCCCCGGCGTCAGCACGGCCGTAGCCCGTGGAGCCCTCGCTCTGTGCCGGACCTAGTGAGACAGCGCCGCGGTGTGGCACAAGGGATGACCCTTGCAGGCGCTGGGGAGTGCCAGGGACGAGGGCTACAAATAGGAAAAAACCACGGCCTCCAGACCAAAGGCGTCGCAGGACCAGAGGCGACTTGCGGCCACGTTCAGTGAGCCGGAGCCCGCAGGGGCCCCTATGTTAGTAGAGGGCCTGCGGCAAGGCCAGCCTCCCTCCGACACCCAGCCAGTCCCCACACCGTATCCCCTGCCGCATGCACCGCAAGCCCGCGGTCATTCAGCGGGGCCGGGCAGCGGACACCACGAGGGTGACGGGGGGATACGGGTTAACACGGGCTGGTTGCAGTGAGTTGCCGGGGAGGGAGCGGGGGGAGTGGAGGTTTGCCGACTCACCTCGCTATTTGGAACGGCCCCTGACCGACAGCACTCACCAGACCAGGCGATGGTCAACGACCCGAAGTCGGCGTGTCCGGGCGCGCGAAAGAGGACGACAAGATGGTGGGGGGAGGCCTATATACCCCTCCCCCTGTCCTCGTGCCCCGGAAGTGATGCTCGCCTAGCGCGCTGCGCCAAGGCTTGGGGGACTCCTCCCTGAGTCCCTGCCCCTACGGGGGTGTGGGGTGCCCAGCTGGTACTAGAGGGCTGCCCTCTTTAGTGGCCCCCTGCGGGGGCCTCGGACAGCCGCATTTTCTAAATCCCACTTAGGTAGGTAAAAGGCATTCCAGGGTGTGGTTTATTACCCACAAGCACTTACAAACTCTTCTCTGACCATTTCACACCCTGGAAATGGTCTGAGGTTTACACAATTCAGGCACTGGGCTAACTCCCCTTGTAAGAGGGGGATAGGAGCACTTCACCCCCACATTTGGCGAGGGTATAGATTAAGGTTTTTCTCCACAGAGAAAAAATTTTCCCCTGGAAGAAACAAGTGTGTTGGCACCATGCTTCTATTCCACCCTGTGCGGACTTCTCAGCTATGGAGAACTCTGCACAGGGGGAATAGGACCCCGAGGGAAGAGTCACCTTATATTCTAAGTAGTAAGTCTGAAAACCTGAACTCGACACAGCTTTCCAGGTGTATTACAGGGAAAATAGGAAAATATTTTTTTTTTTTAAAAAGTAGTAAACCGCCATCATGTAAGTTTTTAGGTTATTTCCAGAAAACCAGAAATTGAAGGTGGTCAGATCCTGGTCGTCTCCCTTGACACAGCTTTTGAGCGGTGGTTGCCGAGGGAGTGGTAGGAGTGGACCTTTAACAGACACAAAAACGCATATGGCTGAACAAAGAAATTTGTAAAGACTGGTGTGATTCACACAGAGTAAAATGCATCACCATGTATTGGTAGAGTTGGTTTCCCAACATTAATCAGTGGTACTTATTTCACTGGTTAGTATTATCTGAAGCAGAGGATGAATACCAAGCAGCACAAAATAAAAGAAAAGCACAAAATATCAGGAACATAAGAACACGAATAAATATTTAAAAAAAATGATCGAGACTGGCATGAAAAGGCGGGAATTAGTAATTAACTTAAACTTTGTTTTTAAACAAACATTATTGAGGGGTTCTCAGGTAATAGGGGAGAGATAATCGGCAGCCTTGGGCCTAGTAAGAAGAAATACCGAAGTGAGCATGGTGGGGATGGAGACAAGAAAAGGAGGCCTTTACCTGATAAACTTAAGTAGACAAAGTAAAGTCGGGCAGATGAAATGTAACTAAGCCTTTAGTACATGTAAAGCTAATATGTAAGTAATGAAACCGAAAGTGAAACGAATAAGCAACCAATGTAAACCTGGGAAAATAGGACATGGACCAATCATAAAAGAGATCATGTCCCGGAACGTCATAGTATTATTTTATAATTGATTTTATTTTAGTATAATGCTGGTAATTCCTTCATAATATTAACATTTTAAAAAAAGACCATTGTATTTATTCAAGTTAAGTACTTTATGATTAGAAATAACCGAATAAAGTTATTTACAATCAATGTAAATTAAATAAGTTACGGAGTTCTGTAGGAAGAATTATAAAGACCAAAAACTGTAACAACAATAAAAAAATATATTGAACACTATATTAAAATCAACAGTAAAGTAATTGTGATAGAACTAGAGAAAAGGGGTTTAGCTGCACAAAACGGAGTAAAGAACCAGGTTTGCTGCATATTGTTCAGTCTGAAACTGCAAGTACGAGAAAATCAAAGATATTTGTTTTTGAAAGGTAGGTGAAGACACTAAAGTATTCCTGTAGAATGGCATCATGGAGATTAGTATCCTGCAGGTCCACAAAACACAGCCAAGAGGAGAGCCGAACAGACCAGGACCTGCGCCAAAGTAACCAACTTGAGACTCTGTAGCAGAAGGAACGGTTCAGAGTCCTCCTTGCTCGGGGTAAGTTTGCATTCCTCCTGGATCTAGTCTGGAACCATTAGAAGGTGTCCCTGTAGAACGTCTGCTGCAACATGCAGATTACTGTGATCATTGTGACACTGGCCTGTCTGAGCAACAGATCACATTGCCAGTACAACATTTCACCCACATGCTTCTGGACATTTGGCCTCTTTGCCCATGTTGGAGGATGATGCCTTACCTTTCAAGGACTGCAATGACAAGGTGATGGATAAAATGGTTGAATTAATCTCAGCCACTGTCAATAACTCAGGGCCGCATTCCAGTCCATCGTTTATCACCCATCATGCCACTCTAGACAAAGATCCCCCCTTATGCAAATCAGTATTGACCCAGCTCCTCTTTGGAAAAATCCATCCCGAACTGCAAGGCACCCACCAGAACCAAGCTGCACCCGACTGAAGAGCCTCAACTTGGGTGAAACCGACGTTGGATCGCTTGTGATCCGGTGCTGAGAGCACCTGGCTTGGCAGTTCGAGCTGGACTGTTCTTATTGGAGCAGGATAAAGGATGATTTACATAAGAATTGGCCTAACCTGAGGTGGAATGGTGGGCAAAAAAAAAAAAAAAAAAAAAAAGGACTGGAATACAGCCCCAAGTAATTACCAGTGGCTGAGATTAATTCAAACACACCACCAATCACTTTATATTTAACTTTAGTTGCTTTAAAGGGAAACAACCACCTCCTCAGTGGGAGAGTTCATGGACATACCAGTCACTCACTCTCTTGATGATATAGATATATATATCAGACTAAGACGCTGCCAGTTAATCATTTAATGATCCAGATCTCATGTGCCTGCTTGAAAAGCTGGGGCCAATGCCCAGGATACGTTTTGATAGGAGAACCAAATCTACCACCAGAGCATTGATGCTGCCATATTGGGCTTCAGCGCTGGGCTTCAATGGTCAGTGCCTCTAAAAACGTGGCCATAGCAGACAGGCAGCTCCTGAACAGTTTTCAAGTTGTGGCATCAGGTATACATGTCCGACTCCGAATCCAGATCAGACAAGCATAGCTTCTTGTGGGAATGGGGTGGGTGGATCCATTGTTGGCATGGTCACGACAGGTTAGGGGTCAACACTGGTGCCATTAGTAACAAAGGTGTGCGGAGCTTGGGTCTGGTTCTCAGATACCAGCAGCTGCACTGGGGTTGCCAGGAGCTGCTCTGAGGCACCAGAAATGGCAGATGATGACTCAGAGGACCTTTAGCTAGCTGATCAGAGCATTCAAAATGGATGTGGAATTAACAGTCCCAAAATGATGTTGCTGTGCACCTAAGAGTCACTTGTGGGACTCAGACACGTTATATTTTTTCTCCATGTACTGACCGAGACCCGAAATAAGACTGGTCTACTTTGGAAGTTCCAGTTAATTTTCCCGTTCGCAATTGTTTTTAGGTTTTGGTACTCTAGTTCTCAAAGATGCTCTAAGATGTTAATGTTGTAAGAACTTTACATTTTTTCTGCCATTAGTTCGAGTCAAAGAAACGGGAAACTGATTGGGTATATGAATATAATCTGCCTTCAGCAGAATTCTACTCTAAATGTTGCCCTTTGAAACAAAAATAGGACGAGAAGCTAAAATAAACGATGGAAAACCAACGAGAGGCAAGCAAAAACTAAACACTGAGCAATAACCACTGTGGCTGCAGAAATAGAAAAGAAAACACCGAGAGGAAAGCCTACTTTAGAATATTGTAAGGACATCTGGAATCCACCTGGCAGCATGTGGCGGCTAGTCAAGAATGGCTAATGGATGCCTGGCACTGAATTCCTGCAAAGGAATGAGTGCCCACAGCATCCGAAGAGGTTATGCTGAGTTTATGAATATATATAACATCCATTATCTCTGATCAACTGATTTTCTGCAGGAAAGCTGAAATATGCTTCCTTTCTAATGCGAGCTGCCCCAAGTTAACATTCAGAACATGTTTAAACACTAACCAACTTAATCAAATTATTACCCCAAACCCTTTTAAAATAATAAGTTTTTTTTACAACTTTTTAAGAAACTATGCCATCGTTTATAACGTCTAACTGTGAAAATGTGAAACCTGCCAGTTTTTACCTCGAATCAGATGCTAGTAAGCGTAAACACTGTGTTTGGAATTGTGGCCTGGAAACTGTATGTATTTCCTCGTAAGCTTCTTTAAATACATCTGCTATAACAAACACAGCAAATCTAAGAATTCCTTTAGGAGTGTGTATATTGACACATGGGGCAAGAGCTACAGCTCTGCCTCCTCTACCAGTAAAGAAACCTCTAAGGGATGCTTAGCAGTGGACACTGAAGAGCAGTGCTGGCTTGCAATACTTACTCAGTATTCCATCAGTAACTGCAGCATCTGCTGGCTTCTTTGGCTTTTCACCTATGTACTTGTACCCCTTGCCCATAACATATGAAGTATGTACCTCATACATATACATACTAATTATCTCATTATAATTATTGCTTTATGCGTGCATACAAGGACGTAGTATGCCTTATATAAATCCTTTCTCTTTTATTATAGGCCACTATTGCTAATGAACAACAATTCTAAGAGTTAGCCTAGTTGTTTACACTATTCTTTATTACCACGACTATCTAATTAGTGCCCACAATGACTTGGACCTACGATACAAGGAGGCGCTTTATTTTATGGGACTATTATAAAAATCAAGACCCATCTGTTGAGTCAGGCAAGAGTTCTGCATGCTACAAGGATCAGTTCCAAAGGGCATTCTGGCTGATGAGAAGCCCCTGCAGACGTCAGAAGCAAGGGCTGAACCAATAATCCATTGAGGAAATATTCTCATTCTCTGAGCAGATAATGAAACGTCAACTAATTGTATCTTTAGGGATAATGCTTTAATAATACTCTTGGTAGTAATAATACATTTTTCATGCAAGGATGGTGTATAATATATAAATGTAAATATCACAAGTCCTTAGTGTATGCACACTGATTTCAGGGACAAATAAGGAAGGGACTCCATACTGCAAGATGTATCTTGCCAGTCTGCAACTTCTCTCTACATACCTATGCAATGAGTATTGCCCATAAGTAGCTTTGTGACAAACCTCCTCTTTGCCAGCTCTACAGGGTGACAGACTATACCCATAAATCCTGGGAGCTCTAGGAAAATCCACTAAAAAAGTAGGAAACTGTTAGAATTTGGGTTACTGGTTGACTGGGGTATGAGCCCTGGTCAAGCAGCAACCACAACCCTCGTCAGGGTAAGAGATAGGCAAACCATAAATTAACCTGTGCTTACCTAAATTAACCTGTGCTTTCCACAGAGCAGTCAGGCTAAATTTAGAGGCAATGTGTAAAGTATGTGTCCAACACTTCAAACAGCAAAAACGGTGACAACACCACACAGAAAGACCCCACCCCAGGTTTAGAAAAATAGAGTAGATTTTCATGAATAAAACAAGACCAAAACGACAAAAATCCAATTAGTAGAACTGGAAATTTTGATTTATAAAGGTCATATTGGAATATAGCACCAAAAAGCACAAAGTGCCAACCTTGGGATATCTGGTCGTACCGGACCAGGACAACATCACAAGTTCAGGCCGCCCGTGATGGCCCAGCTACAGGGACCAGGTTAGGCTCGCTGACCACAGTACCTTAAATCCTGGCTGCGGAGCGTTGCGTGAATCCGAGGCGAAGAAGCGTTGCACAGTCGAAGCAATGCATCGGTTCTGAGATGTGGCGAAGCAGCATGCAAGGCCCAGTTGCGTTGTCATAGAGGATCCTGCCGACGGGGCTTGCTATGCGAAGTCCTGGTGTCGAGCATGCGGCAGACAGCCAAGGAGATGCATCAGTTCTGATGAGTTGCGATGCTGAGACCGTCGTCGTTGGCGAGCTGCCGTCGCCAAAAGATTCGAAGGCATGGGTTGGAGATGTGCTGCGCCGTCGGAGATGCTTCAGTTCCCAAGATGCAAGGGTGATTCGGACCTTCTGTGCCGGGCCCAATCCACGCAACAGCAGTGATGCATCGGTTGTGCACGAGGATGCATTCCCTCAGCCGAGGAGATGCATCGGTTTGGCTAGAGGATGTGCCACTCAGCAGAGAAGATGATTCTGTTAAGCACCTTAGGCCCACTTCCAAGGGTCCAGGACTGGGGTGGCACCACTTGGCAGGGTAGACTCATAGATGGCAGAGTCCGGGTGCAGATGCAAGGTTGTTGAAAGCCTGTTATGTCTCTGAGGCTTCAAATCAGGAGGCCAGCCAACTAGCCCTTGGAGTTAACTCTGGGTTCAAGTGATGCAGGTCAAGCCCTTCTCACCAGGGCAAGGAGGGCAGCAGGTCAGCACAGCAGGGCAGCAGTTCTTCCGGAGCAGAAGTCCTTCAGCAGCACAACAGTACTTCTTCCTGGCAGAGTATCAACAGGTCCAGAAGTGTACTGAAGTGGTGATGTCTGAGGTCCTTCTTTTATACACAAGAGTAGTGTCTTTGAAGTGGGGAAGACTTCAAAAACAAGCCTTTGAAGTGCCCTGGCTCCAAACTAACTACAGGGGATAGGCCTATTCAGGTATAAATGAGGCTGGGTCCAGCTCGTCCCTCCCCTCCTGTAAGGCTAGCCCACTCAGTCATATGCAAGCTCCCATTGTGGGTGGCTGTCTAGTTGGAATACACAAAGCCCAACTACACCCAGTCATGTGATCAGAGACAGGCTGCAGGCACAAAATAGCTAAGGCAAGAAAATGCAAACTTTTTAAAAGTGCCATAAAATCCAACTTCACCATAAGTTAGGATTTTAAATTTGGATACCAGAGAAACCTAACAAGAACCAATTATATATTTCCATTAGGAAATTACGCTTATAAAATGTAATAAGGTAATCCCAATGTTATCCTATGGTAGATAACGCCTAGCAGTAGTGAAAACCCTAATTTAAGTAGTTTTCACTACCAGGACATGTAGAACTTAAGAGTACATGTTCTGATTTTTAAATACATTGCACCCTGTATTCTGGGCTGTCCTGGGCCGACCCTAGGGGTGACATATGTATTAAAAAGAAAGGTTTGTGCCTGGCAAAGGGTTTAACTTGCCAGGTCGACATGGCAGTTTAAAACTGCACCCACAGGCTCCGCAATGGCAGGCCTGAGACATGTTTAAAGGGCTACTTAAGTAGGTGGCACAATCAGTGATGCATGCCAATTAGCAGCATATAATTTACAGGCCCTGGGCACATGTAGTTCACTTTACTAGTGACTTGTAATTAAATTAAATATGCCAATTGAGTATGAGCCAATTCCACCATGTTTAGGGAGCCCTTTAGCATTGGTTAGCAGTGGTAAAGTGCACAAAGTCCTAAAGCCAATAAAAACTAATTCAGCAATAAGGGGAGGAGGAAGGCAAAAAGTTTGTAGATGACCCTGCAGAGAGGGCCATTTCCAACACGACCCCGCTCCTGCCTAAAGCGAGGGTAGACTAATCAATACCTTGAAGGGCTTCTCTGCTTAAACGTAGAACGTGTACAATGGCCCTCTACTGCAGGGGTACTTGTCAATTCTACGCCACTCTGAACTCCGTGGGATCCCTCGGTCATGGCAGTTTTAAAACTGCACCCACAGGCTCTGCAAAGGCAGGTCTGAGACATGGTTAAAGGGCTACTTAATGGGTGGCACAATCAGTGCTGCAGGCCCACTAGCAGCATTTAATTTACAGACTCTGGCTACATATTGTACCAATTTGCTAGGGACTTTACTAGGGACTTAAGTAAATTAAATATGCCAAAATTGGCTATGAGCCTATCCTACCATGTTTTAGGGTGAGAGCACAAGCACTTCAGCACAGGTTAGCAGTGGTAAAGTGCACAGAGTCCTAAAGCCAACAAAAAAGAATTCAGCAAAAAAGGGAGGAGGAAGGCAAAAGGTTTTGGGATTATTCTGCAGAGAAGGCCATTTTCAACAGAAATAGAAACAACATTTATACGGGACGAAGTAGACTGGGGCCTGGTTAGGTAAAAGTTGCAAGTTGCTCTTATAAAAGTTTCTTTCTGACTTTTAATCTTTTCTGCATGTCAAACTACTTCGGCATGGCAAAAGCAGGAAGCTTCCACAAGCCAAGAATTGTCAGCTGAAGTCTCAAATCTTTGACTACCAAGTGGTAAAGACGCCAAGATGAAACCTTAGCACCGCAGCTAAGATGAAGGTTTAGCACTTTGTTCACATGTCCCAGATATGACATCTTAACTAAGTCACAACTTTTGGAAGCATTCTGTATCTTCCTTTTCTTAACTTCAAAAGTATGCCAACATTCAAGACACCTTCAGCTGCTAGTCCATGGCTTCAAGTTGGAGCAGGTCTCCCCATAGCTCCAGTTGGTCTCCACAGAAAAATGCTCCCTTACAACCCAATCTTGGATGACCTTTGCAGCTAAACCAGCTTCCTTTTTCCAAAAAACCTTCTACACATGTGCTGCACCCAAGCCTCAGAAGACAAGTTTCACATGATCATGAAAAATGCCACTTTTGAGTGTCTCACTGCTTTCCTTTCATGCAAGACACAATTTTCTTTGGGTCCAGAACCTTTTTTACTTTCTAGCGAGGGGAGAGCAGTCCCTCATGAACAAGGCTGCAGTGGCAGGGCCAGAAAGCATTTCTCTTGCCCTATGCTCATCTCTCTACTTCTCAAAACCCCGTGATGGGCCAGCCCGGTTCCTACCACCCTGGATCACGGAAATTCTCCTCTCAATATCAGGTGGCCTACGGCTTCTAAAGTCAGAGTCTGGTCTCTCACTTCCAATGCAGTTTGCTTGAAGGGCTCTTCTCTGGCAAATGTGATATGGAAACCCTGGGACTCAGTTTTCTGGGTCTATCAGTTTGGAGGCTTTGAAGTGCAGTTGCTGACTCCCCCAGCCCTGAAAGGAGAGCTCAGTTAAGGTTGCTTTTGTATCCAGTCAGTCAGGAATTTGGATGGCCTCTGGCTATTGCTACAGCTGAACTTGAGGAAAACTATATTCAATAAATCAAGCATGGATTAAATCATCTCATATTCAAAATCTCATCAGTCCATTCAACTTTTAATACCCGATTGCTTATATGCTGTAGATTTGGTTTGAACAGCATTTTTGTGTCAAAGGTTAGCGAAGAAGAGTTTTATTCAATGTTTCCACTCATCATAGGCTTTGCAGATAGGCTGCAATAAATGGAAAAACATAGCACTGCCTAACCCACATGCTATAATTTTAGGTCGTAGTGAGAAAATATTAATCTCATAAATGCACTTTGCAGAACTGTGCAGACATGGTGTACAGCTGATTCACCAGTGTCAGGCGTGGCAACTTCCCATTAACAAAGATTGCCCTTTTTAAGCAGCACACATGTAACTAGGTTCTGGTCTGTAGGCCTCAGCTAATCCCAGAGGTTAAAAATAAATTCCCCTGGCAATGGCCAGGGAAAAAGAGGCAGCTGTGTTTGTGCTCCAGTAGGAGGCAGTGACAGCATCCTGGTCACCCCTCATTAGAATTCATTTTGTGATCAGTGTGTTTCCTGTCATGCTCATTCACTTCTGGCGTGAATCATTGGCAATAAAAGCACAACACTGGTGGGCTCAAACATATGTATGTGCCAGTCACTGCATGTCCACTGAAGATACATTTCCATCGCTATGCCACCTTACACTGGCTAGCTAAATACATGAGTAACAGTGCTAATACAGCAAAAACAATAGAAAAAGTGCATACATAATCAGTCTATACACACATTTTGCAACCGAGAAAGGGCCTTGAGGATGGACTATGAGCAGCCTCTGAGCATTTCCAGATCATTGCAATCTTTCTGTGGGCCTACTCTTGCACCGAGAATCATATTGTGACCTGTACTGGTCTTCTGTTCATGAACGCACTCCGTATGTATACATCACCTCACATTTCAGGCAAACGTGCCCACTTTTAGGAAACAGTTAAAAACCTGCCTTTTTTCTCATCCTTACTAGTTGTGGTTTCTTACTCTTTCCTCTGTTCTCTGTTTTTAACCGCTACAGTTCTTATCGCCAGCACCAAGACTCCCTTTGGGGCAATCGTTTGCACTTTACAAATGTTATCTTATCTTAATACAACTTTTGCACCAATGACTGCAAGAGGCCGGTGAAGAAGAAATATTCCTCTGGGCTGCTTGCAATTGTGAAGTCCACTTTCCCTAGATATGGCTCAAGGACTCTGACCCCAAGAAACGAATGGTAAAAGGGGCTGAGTCAGATCTCCTGCCTGTCTATTTCTGTTCAGAATAGCTCTAGTTTCCCCAGACCAAAAAGGATGGCTGAGAAGCCTAGCCCGGCAACATTCTACAGTTCGAACATTTAGCAGACACATCCCTTCGGATTTTGTGCACCCAGCAATATTAATCAGAACATGGGTCAAGGAAGACCTTGCCTGGATGGAACTGTAACACAAGGGCAGTGTGATAGAACCAGGGTCAAGATTTGCAGTTTCCACTCTAATGGCAACTAGAACTATCTCAGTACTCCGACGTGCCCAGAAGATGGAGTGAGACGCGCCATGGGAAAAAGCAACCGATTAAAAAATGTTCCATATGAAAAGCATTTTAGAAACTGGACAGTATTCAGTTACTGGTAGGAAATTATGTTTACTGTCTTTAAGGTTGATGTGGCTATGAGAGGACAGTGTCTCACATTATACTAGTTGCAGTTTTGTTACTGTACTGCATATTGGACACACTCATCAGCATCATGCCATCCCTAGTTTGTTTTAAGGTTTCTTCCACTGAAGTTTACCCAGGCTCAGTGTTATGCCTTAATTTTTGAGCAGAAGGTAAAAAGTAAGTTGAGGTTTATTCTACTGAAAATACTTGTGACGGGTTATTTGATTCTACCGTCAAAATAATGTTAATCAGATTGTTACGGGTGTTCCATTAAAATATTATTGTATGGATGCTGTAACCGATGCAATGAATTATCCTGACAGATTCTGTGGTGTTTGTACAAAAAATGTCACTAGGCATGATCCAAGATGTTTTGCCAAATCCTGCATTAAAACGTGTGCATGCATCGTTAGAAATGGGGACTTTTTTTTTATTAAATCGATATGTTTCTGGAACCTATGCACTCCTTCGAAAAGACAGGAAGAAACTAGGAGGAGTTCCAGCTAAGATGACTTGGGAGTACAATAAATGAGGTTAACACTGTATTTGCTCTCACCAAAACCTTTAAAATCATTAGGCCAGCACCCTGTAGGCATTTCCGTTTTCAAATTGTCATTAGGTCGAGCCTAAACAGCGCTTGCGCTGTAGGCGATCTGTTGTACTTACTTTGTGTGAGGGCTGACTCCTCCCATGCTTTGTATTGGCTTGTGTGTATGTCAGTCAAAAATCGTGGCCTGCAAATGGCTTATGGTGGCTGCATGTCCCACCTTTTCTGAAAAGTTTACTCCCATGGAGTATTGTTGCGGGAGCGAGCAGCAGCGCGCACACAGTCCCGAGCAGCAGCGCGCACAGAGTCCCGAGCAGCAGCACGCACCTAGACCCGAGCTGAGGCGCGCACACAGCGGCGCGCACACAGTCACGAGCAGCGGCACGCACTCCGTCCCGAGCAGCGGCGCGCACTCCGTCTCTACCTGCATTGCAGCTGATGAGTGCTTGTTAGGCTTTATTTTGGCTGCCTCTCGCTAGAAATTGCTGGGAAATCCACCGGAAAAGAGATTCCATTGCTTGAGAAGAGAACAGCCTCAATGCTGAACCTGAAGTGACTTCAAGGTGGACCGGAAAACGTGGACCAGCAGCACAAGAGCCGGCCGTCTGCACTGAAACTGCCCGTACGGCCATCTGTGATAAAAACCGGCACGTGGTCAAAGAAACACGGGCACGTTTGGGCTCTGGCACGAGCAGCAGAGCAGGGATAGGCATCGCCTGGTTTAATTTGTTCTAGTACATAGCAGGGCAGAAATATTTTATTGGGGGTTCAGTGGAGGGGCAAATTAAGCTCGTATCTCAATGTTTCTTTATTTAAAGAAACCGTAAGAGGTAAAGTAATATTCATTCTATTTTCAAAACAGGTAATAACGACTGTTATAGGATACTAGCAGGAGTGTAATATTGGAAGTATACATAGAAAAATTACATTTTACCGTGATTGGAATAACTTACAATTTAGAGAGAGGGAGAGTTAATTGATGGGAGGAAACATAGAGAATGCGCAAGCAGAGAAAGAGAGCAAGATTAGAGTGTAGCAGCTGCCAGAGCTGCTGTCTTTGAAGTTGGGGAACAAGGTTCGAATCTCGGCGTCGGCTCAACTTCCTGTGATTCTGGGCAAATCACTTACTCTCCCAGTGCCTAAAACAATTACAAATGAATGTATAATGGAGCTGGTGCTCGTGCATTCTGGTTGAGTTCGCGCTATATAAATCTGCAAAAAATTTAAAAAAACATGGCTAGTTCGAGCTTTTTTTACAATGGGCGCTTTTGGTTCCTCAAGCCTATCCTGTCTGACCATGCTCATAGCCAGGTCTCAAATGGAGGCCTATACCAAGCTCATTCCCTCTCAAGTTTTGAATACTAAATAGCTCAGTTGGTCACTCCTGCCTCTAGTAGGGGCACCATGGTGAACTCTCAAACACACTTTCCAATCGGAGCGTGCGGTCTGCATCTGGTTGCGTTATGATAATTGAGACAGCTGGTGTATTATGGGCGACATACACAATAAAACTGCCCATACAAACGCAGTCTTCTCTGAGATGTACCACGCATGTTGATTTTTCAGCTTCCAAATACATCAAAGACAAAAGTGGAATTCCGTCAATTTTTCTCTTCCTGTCACATGCATGTTGATTTGTGTAAACGTGAAGGCCTAGTACGCAGTTGATGTTAGTAAAGAAAGACGCATTATAAACCACTACTTTCGTACAATGTATCCAATTTCCGAGAACTAAAGCTTTCTGTTCAGCCTGGTTAGCTGTATAAACCCATCCCTTCCATCAGAGAGGAGGCAGTGACATCTGTTCCCTATAGTATTCATCTGTAACGTTCCACGACGCTCCATGTCTCAGACAGGAGTGAATTGAACAAGAGATGGCACATGAACCAGAAAACAACAGCTTAGTCCATTTTCAGATGACAAAAGACTCCCAACTCTCAACTTTAATAATAATTCAACTGGCAGAAAGCAAGTGCGCACACTGCATGTGGGAGCGTGCAAATCAACCCTTACCAGTCAAAGGCTTCCATTTACCCAGAAGTGACAGGCCAGCAGGCATCCAAACACAGGAGAGAAATAATACCACTTTTTATATCCCAATACACTGTCATCCATTTCTCCTTCATTCACTCTCTGGCATCTCCACATGGGTGATTTAGACATGAGTGGAAAAGTATTCCTGTGCATTGTGTGAATGGAGTGGATCAGTAGTTGATTGATGGCATTACAGCAAAAGCAATATTGCGTTTAGAGGGGTGACCCTAGAGAAAGGAAATGAAAATGCCATTTGGGACAGAAGACTGTGGTGCAGTGATGTCATATGAAACAGTTTAAAAATAATTTTTTATTTAAAAAGGATACTCCTGACAGCACAAGTTAAAGAAAACAATTCCCCTTTAAATCAGTCTAGAAACTGTATGCTTCATGGAGCTGCACTTTTATTAATAAGTTATAATTGACTGTTTGGTTTGCAGTCAATTATAACTCATTCTTTTAAACCATGTGAAGAGGGAGGAGAGGAAAGTCATTTTTAGGTCTCGCCTGCGACAGCGAATGCGTTGTTGCTTGCAAGACATTTTTTAGCTTACAGTGGGCTTAGAGCCCGCCCATTGCTTACCATTAGTTGGCTTCATTGCCACTGTTTGCTTCTGATTTGTTAAGAGTTCGGGCTTCATGTGCTCTTTTTGTATTTGACCCTGAACCTGGAGCATGGCCAAAGTACTTGAATCTTTCCACTGCTAGCATTGTGGGAGGTCCTTTTTTCATTTTGCTGAAGCACTCGGCATGATTGTCATCTTATTTTATGTGTATTTGTAAAGCGCACTATTACCCTTGAGGGTATCCTGGTGCTGAGCAGGTGTGCTTGCCAGTGCATGTGTTTGCGAAGAGTCTATCTCGTATGCTTCCCTGCGTTCCATGTCAGCCTCTCTCACCAGTATGCTTTTGTACCCTACAAGCGCTCATTTTGCTGTCTCTCGCCTGTGTGCTTCTGCCTTTATGTTCCTTGCCCTCATCCACTCCATGCCTATATATGCATCATTCCTGCTGCTTGCCTGTATTTATCTGCTCCATGCCTGCTTCCTTCATATTCTTTGCTTTATTTCTCTCCCCCAAGGCCTTGTTATGTCTGTTGCTTGCCCCCATCCGTCCTCTGCATGACTGTTTTCTTTGTGCTCTTTTCTTTGTCTTTCCCAAAGGCTCATACTTTGTCTTGCTTGTTCTCATCCACCCGCCATGCCACATCCTTCCAATTGATTACCCCCATCCATCCCCTCAATGCCCGTTGCCTCCTGCCCCTTCCTCTATCTGTGTTGTTTCCTGCCTCGCAATACAAAAATAAAGGCAAGATGGAGGGAGGGCGTGTTGGGGCAACACAAAAATAAGTTTTAAAAAGGTGTTATAACACTGTCATCGATGGCCTTGTCATAGCGCTTTTTTTTTTACTGTCACGCCCAGCACTGTCCGCGTCATAGCACTTTTATTTGTTTTTCCCTTCAGGCATTCTGCACTGCAGCTGTATTCCTGTACAACTTGACAAAAAAAATGGCAAAGCCAACAGCTCTCCTGGACGAGACCTAGATGCTTTGCCAATGCTTTTTAAATCGCCGCACATATTTTTTTTATCTTTATTTACTTCGGTTAAAATCGCCGCACTTGCGCTCTAACTGTAAACATCTTAAGCGCTGGTGCTGTGATTGCTTTAAAAATAAAGAAATAGAAAAAACATTTTTTTCAGTTTCTTTACTTTTGAACCAATTGTGGCACTGTGCTTTAGCTTAAGATATTTACAGTTAAAGCGCTAGTGCGGCAATTGTAACCAAAGTAATTAAAGAGGAAAAAAAGACGTTCAGCTGCCATTTTTTAGGTTGAGCCTGAGCCAGCGCGCATGCACTGCTCTGCGAGGCTTCTTGTAAGCACTCTAAACTACTTCGTGTGGGTCTGACTCCTCCCACACATAGTATTGGCTTTTGCGTGTGTCTTTCAGTAATGAAAGCACGCAAATGGCTAAAGGCGGGTGCATGTCCCACCTTCTTTTTTAATGTTCACTCCCACAGCGTTTTGCTCTCAGAAGCGAGCAACGGTGCGCAAGGTGGCAGCTGCATTCCTCGTGGGTCAGGTTACACACAACGCACTGTGCTTTTGCTTTTGCTTGTTTTCCACTGTTGTGATGGCACGTCTTTGCTTTGACCTCAACATGACATATTCCTCTTCTCACTGCTGGCACAATAGGATGTTTTCTGCTTTACTCAGTGGTGTTTTTCTTGGCTTTCATAAGGCATTGTTTCGCTGTCTTTGCATGATGCTGCTGTTAGGATGGCTGTTTTATTTGAATTGTTTTGTTCCGATGACACATTCCAATGCTTTCCCCTATAATCTCGCTTTGCTTGGATCCACAAACCAATGTCCGATGGAACCGTGATCTCTATCGCCGCTAGACGCCGGCGCTACAATTATATTTAAAGGTCATCATTTTCTTTGCTTTCATGTCACAACTTTAGTTTTTTAAATATAGCGGTTCGATTGAGGGTTGCCGTGTTCTCTGTGATATAAATTCAGGTGTAAGCTCTAACTACAGAACTCAGAGAAGTGTGCACTATTGAGCTGAGTTTACAATGGACTGCTTGTCACTGGGACCTGCCAACCCGCAACCGGTGGTTACAAGCGGTAGCAGCCAGTGCATTATCCCACAGAGCTCGGTTATTTTACGAGAAGTTATAGGTTTTGCCCTGTCCTTGTTGTGCACGTTTGCACTCAGTTTTCACTGTCTTAGTCACTTTGCCATTGTCCTGCTCGTTTTGTGGCAAGTGCATCTAACGATGCATTCATCTGTTCATCCGTGTACGGTAGATCTGGGTTCTGCACCAGGCACGAGACTGGATGCAGCTTCCAGGCCTCCACTGCTGCAGTGCGGAAGGACCATGTCTTCAAGTGTGTTATAAAAAGCATCACATGACCTGACCTCACCAATAACATTCATGTTCTTTAACTCGACCTCCCCTCTCCCTTGCTCTTTCTCACACACGTGCTTTCACTCTACTTCTCTACCCCCTCACTATCCGTTAGTCTCGCTCTCTGTGCTTTTCTGTCTTCCTCTCCCTTCCCACTCCCTTCCATATATTTCTTGTGTAGCCTCTGCCTCCTCACTCTCTCTCTCTCTCTCTGGCGCTTACAAACTCTCTCTCTTTTTGTTCCCCTAACAACCCCGTGCTCTCGTTCTTCCTCTCCTGCGTTCTCCTCCTTCCCAAGGTCTCCCTCTCCCACTGCCTTTGTTGTACTCAGTCTTTCTTCTCGTTCCTCTGCCTCTCTCCTCTCTTTTCAGTCCCCCCGTTTCTTGCCCTTTCTGTTTCCCTGCTACTCTCTCATACCCACATTTTGTCCCTTTTCTCTGTCTTTTGCTCCCCTCTTCTCTCTAACACCCACTGCATCACCTTCACTCTTTTTCCTTCTCTTCTTCCTCTCACCACTATATTTCCTTCTTTCTCTCCTCTCCTTCTCCCACACCCTCTCCCCGATTCGCCTTCTCGCGCTCTCTTTCACGTCTTCTTTCTCCCCTCACTCCCAGTCTTCCTTTCTTCTTCCCCTCTTCACACCCGTTCTTCCCTGTCCCAACCTAGGCGCTGACGTGCACGATCTCTTGTGGTAAGGGGCTTCCCGCCCTGGTTGCCAGGGGTTTTCACTCAGAATCTGAGGATGCTGCACATGGTCGAGATACGGGAGCCGGGTTGATTGCCCACAAGGGCAGTCATGTGTTCTCACAGCTGAAGTTTATATTTATTCAGTCGCTCAATGTAGTGTCGGTATGCACATATGTATGTAACGTGTGTGTAGTGCACACATGCCAACAAAGACATCCTCAATCAATCAATCACAGAATTTGTAGAGCGCACTACTTACCCGCGAGGGTCTCAAGGCGCTGGGGAGAGGGAAGGGGGTAGGGGGAATGCTGCTACTGGTCGAACAGCCAGGTCTTGAGTAGCCTCCTGAAGGTCAGCAGGTCTTGGGTCTGTCGTAGGCTTAGTGGAAGGGTGTTCCAGGTCTTGGCGGCGAGGTGTGAGAAGGATCTGCCACCGGTGGTTGTTCTTCGAATGCGAGGGACGGTGGCGAGGAGAGGTCGGCGGAGCGGAGCTGGCGGTTGGGGACGTAGAAGAAGAGTCGTCTGTTGAGGTAGGCTGGGCCAGTTTTGTGGAGTGCCTTGTGTGCGTGGATGAGGAGTTTGAAGGTGATCCTCCTGTCGACGGGGAGCCAGTGCAGGTTCCTCAAGTGGGGGTGATGTGGCTGTGGCGTGGTACGTCGAGGATCAGTCGTGCGGAGGCGTTTTGTATGCGTTGCAGTCGCTTGATGAGCTTGGCCGGGGCTCCCGCGTAGAGGGCGTTCCCATAGTCCAGTCTGCTACTGACGAGGGCCTGGGTGACTGTTCTTCTTGTGTCTGTCGGGATCCACCTGTAGATCTTGCGAAGCATGCGGAGGGTGTTGAAGCAGGAGGAGGAGACTGCGTTGACTTGCTTGGCCATGGAGAGCGTCGAGTCGAGGATGACTCCCAGGTTGCGTGCGTGGTCGGTGGGTGCCGGGGCTGCTCCCAGCGTCGTTGGCCACCAGGAGTCGTCCCAGGCTGAGGGGTTGGAGCCGAGGATGAGGACCTCCGTTTTGTCCGTGTTCAGCTTTAGTCGGCTGATCTTCATCCAATCGGCGACGGCCTTCATTCCTTCGTGGAGATTGGCTTTGGCGGCGAGGGGTCCTTGGTGAGGGAGAGGATCAGTTGAGTGTCGTCGGCGTAGGAGATAATGTTGAGGTCGTGTTGTCTGGCGATGCGTGCGAGCGGGGCCATGTAGATGTTGAACAGTGTTGGGCTGAGGGACGATCCCTGGGGTACGCCGCAGATGATCTCGGAGGCTTCGGATCGGAAAGGTGGGAGGCGGACTCTCTGGGTTCTGCCGTCGAGGAAGGAGGTGGTCCATTCCAGGGCCTTGTCTCGGATCCCTGCGTCGTGGAGGCGTGCGCGTAGAGTGCGGTGGCAGACAGTGTCGAAGGCGGCGGAGAGGTCCAGCAGGATGAGGGCTGCGGTCTCACCATTGTCCAGCAGGATCCTGATGTCGTCGGTGGCGGCGATGAGGGCAGTCTCAGTGCTGTGGTTGCTGCGGAACCCCAATTGGGATGGGTCCAGGATGCTGTTTTCTTCGAGGTATCGGGTTAGCTGTTTGTTGACGATCTTCTCGATGACCTTGGCTGGGAACGGAAGCAGAGAGATGGGCCGGAAGTTCTTGAGGTCTCTCGGGTCCGCCTTGGGTTTTTTGAGTAGGGCGTTGATCTCTGCGTGTTTCCAGCTCTCTGGGAAGGTCGCGGTCTCGAAGGAGAGATTGATGATGTTGCACAGGTGGGGTGCGATGGAGCTGCTGGCTTTGTTGAAGATGTGGTGCGGGAAAGGGTCTGACGGGGAGCCGGAGTGTATTGTGCTCATGGTCTTGATGGTGTCCTCGATGTTCACGCTGGTCCAGGCTGGCAGGGGGTCGTGGTTGATGGTGTGTGGCGGGTCTGGTGCATCGATCTTAGTTGGGGCTGTCAGGGTGTTGAAGCTGTTGTGGATGTCGGCGATCTTGCGGTGAAAGAAGGTGGCGAGGGAATCGCACAGGGGTTGCGACGGCGGGATGTCGTTGGTGTTGGAGCTGGGATTGGAGAGTTCCTTCACGATGTTGAAAAGCTCCTTGCTGTTGTGTGCGTTGTTGTCGAGGCAGTCTTTGAAGGAGATTCTCTTGGCGGACCTGATGAGGTGGTGGTGGTGGTTACGGATGGAGTCTTTGTGGGCTGTGTGGCTGTCCGGTGTCTTATCACTGTGCCATTTCTTCTCTAGTTTCCGGCAGGTACGCTTGGAAGCTAGGAGTTCCGAGGTGAACCAGCTGGCTCTTTTGGTGGTGTCGCTGTAGGTGAGCTTTTTCAGCGGGGCGAGGGTGTTGGCACAGTCGTCCATCCATCGTCTGAGGTTGCAGGCAGCGTCGTCGGTGTTGGATGGGTTGGAGGGAGGGCTGAGAGCGAGGGTTGCCCGGAGTTGGTCTTCTGTGACTTTGCTCCAGCAGCGGCGTGGGATCTGTTGGGTGCGGTGGTGTGTGGTGGGTTTCTGGAAGGTGAAATGGATGCAGCGGTGGTCGGTCCAGAGGAGTTCCTTGGTGTGGCTGAAGGAGACGTGGGAGCTTGAGGAGAAGATGGGGTCAAGCGTGTGGCCGGCGGAGTGGGTCGGTGTTGTGACGAGCTGGCTCAGGCCGAGGTTGGCGAGGCTGTCGATCAGGGTGGTGGAGTTGCTGTCGTTGTTGTTCTCCAGGTGAAAGTTCAGGTCTCCGAGGAGGATGTAGTCGGTAGAGGTCAGGGCGTGCGTGCTGATGAAGTCGGCGATGGAGTCGCTGAACTGGGGTCGGGGCCCAGGGGGTCTGTAGACAAGGGTGCCTCTAAGGGTGGTGTTGGGGTCCGTGTGGATCTGGAAGTGCTGAGGTCCTTCTTGGCGGGCGCCTCGGTGGCTCTGAGGCTGGTGTAGCTGCAGTTCCGGCAGGTGAAGGGACCATGGGTGCGTTTCGGGGCGGCCTTGAAGCAGTTGTGCGTCCGTCCGGGGTTGAGAGCGTGGAGTGCGGTGGCATCGTATCGGCGTCGGTCCTCGAGGCTGGAGCGGGGGGCGCGCGGTCCAAGGGTTCTGGCGCTGGGCGCGGTCCAGGCACGGACGGGCGCAGACGGGCTTGCCTTAGGCACGCCTTCGGCGCGGCCGCGCAGCGGCCGCCATATATGGGGAGGTGGGAGGGGGGAGCAGCTGGGAGGCAGGGGCAGCGAATGGGCAGTCAGGGGGGCGGGGCCGCAGGGGACGCAGCGGCAGGAATGGAGAGAGGCAGCGAGGGGCACAGAAGGCAAAAAGGAGCGAGAAAACACAAGAAATACGGGCACAGTACAAATGGGGCAGCGGGGGCACAGAAGGCAAAAAGGACCGAGAAAACACAAGAAATACGGGCACAGTACAAATGGGGCAGCGGGGGCACAGAAGGCAAAAAGGACCGAGAAAACACAAGAAATACGGGCACAGTTCAAATGGGTCAGCGGGGGCACAGAAGGCAAAAAGGAGCGAGAAAACACAAGAAATACGGGCACAGTACAAATGGGGCAGCGGGGGCACAGAAGGCAAAAGGAGCGAGAAAACACAAGAAATACGGGCACAGTACAAATGGGGCAGCGGGGGCACAGAAGGCAAAAAGGAGCGAGAAAACACAAGAAATACGGGCACAGTACAAATGGGGCAGCGGGGGCACAGAAGGCAAAAGGAGCGAGAAAACACAAGAAATACGGGCAAAGTACAAATGGGGCAGCGGGGGCACAGAAGGCAAAAGGAGCGAGAAAACACAAGAAATACAGGCACAGTACAAATGGGGGAGCGGGGGCACAGAAGGCAAAAGGAGCGAGAAAACACAAGAAATACGGGCACAGTACAAATGGGGCAGCGGGGGCACAGAAGGCAAAAAGGAGCGAGAAAACACAAGAAATACGGGCACAGTACAAATGGGGCAGCGGGGGCACAGAAGGCAAAAGGAGCAAGAAAACACAAGAAATACGGGCACAGTACAAATGGGGCAGCGGGGGCACAGAAGGCAAAAAGGACCGAGAAAACACAAGAAATACGGGCACAGTACAAATGGGGCAGCGGGGGCACAGAAGGCAAAAAGGACCGAGAAAAACACAAGAAATGCGGGCACCGAGGCCACAAGCGGAGGGGTGAGCTTACCAGCAGCAGCGGGCGGACAGCACAGGCGGAGCTGTGTGGTGGGGGAGCGACCTACCTGGCAAGGTCAAGTGTCGCTCAGGGCACTTGATCCGTTTGCAGTTTTATATTGCTCTTATTTATTGCGAACTCCACCCAAAGATGTACATGAGTACCAGTTAGTATTATCTTCGCTCCTTCCTTCCTTCCACCTAGGCTTCCCAAGAAGTGTCAGACCTCGTGGAGCTAAATTGCCTTAGAACAGGCTGCATATGTTATAATTAAAATTTAAATCAATTTATAAGCGCAAAGCTTCAAGCACACGTGGTTAAAAAATTGTCCAGCGCAACTACCACTGTTAAACGAAATGTGACTGGTTGCTCTGTCTTCTTTCTGATGTTTGTAAACTCGCAGCTTGTGCGCTGCATGGCTAACCACTTATATGGTCCCAAAGGCGAGACCTATTGGCTATGCCAATGCTGGTTTCTCTTTATATACTTTGGTTACAATCGCGGCACTCGTGCTTTGGCTGTAACCATCTTAAGCTAAAGCGCGGTGCCTCGATTTCTTCAAAAGTAAAGAAATAGAAAAAAAGTGTTTTTCTATTTCCTTACTTTTGAAGCTATCAGGGCACCCGCGCTTTAGAGGTTTACAGCTAAAGCACGAGTGCCGGGATAGCATTCAAATGCTTGTTTCAAGTGTTTTCGAGGCAGGTGATGCTTGTTATATGAATTGCTCTGTAGATCGCCTAAATGATAATGGGAAATATGCCCGGGACGGCCTTCCTCCCAAGGCCAGGACTCTCAGATGGAAAAATCTGAAATAATGAAATATTTCCAAGGCAACAGACTATCTGTCAACAGGGCCGGACTGGCCATAGCGGGCATCGGGCGTTTCCCCGGTAGGCCGCTAGGGTGGGGGCCGGTTTTGGGCCCCTGGGGGGCCGTTTTTGTTACCGGGGGTCGGCAATATCGGCCGAAACCGGCCCTCTCAAACTGCTCGGCTGCACTCCCCCTCACCACAGTGGGGGCCAGCTGAGCAGTTTGCCAGGGCCGGTTTCTGTTCCCAGTCCAGCCCTGTCTGTCAACAAGGCCGGCGCTGCGGGGCACATCACCAGCCTGCGAGGATATTACACGCCGTGGCTGGAAAGGCTCGGGGTGGGGGGGGCGGTTAATAGATACCCCTCTGCCACACCCACCACACACCTCTACACGCCACAAGATTTCCTGGAGCGGGCAGGCCTTGCAGACAACCCTCGGCCACGGCTAGAGACGCTGTTTTCCCCACGCTATAGAGGCGAATGGCAGTATGTGTTTGTGTGCCTGTGTCCGTGTGCCCCTTTGTCACGGTGTGCTTTTGTGCGTGTCTTTATCCGAGTGTCTCTCACTGTGTGCATGGCTGTTTACCCAATTATTGGTGTATACCTTTGTGTGTTTGTATCTGTGTGTGTGTCATTGTGACTATGTCTCTGTACCCGTCTATCGTTGTGTGTGTCCAACCATATGTTTCTCTGTCATTCTGTGCATGTCTGTGTGCCTTTGTGTGACTGTGTGTTTGTATTCGTGTGCCTATTATTGTGGGCCTGTCCATCTGTGTGTGCATCTCTATCTGTGTCTCTGTCATGGTTTTGATTTTATTAAATTGGCCTGGGAGCTTTACTGAGTGGTTTCCTGATGCACATGTTTTGCTGGTTCTGTGAATCTTAACACACATTCTCTGAAGTCGTCCTGCGCCACTAAGGGGTAAACAAGGCTGTCTCAGTGAAACAGTGTTTGCCTTCTAGGAGCTTGTTGTACAAGGCGGTGGAAGGATTTGCCCCACTGGGCAATACAGCTTCCTACAGTGTGCATGTCTGAGTACCCATCTGTCTTATGTGTATGTGTGTGTGTCTGCCTCATTGTATGTCTCTGTGCCCGTGTGTGTGCATGTCTGTTTGCCCATCTTTCAATATGTGTGCGTCTATATCAGTGTGTCCTTTTATTGTGTTTGCCTGTGTGCCCATCCTTTGAGGTGTGGGTCTGACTCTCATTAAATGCATATGTGCCTGCCTGTAAGTGGGTGTCTGACTGTATGCCATCTGTCAGTGTGTGTCTGTCTAACATTGAATCACTGTGTGCCCATTTGTGGGTGTATGCGTGTCTACATTTGTGTGTCTCTCTGTCATTTTATGCCTGGTTACATCCATGTATTGGTGTGTATGTCTCTGTGTGCATGTCTGTTTGCCCATTAGTCAGTGGGTGTGTCTGTATCTGTGCGTCTCCCTGTCATTGCATGCCTGTGTGCCCATCCGTGAGTGTCTCTACCAGCGTGTCGGCCTTCGTTGGGTCTGCCTGTGTGTTCATCTCCACGTGTCTCTATCAGTGTGTCCACCTTTGTTGTGTCTTCGTTGCTTTTTAAAAAAACTTTAATAGTGAGTGCGGCGCCCGCTTCAGGGACACCGTGCTCTGCAATACAATAGGTCTCGCTTTTGCCAAACTTTGACCTATTGGTATTGTAAATGACAATGCCTTTTAATATAATAAAAGGCATTGCCATTTACAATGCCAATAGCTCAAAATCTCGCAATTGCGAGACTGACTGCATTGCAAATGCTTGTTTTTATATAGCATAATATTGGAAATTAGATAACCCACCAACGATTATGCCACTGCAAGGCCACACCAAGCATCTTCGGTCCTTGTATACCGGTCACTGTATGTATCGTCCACTATAGTTTATGTTCTGATAGCGAATATTTTTTATAGGTTAATCTACTAGGAACATACTTTGCAGGGTTGCAGTTAACCAACAATTGTGCTAGTTATCCCCCAAGCCTCCACCCCACATATAAAGTTCTGAACCACATCTAAAAGAAGAAGTTCAACCCACAATCTCAGGACTTCTTGTAATTAAATAATTGAAAACAAAGATTCCCGAGGCATAAAAATATCATTGTAAAGATCATGTATTCTCCAACTGGGACACACTTTCTGCTTCTGCGGACATAGCCATTTGGTGTCAGTGGATTACGTGGTGATGGGAAGCGCATGTCCCCAGCATGCTATATGGGTGTGTGCCACACGTGCCTTCATAGTGGACAAAGGACTACTGTAAGGATTACTGACCCTGTCCTGGGTTTAACACACATCAGTAGTGACAAAGAACCATGTTTTTTTAATCCTTAGTGTAACCAGACATTTGTTTTATCTGTGTCAGTGAGTGTGTGACCTCCAGGCCTCTTGTGAAAAGTTCTGCTGTTGTCTGGAACTCAGAACCTTGTGCTTACATCGTGTGTGTGTGTGTGTGTGTGTGTGTCATGCATCTATGCCTGTAAAGTATGCATGTAGCATGTGCGTGGTAGTAAGAGTCTGTATGTGTGCGAGTTCAGAATCCTGTGGGATCCATTTTGGGTACCCATGGTTAGCACAGCATCATATGGCGAATGAGGACTGCTTCACTAAAGAGAGGAAGTGTATTGCCTGCATTTCTTTGGATGGAGTGGATACTCCGAAACTTGAGTGAGGCGTATGGAGAGATGGCTCTAGTTTTAGAAGTTCCACCACGACTTTGTTAGCAAGGGGCTGGTAGTTAGTCCTTTCTCAGCACCGACATTTGGATGATGGCAGAGGAAGGGTTGGAATGGCAATATCTGTTGTGTGAGGTGAGCACGTTTCTAGGTCAGGCTTGCCCTTTTCTCTGTCAGATTATCCCTTCAGATAGGGTGATGATAGCCATATGTGCAAACTTCACATTCATTGTGCCCATTTAGTGGGTGCTCGAGCTTGGAGACAGGCCCAGTGCTACTTGCTATAACAAGCATCACTTTACTCAAAGGCCGTACCAGACAGCAGCCTCAGAAAAACTCTTGAAAGATAACTACCCCAAACTGGTTCTGCAGTTTGGGACAGTGTGTCTACATCCCTGGTCTAAAAAAATTGTATAAAGGTGTGATCTAAACAAAATAACGGCTCCATTTCCACATTCTTTAAGGCCAAGCTAGGCAACACTGGGCAGACTACTGAAAGGTCTGCTGAGTAACCAGGGCGAGTACCCGCCTGCCAGCCAATTTACTAGAGGGGAGAGGACATCACTTGAAGTCTGAACTTTCTACTGGAGAAGTAGAGGGTCTTCCTAGTGCCTAGAACCTTGCCTGCCTGGTGAAAGAGGAAAGGAGTCTGAGGACAGACTGTCCAGGAGGAGAAGCTCAATGTGTTCCCAACCTGAGAAACAGCCAGAGAAAGCAAGACCTCCACCAGGGAGAGTGAAGCCCAGAGCTACCACTGCAGTTCCTAGTAAATACTGCAAGTCCGCATACATCGGCAAAACGTCAGGGCTGCATCTGCCTTGCGGCGTGCATCGACCCAGATCAAGGCTGCAAATGTGTGAGACGTGTATCAGCCAGGGTCAGGCTGCCCAAGTTTACTGGCCGGGCGAGCTGCGCAGCCTCATCAGCCCAGATGTTGGCAGTGACTGCAAAAGACATCTGTACAGCCTCATTAGAGCCCACCAAGCAGCACAAGTCAATTAAGGGGGGCAATGCTCAGTGGAGACGTGAGTAACACCAACTCTCTCTGGCAGCCATAGCTAAGGCTACACGAGATTACTGCAAGTCCTCGCATGTAGTCAGGACCGGCTTTAGGGCAGTGCAACTGGTGCGGCTGCACTGGGTGCTGACCTGGGGTGGGGTGTGCTGACCTGGGGGGGGCGGGGAGGGCACGCAGTGTTTCCAGCAGCTGTTTTTAAATTTTAAGCTATTGCTAGAGTACCTTGTGCATCCAGCTTTTGGGAAGCATACAAAATGTCAAGATAACTCTGGTGATTAATGTTTCTGCTAGAGAGAGAGATCAGAGTTTTGCCCGGGGCCCCCAGCAAATAGCCGAGAGGCGCCATTAGTCGCTCCATGGGCAGGAGCAAGCCACGGTGTGAGTCTGTTGGTTGTTCTGCCTCTGAAGCAGGTCATGACATCATCAAGAGGTGCCCGGGACGGGACATTTAAGGCGCTGTGGGGCAAGGGATCAGCCTCTTTTCCTCTCCACCATGCTCCAGCACACCACATTGCAAACCTACCCAACCACCCCTGGAATAAGGTGGAATTGACAATGCCTGGAGTTGAACATTTTGGGCGATTTGCCTGTTATTTTGATTGGGCACTGGGCAGGTGGGGAGTGGGGGACTGACCTGCTGGTGGTCCTGTACCTTTCTGATCTACCCTGGAACTGAACATTTTAGGGCATATTCGCCGGGAGACAGGTACCCCTGGCAGGGACGGAGCGCTATGCGCTGCCCTAGAACTGCGGTTATTGACTGTCCCTCTGAGAGACGAGGGTAAGTGCGAGTTGCCACTAAGGGATGCTTGTCAATAATCCCCGGACTGCCCTTGGTTTAGGGCTGGGGAAATGGATAAGGAATAGGGGCCTTCTGGCACTATGCACCATTATATTGCTTGTACAATCTTTACTCTTATTTTTGTGCTGATCTTATGACCTGGAGTTTTCATAACGGTAATGTCTGTTTAACTATGGTTCTTATGTTTTCTGTGCTCACTGAAGTGGTGTTTAGTAAAGATAAAGGGCTACGCCTTGGTTAAACCATAATCAAGTTGTCTCTCCTGTGAGTCTTTTTCAGTGGGGGGGCCGCGACTTGCACGTTGTGAGCGCACTATGCCTAGTGGCATAAAGTAGCGCAGAGGGTAAATATGCCTGCTGCCAAGAACGCATACCGTGCAGATGACAGATCTGTATGTTATGTGGATAGCTGAGTGGATTACTGCTTTTGTCACAGAGATCCTTTTGCTACAGCAGGTCATGAGATACAACCCTAATATAGGACAGTGACTGCTACGAACTGTCAAAGAGCTGCATGAACACTGCATAAAATAGCTTGGACGTAATGCCCCCCTCCCCCAATATTTCATCATCTATTCCTAATGTTGCTAAAAAGGGCTCGTTTAGGTAGTTATACATTCTAATTAGTAAAGATAGCCTGTACCAGTGCTTTAAAACCATTAAATGTATGCGAGAGGGGGTTATGGAGAGATGAGGGGCACTTTTTCCCAGTGGCAATGAGGGAATCCGAGCCGAGGTGGTGGTTATGGGGGGAGGGGGCGCCAAAAAGGAGTGTCGCACCGGGAGCCACACTAACCTGTTTAGTAGAGGGAAATGACCCCACGACAGTACGGTAACGATCAATGTACGACAGCTGGTGTAGGGACTGCAGTCATAAGGCAGATGGAGCGCAGCTCTTTCAAGGGTCTTCTGTATGCAGAGAAGTAAACTTCTGTACACAGAGGGTATTTACAAGGCCAGATGTTGAGGCACTGGAGAGGAAACCACCTCGGAGTCGTCCGTTGCAGTTTTACGACCAATATCCTGCCGTGAACAGTGATGTGGTCACCACCTGGCAGCGCAGCTCACTGCCACCGTCCCCTCCGACGGGTATATGAGGAAGTGAAGGGACGGAGAATGGAATCGCACCAGAGGAGGTCTGTAAATAATCCCCGGGCAGCCCAGTGCCTCAGGTGCTTCAAACCGCAGTACTGGTGAATGCGACCCCTGCACAACTAAAACAGGCCACAATACGAGCGGGGGAAAGCAGCAACCACAGGAAGCCATCTGCAGTCCAGATGGTGGGGGCATCGGTGTGGGCCTGAAGGAGACTTAACGCATGAATACAAGAGTTCCCAATAAACATGTGCAAACGCAAGAGGTTTATTTCCCGCCATACGCATTAACGACTCTTCGTGCATCCAGATAGAGTACCGCCCCCTTAATCAATAATTCACCGGTCAGAGACATATGGATCTAGGCCATCTAGAATCTGCACGACTCAGTCTTAAACGATATTTCCTTCTTTACCACAGACACGGGCGATCATTCTACAACTGAGTACATTGGACGCAGTGCTTTAAATGGGGGGGAAAAAGTGCAGGTACTCACTAAATTGAGCTATGACCGTAGGGGCGGGCAAGGAGGCGGGCTTAGGGGTGGGGCCAGGGGCGGGGCTACTGGCCAAAATTGACAGGAATCGGTGTGGTATGTAACTGTTGGTGCATAGTGTGGTAGTGCACTGTCATTCAGAGACAACACATTTTCCATTGTCATTATCACTAAATTTACACAGACATAGTTTTACTGACAAAAACTATGCAGCGCACCAAGGATAATGTGTGGAATTGGGTACCAGCCAGTGACATAGCCAATGTACCATGGGCCTGAGTGCAAGGAAGGAAATGGATCACTAACCCCGGTTTGATCTGTGAAATACAGCAATAATCTGGTTTCAATGGACCCCAGGCCTCTGCACCTGCTGCACCTATGGAAGCTAGACCCCTGGCTCCAGAGAATATTTAGCTTTCGGGCATCACCCAGTGAAGTATCCTATTAAATTCTTCCATGACACTTCAGAATAACAAAACAGCTGCTTCGTTTGTCCTTTCCATTTCCAAAATTGAAATATTTGTATAGTTCATTCACAGGTATTTATGTTTGCAAACTTTCAAAAATGCTCTCACCCTGCAGTCAGGGAAAGAAAAGTAAACATCAGTCTCCATGTTAAAAGCATAAGCAGCAATTTGTCCGATGGTATCGCCTGACATTCAACCTCCGTGGCAAGAGAAAACACAAAATTTAAAGGCATCTAATTGCTCTTTCATCTTAACTCGAGTGCGGTATTTTAACAGCTACAAACAAATGTAAAAAAAACAAATCTGCCTGACAGTAACAGATTGTGCTCACTGAGCATCAGCATCGGCATCGCTGAAAGTGGCGAGTCTTACTTACCTTTTTCTTTCCCCCTTTGTAGCAGGCAGAGTCAATTGGGATCAGAATGCCCCACGGCCGGAGAACTCTCAGTAGAAGAGAGACTGAGCGCTTCCGGGTCCCGAGCATATGCAGTCTCCACCAATCTCACCTGGACTCCAGGGAGGGCGCTCAGGCCCTCTCCCCAGCTCCTCCTCACCCATTATGGGCTCAATGTCGCAGCTCAGCAGGGGGCAAATGAAGTAGGTGAAAGACCCTGTCGGACCCTAGTGGCAGGCTAAGGGGTTAAAATGGCCCACCTGGTGTTCTGCGTCCTCAGCGACGCTGTATGGATGGGAGGCCAAACTGCAGGAATCTGATTGCTGCTTCCTGGGTCCCGGATGGCGCTGGATGCAGGAATACAGTCCTGGGCCCCCTGCCTGGCCCTCGAGGGAAATCTGATACTCGGGCGCTGCACCGGACGGGCTCCTTGTCCGTGATCCTCACTGCTGTATGGCAAAGAAGGAAGGGAAAGCCATTGCAAACTGCATATTTAAAGGGCTTCCATTCTTTCCCGCCACACAGCTACGGGGTGGTGACTTCACACTGTTGCTGATGGCAAGATGATTGCCACTGCCAGTGTGAAATGCTAATCATGTGAGCATACACTGCAGAGTAGAAATGCTGTGCATGCTCTCATGATGACCATTTCTTTGGGATCATTGGGAAATCCCAACATGCTGCAGTGAGTACCGGTACTCTCCCTGGGCACGGAGAAGTTCCGGAACTCAGAGGGGGAAAAAAAAATAAGTGCCGGTACTCAGTACCGGTGAGTACCGGCCCATTTAAAGCAGTGATTGGACGTCCCCGGGTCATTAGCGAGGTGATCGACAGTCCGATGTGTCACACAGAAGTCTGCAGTTCGGTAACATTACAAATGCATTCGTTAACACACAGGTAAGCTTTTTTAAACCTGTGCCATTTGCCAACTTGCAAGGGCGCTGTGGGAGCATCTGGATGTACGAGGATACATTGGCAGCCCTCAGTAGTCACCCGTGTGCCCTATGACTCACGCCACCAGGATTGGTGCACCACAGTCCTGCTTTCACACAAATGGCCATATTTGGAAAAAAGCCTTTTTTAGTAGTAGGTTGAGGTCTGGACCCTAAGGACCTTGTGTCATCCTCCACAATGACCACCACGCAGTGGAATGGAATGTGGGCCTGCTGCCCTGGGCAGACCTCTCCCCCTGACAAAGAGCCCATCAGGCGACAGAAGATTCACAGAAGACACCTAGCCAGGCCTTTGCTCTTCGGTACCTGAAGGGTGATCTGACACCATGGGACAGATTTACAAGCCCCTTGCGCCACTTTTGCGTCACTTTTAACATGGGAAAAGTGACGCAAAAGTGTCGCAAGGGGCTTGTAAATCTGCCCCCATGTGCGGAACTGTCCAAAGCGAAGAGAGCATGGCTTCCCAGGAGCAGTTACTCCAGCCTTTCCCTTTCCAGAGTGCCGACACCCTGTTCAGATATGGCACGCTTAAGGCGGAGCAATGCTGCTGCTTTAAATGTAAATCCTGATTTCAACAATTAACTGAATAATGGTTGAGAAAACGTAGACTCCTGTGAACTTTGAGTACAGAACAGTGCTACCTTAAGTTAGTGTTATTTTCAGTTCCTTTCTTTCTGCGGACAGTCACTAGTCTCCTTATGCCTGCGTTGCATACTGGTGACTTGATGAATGGACTTTCTATGTATTACCAACAGAAAGGTAGTATGTCTGAGCCTCCCTCTGGTGCAGCACATCGTGCTTTTAAAAAGCCCCAAGCGCCTACCGCAGAAGTCACCTGGTGTTTGCTCTGGTACCGGATATTTACCTTGGTGAAAGCCTTTCAGTACTGGCTTTCGCATAAGTAACGGAAAACAACAATTAGACTGCACGACTTCCCTCATACAACCGAGCTGTTCCATCATCTCCAGTCAAATCACCGGCTGTTGACACCACAAGCACGAATCACCGGCTGCGGCACGCTTTCCCTAGACCATAATCCGCGACTCAACACAGGGCTTGGAACAAAGCGGCCTGTCTCACCGCCGGACGTCAGCGGTGGTCGTCTCACCGCAGGACGTCAGCGGAGCTGGTCTCCCCGCCGGAGGTCAGCGGTCCCCGCCGGAGGTCAGCGGTGGTCGTCTCCCCGCCGGACGTCAGCGGAGCTGGTCTCATCGCCGGACGTCAGCGGTGGTCGTCTCCCCGCCGGACGTCAGCGGAGCTGGTCTCACCGCCGGACGTCAGCGGAGTTTGTTTACCTGTAGACTGGGTCCCTGGACTGTTCACCATCCTGTAGCCATTACCATTCTGCCAGGGTTACCCCGCTAGCTGACTTATAATCATAATAACGTGGTTCTGACTATTCATCTGCCTTTTGGTAACGTGCATTTGGCCTGCCTGGTGCATAAAATCCAGAATTCTGCCTCCACTCACTACCTCTTTCACAAACTCACAATCTCTGGTTAACTTACTTTCTCGGAAACCCCTTGAATTCCATTCTTCTTTGACTGAGCTGCTAAAATTCGGGATCCCCTCTCTCATTCTCGCCACACGGACCCACCTATGACTTTCCTCAGGGGAGAACTGAATCCCCCCACCCCCCTCTTCAACCAGTTGTACCGCTCCAAGATGCTGTTTACTTCCTAACCCTGCAGCATCTTCTCGGCCTCTGAGCATCCTCCCCACCATCTTGGTCTGTCCACTCACACGATGCTCCTAACCCCTTGTCCAACCCTCTTACGGTTTACATTTAATGTGTGTGTGTACTGTACAACTCACTTTGTCAGCTGTTGAACCACACTTTGCTCCAGACTTTTTTTTTCCAGCAGATTTAATTTTACTTTGTTCTGTTCTATACATTTGTAATTAGTCCAACTATCTCGATGTTAATCGCCACAACAGCCTTTTCGGTCTTGTAGGCGCTATACAAAGCGAGAGAAAATACATATAACTTCAATTTATCAACCGCATCCTGCACTCCTCCTCTAGGTGAAGCTTTCTTTGTGAAAAAATGTATGGATCCTGGCTCTTATGTTTGGTCAAATCAACCACAACCGAAATGAACCGAGTTTAAAAACGCATTCAATAGCCAACAGGTAGGTAGAGGTGTGTGTATGTATATATATATATATATATATATATATATATATATATCCTACTGGCGGTCGCCAGTAGGATATATATATATATATATATATATATATATATATCCTACTGGCGGTCGCCAGTAGGTAGTTATAGTTAGGACCTATTATCCATAGGAAATTCGTAACATTCTTTTCCCAATAACTTTGGCGCCGGTTGACGAATCTTCGCGAAATTTTCAAAACTTATGGCCCGCTCCTGTCCGCTCCTATCTTGAAAGTTTCGGGGTGATTCGCCAAGCAGGGGCCGAGAAAAAAGTGGGGTCCCAAAACGTGTTTTCTCCATGTTAATTCTCATAGGAAACTTTAGCCACGGCTACAGCCCGAACTGCTGAACGGAATTACACCAAATTTGGCAAAAAGGCAGTGCTTGGTTCAGAAAGCGCACTTTTTTTTTTTTTTTTTTTAAATGGTGTAAATCCGTTCAGTAATTCCAGAGAAATTCAAAAAATAAGAGTCAAAAAATCAATTTCCCATAGGAAACTTTATGCAAGGCTACAGCCGACACTACTGAACGGATTTACCCCAAATTTGGCAAAAAGGTAGTGCTTGGTTCAGAAAGCGACCTTTTAAAAAATGGTGTAAATCCGTTCAGTAGTTGCTGAGAAAATCTAAAATAAAAGTTTTGCGGACCCTCCCGACCACGAGCTTTATTCTAATTGGCTGTCAACACTCCAAACCAGGAAGTGTTGGCAGCCATCTTGTGACTCGGTAGAACCGAGTCACAAGAAGTCAGAATAAAAAACGTGGGAAAAAAAAAAAAAAAGAAAAGGGGGCAGGGTAGAAACACCCTGACCCCGTAGGCCTGCTCAGGGCCCAAAAAAAGCATTAAAAAAAAACAACAAAAAAACAGCGAAATTCGCGTCAGATCCGCGAACCCCGCCGTGAAGAAAAAAAAACGAAGCGCGGGCTCCTGCGCTTCGTTATTCTTTAGCCCCTGGGTGGGCCAAGTCCCGGGGGCATTCACAAATGTAATAGCGGGGGCCCATGGAGGCCCCCGCAGCCCCAGGGACCGCCACCCCCCCGGGGCTTTCCATAAATATTTGCGGGGGTGCGCACAGCCCCCCCCAGCAGCCCCGGGGACCGCCACCCCCGGGGCTTATTTCTAATGTGTGGGGGGGCCGATAAGGCCCCCCCAAGCCCCGGGGACCGCCACCCCCCAGGGCTTTTATTAATTATAATTGCAGGGGGGGGGCACACGGCCCCCCGCTTCCCCGGGGACTGACACCCCCCTGGGCTTCTATTTTAAAAAATTAAGACCTGTGGGGGGGGGCTTGAGCCCCCCCACACACCCCGGGGACCGCCACCTCCCCGGGGCACTAATATTCAAAATAGGGGGTCCGTAACGGACTCCCGAGCCCCGGGGACCACCACCCCCCGGGGCTGTGCAATAGGTGGGAGGAGGGCGGCGCGGCCCCCCTCCTGGAGCCCTTGATGGTCCTGGGGACCGCCACCCCCTAGGGCCGGCTCCTGCAGTGTCCCGGGGTGCCTACCCCGGGACACTGCTGTTTGCAATGACAGGGCGGGTGCTTCGCGGCTCCCGCCCTGTCATTGCAAACTGCTTTGCTTCATTGAAGCGAGAGCAGGGAAACCTGCTCTCGCTTCAATGAAGCAAAGCAGATTGCTTTTCCACACGGGGAGCTGCATGTTAGCAGCTCCCCATGTGGAAAAGCAATGCCGGCTCCCACAGGACGCGGGGAGCCGGCGGGACCGTGGGGGCTCCCCAACGGAGAGGGCCAGCCCCGGGGGATGGGGTCCCCGGGGCTACAAGTGGCCCGGGACGGGGGCTACGCGGCCTCCCTCCCCCAAAAATTAAAAATAAATTAATAAAGGCCAGGCCCCGGGGGATGGGGTCCCCAGGGCCAATAGAGGCCTCAGGAGAGGGGGCCACGCAGCGCCCCTCCATAATTAAAAATTAATATGTATGTGGCCATGCCCCGGGGGATGGGGCGGGGCATGAGGTGAGGTGTGCAAACACGCCCTGTGGCGCATTTTAAATTGGGGAATTAAATTCCCTTCAATCCTGAGGGCCAACTAGCCAACCAGGTACCTCCAGTAAGCGCTACAGAGCTGCGTTGCAGAGAGGTGTAAAAAGGGGCATGGCCTGGACCACCTCTCTGCAATGCAGCTCTGTGGCACTTACTGGAGGTACCTGGTGGGCTAGTTGGACCCCAGGGGCCCTCAGGATTCAAGTGGACTTAATACCTCAACTTAAAACGCGCCACTCACTTACCGCCCTAGGCCCACACACCCACATGCACAACTGCGGCGTCTCCTTATAAGATCTCCGCTAAAGAGCCCTCTCGCGGGGCCCGTGGGGGACTGCAGCGCCACCCCCACGAGGAGCAACACCCGATGATGAAGCATGACACTCGCAAGGGTGTGTGAGGGCACTATATCCTAAAGGAGGGATTCCCCCGTCACTGTTTATAACCCAACCCTCTTTGAGACTGACCACTTTTTTACTATTCCTCTCTACCAACCATAGTTTGGCTGCTACTTTCCTGAGACCTTGGGAACAGCTACCCCCGAGTGTATACTAGCGTAACACAGTAGCCTGTATTTACAATGCTAAAATCAAAACTGCAAGTCAGTTTGTACCACCTAAAAAGCCAGGACTATATGAAGGTGTCACAACCTGAGGTCACTTGGCACCTATGGGAACAAGCAGGGCAGTGTTTGTAATAGAGGGAGAGCTTTTATTTCTGTTGCGGACACTAGAGGAGGCTTCTCCAACGAGTAGCTCGTGATCTACTGGTATCTCTCCAACTACCGGCCACTGGTGCTGTTGTGTGCATGCGCATCCCAGTCTACTACATTGGAACCTTTTGCTTGGTTGAATTTATTAATATATGCAAGACAAAACTGAATATTCAAGACAAAAATGTGTGTACTTTCAGAATGGATGTTTGGAGAAAAATGGCTGTATTTCACAAGATATATTAAAAGCGGATTTTTGAGTGACAAATCACGTGGTGACATTTATTACTAATATTATTACTTTTGTGTCAGGGGCATTGATCTGTGGCTATCATGTATTACCTACATAGAGGCATTCCAAACAGAAAGCCTTTTTAGGTCGAGCCTGGGCAACGCATGCGCTGCTCTGCGAGGCATGCTGTATTGAGGTATGGCAGACAAGCTCCACCCAATTCCCCGCCCATCTTTTTAATTAGCTCCTGTTACTGTCCTTCCTAAGTCGTTGCTTTTCATTTGTGAATAGGCTTAGTAGTCCCTCCTTGGTACCGCCTTGTCTGCATTTGCAACCTCCCATAACGACTGGACCTTTTACTGGTCTTGTTACACAGTCTGCTTTATAAGTCGGTGAGCACTATTTTGTTTAATGAATAATGCAGGACAATGGCGGCTGCATCTTGTATTTGCACTGCGCCCACACAGCGCTCGCGTGACAATGGCGGTCCACACAGCACCAGCGGGACAATGGCATCCGCTTCTTGTATGGAGTGCTATGCGCGCTTTAACTTTAATAGTGGCTGGCCCCAAGCCCTACACAGCTCTCGTGGGACAATGGCGGCCGCTTGTCGTATGGAGCGCTATGTGCACTTTAACTTTAAAAATGGCTGCCAGCACTCACGGGACAATGGCGGCCGCTTCTTGTTTTTTAAACCTTAATGCTCAGCGTAAAGCCCACTTCAGGGACACAGCGCTTTCTGTTTTAGTTTTTTTTTTAAACTTTAAAGCTGAGCGCGACGCCCACTTCAGGGACACCGCACTTTGTTTCAGCTTTTTTTTTTTTTTTTACTTGAATGCTGAGCGCGGCGCACAATTCGGTGACACCATGCTCTGTTTCATCTTTTTTTTAAATTTAATTTTTAACTTTAATGCTGAGCGCAGCGCCCACTTTAGGGACACCGCGCTCCGTTTAATGTAATAGGTCTCGAAGTTTCAAATTCTGACCTACTGGTATTGTAAATGACAATGCCTTTTATTATTGCAGGTTTTTTAAACACATAAATAAAAGGCATTGTTATTTACAATGCCAATAGCTCAAAATCTCACAATTGCGAGACCTATTGCATTGCAAATGCTTGTTTACATTAATGCGGGCAACCTCCCTGATGCACCGAGGTGGTCGCTACTGGAAAACTTGCAAGTGGTGGCCACTAGTGCAATCTTGTCTTATGTGGTCACCATGACAACACAAACAATAGCAGTAGCTCATGGTGATTTTAATTGAACATAAGTAGCACTTACTACACAAAAGGTGGGAGCTCACTGCACTAAAGAATAAGGATTCTGCATCAATAATAGAGGAAATACTCTTTCAAGAAGTTGGCCTTCGCTAAGCTTCTGAACTACAGGTGGGATGTGCAAGGTTGAGGCGCACAAAGTGAAGAGGCGGGTTTCTTGGTTTTCTCTGTTTTCCTTTAATAAATAACTTATTAGGATCAGATACATAACAATATGTTAAGAATAGAAAAACTTAAACCACACATACCTCCATTGCACTAGAACATCAGCAAATGCAGTCTAGTAAAGTATCCAAAGACAGCACATAAACCATTACCAGCACTCATTATTGCTTAATCCCATAATGGCTGGTATTAAATAGAACAATGCTGCTCAAGTTTTAACAAACCATCAACGAACATGAACACAAATGGAAAAGGGGATGGGGAAACTAATATGTAACTTGGATGTTTACAAGCATTACAGAACTTTTCTTAATCCTATTCTCAAATTCTAGAACTATCCTGCCAAACCAATTCTTGTTCCTCCCAAACAACTTGCTGTGCGTACATAACCACTTTGGTTTACGTAAGTTAAGGATATATACACCAACAGTGCTGCATTACATGGTTTGCTCTAATTTTCTACACCTTTAGCCATAAATAATGCCCTATCTAACCATAAACGGTTCCATTGACTGATCCAACATTTGTCTTCATTCCTAGGGAACAAGATGAGATTTTCTGTAGAGTAAAACATACTCAAACCAAGGGTAGTAATCTCCAGTTTTACACTTCTTGCTTGGGCCGGATGATCACTGGCTCCTTCTGGTTTCCTAAATGGTTTACACGGCCAGGCAAGCTGTTGTCCTACCGACTGCTGGCTTGTAAACGATGGAGGGTTTAAAGCTGAGGGAGTCCTAGATGGTGTAGATCAGTTTTCTTCATAAGTGTGATCAGCTTTCTGCAGAATGAAGTGTGCTCTTCAGCAGGGAGATGTGGCATCAAGGAAGATGACATATTTTGCATTTCCCCGGGGCAGGTTAGAGAGGCCCTTGGCTCGGACTCTGGTTGTGTAATGTTCACCCTGGTCCTCACAGTGCTCGACTCTCGAAACAGCTGGAACCAAGCCGGTTAGGTTTTTATGGCTAATGAATGTGGCTCATGGATTTGAGGTGACCGCTCATGAAGTAGAGCTTAAGAGATTTGGTATCCACAAGGGAAAGCAGTAGGAAGAAGCAATCTAGCTTAAAATCAGACAAGTAGTCTTTGATTTGGCCTTTTTTGGTGTCCTATTGGTGAAGACATTCCGTTGTAGTTAGAGTGAGGTAGGTACTTCATTCCGTGCCTGAGTGAGAAAAAGTTTGAGAACCAGGTTAGGCCAGTCTAATGGAGTAATACTGTTATTTTAGTAAATAAAACGTAAAATTGATGCAATATATTAGTATTCAAAGGCTCACAAACGTCTTCAGATCACATTCCAAAGTAGCTTTGAATGGCACATCAGCTGGGGTAGAACATTTTAGCATGCAAAGTAAAAAAATACGAATTAAGTAGTGATGGGAAAGGAATATCTCAAATATTTCCCTTCTCTCGGTTATACAGGAATTAGAGGGTTTTAGGACAGCAAACCATCTTTTCCTGGATAACATCACACCTCAGAACAAGCATTGGCAAAGCTGGTAGGTCTGGCTTTAACGTGCCAACACATTTAAACGTAGGCTTTCATAAATGAAGCTTACATGCACAAATTCCGTATTAAATTTGCATGGCCTATTGGCTTTGCTATTTCAGGAAAAAAACATAAAAAAATGTTTATTTTAGGTTAAGAATTGAGAAATTGGAGAATAAAATGAAGACAACGTATAATGTGATGGCAGTACACTTTTCAGATGTAAAATAGTCCCTCATGCATTCCAATGGAAGCTCAAAAGACAGAATGATAAACTAAACACCCACAGCATGATATAGGAAAGCAATACCTTCAGGGTGGAGCCCAAACACACTAAGTATAGTTTCAAGAATAGTTTTTAGAACTGGCTTGACCAGTGCAGCTGTCTTCAGAAGTACTGTTATTGGTCTCGTAAGCGTCATGCAATTATGGGGCAGATTTCTTTAAAACCAAGATTAAAACCATAAGTGAGGACTAGTTAGAACTAACCATGACTGAGAACTAGCTAAACCAACGGGTCTCTCAAATGAGTCATATAAGTTGGCTCCGTCCCGAAAGGATAACAGGTGGTTACGCAATTTCGCAAGAGATTCCTAATTATGCGGATGTTCTATAGTTACTGCGTTCTGTCCCAACCCACCCTGACTTCACGAGTATTCAAATGACCACAGATGTCCAACATATCCTGGCTCACCCATTTACATAGATACCTATTAATAATAGTTTTAATAATGGGGGAGAATTAATGTTGGTGTCTCGCATGGACCCAGGCTGGCAGAGGGATAGCCCAACCTTTGTTTCTCTTTATCATGCTTAAAAGTGAAAAACGAAACTTGACCGTTTGTGTGGTCCAGAAGGATATAAATCGATCGACCATTTGAGCCCATGCGTAAGGGTGACTGAGGGAAGTAAAACAAGGTTCACCACTTTCCTGGAGGGAAGAGTACAATCTATCAGAATGGAGATTGCACTCAATGCAATGATCAGCTGTTGGGAACCAGAAGCTCCTCTCCGCTCCCTACTAGTATCAAAATTTACATAAAGTCATCTGTTCAAGCTCCTACTTTGGTATCAACTTTCTATTCATACACAGATGACATCTGGCTCTTAGAGGATCCAAAGGCACAATAAGCAAGTACATTCCCATGTCAGTCAGTTAGTGTGGGAGACCTGACCACAGTTAAACACCAGCAAAACAGATCATTTTGTTTGTGCCCCTCCACCACCTCTGGCTAGCAAGGATCTAACGCAGAGGCTTCCCCAGTCTTCAAGCAGGAGGTTAACTCTTGCCCTTAAAGTGAAGATGAACATTTTGGGGGTGCTGTTTGATAGCACACTAATATTGGAGAGACCCAGGCCAAACAAGTATCATGGAATATTAGATTGCCTCTGGCTTGCTAAGGAAGATGATCAACTTAAATCTTCCTAATTTACAGTCGGTTCTTCTGGGATTAATCATCAACACCTGGCTTCTTCTTTAAGAGAATAGGAGGGAAGTAAGTTGCTGTCATGCAAAAGGCCCAAAAGGGGTTGCTTGGTAGTGAACAGAGTTTCAGCAGGCAGGAGATCTCTTTCCATAATGGCAGTAAATAGGAGAACAACATTCAAACGCCTCCGCTTGTGTTTTAAGTTAGCGTCAGCAGGAAATAATAATGCAGTATGTTTCATCAAGACAGCTGCACTCATGAGAATGTTATACACACTTGGACGGTCCACAAGCGGCCTGCAGAGGCATTATTTCGGAATATGCTCTGGCAAACCTTAGTTATGAATCATGTATGATGCAAGTTAGATCTTTACTATAATCCCATTTGATCATTTATTAGTACAATGCAGGCCTCGTGGGGGGCAAAAATGCCTACAGATGTGTTACCCTAAAGCACTCTACAAAAGTGTTTAACTACAATTACAGAAATTCCATTTAAACAAAATTTAGCCTTGTCAAGTCTTTAGTGGAATGTGGTTGCAAAGAACTACAATACATAGTATTAAAACTGTCTACTAATTCTTCGAGAATTGTTTTGCGGATTACTCTTTGGTAGGAGAAGAGTGTCTTAGTGGGTTCCATGTAGAGTTATCATACTTGAGGTCACATGTTTATAATCACAAACACAAAACTACAAGTACCAGAAGGCTGGGTATTGGGAGCTGAAAACCAAGGCTACAGGAGCAGAGGACCTCACACCTTACATGAGAAAAGCCCCCACATCTCTTCAAAAGGGGTAAAAAGAAGCCTTCACTGAGGCGGGCAAACGTTTTTTGTTTGTGGTAATCTTATGCGAGTCAGCATCAATTCAGTAAGCCTGTCTAATTCAGGTGCCTGTTATGGGCAACAAATGGGGAACAAGCTGCATGCAGTAATTTTGTAGTGATGTGACAGTAAACGGGGCAAGAGACACTACCTATAACTCACCACAGCTCAGATCCGGTGATTGGTATTCCAAATCTGCGTGTGCTAACTGGAGAATACGCTAAACAGAAGCGTATTGACAACTGACAACGATTCCGAGCAAGCCTTAAACTCTTCGGTATTAAGCAGCCATCTTGGATACTTGAGTATAACTTCCCTCATGGTTCACAACATGCTTGCTAGGCAATTGTGATACAATGTTGCAGCACCGACGACCTCACGTTATGGATCTCGAATTTCCCTTGCTTAGACATTAATTATTCAATTGATGGACATAGACAATACAGAGAAACATTATGGAAAGTTGTGCTGACTGTTAAAGCAAACGTTGAACTACATTAAACATTCATCTGCACCCTTATAACAAGCATTTGCAATGCAATAGGTCTCGGATTTACGTGAGTTTCGTAAATGCAACACCTATTGCATTACAAATGCTAGTTTGTAAAAACGCCCATGCAGCGCTTTAACTTTAACATTGGCCGCTTCCCTTTCTTTAGACGAGCCGTGTCTAAAGAAAGGGGTGTGGCCGCCATTAAAGTGAAAGCGCGGTATGGGGCACTTTTACAAAAAAAAGCATTTGTTTGTCAGTCAAGTTGACAAACAAATGCTTTTTTTTGGTAAAAGAGCCCCCTGCTTTTATTTTAATAGCAGCCCCGCCCTTTCCTTAGACTAGGCTCGTTTAAGGAAAGGGGCGCGGCCGACACTAAAGTGTAAGTGCGGCATGGGGCAATTAAAAAAATATGAATAGTTTTTTTAAAAAAACATGCAGCCGCGTTTGGCGCGGCAAGTAAAGCAAAGGCACGGCCGCCACTATCACCGTGGCATGCCGTGCATGTAAAAAAATAAAGATGTTGCAAGCGAGCGTGTCATGCCTGCAACAGCAGACATGCGAAACTCATTAAACGAAATAGTGCTCGGAGGCTGTAATTAAAGCCTACCGAGCAACAACACATGTAACAAGCATTGGCATAGCCAATAGGTCTCGCCTTTGGGACCTTATAAGTGTTCCGCCATGCAACAGTTGATGTTGTTGTACCAAGGATATTCTGCTGCATAACTAAATACTTATAAGGTCCCAAAAGCGAGACCTATTGGCTATGCCAATGCTTGTTTTTTCATTTCATTTGCCCCTGTAGGTAGTTCGGGCTCGCTCGCTACGCTTGCTCGCTCGCCTCAGTGCTGTATTTACGCCTCACCATTTTCAAATGTCACCATCCGCCACTGTTTAGGAATACTTTTGAACATAAAAACCTTTTCCGCTGGAAAGTAAATCTCAATTTTGTGACACAAACCGGTTGCAAAGTGTTAGTTACTCTGCTCCTAAGTATCACAGGATTTTACTTTTGTTGTACTTAAGGATAAAAGACCAAAAAAGCAATGGTTAATATTTTACGCCGACCCACAGTGTATGCAAGATGTACCTCTATATTAATGTGACGTCTTTAGTTGTTTTCAATATTGTGTCATTAAACCTTTAATTAAAAAAACAAAAAAACAAAAAAATGGTGCTTACGATTAGCATCAAGCAAACGGAAGAAAGTGCTTAGTGGTTGAAAAAAGATGCTGTATAAATAAATGACATCCACCTATTGTTTGGACATGCTCTAAAAAGAAAACCTTTCGTTCTACTTGAATAAGAAACATACTTTCAGTGCTCTTGATAAGCCACTTCAGAAAAGAAACAGCTCTAAAAACTGCAAGTCATGCTGTTATGTACATTTCCTAGACTCAAAAAAGATCGCTTGGGTGTGTTTACGAGGCAGTTTTTGGAGGCTTGTCTGGAGCACAGTGTATACGCTACACAATCTGCACGTTATGGGACGTACACTTGTTACTAGTTGGAAATGTCGAGCCCTGTAGGGGACTGGCGTAAACAAATGTAAAAAAAAATGTCCTTCCGCTGGTGCGCGCACGGGGAAGTGAAAGCGGGATGCCTGTCTTCCCTAAAGTTATATGAACAGTCTCATCGGAGGAGGCGGGTGTTACCATCAGAAGGGAAACTAAGTCAGGATACGTTCAACAGTAGTGTGCACCTCTGCACCTATGGATAAGAGATGTCTACGTTCTTTAAATCAGACTAGCGATATTTAAAACATCTTTAATTACGCTAATCCGCCTTGAAAGATCCTCAACGCCAAGCCTGTCAGTAAAGTAATGAAACCACCCCAACTTCTGAGGCAATATATCCGCACTGGAGTGTCCGAATTGTTACCACACGTGGGCTTTACACATCTAGCTACAACCCCAATTCAGAGATGCTGCCGGCCGGTAGCTACCCTACCAGCAAAACAAAACGCATCCTGTGCGCTTGTCGGTCTAATATGCGCGAGAGAGTTCAGCTTACCCAAAATCTGGATCCGGGACCGCAGAAAGCATCCATGGCAGCAAGCGGCGCCGCCCTCTAAGGAGCCTCCGAAAAGCAGGGTGCGTATGCCCAGTCACCCTCGGGAGACTGCGGGGATCGGGCTGCTGTGGACGGGAGGAGCACCGCTCTCTCGCCAGCTGCCGCTCGCTCTGCTTCCCCGGGCTGACCTGTGCAGCTGGCTTCGGCTCAGCTTTACGAGGGTGTGGTTTTAGGCTGGGCAGGCCCATTCAAGGTTCTGCCTCCAGCTCCTGGCACGGCGCAGCTCCTACTTAAACAAGCACGCAAGTGGTGCGCGCGCGCCACAGCGAGACATCTGTTTTGCGTTATCGGGCACGATAATGCAAAACAGATGTCGGCCCTGCGGGTAACCGCACGGAAAAGGCCATGACGCACGAGCGTCTGGTCAGCTTTCAAAAGCCCCTACATAATGCTTCGCCAGAGCAGCGCTTGCGCGCTACTCGAGGCTCGACCTAAAAAGGGGTGTCCTTATGGGAGGTTACAAATGAAGACAAGGCAGAACTAAGGAGGGACTAGCAAACCTATTTACAAATTAGAAGCCAGCATTTACTAAGGACAATGACACAAGCCAATGACAAATATGGGCAGAGAGTGGGCGGGGCTTCAAGTGCATACTCCAATACAGCATGCCTCGCAGAGCAGCGCATGCACTGCCCAGACTCGACCATGTGACTCTGGGCAATAGCTCACTTAATTTCCACTACGGCCCCCAGCGCCTTGAGACCCGTAAGGGTGAGTAGCTGCGCTATATAAAAACTGACTTTACGCGACCTAAAAAATGATCAGTTTTTTAAAGGCCAACTAGGGCATGCGAAGATTTACTGCAAGTTTTTAGGCCAAAACTATTGATGTTGATACTGTAATTGTATTTATATAGAGCTTACTACCCCTGACGAGGCATCAAAGCTCTTTTCTCAGAGTAGCACGCTAGTCTGGAACCCATAAAAGATTAGTGGTGGGTTAGTACAGGGAAATAGGAATTAATTTGAGCGGTGGACATGCACGTCTGTTAGTTGGATTGAAAAGGGACTAGAAAGTGTTTATTGGGAGATCATGGTAGTAAGACCCTTGATGAGGCTTCAAAGAGCTTTTCAGCAAGTAGCACGCTGCTCCGGAAGTAGACATCGATTCAGAATTTCAAGTCTTGATTTATTGAAAGGCCCTATACCAGGCCTCTTCTGATCGTAAGTGTCACAACCTTAATTAGCGCTGGTGCTGATCCAGACAGGAGTCCAAACAAAGTTAGCAGTGTGGTCTACAACACATATCTCGACGCAGAGTAGATCACATCTGTAAAATGTGCACATGGACGCGAGTCGTCTTTGCTGGCATACGGGGGGGGGAAGGGGGGGGAGGGGCGTGAACTGCCCATAACGAATGTACACCATAAGGAACATAGGAATAACCCTGCATGCTTGCTATGTTAACCATAAATACAAACAAGGTATGTAAAGCATTTAAAAACACCAATTCAGTAAATAATTAAGACACAACTCATAATAAAAATCCAACACCAATTTATAAAAATAGGAAATATTTTTATCTTTAAAATGACACCAAAACGACAAAAATCCAATGTAGGGAACCGGAGATATGAATTTTTAAAGATTAATAAAAATATAGCACTTAGAAGCATATAGCACCTTATTGGGACATAGGCTCGCGATAGAACGGGCCAAAGTCAAAGTTTCAGGCCGACCGCGATGGAGCCCTGAGCGGCTACCACCCTCGGAAGGTACCGGTTAAAGTTTTTACCTTCACACTTAGAAACTTTTCTGGAGCTTTTTCTCGTGAGGCCCCTCGAAGCTCCCAGTCAGTCCGGATCCGGTGAGGGTTCGCCGGCTTGACTTGTGACGAGGTCCCGGTACACTTCCCTGGAGCGGACTTAGAAAATTTCTCAAGATCGCTTCAGCGGGGCAATCCAGAAATCCAGGCCGACACGCGAGGGAAGACAGGCGGCTTGGCTCTCGCGGTTGCTCCCGGTCGGCTTTTCTACGAGCGGACTTAGAAGCTTTTCTGGAGCTTTTTCTCGCGGGGTCCCTCGATGCTCCTCATGTAGCCGGATCCGGTGAGGGTTCGCCGGCTTCAGATTTTCTCTAGTCCCGGTCAATCTCTGGAAGTCGATGCGATGGAGCTTTTAGCGGGACGAACCTGGTGGGCTTGGCCGGCTCGCGGTTGAAGGCAGGCGGCTTGGCTGACCAGGATGAGTCGGTCCCCCTATGGAGCTTTTTTCAAAGTTCCTCCAAAGTTCCCCAAACTTCTTGAACTTCTTCCTGAAGTTCCTCAAAGGGTCCCAAAGTGTCTCAAACTTACTCCAAGGGTCTGGAAGCTCCAAGATGGTCCTTGAAAGTGGAGGACTTCCATTCCCACAATGCACTGGACGTCACCCTTACAAATCCACTGGTAGCTCCCCAGGTTGATGATTCTTGGTGGTGAGGGTCCAGATGAGCTCTGTTAACCTGTAGCTTGCAGGGAGTCCACTCTTGACTTCTTTTACTCAGCACAGTTAGTCCACAAAGCTGTAGTTTCAGGTGGTGTAGTCTCCAGAGGTCAGGCCTTAGAAGTCTTTGCACAGCAGAACTTTTCAGCAGGGCCAGTCTTGCTTTCTTCAGTTTCAAGCAGCAGATCTGAGGGGCTGGGCCTCTCTCAGATACTTATTCCACAGTCTCTGGGTCATCCAGGAGGTCAAGCTTCACCAATAGGAGTAGGGTAACTTCCCACTTGAGTGACTCCTTCCTGCAGAGTGTGGCATTATTCTATCCCAGAGTGCAACAAAGCTTCCAAATCCATAATGGCTGATTTTCCAGCAAGGAGGTAAGAGCTGGCTAAACACTCCCACTGAGTTGGCTAATTAACCTAGCCTCTCCTCCCTACATCTGCACATATCTTCCTTAATCCTGCCATCTGGCTGAGGTGGGGGTTCAAAGTTGTAAATGACACTGCTCTGGGCTCTGCCCCTTTGAAGCTCATTGTTTACGAACCCTCCCCTGGCCTGGCATTCTTGCAGAACAGCTCACTGCCCTCCCAGTCCATCTGGCTGGCCCCAGGGGATCTTTATCACCTCTTCAGGCAGGCTGGCTAATCCCCTTAACTCTGACCAATCAGGGCAGAGCACTGGAAGGCTGGATCTGGAACTAAAACTAAGAAAGTGTTATAACTTCTTGTCTGTTCACTTTGGGAAAAATTCAATAACATCCTATTGTAGGATTTATCAATACCATTCTAGTGAGTCTTTGAATGGAATCTTTATCCCTCTCCTATCAGAAGTTATTGTTTAATAACTTTCCCCCATGTTAACCTATGGGGCATGGGGTTTGCAATGGGAAAAATGACATGGGCCATTTTTCCAGCACCAGGACTTACAAAAACATATTTTATAAGTACCTGGCTTATTTTCACAGGACCCCCACCCCATAGGTCACCTAGGGGAGACCCTAGGGGTGCTGAATCTGTAAAAACATTGCAGATCCCCCATGCCCAGTGCCCCCAGCATCAAAGTCGAATTTGGGCAGCACTTTACACAATGGGGAGAGTGAAATGTGAATTTCACTTAACCCAGGGCATATATAAACTCATTTTATAAGGGTCTACCTTATAGATATCTGACCCCCCCACCCCTGGGATACCTAGGGGAGACCCTGGGGGTCATTAATATGCCAAAACATTGTAGGTTGACCAGTTTTAAGTGCCCCAAAGTCGAGTTTGGCCACAATTTACATGTTTAAGAGCAAACCTGGCGCACAGAGCTGCTTTTAAACTGACCACAGGCTTCAGCAGTGCACACATGCAAGTGCAAAAAGGCTGCTGGCCTCTAAACTGCCATGCCCTTCCACATACAAGGGACTTATAGGTAAGTTCACTCCCCCTGCCCTATTATATACTAGGGGCTTATAGGGGTAGGTCATGCCAATCACAGGGGTACCCCAACCCAAAGTGTACCCTAGTGTATGTAGGTGTTTTACTGTTATCTAAGTGTTTCAGCATGGCACTGGCCCTGGGCCTTGTTAAACAGAGCCCAGGGTCAGTCAGAGTCAGTTACCACCAGTTCCAGTCAGCAAAAAGTTGGGGGGTGCCCAGGGCACAGGATGACTTTACAACACAGACAATGAGGCGCTAAGTGGAATTAATGCAACTTTTACAGACGGTATCATCCTTGTTAAACTGTGTTCTAATGAGGGCTGCTATCTAATCCTGCCCTGGAACACACGAATACCTACCTCCTTGGGAAGTAATTGTGTTCAATCGACTGTCACAATTGCTAAATTTACTGAAATCTGCCCAGAGAGATAGTGGAAAGACTGTCTCGGCAAATGTGGGTCACCTAGTCACCCTGTCCTCAGTGCTTCTCTCATTCGAGCGATCCCTACATTCTGGCCTTTCCCTCCTGCTGTCAGTCCCCGATTTAGAAGATCGGTTCTGGGGGAGGAAGTCCTCTCAGGAATTAACTCTCTCTTGTCCTGCATAAAATAACCTAACATGTAGAGCACACATTTACCTCTGAGGATTTGCTTAGAGCTATTGACAGATATTTGTTACTATACAGAGGTACTCATTTTTTTATCGACCCCAGAAGGATGAAAGGCTGAGTGGAGCCACCAGGATTTGAACCTGTGACCACAGTGTCAAGCACAGATCCCTGGAGCAGATGCTGAGTCCACTGACCACCGGACATATTTGTAAAGGCGCTTACATTTTATCTGTTTTGTTATTTCTCCTTTTGATATCTCTCTGTGGTTTTCAGTCAGTTCCAGTGGTAAGAGGCCCTTGAGGGTTCATTGCCCTTTATAAGTAGCAGCTCAGTCCTGCTCAGCTCAGAAGTGAAGAGTACCCGGAAGAGAGTGCTGACCAGCGGGTGGGAGCCCAGGGGTGTGACTTAAGTTGGATTACAATGAGGCAGGATCTGTGCTGGGTCCCTAGATGGTAATGCTCTCAGAAAGGCAGTAACCTGCAATTAAATCAATAAAATAGCAACAGAGCAAGAGACAGAGGAAACCCAAGGTTGTAGGGCCGCATGACTGCCTTACAGATGTCCCTAATTGGCACAGGCCTGTAGAAATCTACGGGTGCTGCCTTGGCTCTGGTGGAATGTGAGGGACGTTTATGGAACAGAAAGATGTCACCAGTGAAAGTGAAGAAAGACACACTCCATCTGCGGATGAAAGGCTGAGACACCTGCTCCCTGGAGCATTCCCACCTTATGGCACACATAGAAGCAGCATTCCCCGCGTCAGTACTGGAGAGTTACAGCTCCCAGAGGTCTTTGCTTCTAGGAGCTGATTAAAATGGCGCCTCGCTACAGCCGTAACAGATCACTGGTCAATAAAGAGCTACCTTGAAAAAACATAATCCGGAGATAAGGGGCCTTTTTAGGTCTCGGCCTGGCGGAAGCAGCGCATGCGCTGCTCTGCCATGCAGAGGCTTCTTGGAATCGATACGATTCCAGAAGCCTCGTCCCAGCTCCGCCTTAAGTGTTGATTCGTGCGCGTCGTTTTGCGTCACGAATTATGCCAAAGGCAGTGCAATGATTGCACTGAAGGCATTTCAATCGTGCTTGTTGCCACCCTGTCTCCTTTTATCCACGCCAGCGGGATTGGATCTCTTACTGGCGGTGGGAGACAGTGTCTCCTAATTAGCCGCTACGCACTTTTTTGTTATCATTCGCCTTTGGCAAAGGCAGCCGCGTGTTTATTTTTGCATCGCGCTTTCACTTAAAGTGAAAGCACGATGCAATTATAAACAAGCGGCTGCCTTTGCCAAAGCCGAGAGCTTGTTTGTTGTTGTTGTCTGTTTATAGACTTTCAAGCACCGAAAAGTTCCGTTTTTTTCTGCACGCCCCTGAATTGAAAGAGTATTCATAGACTGTTTGCGCTACTGGCATTGGGAAAGGTGAGAGCTCCGGAGCCTGGGCCATGTAACAAACCTACTCATTTTATAGGGTTTGAGACGTTTCCCCCAGGGTGCGAGTCTGTGGTCTATAGTTCGCCCGCGTATCCACCTCTTTCCGTGGTGTGCTGCTCCATTCCAGTTTTTACCTTTGAATTATGCGACTCGTAGTCCATTATAAAACAGGACTACAAGTTTCAGAACTTTGTAAAAAAAAAAAAAAAAAAAAAACTGGCCTGAAGCAGCAGAACACGCGTGGACCTGGGAAGCTTGTCGGCTATGGATATGTATGCAGCACGTGCGACAACCCACTGCGTTTTCTGAGGGACTTGAGCAGCCAGTACTGTCTCTTATCCCCTGAGACTATACTCCGGGCCTTTTTCTTTCGTCGTCATAAGTGACTCGCTGTCTTTACACAGTGGTTGTGGGTTCTCTCGGCACAGTTGTCAGCCAAGGTCGTCACGAGCGTGAGCCACTAAGAAGTCCTGGTATTTTATCAAAAGCACATTGGAGGCTGGGACGTGAGAGCTCAGATCTCCCGGCATGCAAAGCACCGTTGGCGAAGGAATAAAGGGAAGTGTTTGAAGTTGTCCTTTGATCAGTCTGGACACAATGTAAAATGTGCTTTTTATTGACGTCAGTTAGGGTGGCTGGACGCCAGCAGCAGCTGAGGGGCTGGCTGAGAAGCACTGAGCACTTCCGCCAGGCATCTGGGAAGCACCGTTCAGCAGGAAGCTGATAACCAGCATAATCAGTGGCGTCTCAGGAAGTGACATCAGAGAGTAACGTTACCAGAACTTGTTACAGATGCCCACAGTAAACTTAAAATTACAAAACTATAACCTCAAAATGAACACAGAGGCCCAAACAGTTCAGAATGTTATACAGGTTTTCTATAATTTCACTGAAATATTACCATTTGCAGCCCTACACAGTTTCCCAGGTCCATGCATGATGTGCTGCTCCAATCCAGGATTTTTTTCTCTTTGAATTCTGGGACTTGTAGTCTTGTATATTCCAATGCAAATGCAACAAGCATTTGCAATGCAATAGGTCTCGCATTTACGAGAGTTTAAGCTATTGCCATTGTAAATGACAATGTCTTTTATTTAGGTTTTAAAAACCAATACCAAAATAAAGGCATAGCCATTTACAATGCCAATAGCTAAAAATTGCGTAATCTGCGAGACCTATTGCATTGCAAATGCTTGTTTTTTTAGATGTTTCTCTTTCCTTTTTCATGAGTTTATGTTTGTTTTCTGTCCACTCACAGCAGTTTGCCGCATATAGATGAATGTATAAGTGTCCTTACTGGAAGCGCTCCAGTTTTAGGGCTGCCCTGTCCTCTGCTTTGTGCAAGGTGCTGCGGAGTATAAAAGTGGGCCGCTGAAGGTGTAACTGTGACCCGAGCACACTTGTCAACTATGAATACATTGCATCAAACACAGGCACGAAAGCAGCTAGAAAGACATTCTAGCGCTTGAAGGCCACTATAAACTCATTAAAGCAAATATACAAAATAGTAAGTGTTGCATTGCTTGGCATCACGGAAAACGGGAGGGAGGGCGGGCGGAGAAGGCATGGACAACAGGAGGGGGAGGGCGGGGGGATTTTGAAGGCACGGACAACGGGAGGGAGGGCGGGCGGAGAAGGCATGGACAACAGGAGTGGGGAAGGCGGGGGTAGGGGGGAAGGTTAGCAAAGAGACGGCACGGACAACAGGAGGGAGGGCGGGCAGAGAAGGCATGGACAACGGGAGGGGGAGGGCGGGGGGATTTTGAAGGCACGGACAACGGGAGGGCGGGCGGAGAAGGTATGGACAACAGGAGTGGGGAAGGTGGGGGGGAAGGTTAGCAGAGAGACGGCACGGACAACAGGAGGGAGGGCGGGCAGAGAAGGCATGGACAACGGGAGGGCGGGGGGAGGTGGGCGGAGAGACGGCATGCACAGACAAGAGGCAGGGGGAAGAAGGCACCAAAGCACATCGTGTCTGCAGTAAGAGAAACTGCATAATGAAAGTAGTGCTCACGGTCTAAATAACACAGACCGTGTAACAACCGAAGTAAAGGTGGCCAGTCGCCATGGGAGGTGACAAATGGAGACAAGGCGGTACTAAGGAGGGACTAACAAGCCTGTTTACAAATCAGAAGCCAGCATTTACGAAGGACACTGACACAAGCCAATGGCAAATATAGGCAGCGAGTGGGCGGAGCTTCCATTACATACTCCACTGCAAAAAGTCTCTAGTAGCCTAGAGTCAGCGTGCGCGCTGACTCTAGGCTCGACCTAAAAACTGGGGCTGCTATTTGACAGTAAGAGTCCCTGCAACAGAGCAGGAAGTCTTCTTGGACTGGACTATGTTGCATATGCACACATGGAGGCCACTGCAAGGCATTAAGAGTTCTAGTAAGCACATACAAATTGCTAAGCATAGAAAATGGCAGGATGTAAACATTCTTGGTTATAGAAGTGAAGCAAAAGCTGTAACTCCTCTTTCACAACAGAGCATAAAGTGACAAACCTTGAAATGTCAATTCGGTGTAGGGAAGAGTGTTCACGTATCCCCATATATGTCAGGGTGCTCATTTGTTGTATGCTTACTTTTCAGGATTTACCTGACATAACAAATTACAGAGATTCAGCTACAGATCTATTGCCAAAGTGTATCCAATCACTTTAACAGTTAGGCATATAAACCAAAAGGGCATCTCTTGTCATGTAGATATTCAATACATCCTGCAGTTGCCCTTGACTAATAGAAGAGATGAGTCTAGAGTAGTTGAGCCCCATATTTCTGTTTTTGCTATTGCGCTATTCCCCTTTTCCTACTTACCTCATATTCCTGTGTATGTGGTCACTGGTGGGTGTGGTGAGACGGAAAAGCTGAATGCTCCTACTGGACCATGTGCACAAGGTTTGAACATCCTTGCACGGTGCAAGTACTGATGAAAACTTACTGGAACCCAGGAGTTATGTACAACTTGCTCATGGGCTTCTTTAATTGACTACCACTATCTGCCAATCAGAATGGTTCTGTTTTGATTGGCGAGTAGTGTCAATTGTTTGGGATCATTTTGACTTGCTGCTAGCAGACGGGCAAAACAGTTGTGAGCAGACCACTGTGTTCAGGTGGAAGACCTGCCTATTATTCCTAGCTCGCTTATTAAGTAGATGTAAGAGAACTTTCCTGCTCCCAATTTCACACCATAGGCAAAACAAAAAAATAAAAACCAAAATAAAAAATAAAAAAAAATGGCTGATGTTCCCAGATTCTCTTTTCTGTATGTTTCAGCACCCAACCCTATTAAATACAGGGTGGGGCTTTTCATTCCCCTCCACCTTCATGTACTATCCATCACACACCCTCAAAGCTGCCATCTCAGAAAACTCATGCAAAGTTCATCAAAATGTGTGCTATATTCTGAGATAATAAAAGTCAGAGGGTGGAGAAGGACTACTGGCCAAGCCTAGGAACTCAGACAGTTAATATTTTCTTGTTCAAACTCCATGAGCATGAACAGCAGATCCAACTGCTCAATTTGTCTAAAAAATTTCACTTGGACCATGTACAATTGCAAAAATATAGCTGCATTTTGGGGAGAAGTTGGTGTTTCAATTGCCTGTCCCTTAATTTTGGCATTAAATTCATACAGAAATAACCGTGATATCAAATTTCAAGGATCGTTAGGAAGGAGATCTCATTCAAACACTATCAAGCTTCACAGGGATAGACTTTGAAAAGGCATTTGAATTGGTCGGTCAGTTTACATTCTTGGAAGAAAAAAATATAAAGCCCAAATACCTACCTTAATACGCACCTGGCGGCCAGAGTCAAGATACGCGGTGTGCAATCAGATGCCTTCTCAATATATAGAGGCATCAAGACAGGGGTCCCTTCTACTATTCGTCCTAGCCACCAAGCTATTACACTATGAATACCTGCATATTTTCATAATTGTAGAAGTTTAAACAAGGTTATGAAGAGAGAACTGGTTACGATGCTTTTGACATTACAGGCATGGAAGCATTTTTCTGTCGGTGAGACATCAACTGACTCGTGATTAAATCTTTCAAGCCTTCATAATTGGGACCCTTCTTTTGCTTGTGCTTATGGAATTTAAGGTGCTTGCTATATAAACGAGGAGCTATGTATCCTTGCAGGATTTCCCTCCCTCCTTCATGTTTGTGCATTAGAACAGCACCACTCAGGAACTCGAAACCTGGCTTAGGACAGAAAAGTTTTCCTTAATCTGGGCTGGGATAATCTAGCTGGTCTCCTTCCCCTTTTGACAATTAAAGCTCGAGAACACCCTGTCGTACTGTTTTGCAGAAAGGGAGGATGTTTCTGCCCAGTGATAAAAGCGATAAGCCCCAAAGACAAATGACAGTCAGACATGAATAGCAACAAAAGAATCTCACAAAAACCCTCGGAAAGATCTGCTGATGGAAAAAGCCCCTGCTGCTGTATCAGAAATGGCAAGCTTGAAAAGAGCAGGCTGGCACTTGATCAAGGGCCATTCTATTCACAGAGATATATCCATCAAGAACGCGCTGTGCTTGAAAAAGGCATGTTCATTCCAGGGAACGCAATCATTGAACTCAAATCTGTATCCCATGGCTTGGGTTGCATGGAAAGACATATTTTCCGGTGAACCTGCAAGTTGAATAAAGCGTACTATTCGCAAAGACATTAGATAGCAAGGAGGTTGCGCTGACGGTATTTGCAGCTCACTGACAGCGTGCCAAAGTGGCTGAGTTGAGAAAAACAGTCTTGACAGAGCAGAGCTTCAGGGAGCAACTGTGCATGGGCTTCAATGGCATGCCCATCAGAAACACAAAGACCAACTTAAGGTCCCATGGGAGCAAAATGAAGGGCCTTGTTGGAAACATGTCCCTCAAACGTTTTAAGAACCAGCTGACTTGAATAAAGAAGGTTGGTCAGGCAAACATAAAGCATAGAGTTCAGACAAACTTTAACTGAGCCCACCCCAAAGCCTTGCTGGGCCAAAGACAAGACAAACAGCAAAACATCTGATAGTTTGGCCATGAGGGTATCAAGTTGACAGTTCCTACACTAGGCCATACATTTCTCCCAACACCCTGAATAGATTAAGTCAAGGGGCACCTAGCCACAAGAATCACATCTACGACATCTTCAGGTAAGTCAAAACTGCTCGGTTACTGCCGCTCAATAGCCATGTAAGGAGGTACACCTGATTCCAGTTCAGGATCCAGTCTTGTTGCTGAGACAGGAGGTCCTCCCGGAGAGGTAGACAGACCTGAGGGTTAATGCTCAAGGTCAGCATTTAAGACAATCGTATTCTCCTGACCCATAAAAATGACTTGGGCCTGATCCATCCCAATGTTCCTCAGAACACTAGTAGAAATGAAAGTCCTAATCTCCACTGCAGACCGAACGTGTCCCATGGAGAACCTGTTGGTGGGAACTCCAGTGCACAGTAATGTCAACACTGCTAGTTATAGGTGGTGGTGAAAAGATTGGGCCAGGGAACGTCCCAGTGGTTAAAGATGACCTGAGCCACTTCAGGATGGAGATACTCTTTGTAATTTACTAGGTAAAGTCTGCTGACCTGCTCATCCACCATGGCGTTTAGTGACCCTGACTGATGATTGGCTAAAAGGGAGATCTCCTGATGGTCCAGGAGGATGCATGAGGCAGCAGTCCAAGAAGCCTCAGAACTGACTTCACTAAGACTCCAGATTAAGCCTGTAATATCAGGATCATAACCGGAATGTCCTGGGCTCTTTCCAGAGGTTGGAAGGCTTTGAATGCTACAGTGCCCAGGATGCCTCTGTGAAGGCAATCCTATGTGCAGGCCCCAGATGGTGCTTTGATATGGTGATAAAAATGCTGTGGATTAAAGAGGGCAATCTTCATTCGAATATCCGCAATGACTGCATTGAGTCCGCCTCAAGTAGCCAGTCATTTAGGTGTGGGAATACATGTATCCCAGTCCTGTGAGGGTGAGCCATCACCACCGCAATCGCTTTCGTAAACACCTGAGGGGCAGAGATGGGGCTGAAGGGTAGAAGGGCACATCAGTAATTTTCTGACCCTACCACGAACCAAAGGTAGCATCTATGGGGCTGTAGAACATGCATGTGAAAGTACGCACTCTGCAAGACTAAGGATACCATCAAATCCCCCTGGAACCTAGACAGAAAGAACCTAGGCCAGAGTGAGTATTTTGAATTAGTTCTTGGAAGGAAAGCTTTCAAGGAGCAAAGATGTAAAAAACAGCCAGAACTCTCCATCCTTCTTGGGCACCAGGAAGTAGTGGGAGAAGCATCCCTCTCATTTTTATAGTTTAAGTACACTCTCAATGGCATCCTTGGCCACTGGCAATTTGACTTCCTGCAAATGGATGGGGGCATGACCCGCTGAAACTTGAGTAGGAACATATGTGATGCAATAGGGTAGAGGAGGTGATGGTAATGACAGGGCATAATCTTTATAACCATTTGCAGCACCCACTGATCTGAAGCGTTGGATTCCCTGCCGGGTAGACAAAATCGAATCCTGCTTCTTACCAGCTGGTCATGGTCCTACAAGGGAAATCAAAGCAGCATGTGACTTGTTGGTGGGAGTGAGGGGGTTGTAAGATTGCGGCCCTTGGTGGTTTCCATAACCCCAGCCACCACCATGTCCCTTTGGGGGCCACAAAAAGTCTGGGCCAGCTGAGCTGCAAAACATTTTACGGGGGCGGACTGTGCCAAAAGGTTAGACAGAACAAGCCACCTCTACATTTTCTGTATTGTTGGTGAAACTGGTGGGCTGGTCAAAGTAAGCCAACAGGAAGGACTGTAACATGGCCATTTTTAAATAGTTCTAGCACAAAGTCAGACTTTTCTCCAAAGCGGCTGGAGCCATCAAAAGACTTTAAGGATGCCTGAACATCACCAGAAAATCTTGTGTCAAGGCCAGCCCTCAAGACTTTGACAGCATCCTGTCTGTCCTGAATTGTCTGAGCAAATCGCTGTCCTGACTTAGTCCGGGACAGCTGGAAAAATCTTGCTGGCTATGTCCCAAAAAGCATGCCTGTAATGTGTTTGAGGATAGAATGGGAAACTGTAGGAGGAAAATACTCTTTTGTGTCAATACTCTTTAATTCTATATCTGGCTGCGCAGAACGGATCATGCTCTGGTTGACCTTGCTCATGTAAGCCTTGACCACTGAGCTTTCCATGGTCAGATACTGAATGGGAAAGGTAGGGTCACCATGGGCTGGCCTACATCATCTAGACACTGGACGATTGACCGGAGGAGCAGAGAACATCTTTGTCCAAGCAGCCATTAAGATATCCGTCAGGGCCTCTATAAAAGTCAGTAACAGCTCCAGTGTGGCAAGCCCAGGTTGAAAGATTTCCATCAACAAGTTTGCTTTTGTTTCAACCATAGGTGATTGTAAATAAAGTACTTAAGCTGCTCAGCAGGCAGGCACCCCGAAGGAGGCACTTTCCACCGTTAGTGGACCTGGAGGACCTTCTAATGCAGTCTCGGGAAAAGTGTCCAACTCACTATCATTTTGTAAGTCCATATACAATCTAGCATTTGTAAAGTGAGGCGGAGCAAGTTGTCCACCTCCTCTTTGTCATTGTGTGGTATGTTCTGAAGCCCCGGGACAGTGTCTGAATCAGAGCTGAAAATGGCTTCTAGCCTCCTATCGTCTTGGGGTGGAGGGAAAGGCAGCGCTTTGGTAATTTCATAGCATGACAAAGGTCGAATGCGGGCAGACATCAGCCCTCTGTATGATATTGGCTTCGGGGCAGAAATGGGTGCTGTCGGAGTCTAAGTCGGTACTGATGCAGTCAAGACTTATGTCGCCTTAGGGCCATTGTGGAACGGAGGGCCAGTATTGCAAGGAACTGGAAGGGCCCCAACGGAGTCAGTCAGAACCAGTGAAGGATCCACCAGCAGAAGTGTGTTAGGTGGCTGCCAGAGCTCTGTAGGATGCTCCAGCAGGAGACCGTATCGACTTAAAGATCGTGCAGCCTAACATCTTCAAAGGGTTCCATCTTCTGCAGGATTGACCGTGGGCCAAGGAACTCTCTGCTTGCCCAGACCTGCTTCAGAATGGGCTTGGAGTCTGAAGACAAATGCAGAGGTGGGCCTTGGAATGCCAACCACCTAGCTTCTTGCCTGTCCACTTGCAATTCTTTGCTTAGGATGATACATGGACTTAGACTTACCCAAACACTTGCATCGAGAAAAGGACTGGTGTACAAATGGTCCCGCAATTTGGAGCAGAACTTCCCCTCTACTTGAAAGGGATCACTATCTCAGTGCAACGTCTTGAATGTTCCACAACATATAATTTTGCTTCCTGCCTGTCATCTGGTGCATCAAGGAGCAATTGTCACACAACTTTGAATCAGGACTGAAATCGAGGCACCACAAACATTGTGCAGAGCCCTGACAGGCATCTGCTTCCTGCAGTCATGGCACGGTTTAAGACCTGCCATCTGTGGTGCAGTGGCTGGGGTGGGTGATGGTTAAGAGACATTTTCCCAGGCACACATTTGGTTGTTGAAATTTGCCATAGATACAGCTAAAGCTAGGAGGGGCACTCCTGATCCGCGTCAAAAGGTGCAGAAAGAAAGGAACTTCCATCAGCATGCATGAGTAGCACCTAAATGCTGCTCTTTGCCTTCACTCCCTTAGTGGTATGAGGTAATTGAGGAATCAGATATTGCGACCTACTGACGTACATGAGCAATTTCTGCAGAAAATCCAGATCCAGTCTAGGAGCCTGAGAATAGTCTTAAAGGTGAAGAATCTGCAGTTAGAAGTATGCACCAGAAGTTCCTGTGCCAGCGTAAGGGACTCTGCCTTCACCAGCCAGTTGTCCAAGTGCCAAATTACACAGACTCCTGATCTCTGCAGCAAAGCTGCCATGACTGCAGTAACCTTTCTAGAGGTGTGTGAGGCCACGACTAGTCTTAATGGGAGGACCACAAACTGACAATGCTGGGACCCCACTGTGAACCTCATGTAACACCCGCGGGAAAGGGTTTTTGAAAAAAGAAAATGGTTGCCTGGGAAAACAACAGACACCAGCCAGTCTCCCAAGGCCAACAGACCCCGACTCAAGGACAGCATCTTGAGCCTCTCTTGCCAGATTACCAATTTCGTAAGGTGGAGATAGAAAACAGACCTGGTTAGGGACCAGGAGGTAAAGGGAAAAAAATCCAGTGCCCCTGTCTCTGCAGGCACCACTACTATGGCCTCTTTTTCCACTAAGACAAGGGCTGTGTCTCCTTGATCAAGGCGTGGTCTGGGGAAGAGAATAGGAAGGGAAGAACATAGCCCCGAGAGACCAGGTGGACGACCCAGCAGTCCGTCGTGATCGCCTCCCAGTTAGTGACAAAATGAGATCCTCTCCTCACCCAACCAGAAGGTGGTAGTGCAAATAGGCAGAGGACGAGGGAGATGTAGTGACTGCAGAGAATACAGAGGATAAAGTCTGAACCACCAGTGATTTGGTGGGAGGACAAATATTGAGGCCCACCCGAGCCAGCCTGGCAATCTGCATATGGACTGCTGACATGAAGGAGATTTCTTCCATGCTGCCATATGAGCTTACAACAGCCTTGTTAAAAGGAAGCAAGGACTTTGCAAAAAATGTGGAGGGTCGCAAAATTCCCATAAGAATGTTTGACTTCAACTTCACATGGTTGTGGCAGTTCAAAGACTGCCACCACCATCTGAACAAATGTTATGAAAGACAAGACCTACTCAGAGACAGGGCCAGAGAGATAGGCAATGTCTCTTTCTGGAGGAGTATCTAGACCACTGCCATTTTGTAAAATCCAAATAAAGGCCTGTAACAATATTACAAGGAGGCAATCAGCTTCTGAGTATTAATGTTCCGTGCATCTATTGCCCTTATCCTCCAGAGGAAAGCATTTGCATTTGAACCAAAAACTTCTCATAAAAAGGATTATGCCAACCTCTTCCCAGTAACTGGGTTCAGGTTTACATTGTGGTCCATTGCTTAAGCTAGTCCTGACTTTTTCCTTTGCCAAGCATGTTACTTACTGCTATAGATTCAATGGTCAATGCCGCACCCAGCTCTGTGGGCACTGTCATGCCGAGGGAGGCCCCAAGTGAAGGGACCTTTAGAACGTTGGACAGTCTTAGCCCCCAGGGCTGAAGTCAGTAAAGGTGTGGCTGCCAAACAATCAGGATCGATCGGCCCACACACACACACATCCCAGGAACGTATTCTAGAATGTTGCAGGGCCATCCTGAAATGATCCAGTACAGTTAGCCAGAAGATCTTGACCTGACCTGTGTTGGTCCAACATTCGAGGAACTCTGGTCTCAGTTTCTAAGGAGCCAGGTGTTCTCCCAATGTCAAGCACCATGACTTGATAATGGTGGCTCTTCCATAAGAAAGAAAGGAATTTCTCCTCCCCATGGCATTTTTACTTTTAGGAGAAGATACAGTCCCTGTGCAGATCCGAAAGGACATGAGGCATGGAAAACCAGGAACTATTGTCAGTGAGCACGTTGGCGCCTATTGTACCGCGTTGACGTCAGGGCCAGATGTTAAGTCACTGCTGCGTGGCACCACCTGGTAGTTATGGAGAGTCACTGCTAGAAAAAAGGTTCAGAGCAATCTGAAACCTGAAAGTAGGATTCATGAAGTGAGGAATGCGCTGGAAGATGTAGTCATCAGAAGCAGGAGATATTCCATAGCAGAGAATTCCCGCAAAATTAATGGTGTGAGGTTTCGCAAGCGTCAAAAGAAAATGAGGGCTTGAACATGTTTTTGGTTGCAAGCGTGACAACTGTTCCTTTAAGAAACAAAGAAGACAATGGCAAAACGCCTGTGCTGTTCCTTAAAATCCCCCTTTATGCGATTTGCATATGGATACATTCATTGGAGTATTCCGAGTGGAATAGAAATCAGGCTGCCCAAATGCAATTTAAAACCGACAAAGGCCAGGAGCTAAACAAACATATGAAGGAATCTGACCTTTTTTAATGTAACATGGTGCTCACGTAAAAGTGGTCCAATTCCTGTAAACTGAGTTTGCACTACATAAAACTGCAAAAAATTCAAATAAAATAAAATCCTGCAAAAAAAATAAGGAGGGCAGGGGCGGATGTTGGAAGTTACGCTAGTAATCTGGTCACCCAGAATTTTTTTTCTTCTTTTTGCTGAGCCCATTTTTTGCTGCCTGTAGAACTCTATGCACTTGACCCATGCTAACTGAGACAAAGACCTTGGGTGTGGAGAGGCATTTGTTTGGCAGGCTGACCACCTGGGCAGTGCCCAGGAACCTAATTTACTTCAAAGGGGCATATAATGTCACAAACAGATGTGGCTAACACCTGGACCTGCCGCCTTCCTTGGTCACCCAAGCCAGTCAAGCACCATTTTACTTCCAGTAAAATAAAACCCTTCCCAGTAGAGATGTTACTACTATCTGTATTGAAAAGGACCTTGTTGGAAGAGTTGAGGAAGTGCTGCCACTGATCTGCAATGCACTTCATGCATAACAAAAGTGCCAATAGCTTCATGTAATTAAAGTTTTATTTGAATAAATAGAGAAAAGGTTAATGTGCATGAAAAGTATTTAGATAAACACAAGTTATGGAGCTTTTACTTTTAAATGTCTCTCCTTTCTGCTGCTAGTTTGTGTTTCTGGTGAGCAAAGTGTGTTTAAATGCAAAGTGTGTTTACGACTGCAGTACCACTTCCTGACTACAGGGGCAGAGCTGAGCAAAAATATAAACACTTGATGAAACACAGGTCCCCACAAGGCAATTTTTAAAAAAAGTTGTAAAAATTGGTACAGATGTTCCTGAAGTCATTGCCTTGTGTGGACCTAGGTTCAGGTCCCCACAGCGCGAGTGTGAGATATATATATATATATATATATCACTAACACACACACGGGAACTTTTAGCCCATTTTTTAGGGAGTTGCATGGGTTACCCCTACCCACAGTCTAACACTGGGCATAAATATTGCACCCACAGTACCTTCCTCAGATCACCTCTGGACCTTTGGAACAACAGAAGAGTACTGGACCTACTGTCTGTGACCTGAGACTTGGATGTAGGCTCTCCGTCATCGTCGAACCCAGCTTCGGCCACATCCTGCTACCCATCCCCTGACTTTTTGTGCCATAAAAATTTCTAAAAGGCAAATGTAACTTTTTCACCGAGATGAACCTGGTGTTTGTATCCAACCCACGCTCCATCGTGATCCGCCTTAAAAAGTACCCTTGTCTTGGTCTGGCACAGCCAGATGACTGACTGCAGTTGGTGCTTGCGCTTTTTGGAGCGATTTTTAAATTCAAACTTTAAAAATTCATAACTCTGCTTCTACCTATTGAATTTGTGTTTTTAGTTTTATTTTATTTACTAAAATATACTCTACTTTTCTTAATTTGTTTGTGTTTTGACTTGATTACTGTTTGAGTACTGTATAAATAATTTACATATTGCCTTTATGTTAAGCATGTGCCATATTTATCAGGGGGTTGAGTTCAGATTAATTTAGTGACTAAGGTTTCAGCCTGACAAGGATTGTGGTTATTTGAGGTAGGAACTCACCCACCCAATGAATACCCTAATCTTTTACAGGGAACCCCTAATGTAAATGACGACACCATATTGTGAATACTGCATAACATGAAGTAGAATTCTTACGTCAAGCTAATGGCAAGTTACTACGCAAAATGTTCATTGATTAGAAGTTTTCCCGAGTATCTTAATTAGCAAGTATATGCTGAGGCTTCTTTTGCCTTGCCTGAAGACAGATTTCATCCCATTTCCTTATCCTATAAAAACTATTTCAGTTCAATCTTTGCTCATGAGACTTACTTTATTTTCCTTGACCTTCTTGTCACTATATCACAATCATCGCAAGAGCCACAGCTGCAAGTAAAACAGCCTTTGTAGCATGAAGCTGATGACCTACAAGACAAAAAAAGTCAAGAGCTTTAAAATAAAAAAAAATACAAATACGTAAATGTGGCATTAATTTTTAGAAACATTAACCGGATCTTGCCCTTCACTCACCTTTCTTCTTGTGTGAAAGAAGGGGGCACACTAGAACGATTAACACAATCTACACAAGAAAACTGTTATGTGGTCACATTAGGCCAGGTCAGGAACACAACCATTTGCTCAAGTTTAAATGTGCCATCTTTTCTTGAACTTTGACATACATTTGCTTGCATGCCTGTATTGGATAATATCCTCAACTGACTTTGCTTACATTCACACTTCTTCATAGGCATATTATCAGGACCTTGACTGTTCTGTACAAGGGCTACATTCACTGCTCAAAATGTTGATTTATTGGTGTCCGCTCGGCGACAGCTCTGCAGGGATAGAATCAACAATGGCAGCATGACTGGGGCTTCGCCATGGCAACCTGGGTGAAGTTTATTATTTTAACGTCTTTACTCTTTTGTGGAGAATGAGGAGCATTCCGCTGACACCGTCGAGGTCACCCCATGCCGGAACTCCAGGACCAGCTGATTCCTGTTTACCTCATGAGAAGGATAGTGCTCAGCTCTACACCAAGACGGGCTCCCAGATGAAACATACCCACAGGTAACTGGGGAGTTAGATCACCCTAAAGGTATTCTGGCAGGTTCACCCACCCTAGGTACACTAGGATATTGAGCGCTAGGTAGGAGCATAACTAGAACAGTATTTCTATGCAAGCATATAATCTGTGTAGCAACACAATGGTTGAGCTTTTCATTTTCTTTACCATTCTTGTGATGCAGATTACTCGGTTTTGTTCTATTAATAATTGCAGCGTACGCATTTTACCCAAGAATCTTATTGAGTCAATAAATATTTGAAATGCCAATTTGAGGATGTCTTGAGTCTCTCTTTGGGAGCGCATGAGTTACCAAGCGAAAGGGCTTTAGATCAGTTTCCACGATTTTCTTGAGTCAGGATTGTCATGTTCTGAGGTTGCACATACCACCTGTTGCCTTACTAGGTTAGGGGTACAGGTGGTGCACTGTGAGCTAGCCAGGACTAAGGCCAACATATCCTGGACTTAGCCCCGCGCAGTTTTGATGTCTATGCTGTCCAACAAACGCACAGTTGTACTGAGAAAGAATGAACTGTACGACACTACAGTAGACGACCTACGTCCACGTATGTGCCACAGTAACCCATCTCTTTCTTAAAAGCTCCTTGAGTAACAATGCACACTACTGCAACATGCCAACACCAACTAAAGCCACAACATTTCTCCTCTATTATATAAATACCAAGAGGAAATGCTCACAGGTATATTAGCTATGCCAAGAACGTTGTAGGGTTTGTGACAGAGGGAGTTGTGCGGTTGATGAAGGAAAATAGGGCGTTGGCTGAATAGGATAAAAAACCAAACATGGAAATTCACAAAAAATAAAACCCAAAGGTTCATCACATCTCAAATGACTTCATTCATGACATGGCTGACAACATCATCCAAGTTACTGCTCCACAAATTACTCTATAAACTACTAGATCATTTTAAATAACAAATGAGTTAGAAATTGCCCACAACCATATACAGCCTAGTTTGTCTGTATGTATGTATATCTGTGCATGTACAAAAAAGAAATGGTGCAGTCTTAGAGTTAAACGTAATTTAGTATGGTAAATGTTATATGCTGCACACTTTAGCTACCAGGAAATTTTTACAACGAAATACCCTTTAAACAAGGCTGAGACTGAGCGCAACTAGTGTAATTTGCAAACGTGGGTTTCAAATAGGTAGCGGCTTAAATCTGAGCCCCGTTACTAAAATTAAGTGAGAAAAGCTAAAGTTTCGCTTTACAATACATTATTCACCTTTGGATTTCTGCATGCATGCTGTTAAAGAGCTGTCATGTAATGCTATCGACAGTTTCTATATACAACTGGAGATGTATAAGGTGCACATATTTATGTCTAGAATTTCAGTGAACATTCAGACATCATTGTTGAAGAATGTATAATGTTTGGTTGACTCTCAGATCATTTAAGTTATAGTCTGATTGTAACTATTGTTCTAATGGTCTGCACCATTCTGCTCTTTTTAGGAACAAGTATAGGATTTTTTCTACAAACTAGAGAGTTGTCCATAGGGCGTGGTTGTACATGCCTTATTAGTGGCTAATGCACATACATGAAACCGTTGTCTTAAAATTCTTTGTCAAATGAGGTATTTAACAGGTACATCTCATCAAGGTAAATAATGACCAAAGACTCTTTAGAACAATATTCAATGCTTATTAAACTGATAATCACATTAATGTCCGAGACATTACGTTTCTAAGGCACCTGAGCAGCAGGGGAAAAAATATATATATTTTCTACTAAATGTGTGTGATTTCACAAACCTGCTTCGTATCCTCTATATTTTGAAAGGTTACTTCCATATGCACTTCAGAGCTCACCTTAGTGAGTCTATGGTGTAGCTCGCTGAATACCTTCTAGTATGAAAACCATAAAGCGAACTGCCACACTCAATGAAGAGGTCATCGGTGATATCATTCAATATGTTATGAGTAATGTGATATACGAGGTCATAAGCAGTGCATGGTGGGAGGGCAATTTAGTTAGCTCAGTAAACTATAACTGGTGAATCTCAGTGGCTTTTGATTTTAAATGGGTTTGTGTTATTTCAACACCCAACTATAACGTCACTTTAACCTTTTGCTTTTTTCCAGTAAATTTCTGAGGTTTTTATTTAACATTCGATAAGATCTCATTACCATACCTAATATAACGTCACATTATTCTTGTTTTTTTTTCTGTGAATATGAAGCCTAACGCTCCAGAGTTGATACGATGCCCATATTATCTTGGCGTATGTCAAGAATCCACCCAACTCTAAATAACCCAAAGGTCTAAAAGCAGACAAAGTTCGTAAAAAAAGACACACAAACTTGGAGAAAACTATAGTCAAATGAGGACTTATGCATTTTGTGAGATTGTTGGTACCAACTAGTAGACCACAATGCTGAACAGTTCAATGCACCCATGCATCAACTAGAAGATGAGCCTTGTGACAAACATCCTGAATCACCCTTATTGTTTATTTCCTCTCTTTCACCTGGATCACCTGTTTTGGACTCATCCTACCTCGCCTGTTAACCGCATAGTTCACCTTTCTGTTACCGCCATGCCAAACGTCATTTCTATGGACCTATTCAGCTCCCACCCGCACAAATCCCATGCCAGTATACCAATGGATCAGGAGACGAAGGGGCCACTAAAAAGGCAGAACTGGTACAATGTTCACCTTTTCCCTGATAAGCCAAACTGCTTGTATCAACCAGTCATGATGTGACAGTCATCTTCCCCATTTTCTTTAAAATGCTAAGCTAACAAATCATAATTTCATAACTGACAACTTAACATACAGTTATGGATTTAAATGAGAATTAACGTTTTCTTTTTCCTGGGAGACTTTGCAGGAGTATTAGACCATTACTGAAGAAATTAAATCGTCAACTACTAGTTCAAAACAATACGATTTTTGTATTATAAGTGTTTAAAAGTCACTGCATTCGTGAACTCGCAATTTGGGGGGGCGGAACTCGCGGAGTTACATAAAAACTCAGCAGAATTCCGCGGAGTTCCACAAGCAGGCGGAATCCGGCACGTCGCCCTGTTCACAATGACCTAGCGCCGGGAGCTTGTTCTGTGCTGTAAAATCAGCGCAAACAGCACCACGCGTGCAACAGAGGGTTCTGCTCCATTCTGCTGCTCGAGTAGATTTTCTATTCAAGTGGCAGCTTTCTCAATGCCAATGACCGCAAACTGCTGCGATCGTCTGCATTCATAAATCTCGCCGGGACACGTTTTAATGCCCATAAATTGCGCTAGGGGATGCAAATTATTGCGAGCCACATGCGAGAAAAACTCTGCCATGCGGAACAGTTTTGCCTGAACTCCTCGTTCCAAGCGGCACGCAGAGTGGGCAAAACTCAGCCGGCGGAGCAGAATTATGCAATCCTCAGCGCCAGCATTCAGCCAGCTTATGACCTCATGATCAGAAGCCAGCATTGAGAGGTCATAAATGGCTCTAGGAGTGCGAACTGAGTTATGGATATACATCTGAACTAGAAATCTCCTCAAAATTGACATCTTGAATGAAAATGAAATCAAGAAACCATTCCAACTGACTGCAAGAGTAAGCCGAATACTGCAATAACTCTCATTGTTACAAATACTCATCTAATGATAGAGTGTAAATAGCTCTTATTACTACAAATATTCATATAATGAAAATGTAATTTACTTTGAGATACATTAATATGGGTCCCTTCAAATCACTGCATTATAAACAAATTAGGCACAGTTCCGTTATTGTAAAAACAATGAAAGGTAATAATATTAATGCACTTAATATGTGAAGTTGTAAAGCGAAAATGGGTGAATAGCGCTATGAGAAATAAGAAATATACAGGAATGGCAAGATCTGCTAACATGCAAGAGTGCATCATAAAAGATGAGCTTAAGAATGGGAAGTCTATGGACAAAATGGGTAACCCTTCATAAACAAAACACATAGTGCCATTATCGGCAACTTCTCCCAACCCCCGTCTGAGCATGCAAGAATGAATAAATACACGAGACAACTTTGTAGTGGGAAAATATTGCTGCAGGTTTATTCCATACAGGAGTATGCAATATGTGGGTTATCTTACGGGCGATCCAAGGGCGGGCAGCTGTACCAACCTATGCTGCCCCCGCCCGCCTGGTGAGCCAGCACTGTGGGACACCCAGTCAGTGCTACCTTTGATGATCCTCTTCCGGATCACGTGACACGTTGGTCTGTTCTACTCACGCCCTTTTCAGGGCGGAGCGTAGCAGGGCAAACCCCCAGTTGGTCAGGCCCCCAACCGCCCGAAGGACTAACGGGGCGCCGTCGCGGTTTTCCAGGAACCTGCCCTGAGGCTCCTGGTCTTTGGCTCTGGCACCCCTACTGTGCCGCGCAGAGGTACCCTTACTGTACCGGTCTGCCACAGAGGTACCCTTACTGTACCCGTCTGCTTCCAGATCGCCCTGTAACTCCGCCTGCAACACAAAAGAAAACATTAAAACATTCTGAGTAGCTTGTCCACCAGCCTGTCCGCCGGGTAAGAGGTGGGGTGGGAGACGGTGTGGCTGGTGCAACAGAGGACGCCAGGAGGGGCTGGGGAGGCATATATGCCCTCCCCCCACCTCGGCGCACCGGAAGGACGTCACTGAGGCGACCAAGCTAGAGGGCTCCAAGAACCCCTCCAGAGACTAGAGCGGCTGGGCGGTGCCGAAATGGCACTAAAGGGCCGCCCTGCTGAGGTGGCCCCCTGCGGGGGCCGCGGACAGCCGCATTTATCGGGGACGGAAATGATTGATCAAGAACTGCAGATGTAAGTGTTAATATACAGACCAACCATCCTCCGATGAGCAACCAGTCCCATAAAAGTGAGCAATAAACTTTTATGATTCTACGACCGGAACGAAGAAGAGGATTATGCCATGCTATCCTTTCTTCACATTTGATTTCCAGCAGCCATATTGAATATGGGAAAGTAAACAAGAAACTGTAGTCAATCACAGAGCAGTCCGCTCCTTACAGTTTTGTCGACAGTCATGCTCTCTCTTTATTCACAGCTCTAGCAGCCACACTTAAGTGCTCCGTGCACTCCATGTGGGACCTGGGCGATTTTCCTATATTTAGACTCTTGTTTTGTGCGGTTTCTGGTTTTAGTGTTCCCTGGCCCACAGACGACACAGAGACACACGGGCTGAGGGACACGTCTTTATTCTACCTCTCTACATGCCCGACTGCCTTCCTCCTCCTCCGCTCCTCCCCTTCCGTTTCCTGTCATGCCTGACCTTGGGGCAAGACCAGGACAGGCATGACGACGTGACATCTCCCCCCTTTGTATTTTGAATATTCCTCATTCCTTCAGAGTTCTTCGATGAGCCGGATGGGTTTCCGAATGTCCCGTCGTGGCCGGCTGGGTCGCAGGTGACTGTGAGGCTGTTCCCTTCTTGGTTCGCAGGTCTCCGGCACCGGTGTGGGTTCCTCCTGACTGCTCTCATCCTGGCTGGACATATCTGTATCCCAGTTGGATCTCCAAATCTGGTCGTATGCTGATGGGTTACATTTCTTGAAATGCGACACATTTCTAGTCGTCTCTTGTTTTTGGACTCGGCCGTGATCATAGTCCCTTTCCTTCTGGTTACTTGTAGTGGGTGATTGTGGTAGCGACTATCTGCTTTGGATCTCCTTTCTGGTCTCACTAACACCCAGTCTCCTTCTTGAATGTCAGATGTTCTGGCGTGTCTGCGGTGATCGGCATATTCTTTCATTCTTTCCTTCCTAGTCTGATCCAGGTTAACTAAGGTCTCGTGGTCTGTAATGGTGGTTCTGGACTGCATTACTGCGTCTGTGGTTGGTTTCCGGGTGCGAGGAGTTCGCCAAAGCATCAGAGTGGCCGGACACTGGTTAGTGGTGCTGTGCGGGGTGGTCCTGTAGGCACGTAGCACTTCGTTTAGTGCTGGCTGAATGTCACAGTTGGTTAGTTCAGCTTGTTGTATCGTCTTTTTAATGGTGGCCATGAATCGCTCCGCCATCCCATTTGCTTGGGGCCACAAGGGAGTAATTTTCCGATGTTTGAAGTTGAGATGACTTGCGAACTCCGCAAATTCTTGTCCATTGAACGGTGGCCCGTTGTCGGTTTTCACCACGGTGGGGATGCCCCACGCGGCGAATGCTTCATCAATTACGGGTATGACAGTGGTTGCTTTTGTAGAAGAGATCTGATGAGCAATGGGGAAACAGGAGTATTCGTCCATGATGACAATAATGTACTTTCCCGATTTCAGCGGTCCGAAGAAATCGACTGCTACATGTTGCCAGACGCCGTCTGGGAGGTCTGACATCTGCAGAGTGGCCTGTGGCTCTTCACGCCCTACTAGTTGACAGTGTGGGCAGTCTTGGAGTGTGGCCTCTACCATCTGGTCGAGAGAGGGAAACCAGACACGTTCTCGTAGCGCTTTCTTCGTGGCTATACTCCTCGGTGTCCTTCGTGTGCCAGATTTATGATTCCCTGTCGTAGTTGGTAAGGGATGACGATCCTCTGACCTCTTAGTAGTAAACCACTGTCACTGATGGAGAGTTCATCTTTGACGTGCTTGAACGCTGCAAGTTCTTGCCTGTTGATGGTATTACCCGTCGTAGGGTCGTCTAGATGTCGCCATGAGTCGGTACGGATGCGATGTACGACATTTTGGATTGTGGCATCATTTGTCGATGCTTCGATGATGGCCTCAATCGGGACAGCTGGGGGGCAGGCGCGGTCAATGAGGAAGTGGAGGTAAGTAAAAATGTAAGTAAGTCCGTTTTTATATAGCGCAGCTACTCACCCTTACGGGTCTCAAGGCGCTGGGGGCCGGAGTGGAAATTAAGTGAGCTATTGCCCAGAGTCACATGGTGCTGAGCTGAGCTGCCGCCGGAGCCAGGGATCGAACCATGAACCCTGTGCTCCGAAGTCAGCTGCCCTGGCCGCTGCACCACACCTCTCCACAGGCGCGCCCTCGTCAGCGCCTGGGGGTGATGAGATGTAGTCTGCCGGGTTCTCCGCCTTCCCCGGTTTGTGAAGAATAGTGTATGTATAATCTTGCAACCGGATGCCCCACCGTTCGATCCGCGGAGGCATCTTCGCCCTGGGGTTCCCGAAGATGGTGGTGAGTGCCTGGTGGTCGGTGATAATTGTGAAGTGTTTGCCATACACGAAAAGATGAAAGTGTTCACACGCCCACATGACTGCCAGGCTTTCTTTCTCCGGCTGGGAGTAGGCTTTTTCAGTGTCGGTGAGGCTGCGGCTGGCGTACGCAACGATGTGGCGTTGGTCTGTATCATTATTGTATTGTGCCAGGATGGCGCCTAGCCCCACGGGGCTAGCGTCTACTGTGAGTTCAGTCTTTCGTTTGGGGTTGAAATAGGCAAGGTGGATGGCTGAGCTCACCGCTGCCTTGATTGTGTTGAACGCGTGCTCGCACGCAGCTGACCACTGGAAGCTATGCCCCTGGCGGGTGAGGTCTCGAAGGGGGTAGCTGATGGTGGCGTAATCCTGGATGTATCAGGCGCAGTAGCTGGCCATCCCCAGGAATGAGCGAACATCACTGACGTCTTGTGGCTGTGGAGTGTCCGAAAGTGCAGCTACCTTGTCAGGGTCCGGTCTCATGCCCTCCTTGGAAAAGATGTGCCCATAGAATTTGAGGGTCGATTTATGAAATTCGCATTTGTCTTGATTTAGGGTGAGGTTGGCAGTGAGTAGGGCGTGACAAACACGGTCTAGTGCTTTGTCGTGCTCTTTTTGGAGTCTCTCCGAAGACCAAGATGTCGTCACTGTAATTAAAGGCGTTTGGAATGTCTTGGATTACTCGTCTGACAGCTTCTTGGAAAATCTCGGCAGCGGACGAGATCCTGAAATTGAGGCGTTTATACCGGAAAAGTCCTTGGTGCGTGGTAAATGTCGTGATGTAGCGTGAGCGTTCGTGTAGCTCCAGTTGGTGGTATCCCTTGTTGAGGTCTAGTTTTGAAAAAACTGTCGCTCCGTTCAGGCGTGTGATCATATCACTGATGTGAGGGCCTGGGTGTCGCTCCCATTCGATGGCCGTGTTCGGGGCGCGCATGTCAATGCACAGACGTACCTTGTTGTCCTGGCCCCGCTTAGGTACAACCACTACCGGCGACACCCACGGGGTGGGTCCGGTCGATCGTTCAATGTCTTCTTTTAGTAGGTCTTGTAGCTCGTCCTCAACTGCTTGTTGTAAATGGAAAGGCACTTTCCGGTGATGTTGAGCTACCGGCGTCACTTGCTCATTGATGTGCAGCTTGACTTTGAAGTGGGCGAGTTTCCCTAGGCCGTTGAATAGTTTTGGGAATTTGTGAACTATGTCGGGCGAGTCATCTACTTTGTACAGGATCTCAACTAGCTTCAGTCGTTCCGCTGTTGGTAGGCTGAGAAGGCAGTCTGCTGTTTCTGGGCCTTCAATCACATGAATGTGCGCTTGAATTGTTCGGTTCTTGTATGTCAGTGTGGTGCCAAATTGTCCTAGGCATGGCAGTGGCTTCCGGGACATCCACGTGTAGACTCGCACTGCCACTGGCTCCAATTTCGGCTTCGGGTTCATGCTTTGGTATTCAGAGGCGCAGATGTAGTTTAGCGACGCGCCTGTATCTAGCACAAACTTGGCGGGGTGGCTTCCCATTTGAATATGGAGTCGCGGGTACTTCTTCAGTCTGTCTGGGTCTGCCACCATGCAGACGTATTCATCACTGTCTTGTGATATGGGAGTGAGGGAAGACGACTCTTGATGTTGAGCGCCGGGATCTGTATGAGCTGTGAGATTGGGTGCTTGACCTGGATGAGCTCGTCGAGTGGTCTCTCCGCCCTTGTACAGCTCGGGCATGGTGGCGGGATCCGGTGCTCTGTTTGGTCCGTCTTGGTTCCGTGCGGCCGGCTTGACATGCTGCCTCGAAGTGGTTGTCTTTCCCACATCGGTGACATTGTTGCCATATGGCGGGGCACTGACCCGTATGAGGGTAATCTTGGCCACACCTGTAACATTGCGGAGGTTGTCTGCGGGAGTGGCTGTTCTGGGTCCCTCGGCGGGGTGACTTCACGCGAGGTGGTCTTGACCCTCTTCCGGAGGTGTGTCGGTCCGAGCGTCTTCTTGGTTCCTCGTGGGATTGTACCCTGAGAGCTTGTTCCTTTTTATCAGTTTTGCTGGCCTCCATTTTCTTTACGTGCTCCTCAGCTTGATCGTTGATGCGGGTTAGCTCTTCTATCTCATCTAGTGTGTAGTGTTTCTTCAGGAGTCGACGGCGTAGTGAGTCTGATTGGCATCCGTCAATGATGCGTAGACGCAGCGCATCTTCCGTGTTAAAATTGTCGAACTCACAATGGCGAGCTAGGCGCTTGAGACGGGAGATGAACTCACCCATGGGTTCATCCCTCTCCTGAGAGGCGAGGTTGAAGGTATAGCGTTCGTAGTCTAGTTTCCGTTTGGGGAGGAACTTACGGTTCAGCGCGTCTCTCACAGTCTCGTATGACGCGGCGTTGGCCGGTGGTAGGTCCTTGATGATCTGTCCAACATCTTTACCTACGAGGTTGCGCAGGACTATGAGTTGTTGACCAGGATCACGGACTTGCGACCCTTTCATAAAGTCCTCAAAATCCTCAAGCCAACTCTTCCACGCAGGGCCCATGCTGTTGCCAGACGTCAGTGGTAGTGGTTCAGGGGGGCGCAGGTACGATACACCCATGGGTATCAGTCCAGGCGGTGGGTTAGTGTGTGCTGGCCCAGGCATAGCTTGCTGCGTTGAATCAGGGTCCGACATATTGCTGCGTGATCCTGGTAGGCTTCAGGGGTCCTTCGAGGCGTCTGCAGGCACTCAGTGTCCCTTTACAGGCTGTCTGCGAGCCCTCTCCGTCACTTTGCAGGCTTCAGGACTCTTTTGAAGTGTTGCCTGACTCTAAGATGGCCGCCGTGTCAGGGCTAAGCTTGGTTGATGCAGCCTGCCTGACTTCAAGATGGCCGCTGCCGGGGACTCACACAGGCATGCTTTTCTCCACTCAGGGCAATACACCAGGCTTACCCCTGTTTGCTTGTAGCCTCTGCCTGGGGTCCTGGTCATGCCTTTATTCCGGTCCTTGGTTAGGGCGGCGGCCGCAGGTGCGTGTTGCTTGTCTCGCGCCTTCCTTTTATTTTTTTTGTTTTTTTGTGCCGTCAGTTTCGGCGCTCCGCTCGCTCGCGGCAGCGCTCTTTAGCCGGTGTAAGAATCGCGAGGGGGGGGGGCATCCCACCCTCGTCGCCAGTTTCGTGTTCCCTGGCCCACAGACGACACAGAGACACACGGGCTGAGGGACACGTCTTTATTCTACCTCTCTATATGCCCGACTGCCTTCCTCCTCCTCCGCTCCTCCCCTTCCGTCTCCCGTCATGCCTGACCTTGGGGCAAGACCAGGACAGGCATGACGACGTGACACTGGTTAATTAATGTACTATGACCAACAGGCAGTTTTGTTTAAAACGGGCCACGAGAACGCTGTTACCGCTTCTAATGCGGCCTTTCCCCTAACTGCAGGCCGGAGCTGGCAGGGCAGTCATCTAACCGCTAGAGGGAGCCCGCATTTAGCTCTCCCAGAGGAAGCTTTACCTTTTATCAGAGTCAGCGCGTAACAGCTCTGCAGGATTTCCTACAATCAATCGGAGCAACATGCATGACCACAGACCTAATTACTGGCAGTCACACCCCTGGAGACTGAACGCCCCTTTTATTGGGTCTATGTACAAAATATAAGCAATACATAACTGCTGCACATATGGGACACCAACCCAGGCACTGATTATTGGCTATACTAGGCCCTCTGAGAATAGATAGGGAGTGAGGTGCCCCAAATGCATAGACCCACCTGATTGAGCCCCTTGGGACTTTTAAACATCACTGGAACCCCTTCTCCGCAGCATTGAACCAAAACCATATCATGGAGAGATCAGAAAATCATACATGGAGGAAGAATGTGTCCCTCGAGGGAACCCACACAATCTGATAATAGAGAGCATGTTACATCTCATGGTATGGAGGATTACCAGGAACGATGAAAGGTCCGTCTTTCGAAACAAGCGGAGACCTTGCTCTCCAAGGCATGGACTAATGACCTTGTCAAGTGCATACATTCAGGCTGGCTATTTCAGCCAGACATCTTTTCTGGGGCCTCCCAGTGGTTGAGCACCCCTCGGTCATTAAACTACTCATGGTCATTAGATGGTCTCTTCCTCTGGAACCACAGTACTCCATCCTCTGGGATGTAAACAGAGTGCTCAATCTCTTCCTCTTCTGGAAGGATACCAAATATTTCTTAAGAAAGGAGCTATCTGGGAAATTGGTCATGCTACAGTGTTTCATTTCCTGTAGACGAGCCTCAGATGTCAGAGCACTTGATATAATGGGTAGGGTGTTTACCCCAGAAGGGGTTACTTTTAATATACCTAGGAGGACAAAGTCTAATTCTAGGGAGGTGTCGTACCGTTCCTTTAGAGATGTTCCAAAGTTATGTGTGGTAAAATGCATCAAGGCATACAAAAGCAGGACAGAGGAAATCCACCCTCCAGGTGAGAGACATTTGCTTATCGCCATTTATAAACGACATACAGCAGTTTCTACTCCCACAATTGCTAAGTGGGTTAAGTGGGTCATTCAGGAAGCTGGCATTGATAAAAAAAAGTGTTTGATGCGCATTCAGCCAGAGGGGCCATGGCTTCCAAGGCATTCGCTTTGGGTGTGAGATCGGAAGACATCTTAAATGCAGCAGACTCTACTTTTAAGCAATCAGACTCTACTTTTAACTAATTTTACTTTAAACCAGATGTGGATACTTTGGTGGCCAGCAAGCTTTAAACAAGTATAACCCCAGTGTCCGGTCCGGACTTAGAATACAACATTTCCTAGCTATCGTAACCAATATTCCCTCTAATTCTTTTCCTCTGTGTGCGGCAGTTCAAGATCTCTGTGCACTGCAAACAGGGCTATGTGCACCAAGCAACTGATCATGCATTTCAGTGCTTCGCTCAGCAATATAAATCTGTGACAATCACCACTCCAAACCTTTGTTTCCAATGAGTGCGAAACAGGTACATTTCACACACATATAAGTTCTATTTAATAAGGTCTTGAGCCAGTTTTGCAATGTAGATACACACCCTCGTGACATGAATGGTTTACTCCTGTAGCATCTACACCCCAGATTTAGAAAAGGACGGGACACAGAAGGTGCTACCATTATATGCATTAACTGAACAGCAGGGTTGATGCAAGCAGTCAGAAGAATGAGGCAGTTATTATTGAGCTCGAACCAGGATCCGGGCTGGATCAAGTGAAATATGCAAAAAAACAAAATCCCAGTGTAATTCACCAACACCAGAACATATTGAGCAGGGCCCATAGGTTGTCTGCTTTCAGTTCTGAGCAGGAATCTGCAGGCAGTGAAGATGCTTTCTTATTTACAATATAAGTAGGCCCAAAACAAAGGCCTAATTTAAAGGGCCAACAGCCCCACTTTCATTCAAGAATGATCCTGACTGGGAGCCACCTGGAGCCCAATACCTAGATTCCAACACAATAGAGGGTAAACAAAGGCACACAAGTATCACTTTACAGGTCAAGTACTTACAAGAAACATTTGAGGCAGGTTTTTGACTTTGTTTACCCTTCCTATATAAGCTACATTCATGTACTCGAAGAAGGTAGGCATATGTTAGGAGTGCATAACTAGGAGAAACAAAAAGTATGGATTTAAAATGTAGCGGTGCTGGGGCTGTCTGTATTCCTATAAATGTATTACTACGCAAAGGAATCCTTTTCAGCAGCACTATACAACAAATTGAGAAAGATAACAATAAGGTTCTAAACCCATGCCTTGCAGTTTGCACAAGGCTTGTTGATGCTGGTTCATAGCTCACTGTGCTACAATACGATTGCAATTTATGTACTGCATGTAATAACAGATGTGTCAAAAGTAGTAACCCACATACCTATCTACAAAAAAAGTTGGGATTTGCATGTTACACGATGTGCTTTACAGGAGATGCATTAACCCTCTTTGCAGCATTATGAGTCAACACTGGAACTAGACAAAACACCGATTTCTCCAGCAACTGCATTAACCCCCAGAGTTATCTGACCATCACTATTATCCCCTAAAATTTCCTAGGCACACAAATATCTCTGCAGAGGATTTCTTAACCCCATAAGATATTTTAAACATGCAGCCTTTGCAATCTTTTAAACCAGAAAAGATTTACTGTCACATTTATCCTCGTTGCCATTTCTTTGCTGCAGAGTTTAAAAAAAGTAAATGTATAAGTTGACAGCCAAACTCTGGTTTGCATGACTCCGTTCCTCGTGACTGCACCCGCTTTCTATTGTCACGCCTTGACCACTAATTTATGAGTTTGCACATCAATGAGGTCTCTGTAGTGGGTTCTTGGTGAATTGGCAAAAAAGTGCATGTGATTCCAATTTTAAGATCAGCACCCACTGGAAAAAAGCCCAACAGAGACATTCATTCACCTAACTCCCCAATTTCTAATGGCACCATATGTAAAGGGCTGCACTCTTATTTGTACGAGCTGACCCTTGAAAATATTTAAAATATATTCTAATATGTTTGTTGAATATTTTACAAGGTTGCATTCAATATTCAAGAAGTGGATTTCTTTAATATGTGGAAGTGTTTCCCTTTAATACATCCAAAATATTTGGAAAGTATTTATTAAAAGTGAGTGGTTTTAAACATGAACTGAGAAACTATCTATCACATAAGCTACACTTCTGTGGATGAAATGCAGGCCAGTTCCATTACAAAAAATAAAAATATGCTGACTACAATACTTTCATTCCTGCATTGTGCCCCCAAATGTTGCTAGTTTTTGACAGTTTTATATAGTGTGAACTTGGCCCAAGGGCACTGGAACCCTTTGCATGAGCACCAGTTGCATTACACAAAGACTCATTAAGATTTATTTTTAAGATATGGGGAGATTAAGTGATTTGCCCGGAGTCACAGTATCAGTGGCGGCTGGTGACATTTGAAAGTGGTGAGGCGTAATCGTTGGGCATGACTTTTATATAGTGAGCGACGTGAACAAGTTCAATGGACAAACCTGGGGTCCAGGGCAAGTCCCTCTCCCGAGAAAGAAATGAGAAAAAAAATTGCCAAATGATGCATTTTAAAGCAAATGAATGTAGCGATAAAGCAAGGTTGATAAAGCAGTATAGTCTTGAAATATTAAACATATTAAAAACTGCCCATATCTTCCTGAACTAATATGTTCAACAGTTACTGTAATGTGTACATTGTACTGCATGACAACTTTAGCCCTTTAACTCCTTCGATGCGCATGACGAGCTCAGCTCGTCATGCTGCGCGGTCGCGCTGTGCGCATGACGAGCTCAGCTCGTCACGACCACACCCGCGATCGGAATGTCCAGCACACGAGCGGAATTCCGATCGCGGTCAAGGGGTTAAAATGTATGCTTGCCAGTGTCTGGCACTGCATGCAGCATTAACTTTGGTAAAATATGCTCCAACCAGACTTCGACACGCACCCATAGATGCTGGCTGCAACCAGTCATATAGAAATATGTGCAGACAGGTCTTTAAATGGGATGAAAAAAAGTGGGGGCTCTCTATAAAGGAACATGTCAAATAAATGTCTGTGATTCCCATAGTGTGCCACCTGACCGGTATTTTGGTTTCTCTCTGAGAAGTAATTGTATCCAGATAAATGACACAACTGACATACATCTCAATCCTGTCAGTATGATTGGCTTTGTCAATGGGTTAGCTGTTTAAAACAACGATTTTGTAAATAAATAATTAACATTGGAAATGTTTCAATTCTGAAACTGAGTCTGTGAATTAAATATTATTGAGGCCTGTGGAAGGAGTTTTGGCCTTCAGTTACGTGTGCTTTATCTTAGAATGTATCCTTTTTTTCTGCATATGTTGTCCATCTGCACATTTTAAACCACCTCTTTCCTCTTCAGCATCCTCTTTTCACTCTTCCCCGAATGGACTTCCTCGCAATCTCTGTCACTTCACCGCCCCCAAACATGCACTGCACTCCCTCAAATTTAAGCACTTTAATTTCTCTTACTTTTGCCTTGCAAATATTTTGACATCTGTGTACCCCCTTCTCACACACATCCACAGAATTTCAGTTGCAAATGGTATACATAACATTGTTCTGTGTGCTCTGCAGAGAGGCCAACCCACTTTGTTTGGCTTCAGCCTTTGCTCCTGCGCGCTCAATCAAAGCCCCTCAAACACCTGCCATGGCTCAAGCCTCAAAGTATGCACAGAAAAGAATACAAAAAAACAATAAAATAATAAAATTATAAAATAGGGAACTCTTGGGAAAGGCAAGATTAAGTATAGCATGTGAAATAAGAGAGGAACTAAATAGCTGAAATGCATTCCCTTAACGTTTTTAACATTCATTGTTTGCATACAATCCATGTTTTTGGCATCAGTGTTAACTTAGGGGCATGTCGTTTTAATGTCATACATCAGAGAACTGTCCACTGTAAGCACATATTTCTCGCCTCACAGTATGTTGAAAATGCAGAGCTTGGAAACATTTTCCCATGGGAGTTAATACTGCAGGCCAGATGTACGATGGGAATTTGCATGCGCAAACGGGTTTGCGACCTGTTTGCGCATGCAAAATCCCTGTGGGCCACGTACTAACACTATTTTGCGAGTCGCAAAAAATTGCGACTTGCAAAATAGTGTTTAGCGTCTCGCAATTAGGAAGGGGCTTTTCAAGGGCGTCCCTTCCTAATTGCGACTCGCAGCCCTATGTATGAATGTTTTGCGACCGCAATTGTGGTCGCAAAACAATCGCAATTTACCGCCCTCTTCAAGAGGGTGGTAATGCAGTCGCAAATGGGAAGGGGTCCCCTGGGGACCCCTTCCCCTTTGCAAATGCAGGGGAAAATATTTTTTAGGGGCAGGCAGTGGTCCCAGGGACCACTACCTGCCCTTAAAAAATGAAATGAAAACGTTTAATTCTTTTTTTTTTTTTAAAAGAATGCATCCCGTTTTCCTTTAAGGAAAACGGGCTGCATTTTAAAAGAAAAACTGCTTTATTTAAAAGCAGTCCCAGACATGGAGGTCTGCTGAGCCCAGCAGGCCACCATACCTGGGAGGGCCTGCCATTCTCAATGGGGTCGCAAATTGCGAGTGCCTCATGAATATTGATGAGGTATGCAATTTGCGACCCCATTGAGACTCGCTGACAGTGTCTCTGACACTGTTGTACATGTCATTTTGTGAGTCGCAAATTGCGACTCGCAATTGAGCGCAATTTGCGACTCGCAAGATGACATGGTCGCACATCTGGCCCTGCGTCTCTTCCCCCTCAGTCTCAATGAGAGCGCAGGGAAAGTTGTACAGTTCAGATCTCAGTTTGGGTTAGCTATATTATATAATTCAAGTTTTTCAATAGAGTCGCCCCTGGCGCAGGGAGTGTTGTACATTTCAGAGCTCAGTTTGGGTTAGCTATATTATATAATTCAAGTCTTTCAATAGAGCCGCCCCTGGGTTTACTTTTCTGAATGCCCATAAAATAGAGCGTGATCGCAGCATCTCACCCAGGGCCATTAGGTTAAAGACAGACTTCCTGGATGGAAATAAGTGTATATTATGATGCCATTTCAGAAGCTTTTCACAGGGACGAACAAAAAAAATAATTTACTTTGCCTGGATTCGAACCCACCAACTGCGCTTCAAAGTCGGCAGCGTTACCATTCCACCACCCCGTCTATGCTAGCCTCAATTGGCTCCTACCTTTAACAGAGCAAGCAGCAAGTGCAGAATCTGTGAGCTCTCTAATCTGCAGCGTGTCCGTGGCAGAATAGCTGCTCTTCCGTCTCGCAAACGCGCTGCCTCGCATTTTGCCCATGTAGGTTTACATACAGGCCCGGTTCTAGGAATTTTCATCTGGATGGGCCAAGGGTTCGTTTGGGTGGGCCAATGGGGCCCAATTTTTGTCAATTCTGTAGATAGCCTACAAACCCAAGATTTTCATTATATATTCTTCCAAACAGGCATTCAGTGCGTCTAGAGAGTTATTTGAGAGTAAATGCTGATGTCTATATTCAACAGCCCAACTCTTATTATTCCCAGCAGGCCAGGCTTGAGCACCAGCACCAGGATTCCAAGCAGAGTGTAATAGTAGTTCAAGGTTAAGGAGGTCCCTTTACCACACCGAAGCCTTGACATTTTGCACTAGGAGGACTGGAACTGAAAGCTTGATCTGGGCTTGAGTCTGGCTCTGGCTCAGCTTTAGGTTCTGTTGGAACTTCAAGCCCATAATGAGCCAAGCTTTCATGTACCTTCTGCCCGCCACCCTCAATCTACCCAGGTTGTGGCATTACAGCGAGAGCTTCCAACTTTGGAACTGAACAAGCTAGGTTTGAGTCATGGCGTTGGCTCAACATCCTGTGATTCTGGGCAAAATCTCCAGTGCCTAAAAGAAATGAATGCGACCTTGTATAATGTAACTGGTGTTCATGTAAAGCGCTTTAAACTCTCCAAGTAGATGTCACACCATATAAAAACAGCAGAAAACTGCACAAAGTGGTAAAAACAAAGCATGAACATTAGAAGGAGAGACAAATAGCCATTTAGTGGCCTGATTTGGTCAAAGTGAACAAATAAAACCTGGATAAATTGGAGCTTCCCCACTTAAATTGTGTGAGCTTGGGCAAATATTTTATTTCACCAAAACTCGTTTTTCTTCATATCTACGCATGAAAGCACATATTCAAATACACAAATCAGAAAACTAACTATACAAGAACCTATTGTGTTTGATTTAATAGACTAATGTTGCTCTATAATAATCTGGGCCATATACAAGGTCCACATGACAACTGTCTTGCCTCTTGGTTCACTAATGGCACTGTTACCAGTGTGAGGACGGGGTAGGAATGACTGTAAGCTCGTTTAAAAACGATCACTTTTAGTAAGTACTTCTCAGTGCAGCTCTATACTGTGAGGCTAATGTCAAAGCTTCCATGTGTTAAAGAAATACACATTTTTGAATTTTGAAGAGACTGTATCATATTTGACATGTTTGTTGTATGTTTCACATAGCAAACATTTTCAGGGCTCAGCTTGTGCATGGGCTCTAAGGGCCAAGATAGAACCTTAGCTTGGCTCTCCATGTTAATTTGCTTTCTCGCCCACCTCTAACCCCAAAACACACCACTCAATTTCAGTTTTAAAGACAGTGGAAAAAACATTTCGACATTCCGACATTAAAATTGAGAAAGGAATTAAGAGGTGCCTTCTCCGTGGCCTCTTCTGCTGTGACTGGGTGGGCCAGAGGTCATGTTTGGGTAGGCCTGGCCCACCCGGCCCCCCCGCTAGAACCGGGCCTGTTTACATATGTTGTTGAGGAACTGACTTTTGGTGTTGTGCGCGCTTTTCAAGTGTGTATGCGCGCTGGAGGTAAGCCTGGTGCGTCCGCGCACCCGCACATGTTAGAGGGAACTATGATCGTAACATAAAGTTCCAATTCTATTAAGGACAAGAACCTGAGGATTATTCCCACCCGATGATCAGGAATCAGCCTTCCCACCAGGGACCTCTATTTAGAGGCTCACAAGGATTATGGAGATATATATTGTGTAGGTAATTAACTGGGTTCATGAAGTAATGCCTGTTTTGACAGTGGTCTCTTTCAGTTGATAAACACCTAAGAAATGTTGATGGGGTCAAATGACGTTGCTTGAATATGCATCTTCCCTATGAACGACCAGAGGATACATTTTTTTTCCTTGCAGGGAACGAAACTTCCAAGACAGAATGAGCTACAGACACAAACCGGCTACTGGTGCACAAAGAAAGAGGGCGCATGATGGTCAACAAAGGACTAGAAGAAATTGAGTTTTCCGTCATTGGCTACATGTTTGTGTTTACTTTGCCGAATGTTCATGGTAAAGACAGTTTGTTGATGCTCACTATGGCTACTGGAAAGTTAAACTCCAATTGGGGTTTGGATCTGTGTAAGAACTGTTAATGCTCGTTTTTTAAATTAAAGTCACATTTGCTTAGTAACATGAACATTTTTCATTTGTAAATACAATGCTTCAATATATACAGAACAATGTTTTCATGACAGGAGCGGAACTAGGCCCCATTTAGGCATCAACTCCACTTTAGATTTTAAAATATCCAGCAGCAAAATGTGCACTAATGCTGTGTGATGACCTGCTGTTCTCGAAAACCTCCATAGGAAGCCATTCGTTATTTTCAAGGCTCTTCCTGCTTGCTCACTGCAAGCCTCTTCAGCCATCAGATTGTTACTGTTTAGGAAACCAGATGTGTACTGTTGTTTCCAATGACATTAGGTCAGAATGAAGTTCATTATTATTCATTTAGAGGGATAGTGCCAGGACGGTGGCATTATATGATGTTCAATTCTGTATTCTGGTCATGCGTTGATATATTTGCTCACCTTATGCTGACTGTGCGTTTTCCTTTGCTTTCTATAGGGGATTTTCCAATAAAACCCATGATTTTGAGGTCTTTCCAGAGCCTCTAAAGATGCTGCCTGATTTCTTATTGATTTGCTGCATATTCTGGACTTAGACTATTTTTTCAGATTTTGCTCATGCTATTTCCCTATGACTGATTTATTATGTATTTTGAGACTATGTATACTTTTGCCTTCGATATTACTTTTTAATATATGAATAAACCCTCATAGTTTCTAACTTACTGATCTAGAGATCCTTTTTGAGCCGCAAGGCTTGTGAATTGATTGCTATTTGAAATGCTGTTTTGAATATTATCTTTAATTTATGGGTGCATTTCCACCACCACGATTCAGCGTACGTGCTTTATTTCTATCTTATTAGATTGCCCGCGATCGCATCAAGAGGACGCGTCAGATGTTTACGCACATGTGAAGTTTGATTTCCTCCATTTCTGTATTATTTTATAAACTACAAAAGAATGTTTCTAAAAGAAAAACTAAACCCTAATTAAAAGGGTGACAGTAAACATTTACTAAGTAAATGGTCGTTTTACAGGTGAACATCAGAGTATTCATTCTGAAAGAAAAGCCATTAGTGAAAAGATGCACTGAGATTTTAGCTAAAGGTTGTGCCTTACAAATTCCCAAATAAATAAATGCATAAATAGAACACAAAAAATAACTTGTGTAAAGAGGGGTTGCTCTATGGTAACTCTATGCAGCACTCACCTTCATTCACCATAATACTACGCACAGCCTCCTTCCAGCCATTCTGTGCTCTGCATGCAATTGTAGCGTTTCCCTGACTTTGGGAGACATTCAGTAGGACCCAGCTGCTCACCGACACAGTCCCATTGCTGTTGTGTACTTTACTGCTGCCATTTTGAAGCACCTGTTCCTGCCCAATCCACCAGAGTACAGGAGCTGGCCAGCTTGTTGCAGAGCATGTAGCATTAAGTGCATCGCTCGAACGAACATGATGGTAGGTCATCCAGAGTGGACCTATGAATAAAGAAGCAAGTCAAAATGAAAACAATCTTTAGCATGGTCATCAGTTATATCTGCAAACATGAGGATTTAAAGGTTAGTCTCTGCATGCATATGAGGTTTACGCTTGAAGATCCCCCATTAGTTCCGGAGCTTAACTTAAGGCGTTGGTTGCAGGTAGGGCCCATCGACACTATTTTGGCGACCTGCACTTATTTTCCGTCAACAGAATTTGATCGAAAGCAAGAGAAAAAGCACAAAAAGAAGAAAGAAGGGCAAAGAGAAAAGCATAACCGGTGAAGGCACCGAAGAAAATGTACCTGAAAGAGTGAGATAAAGGCGCAGGGAGTGTCTGTTTGTGGATGAAAGGAATGAAGTAGAATCAAGACAACACAGCCTTATTATTCGGTGCCACTGATATTTGTAGCGCCGGACATGGTCTTCTGACAAATATTTGGGCACTGCCACTTATTATTTTACAAATGAAGACCAACCTAAGTAGGTCTTCAAATTATTGGCAGCTAGTGCGACCTTGTAACCAGAAGTAGATGTCTTGGGCAGCATCCCGTAGTTAATGCACTTCATGGCTGTGGAATGGTCAAATTACTTCTGTATGAACTACAACTGGACTCAACCATGTTCAGAAATAGAACGACATTGGGAGATTTTGGCCCGATTTCGATGTTGGACGGACCAGAGTCCGTCCGACATCGATTCGGCTCTGGAACCCACCGACCTCCTGTCCCAACCCAGGAATTAGGATGCGACCGAACGGTCGCACTCCTATTCTGTACGATGGGAGCATGCATTCCGACCGGAATGCATGCTCTCATTGTGGCACTTAAAGGTGCCTGCCACGGGGTGCAGGGATCAACAGGGGGGCACCATAGGTGTGTCGGAAAGGCTGGCACAGAAAGGCTGTCAGAATCCAACATCGTAATCCCTCGGGCGGAAAAAGCCGCCCTTGGGATTACTGAAAGCATTCCGACTGGCCCTTCGGAAGCCAGTCAGAATGTCCGGTTGCATTCTTTTCTGACCGACTCCATCCTAATGGGTCAGTCGGAAAGGAATCCAACCACCTGATTAGGATGCGGTCGGAGCCGTTTCCGACCGCATCCTAATCAGGCCCTTAGTGTGCGAGATGGACTTGGCAGCCTAGATCACGACTTAACTGACAAAAGGCACAAAAACAGCTAAAATGCACTTAAAAAAAATAAAGAGAGGCACGGCTGTATCTGTAGCAGCTATCCCTCTAGAGCGCTGTACTGAGGAGAGGCCTCCATCTTCCACAGTTTACACAGGACACCAAGAACAGCTAACCGTGATTGGTCAAGATGTCAAGAAGGAGTACAAGGTACATTTTATCACTGCCAAAAAAAAGCTTAGCGTAGGTGTTGGTTAACTTTTTCAAAACACCTTGCAGACATCAAGTGCAATTTTAGACACCATCAATGCAGAGCTACAAGAAGACAAAATGAAAATGCAGGCGTTTGCTAGGTTACTAGAGGAACAGAGTTGAGTTTGAACTAATTAAGAGGCATCAGCCTCCATTGCTATTGCCAGGATTCTCAGCGGTATGTGCACATAGAAATTATTCTGGGAGAACAGTGCAATGCAGAACCTTTAAGAACATACATTTATGAGTTGAAGCAACAAATTCTGGGGTTTGTTAAAAAGCCCATAAAAACTGTGATGAATGTTTCTACATTTGGGGAAAAGAATGTGTGGGCTATGGATACAAAAAGTTCTGCAAGTGACTCCAAACATTTTTTATCTCTGGAACTTGTGTTTTTTATTAGGTCCTTAGTAAAACTAAATAGAAGAGGGCAGGTAGGGGGGCAACTAGACCTGAACTTCGGCAGGTGGGGGAAACAGGTCAACCTATGGAGGCAGGGCGAACACTTCAAACAACGAGGTGGAGCTAATACAAGATAGATAAATTGTGCTTATTAAATGTATTGCGATACAAAAGGGGATGATGGACGGAACGTTTGAGCCAATCAAACACTCACCCCCAGTCAACTGATCTGGGTTTAATCCATCATCATTCTTTAGCTCACTCCACCACCCCAGTTCAGACATGGCCATTTGCAAATCAGTCTGACCCTGTGCCTCATGGGAACAGTCCAGCCCGAACTGCCAAGCCATGTCTTCCCTGGACCGGAAACAAGCATCCTAGGACCGGTTTTATTAAATGTATTGGTCAAACCCAATACGATTATAACAATGTTTTAGTGGATTTGACAATGTTTATAGGCTAGTGGCACAGATCTTAAAAACAGCCAAAAAGCAGCTTCTATAGACTTCAATCCAAAGCACTTTCGAACCATTTTTGCAAAGTTATTTCAAAACAACAACCCTTCTTGTCATTCTCTGAAAAAATTCCTTTTGTGAAATAAAGAACTTATAAAATATTCAATTTCATCTTGATCAAATGTATGTTTTCAGTCGGCTCATCAGGACACTGCAACATATGCTTATTTGAGGCCGCACAAATGTACAGGTCTCATAACATGGAGCTTGGTGGGTCAACTGGATGTGTGACTGGCAAGTCTCAGGTATGATTCATAATGCCTCTTCCATTCTTCCTGAGTAGGTGTGAACGGAATGTTTCATTCCGCCCGCAGAAGTTTGGTCACTCTGCATTACTCTTTAACGCAGAGTTCCAGCCAAATTCCGTCAGTCGCCGCGTGGTGGAATTTTTCTCCAATTAGTCTCCAGAAAATGTAAGCTGGTGAGCGAGATTTGGCATCACCTGCCGCAATTTTTTAATGCGGGTGGTCAGAGGGCTGCCGTTCGAGGAGAACTGCTGCCACTTGAGTAGATTCTTTACATGAGTGGTAGCAAAATTAAGTCAAATGGTCACTTTCTCAATGCATAATGCCGTTCATGCTGATTTTTCAGCGCTGCTCGAGCTACCAGCACTAAATTGCAGCACAAGCTGCATATGTTGAACCCATTGACGGAACTACACAGAACCTCGCTGAGTTTTTATGTAATTCCGCTGAGTGAAACTCCACGAGTTCTGCCCACCCCTAATCCTGAGGTTGCCCATCAGTTGGAAATAGTAGCACCTGTAATTACTTTGCCAGGAATCTGCGCTATTCTAAATCCAAACTAAATAGTGGTTGCAGCACCACACCAAGCAGTTGTTATGTGAGATGACTGAACTACATGGGGGCACCACCAGGACTAAAGTACTACTAAAAAGGTAGTTAAATACCTTTGCATGAAATGGAGTTCTAGCATACAAAGGACATGTGTATTACTTCAAGCTTCAGTGCATATAGAAAGTGTGGCTGAAGGACAATGCTGTGCAAAGAGGTCGCTCCAACAGAAACAGAAATAGTGTTACTTAACAGCATAGGTTATATTAACAGGAACCATGCTTTTAATTCTGGTCTGAAAAACCAGCACATAAATTGTGAAATAAACTAAAATATCAAAGTTGTTTTTAAATACTGCAGAGGCAATGTGTATTATAAAATGCAACATTTGTTACACTTTTCTCCAAAATTGCCTTGAAAAGAATGACCATATTCTCTAGAATGGTTGTTCCTAAATGTCTGTACAAATTATAGCAATTAACCTGGCACGTGCAGAGAAAGTGACAACCTAGAATGGGTCACAAGACAGAAACAAGGCAGACAACATGGTTATCAGTTTTTCATTGTAACACTGGAGAAAGTAGTGCAGTAAGTACTGCTTTCATCGTGCAATGCTTTTGTGTTGTTAAAGTGTTATACTCAATATTAGAGTAAAGCTGCTTTTGTTGAAGTTATAATGTGATGAATTACCCTCCTGTGTATTTGTAGATGTGGTGGGATGTGACAACTGTTGGACTTGGCCCTTTTTTGGCTAAAGTCCCTAAACTTTTTGCCTTCCCCCTAGACCTTTTTTCTGACCTAGTGTTGCCAACTTAGATGCTTTGGGCACTTTGCCGCTGCTGATCAGTGTCAAAGTGCAAGTGCTCCCTGTATAAAGTGTTATGGTAATTGGTTGTCCAGAATTGGTACGTTTGCCTTACTAGTAAAGTGCACTATGTGTGCCAGGGCCGGTAATGCAAATGCTACTGGTGGGCCTGCCGCACCAATTGTGCCACCCACACAAGTAGCCCTAAAGAGAGAACTCAGGCCTGCCACTGCAGTGCCTGCGCACAGTTTGCTAACTGCCATGTTGTTCTGACAAGTGCACCCACTTTCCAGGCCTTACCCTTCCCTTTCCCTGCACATCAGACACCCCTATAGTAGGCCCAAGGTACCCCCCTGGGCAGGGTGCAGTGTCTGTGAAAGGTAGGACATGTACCGAGGTGTGTACCATGTCCTAACAGTGAAATACTCTCCATTTCGTTTTTCACTGTTGCAAGGCCATCTTGCCCATAGGACAGAATGGGGAAGGCTGTGTAATATGTTTCCAGCCTATCTTCCCATAGGTTTAAGATGGAGAGGTGAAGTTTAGTGTGCCTGAACTCACAATTTAATAACATCTTTTTGTGAAGGTGGTTTTTGAATTGTGTGTTTAGAAACCCCGCTTTTAGAAGTGGCTGGTTTTTTTGTTCTAACAATTCTGTGTGTCTCTGCCTGGTTGTGGATTGACTGTCTGGATTTGAATGTGATAGGATCTGGGAAATGTCTTGACCCAGGGGAGGGGTAGGTGAGACCGCAACAGGCTGACCTGCATCTGGAGTGTAGGGGGGAGGAGTAGCCCCCTGGAGGTGAAGAGGCCTGGGCTGATGCCATAAAAGAATGGCTCCCCATCCTGCTGACTAATTGAGGACCCAGACCCCCACTATCAAAGAAAGAAGGTGCCGCTGGCAAGAAGACACCCAGAACTGGTTTGGACAGGGGTCAGTGCCCCCTGAACACAAAGACTTCAAAGACATTTAGGGGTATAACTATGAGAGCTGAAGCCCCTGAACGTTGGACTGATCAAGACTGAAAAGGATTGAAACTACTTTGTGGTCAAGAGGAACCTCTGCCAAGGAAGAACAGCTGAAGAGACTGAAGAGAAGGACTGACCCTTGCTGTGTGTTCTGGGGCTGGCCTGCAGTTTGCTGATTTAACTAAGGAGAGGCTAAGGGACTTTGCTGTGTGCTGTGTTCCCCTGCTTGAAAGGACTTTGCTGTGTCCCGAAGTAACTTGTACCCAAAGGCCCGAGGAGAGCTGACTCCCTGTTGTGGAAACTCAGGAACATAAAAGTTTCCAAGTGGGTCTCAGCGGCGCTGTGTGCGTGTGCTTTTTGCAGCCTGAGACCTTCGTAAGCATTGCATCGGGACTGTGTGGCCCGAAACCCAACCAAATCTCAGCGACGCTTTGTGCGTGTGCAGCCTGAGACTGCCGTGGGGTCCGTGGTACTGGTTGGAGAGTGCCCCGTGACTGTAGTGCCCCCGCAGCGTGAATCATCGTCCACGCTGCTGTGTAGCTGTTTGTGGCCCGAGCCGTCATCGTAACTGAGGCTGCGGATCAAGATCACCGCTGCCGGCCCGAGCCGCAACGTGCTGAAGGACTTCATAAAGTTGAGGAAGTCGTGAGGTAATCGTGATCGTTGTTCGCAAGAGGAATCTGCCCAAGATAGTCAGCAACAGAGGAGGCAGCGCCGTAACCTGTCCGGCTACAGCGTCGCCTTGCATCGGAGCTGCGTCGTCATCGGGAGTGCCCAGCAGGACGTCCGACGTGCGGGGAGAGAGAGTGAGGCAGCGCATCCCCCAGGTAAGGCTTGGACTCCGGTCGGGAGCCGCAAGCGTGTGTGGCCTGGGGAGGCGCAGGAGGAGCACCGGAGTGCTACCGTCTCTCTCCCGCTGCATCGCGTTAAACGCGCTGAGTCCTCGAGCGGCCCGTACCTGCCCGGCAGGACCGGGGCCCCCCGCGAAAGTTCAGGACTGTTGTCTGTGGTTGGGGCCTAGTGGTGCACGCGCTAATCGCGTCGATTGGCCTGGTATTATTCCTGCAGTACGAACTGCCTGATTACGTGCATTAGGGATTGTATTATTCCTGCATTACGAACTGCCTGATTACGTGCATTGAGGATTGCATTATTCTTGCATTACGAACTGCCTGATTACTTGCATTGAGGATTGCATTATTCTTGCATTAAGAACTGCATTAGTCTGATAATACGAACTGCAGTACGAACTGCATAGCATTGCATTAGGGCTGCATTTGAACATCGTGAACTGCTCATTAATATCGCAAGAACCTACAAGTGTTTGTTGGCCTAATAACCAGCAAAGTGAAATATTACGAATACGCATATGTTGGATTTTTATTGTTTGGTCTTACTGTATTTTTCTGCTTGATAAAGATACCGCTATTTTCATACATCAGTGTGGTGTCCATTTGTGGTGTTATCACTGTGTCACTGGGAGTGTGGCTGCAAATACTTTACACCTTGCCTTGAAGATAAGCCTGGCTGCTCGTGCGAAGCTACCAGGGGTTATCAACGAGGGTGTCCCTCCTTTCCCTGACTAGAAGCAAGGGTCCCAATTTGGACTACGGTAACTGCCTCAGCCAACTAGAGACCCCCAGTTCTAACACTGGTAGTCAGCGGTGTGGCATTGGAACGTGTATTTGCAAATTCACTCACAGTGATTGGTGTACATCACTGGTTTTAGCACAGACCATGACGCAACCACAGATCGTGTTCTTGATTTTTGGTTCTATTTTTGAGCGACCTTTAAGCCACACATCATGTCTCAGAGGAGTCAAGTAGCCAGTGAGGTTGCAGAATTGGAGTTCGACTGAGGCATTGCTTACCTACAAAGTTGTTCAATTAAGGCAATTCTGCAGAGCTTTGGGATGTCCCATGAAAAGTAGCGCCAAGAAGGAGGAGCTGCAAACGGCCTTGAGGGCCTGGTGGGAAGCCAAAGAGGCTCAGGAGACAGGTGATGCTGAGGTGGATGAGGATGACCCAGGGAATGGATTTGGCCTACAGGATTTGCCAGTGGGAAGGCCAGCCTTAGGGGCTGGTAGTGACCATTCCGGGCGGAGTTTTTCCCCAGAGGACCTGGAGGAAAACCAAAGGGTCAGAGAGCATGAGTTGGAGGTTTTAAAACTTAAAGCTCAAGCAGAAGAGAAGCTGCTCATTGAAAGTGAAAAGTGAGCAGAGGAGAGCAAGAAAGCTCTCGCCTTGGAGGAGAAAAAGATTCTCTTGGCTCACGAGTTAAGCATGAGGGAACTGGACATTAAGGCTAAACAGGCGGAGTCCAGTTCGAATGGTGGCAGCACACAACCAGTGCCAGCATGTAAGTTGTACATTCCCAAAGGCTTAGTGCAAGATTACCCACAGGGTGAAGGGGGGGGGGATGCCTACACACGTGCACTGGATGATTGGGTGATGGTTAGCATGGTGAATGATTTGAAGGGGTTGCTCAATTTTGCCCCCAGGGAGCCTAGGCTCAGTAATTATTTTCCAGGGTTGCGCCAACACTTGTTAGGGTGCGAGCTCTTTGATTCCCGGGAGCTTGTACAAGAGCCCGACCCCTGGTCAAGGGACCAAGGGTCTGAAGAGGCATTAGGGAGGGAAGAGAAGCGAAGTAGAGCAGTTAGGTCCCAGCGTAGTGGGGGGGGGGGGCATGTAGGCTAGCGCCCTGTCTCAAAGGAGAGGGAGGGAGTGTGAGCAGCGTCCCCGGGGTTCCACAACCCCACCCCAGAGACTGGAGGGTTCCTTAGAGGAGCACCAGGTTGGAGGCCTAGTGCCTACTTGCCAGCTGTGTGAGGAAGAACACCTAGCATCAGGAGAACGTGGGGCGTCTGTCACCAGAGCTCCCGCGGTTCAGAAGTTTGTGGGTGCCATTCCTGAATGGCAGGCACAGAAATCTAAATGGAAGGTTAAGAGGGGGGGGGAGGTGTTCCCCTGTGGGAAAACCCGTGGGTCAGGGCCCAGCCAGAAGGGCTAGGTCCCCTAGAAGTGACCGGGGTAACCCCACTTCTAACCTGGAGGGCAGGATAACTGGAGACAGTATCCTGGTCGGTGGGTCTTCCAGGGGTACCGCTCTAGGTGGGAGTTGGCGAGAGACCAGCACCACTAGAGGGCCCCCGGCTGCCAGGAAGTACCCGTGAAGTAGCATAGTTGGCCCAGGGAGTAGTGACCAAGGGAACCCCCTGGGGTCAGGAAGGCATAGACCTGGAGGGTGTCCCTGCGGTAGGGGGCCCGCATCCGTGTTCTATCGCCCCAAGCAGGGAAGTCCATCAAGGTAGTTGATTGGTCTACCCTGGCTTTAGGCTGGGAGGGGTTGTGTTGGACTTGGCCCTTTTTGGCTAAAGTTCCCTAAACTTTTGCCTTCCCCTAGACCTTTTTTCTGACCTAGTGTTGCCAACTTAGATGCTTTAAGCACTTTGCCGCAGCTGATCAGTGTCAAAGTGCAAGTGCTCCCTGTATAAAGTGTTATGGTAATTGGTTGTCCATAATTGGTATGTTTGCCTTACTAGTAAAGTCCCTAGTAAAGTGCACTATGTGTGCCAGGGCTGGTAATGCAAATGCTACTGGTGGGCCTGCCGCACTAATTGTGCCACCCACACAAATAGCCCTAAAGAGAGAACTCAGGCCTGCCACTGCAGTGCCTGCGTGCAGTTTGCTAACTGCCATGTTGTCCTGACAGGTGCACCCACTTGCCAGGCCTTGCCCTTCCCTTTCCCTGCACATCAGACACCCCTATAGTAGGCCCAAGGTACCCCCCTGGGCAGGGTGCAGTGTCTGTGAAAGGTAGGACATGTACGGAGGTGTGTACCATGTCCTAACAGTGAAATACTCTCCATTTCGTTTTTCACTGTTGCAAGGCCATCTTGCCCATAGGACAGAATGGGGAAGGCTGTGTAATATGTTTCCAGCCTATCTTCCCATAGGTTTAAGAAGGAGAGGTGAAGTTTAGTGTGCCTGAACTCACAATTTAAGAACAAATCGTTTTGTGAAGGTGGTTTTTGAATTGTGTGTTTAGAAACCCCGCTTTTAGAAGTGGCTGTTTTTTTTGTTCTAACAATTCTGTGTGTCTCTGCCTGGTTGTGGATTGACTGTCTGGATTTGAATGTGATAGGATCTGGGAAATGTCTTGACCCAGGTGAGGGGTAGGTGAGACAGCAACAGGCTGACCTGCATCTGGAGTGTAGGGGGGAGGAGTAGCCCCCTGGAGGTGAAGAGGACTGGGCTGCTGCCATAAAAGAATGGCTACCCCTCCTGCCGAGTGATTGAGGACCCAGACCCCCACTATCAAAGAAAGAAGGTGCCGCTGGAAGGAAGACACCCAGAACTGGTTTGGACAGGGGTCAGTGCCCCCTGAACACAAAGACTTCAAAGACATTTAGGGGTATAACTATGAGAGCTGAAGCCCCTGAGCGTTGGACTGATCAAGACTGAAAAGGATTGAAACTACTTCGTGGTCAAGAGGAACCTCTGCCAAGGAAGAACAGCTGAAGCGAAGGACTGACCCTTGCTGTGTGTTCTGGGGCAGGCCTGCAGTTTGCTGATTTAACTAAGGAGAGGCTAAGGGACTTTGCTGTGTGCTGTGTCCCCCTGCTTGAAAGGACTTTGCTGTGTGCTGTGTCCCGAAGTAACTTGTCCCCAAGGGCCCGAGGAGAGCTGGCTCCCTGCTGTGGAAACTCAGGAACATCAAAAATTCCAAGTGTGTCTCAGTGGTGCTGTGTGCGTGTGCTTTATGCAGGCTGAGACCTTCGTAAGCATTGCATCGGGACTGTGTGGCCCGAAACCCAACCGAGTCTCAGCGACGCTTTGTGCGTGTGCAGCCTGAGACTGCCCTGGGGTCTGTGGTACTGGATGGAGAGTGCCCTGTGACTGAAGTGCCCCCGCAGCGTGAATCATCGTCCACGCTGCTGTGTAGCTGTTTGTGGCCCGAGCCGTCATCATAACTGAGGCTGTGGATCAAGATCGCCAGCCCGAGTCGCAACGTGCTGAAGGACTTCGTAAAGTTGAGGAAGTCGTGAGGTAATCGTGATCGTTGTTCGCAAGAGGAATCTGCCCAAGATCATCAGCAACGGAGGAGGCAGCGCCGTAACCTGTCCGGCTACAGCATCGCCTTGCATCGGAGCTGCGTCGTCATCGGGAGTGCCCAGCAGGACGTCCGACGAGCGGGGAGAGAGAGAGAGAGAGCGAGGCAGCGCATCCCCCAGGTAAGGCTTGGACTCCGGTCGGGAGCCGCAAGCGTGTGTGGCCTGGGGAGGCGCAGGAGGAGTACCAGAGTGCTCTCGTCTCTCTCCCGCTGCATCGCGTTAGACGCGCTGAGTCCTCGAGCGGCCTGGACCTGCCCAGCAGTACCGGGGCCGCCCTCGGAAGTTCAGGACTGTTGTCTGTGGTTGGGGCCTAGTGGTGCCCGCGCTAATCGCGTCGATTGGCCTGGTATTATTCCTGCAGTACGAACTGCCTTATTACGTGCATTAGGTATTGTATTATTCCTGCATTACGAACTGCCTGATTACGTGGATTGAGGATTGCATTATTCTTGCATTACGAACTGCCTGATTACGTGGATTGAGGATTGCATTATTCTTGCATTACGAACTGCCTGATTACGTGGATTGAGGATTGCATTATTCTTGCATTACGAACTGCCTGATTACTTGCATTGAGGATTGCATTATTCTTGCATTACGAACTGCATTAGTCTGATAATACGAACTGCAGTACGAACTGCATAGCATTGCATTTGAACATCGTGAACTGCTCATTAATATCGCAAGAACCTACAAGTGTTTGTTGGCCTAATAACCGGCAAAGTGAAATATTACGAATACGCATATGTTGGATTTTTATCGTTTGGTCTTACCTTATTTTTCTGCTTGATAAAGATACCGCTATTTTCATACATCAGTGTGGTGTCCATTTGTGGTGTTATCACTGTGTCACTGGGAGTGTGGTTGCAAATACTTTACACCTTGCCTTGAAGATAAGCCTGGCTGCTCATGCCAAGCTACCAGAGGGTGAGCAGGGGTTATCAACGAGGGTGTCCCTCCTTTCCCGGACTAGAAGCAAGGGTCCCTATTTGGACTAAGGTAACTGCCTCAGCCAACTAGAGACCCCCAGTTCTAACAACAACTATGTCTTTCATCTCTGTTGATCTATCCCCAGGCTCTTTAAGTAGCCCACCATAGCTTTGATTACAATGTACTAGTATTGGAATGTAGGGTGGGTGAAAACTTTGCATCAGTAATTACTACCACCGGACAGCGACAACCACACGTACCATGCAATTATAAGTTAGACTCCACAGAATGGGGAATTACTGCGAGAAACCAAATTTACCTGGTACATGGTATCCCATTTTCCATGGGGTTTAATACACAGATTTGTCGCCTGCTTTCAGCAGGTAGTAAAAGTGTGCAGGGTGATGTGGTAAAAGTGTGCAGGGGGCTGTTTGAAGACTGGGTTCGAGGGAGAGGGTTAAGGAAGGAGTGAAGAATGTTGGCTGGCAGGGGGAGCATGCCAGTCAAAATGATGATTACCCTCTTTTTCATACAACATTTTTTTAATTTCTAATATCTAAAAACAGCAACTGTTTAAATTTACACAAGTTATTGGTGCTCAATTTACTGAGCCCGAAAGGATGCAAGGTGCATATGGAATAGGCAGGATTCAAGGGTGTAACCTGCAGATCACAGCAATGCCAATAGTGAGTGTTTACCTCACTAAGCCATCTTGATGTCCTAGCAAAAGTACTAAATGTGTGCCATGGATGAGAATGAAGGGTAGCAGAAGATATCAATGCCTTGACCTTTGTCATACAAGTGCAAAATGCACAGACCTCAAAGAAGCCTAAACAGATGGAATACTTAAAATCATAAATAAATAAATCCGGTATTTGTAAGGCGCAAACGAATCACACCTAAGGGTCTCAAGGCGCTGGGGGCCGTTGGGGAGATTAAGTGAGCTATTGCCCAGAGTCACATGGTGCTGAGCTGCCGCTGGTGCCGGGGGGGTCGAACCATGAGCCTTGCCCTCCGGAGTAAGCTGCTACAGCCGCTGCGCCACACCTCTCCCATCATTGAATACTACTTCACAATAACAGCCATGAACCTTCAACCGCAGTTAGTCCTGATGAAGGAGACAGACCCTCAGCAGGCTCCTCTTAACACAGAAATATGCAGCTTAAGAAGGAAGGGTGTAGAACAGTTATTTTAAGTCTGTGAATGAGGGTGTGACCTACCCAAACAATTAAAAAAAAGATGGCAGCCACACTAAACTCCTCATACTATAGATCAACACTAATTATAAGGCTGTGTTTATACAAGATTTTAGGAATCCAAATACAGAGGAGTACAAAGAGTTTAACAGGAGTAAATAATAGAGCTATCCCAAGGGTGTCTCAGCTTATCTACTAACCTGCTCAGCTTTTGGAAATTATCTCTGAAAATCTGGAATACTAGATGGCTCCCTCAACTCCACATTACATGAGGTTTTTCTAAATCAAATAATTGAATTAACATTTTTAAATACCTTTTCATATCTAATTTAAATCTAATTCATTGAAAATAGTAATGAAGTATTTTGAACAGACACTATTCCTCCCACACTTCCTCAAGGTCAGTGTATTTTGTAGGTGGGATGTTACATTTGGCAGGATCTCCCCTGACCTGGTTTAAATTACTCTCTCCATTCACATGGGAGTCATTAAGGCAACTACACTGTTAACAAGACTTTGGATCACTTACCATAGAGCGATAAGCAGGTGGTACCACGGATCGAGCCAGAGGGAAAGGAGTTAAAGAGACAATGGTAACAACCCTCATCATGGGTGTTCGTTTTCCTGAAAGTGATCGCCGTCTCATTTAGAGACAGGAGGGTGATATTCAAGTGGTCTTTATATCGTTTATCAATGTTCACTCCAGTTTTGGGTGCAAAAGTTGCCAAGTTCATAATTTCCGCACTTGTATTTTTCTGCCAGGTGACCTGCAGAACGTCCAGGCTTTTCCGAAGGACACATTTTAAGGTAACTTGTGTACCAATCTCAGCCACCGTTTTCTCTTCTGTCGCAACATCACCTATAGAAGAAAACAAGAATGACAATCTTGGAATGCAAAGTTTGGATAGTAAGATTACCAACTTTCAAGCAGCGTCACAAAATGCCACTTCGGTATGATAAATATCAGATTACAACAGCACCTGTAATAAATCAGTGATCAGACGTTTACAGGAACAGCTCTAAGCACTGGCATTTAAAGATTATTTATTCAATGACACGAATGTCTGCATAAACAACTGCAGAAATTGTTACATTAAAGCACCAACCTCACACACAGAACACAACTAAAGTATAATGAATCCACTGTTAACATGAGTTTTTCAAAATAAACACTGAGGAAATCTTGGAAAAGAGCTCACTTGCAAACTAGAAATAGTTCTTTCCATCGGTAGTATGTCTACGAGTCTACACTTTTGAATCTACCAGTGACTGAGAGACCCCTAATGTACTTTGAAAAGGGCATTTTAAAAAACAGAAGTGTGTGCAATTGTATTGCATGGGATAAGTATCTTTAAGAAAACCAAACATCTGCTGCCTTTACAAATCAATAATTCTCACGAATACACTATGTATACAGGAAAGATACATGTATGAACTCTTCAGTCTCACAGGGATAGGTAGGTCACACATGATACTGTAGCTGTAGCAGAACAGAGCTTCAAACAAAACTATTGCGGAGTAAAGTTATTTTTGTCTTGCTGTGTACATCTTTTGTAGAGTCTAAAGTTCTATGCTTTTTGAGATCACAAATTCAAAACCACTAAATTGTTCTTTCATCCAGAATACCTTACATTAAACCTTCACTTTCTGTTCAAAAACTAATTCTCTTGCCCTCATTGGACTGTTTTGTTTCGGCCTCAATTTGACAGAGTGAGATCTTTGACATCTTTACCAATTTAATTGGACAGAAAATAAATCCATCCCATCAAAAGGGGGGTAACTTCCTTTTTTAATGGTTTGAGTAGTATTTCTTTACTTATTTCATCAATAGAAAGCAATCTGGAAAACATCTGCTCCATCTAGAGTATACATCTGTCAACTGCCTCTGATCCAGATACACTCGGAGATTGAAGAGGACACAAACCTTTGTGGTTCCTCCTCTTGGAAGAAGTTATGGCTGTAGACATGATTCACAGGGCCTCATGGCATTTGACCGTCCAGGGATAGGAAGGACACACGTGTGCACTGCGATCCCAGATTAAAGGAAGGTAAGCCAGGAAATCACATTTTCGCAATGTCTTGCCTTGCCTAAAACCTTCCTAAGTGCACATCCTTGGTGAATCATGTCTAGCTTGCATCATGCACCACTGTGACAAATGTACCACTCGTTACCGCTAACACCACAGGAATAACGGGTGCTCACAAGCAAATGTACAGTGATAAGAACAAGGTCTGTAAGAACAAGAGGGACCACAAGCTGGCTCATCATGGTTTGTATTTTTCTTTTATTGTTTTCTTTTATTTGCCTTGGTGATAAACAACTCCCTTTTTCTAGTCTTCCTTCAAAACTCAGATTGTCAGATGTCCTAGATATAAATGTCTTAGATGACTCCTGATAAAAGCAATTCCAGAAAAGTTCACTTATAAGTACTTATTCTTTTGTCTCTGGATATACTTCAATTACGAATAAAACAATTTTTCCTCTAAATGTTTACTGTACCCCTGACTTGCTACACCATACTGACCTGCTTTGGCAAAAAGATAAACTAAAATACTTAGGCATTCAATTCTCACGCTCAATTAAACAAACGGTTACAATAAACTGTGATTATTTACTTTAGGAAATTATAGACAACATTCATTAATGGTCTCCCTTAAATCCAACATGGTGAAAAACAATTTAGGGGCCGATTCCGATCTCGGCCGGTAGGGCTCCGAATAGGATTCGGCTTTACCGGATCCGATTCGGAGCCCTGTTTCCCGACCGAACCGTACGCGGGTCCGGCCGAGCGAGTACGATGCGAATTCGCCGACCGACTCGTCCGGGCGACCCGACCGCTCCGACCGACTCGTACCCGGATCGTACCGCTCCGACCGACTCGCTCGGACCCGATTCGCACCGCGCAATTGAGACGTTTTCCGGCCGGGTAAGTACGATGCGCACCTCGACCGCTCCGACCGACTCGCGCCGTCCGACTCGAACTCGCTGTCGGAGCCGTACTTTGGGGGTCCGTGTCGGACCCCCTGTACGCGTACCCGTGCGAGGCGCACACAGGGGGACCCATGGGTCCCCCTACCTGTGCGTGTACGCCGCGAAGCGCTCGCGGCGTACTCACTGTAGGGGCGCCCTTGTCCGCCTCGCACCCATTGAGGCAATGGGAGCCCGCGTACGCGTTGTACGACCGGCTCCCATTGAGTTCAATGGGAGTCCGACCGACTCGTGTCCGGTGGCATACGAATGCATCGGACTCGTTCGGTCGGACTGCACGGGTCCGATTCGGTCGGAAATCTCTCCGGGTCCGGCTCGGTCGGAGAGATTTCCGGCCCGAATCGGAATCGACCCCTTAATCTATCAAGATTACTATTGCTCCTCAAATAGTTTAAGTATTATCTATGATTCTTTTACAACTGCCTTTTTCTTTTTACAGGAATATAAATTAGAATCAATTCAAAAGTTATTTGGAATAATAAACTTCTACGAACTGGTTATGTTAAACTAAAAATTGCTAAATTCGATGATGGGCTTGGATTACCAGAGTTCTGCAAATACCATAAAGCTTTTATATTAAAACATGGATTCTTATGGTTCAGAGAACACAATTCTACTGATATTCCTAAATGGCTTCAAATTGAGCAACAATTCGTTTTTTCAGTCCCTTTACCAGCATCATCCATGTCCAATTCAAATTTGCTAGTTAAACTCTAACCTACTATCAAATCTACAAAATTAATTCTTCATGACTTTGATTCACTATTTCAGTCATCTCGTCCCACTTTAAAAACAATTAATTGAGGTATAACCCGCTATTAAAGCTTCACAACAACATAAAATTTTGGAAATCGTAGATAGACATGGGTATTTTTTATTTAAATGATATTTATAGTGACAATACCTTTACGTTTTGCAGATTTACAGCAAAAAAATCTTTTACAATCAACAGATGGATGCTTTTTCAAACACTATTCCCACAACAACCTTTTCAGACTCAGAAATGGGTTTAACTGCTTTTAGTGTTTTTCCACATACAGTTTGTAAATGTTATAAAAAAACTAAACAATACCAGAGAAGGTAACTTAATACTTATTAGGAATCTTTGGTACGAAGTACTCCTCCCAGGCCTTTTCTGTGGACACCCGAAGGAAAATTTGGTTACTAAATATTTCCGTTTGGCTCCCTGTTGCTTTATACCAAACAAACACATTTCCCTATTTATGGACTCCACTTAAGTTATGTGAAGCTAAATCTTTAAACACTTCATTGTGCTGGCATTTTAATGTAGTTGTTGGTTCTTTAAAACAGGTTATATTTGAGTGTTCTATTATTTCTGCAATTGTGACTAGACTAGGTGCCCATTTATCCCTTAATGGTTAATATAATAATACCACCTCATTTCAACTGCTTTTGAAACCTGTTAATTATATTTTCTCGCATATGCATCTGTAAATATATTTTCATATTGGATATGGATTAATCTTAGATGTTTCATCGTTGCATATAAATGAAATAGCTATTGATTTTCCTTGATTCTGTTTCTTTTCAAATTAATATACTTATATGACTATTATTTCTTTGTACAGGTACAGATGTACGACTTTACTCGTATTTACACGTATTCTTGTTTCATGTATCTTTTTCGGTAACATTTTTGTATTATCTTCATTAATTTAAAAAAATGATTAAAATACTTTGAACTTAAAAATAAATTTAGCATCTACTAGAGTTTAATTCCTGTATTTTACAGCCATACCACACTCCTGATGGGAAGCAGGCAGAGGCAGCATGTGTTGTGTGGGTGAAAGGTAAATGAAACCTGGCGGCAGACAAGAGTCACCAAAAGACCCATAAAAACAGGGGTAGGTTTTGGAGAGCATGATGCAGTTTGAGAAGGCAACAAGAGTCCTTTCTGGCCAGCAGAAAAAGGAGATCCGAGAATGAGCTGGGCCGAGGTAAGCTGTACATGGGTCACTCGGGAATTATGCATGTAAACTAAGCATGCATTTCTGTTGAATAAAGATTTTGAGCCATCTTATCAAGCTCTGGATATCACAAAGCGCTAGGTGTATGTGTACTGCTCAACCCATATATTTATACATCTGTTTCACCTATGCTACACCATCATTTGTCCTTCATTTGACCTTCATTTACAGCAGGTTGATTTTTACGGCAGTCCGAGCTTTAGAAAAAAGCATGACTGTAACACACAGCTCACCTCTGATGACCACGCAGGTGGATCTCTGTTTGGACCCTCCTGGAAATGTGTTAAAGATACACAGGTAGCATCCTTCATCCTCCAGACCTACTCTCTTGAAGGTGATGGCCGTCTCATTCAACTGCAGAAGGGTAACGTTCAAACGATCCCTATAGCCTTGCTTCACGTTTACCCCTTCTCTGGGAGTGTAAGTCGCCACATTTTCCTGGCCAGAACCGGTCTTCTTCTGCCATGTAATCTGCAAGATATTTGATGGAACGAGAAGGCTGCACTTCAGGGTGACCGTCCCACCTAAACTCACTGTCGTACTCTCTGCAGTTAACACGTCCCCTAAAGAAGGAGAAAAAAAACATAGATGAACAGTCTTGCTAGAAGTAAAAACAATTCTCATTGTTTCAATTTCTGTCCGACAATTGATGGACAGCGACGGGGGACATTGGGTCACATTTTCATCATTTCCTACCTCGATTCCCAGTCTGCCATCTGACGCAGGGTTTATAATTTTAGATTTCATGCCAAGCAAAAACATTTGTCAAATTTAATTTGTTAACACAGTAGCACATTGTACACTCCTTGATGAATTGAGTATTTTGCAAATATACATAACCTGGAAAAAACACAAAAAATGTCAAACCAGAAGAACCATTAGGTCTGGTTTGGCAGCAATACCTACACAGAGTGGGAGCTGGCTAGATTATTTCATCTCTCCTCATGTTATTGGCTGCCTGGTGCATAACTCCACTTCCTATGGAGTGCTTGCATCCCAATGCATGAGGGACTATTTTAGAACTAGTGCCTTCCATAAAGCGCAGTTTGTTTTTGTACTTTGTGTGGCACCATCGTTGCACAGCTATGGATTCCATATGTTGTGTAGTGCAAATAATGGTACAGGTGTCCTGACGGTAATACAAAGGATACACAACCAATACTTTAAGATGGAACATATTCTACAATCCACATTTTGTTTCAGTGCAGGCATGGCACTGTATTTACCACAGACTGCATTCCTTTCAACAACAATGCCATATACTACCGTTTACAACCTTACATTAAAATTAAAAATCCAATCTGCTGGCTTTGCCAGTCTGTGTTTATATTAAGTGATTTACGTCCCCGGCAATACATCTAGTAAGGAGAGGTTGAAGCATACATCACAGACTGGCAAACAACAATATGCAAGGCAGGACTGAACCGCATGACTACTACACAGCCACTGCTTGCCTTCCTAGCTTGCATATTTTTTTCAATTGGAGGCTGCAGATGGAGTACAGCAGGAGTGATTTTGCTACTAGTCAAATAGAATAAACTGAAAGGTCCACCCACCTGCCGACATTTATAGTATTTAACTCCAAAATGTTCACAATCACGGAAAAGAACCGACATGGACACCAACACAAGTGGAAGGGATAAGGAAGGGCAGAGTGAGTGCTCAATTTGTTAGGTCGCGCCTACTAGATGGCGCATGCACTGTCTGTTGAGAGACATTGCTAGCTTACAGTGGACGTATAGCCCACCCACCCCTTACCATTGGTTGGCTTAACTGTCACTCATTTGCTAGCTACCATTTGCTAGATACTGTGGGCTTTTCTTCCTCTTGGTGCGTTTGTCCCTCCCCTGGAGCAGGGATACATTACTTGTCTCCTTTCACTGCTCGCTTTTCAAGTGCTACTTTTCTTTTTTACTAAGCACTGCACGGGAGGGAGTGGGTTTTCTTGGGAACTTACCTCCCTCTTTCTTCCTTCCTTCACCACACTCCAGGTTTCACTTGCCAGTGTGCATCTCCCCCACTGTCTTGTGTTACTCCCCGCCAGCTTCAGATTGCTCTTTTCCTCTCCCCAACATGAACCCTTCATGCTACTTCCCAAACCCTCATATCCATTTTTGTGCCTGTTTGGGACATCAGAGTTGCTTACACCAAGTCTTGCTTTCGTACTCTCCCACACTCCAGCTAGCATTGCTTTTGCCACCCTCATGTTGCTTATCCCACCCCCACAAAAAAGTGTGCTTTTTTTAGTTACCAATCCAACACAGATTAGTAATAAAAAAATAAAAAACCTAATGATGTGGCCGGCTGCATGAAAAGTTCATTTTTGGTTTTTTAAAATTCTTTAGCCATGCTGCACAGCATCGGAATGCTATTCAGCATGACTAAAGACCAAAGCCAATAGGTCCCAAAGGCGAGACCTACGGGCCTTGCCAATGCCGGTTTAATTGTTGGAGTAAGCGGTCTTTCAGTAAATTTCAAGTTTGTGAACTTTGTACGGTTCACAGGAAAAGTGATGACAGTCTTAGTTTATCAGAAGAACAGTGATTAGTCGGGTCCTCAAGGCAAGTCATTTTCCCATTAACCCTTTAATCTTGGTGCAAAAACAATTCCTGATGAATCGTCAGCCTTATCAGATCAACAGGACAATTGCTTTACTATGATTTAGCTTTCATACGATTTTTAACAAAATGTACAGGTCCTGGTGATGGGAGGTGTGCTATTGGGCTGGACACTAACTGCCTGCGAGTTTATCAGGTTCCAACAATGTCAACAAAAGAAGAAGAAAAATGAGCATTGGCACCCCAAAATGGTGGTAGGAAGCCAATTTTCGACAGTTAAGCAATCAGACTATGAGAGTGAATGAAAAACAGACCAGGGAGCTCCAAAGTGGGAAGAATCCTGAGGACTATAGATGTATGCAGAGCCAGGACACATGAACCACATCACAGCAATTACTGGCCGGGAAAGCAGTGTATCGTTGAGTGCTGGGTTTTTCGCAGGGAGCCAAGATTTCACCTGTGGTAATCTGCAGGACTGAAGGAAGAGACCATCAAACATATCCGCAATCCTCCTAGGACTGCTGTCTCCATAGTCACTGGCTTTATCTGCCATGGGCAGTCTCTAAGACAGCTACTAAAGCATCGGTCCCGGGGCCAGGCAAAAATACAAGCGCTGCATTAAGAAACTGAAAAGATGGACTAAAACAAAGAAACACAGACACATGAAAAAATACAGAAGCCAGGTCTCGAAAAGGCAGGTTACACTAGTAATTGGAACTGAAACCATGATCTAAGTGAAGTTCGTGTGTAGCAATTAATAAATAACAGCAATATTTGAGAAAGAGGCATATTAAAGGCCACTATGAGAAATTCTGGTTAGAAAGATGTGTAAAGAAAAGTGCTATAAAACATCACACCTAGTTTTGAAAAATGAACGGAGCTCACAGCTAGTTTTACCACTACCAGAAGGAAACACACAAACAGTCACTGGAGATTTGACAATCAGTGTGGGGTTTTCTCTTTTGGATCCCTGAACAGCACCAAAACCATATACAAATACCTAAAAGAGCACAAGTTAAAAGTATTTAGACCAAGTTGAACCTGGGAGGTGTGAAAGAGGCACCCTCTAGACAACAGTGCACATATTACCCATATTAAAAAAGAAATGAAAACTAGGCACTCCTGCCACCTGTAGATAGCTTTGCGATTCATAGACCACTTCAATAGCCATGTGTTAGAAACTGGGTTATGTGTTGAGGGGGTGGAAACCCTACTCAAGCAACAACCATAATCCATGTTAGGGTAAACCACCAAAGTCACTAAATTAACCTTTGCTTAACCGTCTAGATTGCTTGGCATAAAAGCAGTCAGCCTAACTTAGATGCACTGTGTAAAGTATTTATGCATCACACAAACAGTAATAAATGGAAAACACAGTACAAGGTTGACCGCGATGGACAAGGTTAGTGTAGTGATCAAGTCCACGCAGGTTCATGTGATTCAAAGAGGTTTTATTCAGAATGGTACAAGATCACAACAAGACCCCACCAGGAGCAGCCAGCATACTGCTCAGCCCAGCCAACTGTGGCTATTTGACTCCCAACATTCTGTAAGGTGACATCACATCAAGATTCCACAGAGAGGGGCAAGCAGAACATGGGACTCAAGATACAACATATCCCCCCTTTCTTCTTAATGAAAAAAAACAACAATGAAAGAACAAGGGAGAAGAACCAAGAAAGAGAAAACACAGAGGAAACAGAACCGTAAAACCATCGAAAGAAGAGCAACAAGAGCGAAAATGAGAAGCAAAGAAAGGAAAACGAAAACATAGAAACCATCCTCCCTTCTATACACAACAGAAAAGAAAAAACAACAACCGGGGTGGGGTGGGGGTGCGGACTGGCCTGACTTCTGGCTGCCCGACACACAGAGTCTGTGGGTACCACATTCTCAGCCATGCAGAGGCTCGGAAGCTTGTGAGCTGTGGTGGCTGGGCGGATAAGAATGCAGCTGGAAGCCCCTCCCATGGACGCGAAAGGTGGCCTGGGGTTGGCGGGGGACCATGGAAAGGCACAAGGACTTGACCGTAGCCCTGCTGCACTTGAAGTGCCCCAGCGCTGAATCCGCCTGGTCTCCATGCCCGTAAGCGAAGTTTGGACATCCCCTGAAAAGCCAGCTGTCCTCCGTCAGGTGAGGTTCTGTAATGCCATTGATGAAGAAACTGCTCTGCCTAGCAAGTCGGTCGTTTCCAGCCCACATTGGATTGTGAACTTGACTGCCTCCCTTTTTGTCTGCCATAGTATAGACCGGGCCTTCTCCTGGACCATGGGCAGCACCTGAGCAACCGAATTCCACAGTGCATGAGAAGGAGTGTGTTCACGGACCGCAGTGCCAGGCTGGTGGAATACAACATTTTCTTGTCTAAGGTAGCCAGTCTCTTGGATTCCCTATCCAGTGGGGTGGTAGGAATGCACCAGGATTTATATGGGAAGTGGAAGCTTGGACCGCCAAGCTGTCCTTGGTAGAGTATTGTGTGAGGATCGACCTTTTAGCAGATCACAAATCGGTGGCACAGGGCGCTCAAGTTGTTCCATGTATGTGTTAAATGTTCTCAAACGCAATTATTGCTTTTACACTTCAGTTATTGTAGGCATACATTTATGAGGGGAAAATGACCCCTGCAAGGCTTTCAGTGCAAAATGATTTGGGCTTCGCGCACCTGACAATAGAGCAGGATGATATCGCCAGATGTAAATCACTTGCCGAGAATTACACAATTTGTCTAAGTGTGGATGACGTACTGAGAACACTGGCCACATGGTTACACATTAACTAATCATACAACTAGATCATATTTTGTCCCTGTACAGTATTGTCCACAGAGGATAATTATGGTCACAAACTACTTGATTTTGGAAAGTCCCATAATGCATAGTGTCCGTACGCCTCAATGGAGTCCATTGCAATCTAGTCACAGCGCCGCTCTCAGCCATTCAGTCCTGCATGGAACTCTAGAGATTGATTGATTTGTGCTCTGGAACCGGTGCACAGTCGACCACCCCATGTTTATATGATGTCACGAATTGTGGTGCGCTTTTTGCCCTCACAAAATCACCCAAAAAGACTGGGAGAAGCGGAGGAAAGGTAAACAAGCATTCGCAAAGCCAATATGTCTCCCCTGTACAAGATCTATTGGCTGTGTCAATATTTGTTATCCATGTTGCCTAGCAGCTTGGCCGCTCTGCAACATGGCTTAAAGTAAAAAAGAAAAAAAATGAACGCTATGACATAGCAACTCGTTTACTTATACTACTGACAAAAAAAATCTAAGAAACATCATTTGCAATGCTAACAGCTCAAACTTTTACAATTGCGAGACCTATGGCATTGCAAATGCTTGTTTAGAGTAGCCTCTCAAACTTTTTTATCCCACTTACAGTGCTAGATAGCACCCCTATGCATGTAGGCCCCATTGCCAAAGTGTTTCTGCGCTTGAAGAATATTTGCATGCACTTCCATTTCTACCCATGTCATACGTGCCAACACAACCCTCAGCAGGGTGACTCACGATTTTTTAAACCACATGCAGCTTTATTTTTGCTGTCTCCTCCCTAAAATTGCCTCCAAATCAATGCAAGTAAAATAAATTCCTCCGTTTTGTTTTGTTTTTTAGCGTCCCTCTTTCTTGCTTCCAAATGTTGGCATTATGGTGTATTACTTCCCTGTGCTCAAGGAGAGAGCAAGCCTGTCTGGAAATGTGTGTGCACTGAAAGAAACGTGTACTGGAAGTACCTATGATTCAAGTACAAAAGTCAATACTTAGTGTGTTTAATGGACAGGGCAACTGTACTAGCCTGATAACTTGCATTGGTGTAAAATGCATTTGGAAAAAAACGAAATTATTAATGAGTCTAATAAAATAAATCAGGCATCTTCCACCTACTTTGGGAGTGATGGAATGTGTGGACCCAGTGAAATATGGAGGTCATCTCCCTCGACATGCCATCAATTAAGCACTACGTTTACAGCTTTAGGCATGTCTCTTACAAATCATCGACATCATGCATTTAAGTCTAATTAGTTTAACTGAAGCCAACAACCACTTCAACATTAAATGCATTAAAGTGCGCAGCTCCCCAGGCTAGGTTTGGCGGCTCCCCAGGGAGCCACGGTGCACAGTTTGGGAACCACTGCACTATAACACATCCAAATTAATTATTGATGGTAACATTCCACTTAGAACTCCACTTCCACCACGTGTGTAACGTGCCTGAGGGAAGTAAACAAATGAGTCTCCATAGAGAAAAAGTGCAGAGGAGACTCTTGGCACCATACCAGGTACTTTCTAATGTGCATTACTACAACAGATCTAGTGTACCCCGACCCAATTAAGATGCTGTGAACCCCTCCGATGTTAGCAAACAAGTGTGCTCTTTCTTTTCATGTATTACAGATTGACAACCATTTTGACACAGGAGCGGGTAGGAGTTCCCGCCTATTTTTTGCTCAATGGGTAATCTCCATACACAGAACTAGTTAATCCGATTTCTTATTATGTATATTTTAAATATAATAATGACCCAGTAAATGAGACCCTCTCGCCTTCCCAGAGACTGCCAAGGGGGTCTAAATGTATCAACATTATACCATAATGTAATCGACCTTTAATTGACTTCCAACTTGAAGAACAATCGCCTTTTAAACTCGCCTTTTTAAGCCTAATACGCAGTATGAATGGTTCCCTTTCGTTCATGGAATAGCTGCCAAGCTGAAATAATTGACTTTTTCTAATCAAACTGAAACATTAAACGTGTCTTTGTCTAGTTTTAAAATTTGGGCAGAATAATTGATCATTATTTATTTTTAATGAGCACACTACAATGATTCACGTCACGTCTGTGCCAATCCCCTGAAAAACGATATGATTATGGGCAAGTTAACACAACAATCAAAGGTGGCTGCTTATCTCTCAGACAGTGCCTCTGAGATGGATAAAGTTATTCAATATAAAACCGGCCGAATGTTCAAGTGATGCTTACCCTGTGCGCCGCATGCCACGTCACTGAAAAGTGCCAGAAGAAATCCCCAGACAAGGAGGAGGGGGGCAGGTGGTCCTCTCATCTGTGGAGACAGAAGAGAGCTGGTTTCAGATTGAACAGCATAACCAGGCCGGTTTAACAGAACATCTATTGTGCACAAGGAGAGAAGGCAGCGACAAGCATCTTTAGAGGAAAAAAGGTTCTCAAAATGAGGATAGCAGTTACAATAATAAGGTACAAATACGACATATTACTTTACAGAAATGGTGCCTGCATGCATTCCAGGGGGTGGGTAGAACAGACACGTGACAGTTATGGGACGTGTGCAGGATGCACGTCAGCTGCAGTTAGCTTTAGTGCTTGTAAAGCAACCCGAGTCGGCTGTTCTGTCACATTCCATCAGGGCAAACACCCACCAAACGCCTCCATGCAAGTCCCTGGCAACAATGGCATCTATAAAATGAATACACACTCCCATGTAAAACACGCAAGCAGAATGGCTGAAATTTAGAGGAAAAGTGGCGTCTGGCGAGCACACAAATAATTTAGGACACATGTTCGTTCTTCCAGAAGTCAGAGAGGTTCACGGCAGCCCTTTACAAATGCCACTTATGCAGAATATAAACAGATATTGAAGGGCTGGGAAAAATAACACTGTTGGACCACTACCACCACCCATCGAACTAAGTTTCATCTCCACTTCTGACAACCTTGCTGAATAAGAAGCACTGGCAAAGCCAATAGGTCTCGCCTATGCAAGAGCTTTTGGCCGTGCCAATAGGTTTTAGCCACGTTGTACACCAGCATTGCTAAACGTTAGAGAGGTAAAGGAGACTGGAGTGTCGTAGAGTGGAGTAGAGTGGAGTGTTCTGGAGTTGTTTGGAGTGGCACAGAGTTGAGTGGCATGGAGTGTCATGGTTGACGTGGGGTGGAGTGAGTAGAGTGCTGTTGAGTGGAAGGGCGTAGAGTGGAGTGTCAGAGTGTCGTGGAGTGGTGTTGAGCAGAGTGGAGTACAGGGTGTTGCATAGAGTAGAGTGGTGTGGATTGGAGTAGATTGTAGTAGAATGGAGTGGCATAGGTAGAGGAGTGTAAGAGAGTGGAATGGCCTACAGTGGAGTAGAGTGTTAGAGTAGAGTTGCACAGAGTGGAGTGGCGTGGAGTAGTGTGTCACAGAACAGATTGGAGTAAAGACGCATGGAGCAGGATAGTGGGAGTTACATAGAGCGTTCTATATTGAAGTAGTGTGCTGTACAGTGGCGTAGAGTCGAGTGGCATAGAGTGGAGTACAGTGTCAGAGTAGAGTGGAGTATTGCAGAGTGTAGTATTGTAGATGGAGTAGAGTGGCCTAGAGTGCAGTGGTGTACAGTGAATTTGTTTTAAGTAAAGTGGTGTAGAGTGCATCGGTGTAGAGTGGTGCAGAGTATATTGCAGACGCGTAGAGTGCAGTGGCGTACAGTAGATTGTTTCGGAGTACAGTAACGTGGCGTAGAGTGGGGTGGTTCAGGGTAAAGTGGAATGGTGCAGGGTAGAGTGTTGCACAATAGATTAGAGTGGCGTGGAGTGATGCAGAGTGTAGTGGCATAGAGTACATAGCCATAGAGTGCATTAGCGTAGAGTGCATTGGTTTTGTGTAAAGTGGTGTGAAATGCACTGGTGTAGAGATGCAGAGTAGAGTGGCGCAGAGTAGAGTGCAGTGGTACCGAGCGGAGTGACAGTAGTAAGTAGTAAAACTTTATTCGGTTATCCAAAAAAACATCAAAGTATACATAAAAACAATGCAAATGCAGATATGTCACGAGTATAAGAACGGTCACAGTATATACACAGCTCTTAATTTTGGAGATTATAGTACAGTCATGACGCTCGTGATGAGTACACATTCCTCACGGAATATAAAAACAATCATGTTATGTAAAAGAAAGTGCCAGTGCTACGTACATTTTAAAGCTAAGTGCAAAAGCGCAAAGTACATGACGCATTCTGATCTCTAAAGGAATGTGCATGAATAAAAACAGTACATAAAGGTCTAGAATGTTAGTCATGCTTAATAATGATCATGAAACTATTTGTGGTAAAATCTTGCTGCGTTTATACCAAACATTTGTTAATAAATTATTTAGAGTACGTGAATCATTCCTACAATCCCAGAGTTCTTTCACTATGTCGTTCATATATAGGTTGAATAACGTTGGGGCAAGAACGCACCTATGGCGTACACCTCAGAATACGATCAGTTATTTCTCCCTTACTACCGAACTGAAATTGGGCATAGTGAGTGACAGAGTAGATTGTTGCAGAGTACAGTGGAGTAAAGCAGAGTGGCATAGAGATCAGAGTAGATAAGAGTGGACTGGCATAGAGTGCACTGGTGTAGAATAGTACAGAGTAGAGTGCAGTTGCATAGAGTGCAGTGTTGCAGAGTAGAGTGGCATAGAGTGGCGCAGAGTGGAGTAATGTAGAGTGCAGTGGTGCATAGTTGAGTGGGGTAGAGTGCATTGGTATAAAGTAGATTGGTGTAGAGTACAGAGGCGTGAAGTGGCATAGTGTGGAGTGGTACAGAGTGGAGTAGCATAACGGTGGAATATGCATGGGGGACAGCGTACTGCCATTATAGACAACAGATCTTCAATTGAAATGACCATTACATTTGCACAGACACAGTTTTACTGATAAAAGTATACAGCGTACAAACGATAGTGTGGAAATGTTATCACCTAGCGTATTGATTTGTTTTGATCTTATTAAAATATTTGTTTCCAGCACCCTACAGATTTACCATAAAATGTGCTTCATTTGTGCTCTTCTAATTCTGATATGTTCTGCAATATTTTCACAGTTCATTTACAACATTTAAACTTTGTTGTGTGCTAGAAAAAAAAAAACAATGCGCAACCTTCCTCAAGCACCACCCTCGTCGCCAGCATGATTGTCACATAAATCCCCTCACTTTGAAGTCAGAGAAAGAAAAGTAAAACACTACACCAAACTCCCTGGAAGATGGATCCTGACATTTGGCCTCGGTCTTTGAATGCACAACAAATGTGACAAGATTTAAAGGCCTGTTTCAGAAATACAGAAGAATACAGCAAATAGGGTTTGGGCAAGGGATAAACTCAAGCTGGACAGCCTAAAACAAATAGAAAGCAAGCAAATGTGAGTTACAAACCACAACGTCAATAGTAAGCAATGAGCAGAATGCATTCTCATGGGAAGCCTTCCAAATGTCCTCAAGATGTCTTTAGCAAACCACACAGCTGCGACCTAAAAATGGAAAAAGTTTGAACCACATCATTTGTTCTATGGGCAAAAAGAACAGAACAAGGATAGCACATTCATGAGCTTTCGAAGAACTAACAAGAGAGAAGGTGGACGATAGTCCATTTCCAAGAAAGTGACCTACTTGATACTGCAGCTCAATCATTTGCGGAAAACCGGCGAGGTTCTACAAGTGTGGAAAAGGTTAGACATACATTCTCCGCTTCGTTGGTTTGCAATCATTTTAGAGATTCTTATTCTAAAGTACCTTCAAGATGATAGCAAGGCTACCCAAAAATTTGTTAAAAGGCTTACCATTACATCACAGACTGTACTTCACGGAGCTTCAAATACCAGGCAAGAAGATCGTAGTCTTTACATTCCAGGTAGATTTTTCAGTACCTTACATCACAGTACTTTCCAAATAAGTATTTTAATCGATAAGTCATTGTATGTGTGAGCACACACTTACAATATATATGTTTATATATGTGGTTAACCATATACATACAAGTAACTATGAGGAATTTAAAATGTTAAAATTAAGTTTTCCTTAAATTGTTTATAGAGTAATAATAACATGTTTAACTAAAAATATTAAAACGTTAATGCAAGTTATTTATAAAAGTAGATATTAGGTTATTAAAAAATATTTATAATATGTACAAGATATTAAAAATATATAATCTGAATTTAATGTTTGTGTTTTGTGGATGGTAAGGGAACTTTAGAGATGGGAATGTATAGGGGTAGTAAGAAATTTTTAGGCTTCTGGGGTGAATAGTATAAAGGAGTAATATGGAGTATTAAGGGTTCAAAGTAGGCAGCGTATAGGGTAGTTAGAGGTTTTTCAGTCTCAGGGAGGGTTAGGGTACAGGAGTAGTAACATGTTTTAGTGTTCAGGGAAAGGATTTTAACTATATATTAAAAATAAGTATAGTTGCCTAAATTTCAACATTTTTAAACCTAAATTAAAAAAAATTTAAAAGTCAATTGTTATTTTATATTGTATTTAAAATTAGTTTATTTAGAAAATTATATATTTGATGTTTGTGTATGTGGTTCTCTACTATTTTAAGATCAAGCAACATGCTAGAATCTAGCACATTGCTTTGACTTTTTTTGCTCTTAATAAATGCTCTTATAGTTGTCACACACCACACCTTTAAGGCTGCAAATCGCACATACTTGATTCAATTTGATCTACTTGTGCTGTTCCCATGAATCAAGTTGAGGATACCAATGTATTTGTTAGACTCCAATTTCAAATTGCTTCAAATTTATAAGTTTTAAAACTTTTTAATTTAGCTTTTTTATATACTTTTTTAATCTTCTAAAATTATTTCACTTTCTAAACAGTGGCGCTGAGAGCCCTTATGGATTCAGGGACCACAGGTCAAGAACTGATGTACTAAATAAATTAAAATAAAGTAACAAATGCAGCTCAAGTCTACTGAGGAGACAGATGACTTTGATTTCTGAAGAGTTACAGTCAAGGAAAGAAAGCAATGGTGATAAGAGTTAACACAAATTCTAGTTCATTAAGATGAGCTGTGGCTAAATGCCTTCTGGAACAAACAGGATTGGGCTGTAAGACTCTGGACCATTTTTTGGGGTGGGTGACTACCCACCTCAAAGAATAATCACAAACAACCCTTGTAAGGGTGTACACTCAAAGTCACTAAATTACCTGAGCTCAACACTCTGGTAGCTATAGTTCACAGCAAACAGGATTACCTTAGGGCAATGTGTAAAGGTTTTATGCAGTAGCAAAACAGTAATAACGTCAAAATGAAAAACTAAAATCCCAAACCAAGTAAAAAAATATAGTAAATGAAATAAACAAAATGACAAAAATCCATTAAGGGGAACTAGAGATAAAAGAAATTAAGGTTTTAAGTAGGAATGACATCAAGAAGCACAAAGTAGACTGGGACCTATGCACAATTTGAAACTGAACACGATTGAGCACGGGTCGGATACACCATCCAAGTTGGTTCTGCTCAAAGATTTCATCTTCTGACTGGAGTCCTTTAAGTCCCAATCCACCAAAGGAGTACACTTCTAAAGCCCCTCAGGACCCAAGGGAGGTACTTAGAGACTCACAGGGTGTAAGGCAGAGTGCAGCAGCAGGGTCCAGTTGCTGCAAGTCAGCTGTGCAGTTGCAGGACAGGCTTATTATAGCTTGCTGTACTTCTCTAGCGTGGACGGGAGGTGTGCCTTAAGGTCATTGGAGTCCAGTTCTTTTTTCTGGGTACAAGAGGGAGCAGTTCTAGTCTTTCAGGGCTGTGCAGAGGGCACAGACAGCAGATTCAGTCCTCTTCTGTTCTTCCAGCAGTGTTTTGAAGTGGGTGCCTGGAGGTGCCACATTTATGCCTGGCACTAGCTAGTGGGTCAGAATGACTCCTGGACACGCCCTAACCTATACGGTAAAGGTTCCCAGGGCCAACGCTACCTACTTTGGGCATTTTCCATATGACAAATGTATTCAGCTACACTAAACTTGGGCTTTGAGTGCTGGGTGTTTGTGTTTGGATTCTCTATGGTGATCCTATTGCCCTCCCACATCGAACACTAAAATCCAGTTTGAAGCAGCAACTGTACCCACAATAAACTCAGGGATAGAAGTAGGATAGGACAAATGCACGGTTCTCCAGCAACGAGCACCCAAAAGTTATTTCTCACTGTGGGATACACAAACATTGTCTTGGCACCCTGTTTTCTCCCTTTCAAGTGCACACCAAATGTTATATGTAACATGTAAGCAGGACTTGACACTCCAGCAGTATGTGACCCTGTAATATGAAAAAGGATGCACAAAACCCTGCATATTCTGTGAGGGTCAGAGAAGTCACCTCTGCCCATCCATTCAGGTCATCCTGTCAATCACAATGACCTACTTTGTTGCTCCTGGGGGGAATTTCACACCTATTCAAATACTAATCATTGGCTGGGAGAAGCTGGAGAGCAAATGTAATTAGTCTCCAGGAACTTCAGGCAGGGAAAAAGTAACTTTTTCCTAATATTTATTAAAAATACTACTTCGTCGTTGAAATGGCTTTTTAATAACGATTACAAAATAGTTGATTAATTATTTTTCTTGCTACTCCCATTCCTGAGATACAGTAGTAGGATTTTGAATCGGTACTCCGGTTTTCTACATATGATGGCTGTACGTGCCACAGTGAAAAATAGCTTTTGGCTGCTGGTCACTGCAAGGACATGTTAACATTAAATTTCTACATGTCCTACTTTCAAATACCATGCACCCTGCCTTGTATACTAGAAGGCCTACATAGTGGTGACATATTATTTAAAAGTGTTTATTTTACCTTTTCAACCGGGTTTATTTTGACCAGTCAAATGGCTTACAGTTTTTACATTGCTACAGTCAGGCTACACAGGGTAGTCCTGAAACCATATTTACAAGGTCACTATGGTGGATGGCACAATAGTTGTTGCAGTCCACTGGTGGCATTTAACTTCTAAGACCTGGCCACACTTTGTACCATATACTAGAGACCTACAGGCAAGTTCAATATTCCAATTAGCAATATGCCAATTTAATGAAGGTAAAATGCACATTGTTCTAAAGCCAGCACTAATATAGGATCCAGCAACAGGTGAAAAATCTGGTGTGAAAAGGTGGATTTTCTACACAGACATTTTCTAAATCTCAGGAAATCTTGTTCAGGTGTGAGGCTGAGGGCAAGGGAGCACTGGAAGGTAGCACTTTAACAATGAAGGGAGCTCCCAATGGACGTCAGGGGATTGGACGGTAAATGGATTCAGAGATGTTGACCCTAACCATCTTGCACGGTTAGAAACTTAAGACTTTCATATCATATAGTACTGTTAGGACAGCCAAACTATCAGAAGGTACAGAGATTTGTTTGTGTCTGGAGACCTCCGAGACTTTGACGTGCTACAAATCCCTGCCTTTGGTTTACATTTTTCAGCTCCTTAAAAGTAGAATGTTTTCACTGTGTTTATCTACTTGCCTTTAAAGCTCCCCTTCGGGGCGTGGCCAACCATCATGGCCGATCGGACGTGAATCCGATCGGCTCCTTCTCAGGCCCTGAAGTAAACGCGAGATAAGGCGTTTTTTGACATCGGAACCTTTCCCGGCGATGTAGAGGTGGCGGAGACATCAAGGTGCCACCCTGATCGGACGCCGGCTCCGCGACAGAGGAGCCCTGCTGAGAGGTGGGACGTGCGATCGAGAGGCGGAGAACATGGCGGCCGCCTGAGCACAGACCCTTCAGAAGCGGACGAGCAACCCTCGCGCCCCTTCACGCTGTCTTTATCTGGGATCTGAGGCGAGCCTACCTACGGGGGAGCCCGCCGCACTGCATCCGCTCCATTGCTGCCCCCGGTGAGAGTACGCGGCGTGGTGCGGGTCCAAACTCGGCTGCACATAAAATGGCGGGTGACCGCTACGGACCTATTGCGATCCGATGACGCGAGGGGCCTTAATCCTGAGGGCCTCCTCTACGTCTTGTGCAGCGCCCATCCTGTTTCTTGCCAGCATTCATGCAGCACGGTGGCTGACGGACATTAATCTGCCATGGGTCCTTCACCGATGCTCTGTTGACCCCTTGGTGTACCTGGGGAGTTGTGTGCCTTCCCTCCTCCTGCGGTTTATTAGCCAGGTACTCTGACGGGCTGAGGTGGGAAGTGGCGCTGAGGCCGAGAGCCCCATCAGAGTTCACTCGATGGTCGATGCCTGACTGACATGGCCGCCGAGGAGGCAACTTCTTCTGTCACACAGCCATCACAGGGCGCTTGCACGTGGGGACTTGGCGCAGCTGGGGAGGCCCATAGGATCCAGAGTTAGCAAACAGGAGGCGGCAGCGTCGGGGCTCATGGAAATCTGTGTTGTACCTTCTACGTCGCTCGGCTGGGTGCCCAAGGTGATCAGCTACGATTAAGCGCTTGGTGGTGGTGAGGAGAGGGGGATTGCGAGCACGAGAGTGAACGAGGAGCTCTGATTATACGCGACGGAAGGGGCGACCGAGCGCTGCCCGGGTGGAGGATCCCCTTATGCCACCCAAGAGGGCTCCCAGCAACAAGGTCTCCAACTATTTTGCATCGGCAGGAGCAGGGGCGGCAGAAGAAGGAACGAGGCCAAGATTGGCTACCATGGCGCTGACACGGGATGATCTAATGGCTTCCCTTCGAGAGTTTAAGCAGGAGCTGCGGACGGAGCTCAGAGCGGACATTAAAGCCGATATGGAGGCCTCCTTTGAAACATTTCGTGCAGATGTGAGGGAGAAGCTGGCGGCTGTACAAACAGATGTCGACTCGGTGGGCACGCGTACTCTCGATTTTGAGGCGCAACAACAGGAGGTAAGCGACAAGATTAAGTCCTTGGAGGAAGGAACGGCGGAGCTGCGTGGCCAATTGCGTGACACGCTACTCAAGTGCGAAGATTTGGAAAATAGCTCGCGCCGCGACAACATCAGAGTCCGAGGCTTGGCGGAGGACTGTGAGGGCCCAGATCTGGAGGCATTTATGGTAGGCCTCTTTTCTTCAGCTTTGGGGGAGGAGGGCCCTGAAGTACGGTTGGAGAGAGTGCACAGAGTTGGACCGCGACTGCCGGGGGAGAATCGACGCCCAAGAGACGTCCTGGCGAAATTCAGTTCATTTAGGGTCAAAGAGTTGGTCCTGCAAAAGGCTAGGTTGCTGAAACAATCACCTTCCAAAATGCCACATGCACGCTCTATCAAGATGTCGCGCAGGCCACACTCATGCGACGACAGCAGTTCCGCCCAGTCACTGATCTTCTACGGGAGAAGAAAGTCAGATACAGATGGACGTACCCCTTTGGGATCACTTTCGAATGGCTCAACAAGCAACATCATTGTGTGGAACTCTCGGAGGCGACAGATCTGTTGGGTTTGGAGCTTCCTACAACCTCATCGATTCAAGACGGGAGGAGTCAATCTAATCGGAACTCTGGAGGTCAATGGCGTAGAGTGGGCAAAAGAAACACGAAGACAACAGCTTAAGGACATTGCATAAGGTCTCACGGGAGGCCCTTCACTTGACCCCGATAGAGGCACAACAGTCAGGAAGCTTCTTTGTCCGATCCCTCTGTTACACTGAGGGAGGTTTGTCCCCCCCCCCCCCTCTCCACCCTAAGGGGGCAGCAAGATGAAGAAGTGGAGAGCTGGATGGAGCGGAAGATTAGCATTGCCCATATCTGAGTAGGTCCCGGGTGCCTAGACGCTACACAATGCCTTGAACTCAGCGCTTGGCAAGGGCATCGTGTGAGGACACTATTTCTGCGGTGAAAGGTCAGGAGGTCTGTTATATCCACATTGTGGGTGGAGGGCTCCGGTCGGGAGGTGTTGGTGGCAAAAGACTTGCATTTTTTCTGATCATCTTCAGTGGTAGCTGGCGACTCTTAATATCTATACCTCTTATGAGGAGCTAAAATCCAGGGTTAATTGCTATCTAGGCGGGAATATTTCTGGATCGTACGCCTTGTTATTTGCTATGTTAAGGGCTGGTGGAATGGAAATGGTATCGTTCCCAGAGTGTACTTTGTTGTCGGGATTCCCCTCTAGGAGGGGGATTCCTTGCACTCATTTTACATATCTGTTCTGGTTCTTTACATTAGTTCGATGTCATGGTGCTTTTTTCTTTTATTATTGTTTATGGGCGGGATGGGGTGGGGGAGGGGGTGCACGAACGGTTTTTCAGCAGAGCCATACACCCCGAGGGCGCAACTCCCTACATGGTGACGATGGCAGTTAGAACTCTTACCTGGAACGCCCGGGGATTGAATTCCCCTAATAAGCGCCAACGCTTCTGGAAATATCTGCTAGATCATAATGTCCAGGTGGCGGTCCTTCAGGAGACGCGCCTCAAAAAAAATCGGAGGAGCACCGACTACGCCACAGGGCTTATCCCCTCATATTTCGTACTTCACACTCCACGAAACAAAATGGGGTGGCGCTGCTGTTCCACTCGGGAGTCCCCTTTCAGGCCCAGGACACTAAAACTGACAAACATGGGCGGTACATTATGGTTCGGGGGACACTTAGACGTCGCCAATGTACATTCGCAGTTCTTTATGCTCCCAATACGGGACAGCAGGACTTAATTCTCTCCTTCCTTCTGACCCTGGAGAATTTTGCTCGAGGGGACATTTTGCTCTTGGGGGACTTTAATCTGGTCTGGGATTTGAACATGGACACGACACACTCACAGAGGGCAACAGGAGGGGCATTTGGAAAGGCGCTGCGCTCACAGTTTCAGCTAATGGGGTTGATAAGATGCCTGGAGAGATGCTAACCCCACGTTGCGCGACTACTCATTCTTTTCTCATTCCCACAGACCTTATTCCCGTATTGATCACATCTTCGTGAGTCAATCCCTGCTCCCCTTTGTGCTACGAACTCAGTTTCACCCGATTTGCCTATCGGATCATGCACCCCTGGAGATGACAATCACTTGGCCGAACCCGCGCCCAAAACAAGCGCGTTGGTATTTCCCTAATTTCCTATGCAGGGATAGACTTCTCCGTGACGACCTTAGAAAGACTATTAGGGAATTTCTTAAACTAAATGATCCTGAAGCTACTTCACATGCCACTACCTGGGACGCTCTCAAAGCAGTAGTCCGGGGCAAGTGTATTGAACTGGCCACTACTTAGCGTGCCCAACAACGCGAAGAACGCCTCAACTTGGAAAAAGAATTAACGACTGCAGAGCAGGCCCATAAGGCCAACCCCTCTGTTCCGGCATTGCGGAAAGTCACGACCCTAAAGGGGAAATTACAAGCTATTTACACTAACAGAGCGGAGAAAACCATCTTACGCTTACAATCCAGGGGCTATGAGGGCGGGAACAAAGTGGGGTCCTTATTGGCACGTCAACTACGGGCCAAGCAGGAAAGGGAATACATCAAACTTATTGTTGATGAGGGAGGCGTTTCTCACAGATCGGAGGAGGGGAAGGCGAAGGCTTTTGAACATTTCTACAAAACTCTTTACACGTCGGAGCTTCCAGGGGATCGGGATCCCTCGGGGTATTTGGACCCTCTGGAACTCCCTCAGGTGGGGGCTAATGAAGACTTGGCGAAACCTATAACCGCCGAGGAGGTTCAGAGGGCGATCGACTCCCTTAAACTCCAGAAAGCTCCCGGGCCCGATGGCTTCTCAGCCCACTTCTATCGTACCTTTGCTCCGGAGCTCGTGCCCTTCCTCACTATTCTATTTAATATCATCGCCTCCACGCAACAAGTTACTCCCTCCATGGGAGAGGCGATAGTGGCAGTGCTTCTTAAGCCTGGTAAGGATCCCTCCACTTGCTCTTGTTACCGCCCGATTGCTCTCCTGAACCTAGATGCCAAAATCTATTCTAAAATACTGGCCACCCGTCTCGAATCCGTTCTTCCTGGTCTTATCGATCCGGACCAGTCCGGATTTATTAAGGGACGACAGACCCATGATAATTTGCGACGCATCATCCATATCATTGAAAAGGTCCGAAAGAAAAACATCCCAGCAGCGCTTCTCTCGCTAGACGCGGAGAAAGCCTTTGATCGCGTGGAATGGTCTTTTTTATTTAGGGTGCTCCAGCGTTTTGGCTTCAATGAAACCTTTATAGGAATGGTTCGCGCTAACTATCATTCTCCCAGCTCTCGGATCCTTGTTAATGGAGTGACGTCTTCTCCCTTTAATCTGGCTCGCGGGACGAGACAGGGTTGCCCCCTGTCCCCCCTCCTTTTTGCCCTGAGCATAGAACCCTTGGCGCACAGGATCAGAGGAAACCAAGAGATTCGGGGAATCCGTTTTGGCAGAGACGATCATAAAATTTCGCTCTTTGCGGATGACGTGCTTCTCCCAGTGTCAGACCCTATTGTCTCTCTTCCGGCTATACATGAAGAGCTGAAGGCGTTTGAGCAGGTGGCGGGCTTCAAGATTAATTTGACCAAGTCCTTCTTACTGAATTTGACATTATCCAGAGTCGAATGGCGAGGGGTCGAAGAGGTGTCACCTTTTCGCTGCACTACTAAGGACATCACCTACTTAGGAATTAAGCTTACTCCTAAAATACGGGATCTGTATAAAGCTAACTCCCCCCCCCCCCCCCTTTTGCAACAATTGAGGACGGATTTGAGTAAATGGAGTGTGGCCTATATCACCTGGCTGGGTAGGATTAACGCTATCAAGATGAATGTTCTCCCCCGGTTACTCTACCTTTTTCAGGGTTTGCCTATTCCCGTGGAGGGGGGTCTCTTTCGGGAGTTGCAACATTTGCTTACCAAATTTATTTGGCTGGGGGAACAGGGCACGCCTTCCTTATAAGTTGCTCATACGACCGCGCAAAGACGGTGGTCTAGCACTACCGGACTTTCAGGCCTACTACCGGGCAGCACAAATGCGGGTAATTACGGAGTGGTCACTGCGGGCTTCGGAGAAGCACTGGTTACATATAGACAGACAGATAACAGGACGCACCATTTGGGATATTCTATGGAAACCAAAGCAGGATAGACCACTCAATGCCTACATTAGCACGCCTACGTCCGCCACTCTCAAGGTCTGGGATATACTTACCAAACGATTGCACCTCACGACTTTCCCCTCTCCTCACACGCCCATACATTTCAATGCGGCATTCCCCCCTGCGCTGCACGAGGGTCCCTTTGAAGCCTGGAGGGAGGGCGGTTGCCATATGATCTCACACTTGTTTGACAGAGGCGAGCTCCTCACTTTTCAGGAATGCAAGGAGCAATTTGCTTTAACTGCTAAAGAGGAATATCACTACTTGCAGCTGAAACACTGGGTGCAGCAGCCCCTGGTGCGGCGGGCCGCCACCAGGGAGCTGCTCCCCATCGAGAAGTTTGCGCAATCAGGGTCCTCTTCCAAGGGTTGTATCTCCTACTTATATGCTCTCATACAAGCGATGAGTCCCAGAACGACCCCACGTTTCAAACGCTTTTGGGACGCACTCGTGGCTGTTCCCTTGGATGAGAAGCAATGGGAACATTTAGGCAGAGATATAGTGAAATTCAACCGCTCCATGTATCTCAGGGAGGCACACTATGAAATTATGTACGACTGGTACCTATACCCTCAAAAACTACACACGATTTTTCCCAGTTCGTCAGACAGCTGCTGGAGGGGTTGTGGGGCGATTTCAGGCATATATGGTGGGACTGCCCCTCCATACAACCGTTTTGGAAGGAAATCTTGTCCCAAATTAAGCTTATCCTAGGTTATCCTAGTTTCATGGAACAGGTCTTGTTGGGGGTCCGTGATCCCAAACTGAAACGTCAAACATAAGGCGATAAATCAGTGATGTGGCTTTGCTTGGGGGCAGCAAAAATGGCCATTGGGGCTGCGTGGCAAAAACAAGAGGCCCCATCATTAACCCAATGGCACTCGAGACTGTGGAGAGTTTTGGCGTTGGAGCGCATGGCGGATGTAGTTGAGGACACGAGGAAAAGCTTTGATTACATTTGGGCTCCATTGATAGGCTATTTATCAGAGGGGCTCCCCCTGACAGCATGCAGTCCCCGGCTTAGGGCCCTACACTTGTTCCTTATTTAATCACATCAAAGTGACGAGATCACTGAACAGCGCAAAGGGCACCTGAATAGCGGACCTGGTGACCCAGTCTTCCTGCTCACGTTATTTTAATTTGCACCATGACATCACAGTTTTGTTCGTTTTTAGGTATAGTTAAGTTTCCTTTCTAGGCTATTATCAAGGGAGGGTTGATTGATGCTCAGCACCATGGGCCTGAATACAATACTTTATAAGGATACTGTGTAATATTGCATGATTCATTCGCCACGGACCTTGTGGACAAGCTGTAACTTTCATGAGCAATCTGTACACCCGGGCTGAATGTTTTTGCGACTGATGTTGCCTATGTAATGCTTTGTACCGCACTCTGAAGAAAAATTTCAATAAACAGATTTTGAAATAAAGCTCCCCTTCCTGCTCACTTCATAGCCCCAAAGGCAATGCCAGGAAGGAATAGAATACTGTGAAAAATATAACATGATATGGAAGGAGACTCTTTGACCTCGAAGGGAGTTCGGAAGGAAACAGCTGAGGTCAGAAAATGTGGATTGTAAGAAACAAAGCAGAGACTAGTGACAATAATACAAATACTGGAAAACATTAGTAGGATACAGAGTTTGATAATGAACATCTAAATAACAACCAACATACAATTCAAAGAGAAACATGGTTAGTGGAGTGATGGTTAACCAAGCACTCTTCCAATACACTTACAATGCATGGATTTAACAACGGTCTGGTTATTTTATTTTTTACTAACCATTTAGTGAGAACTTTTATATTGAGCCAGCTATCAGCTCTAAACTGTAACAATCACAACAGTCTATGATTTTGAATTAAAATTAAAAGAAAGTTATCTGTAAACATAAAGCATTTTCTTCTGCCATCCATAAGCAGTAGTACTATCAACAATGAAGAAAGTCTGCGGAGGGGATTTGAATCGGAATCCTGTACCGATGTTTATGAACCCCTTCAGTGCAATGGACGACCTGATGATGGCCTCTGGCTACCAGTGCAATGCAGTGGATATCAACTGGTTGTCCAAAAGGGTGAGAGCGGGGGACCCTCCGGTGCTTGCACTGGCGGTTCCCCTCCAAGTGGTCACTGATGGAGGGACAACCTGGAATCACTTTTGCCCCCACCCCTCAGTGAGGTCAGTGCACTCTCACAGATCCTAGCTAATGGCAAAACAAGGACCAGCTAAGAGCAGCTAAGAGCACGTCATGTGAGATTTTCTCCACCAAGCTAGCTGTCTGCACCCTTTCCAGCAATGGCTCTCTCAAACCGATCGCTGCTCGTGGATCCTGGAGGGGTGGGGGTGGCTCAATGAGGCTCCAGAAGGGGCGTAATTGCCAGGAAGAGAAAAGTTGGTAGCCATTTCTTTTATAAACACTTCTGCTGCTCGGGCTCTTTCTGGAGCCCCTCCTCTACAGCAGAGTAAAAACAGAAAACTAATGGGGGCCCACTGACCCACAAAATATGGTGCTGTGTGTCAAACAAAATGTGAATGGACAATAAAAGATTAATGGCCCTAGCAGGCTTATTCATCGCCCTTTTTGGGTGGCCACCCCCAATTTTTCATTTTTTTTAAAACAACATATCTGTGACACACAAACTCTCATGGACAAATCTATCCTGCACTCAGTGTATGTGCTCTGATCCCAAAAACATATAGAAATGGGCTTAAAATCTGCTTGAACATTTAAGTTTCCTATAAGGCCATAGTATATGCTGCATAAATACACCCATGGTACGGAATGTTAAATGCCGCTTGTGGACTGCAGCCCTATTGTGCCATCCACTGCAGTGGCAATGAAAACAGGGCTTGAGGCAAATCCTGTGTATCAAAACAGCAACAGTATCAACCTTGCTGCACATACCTGCCAAAATCACCTCTTTAACAGATCCAAAAACCTAATTTTAGACATTAAGTAACCTTTAAGTGCACCTTGCTGCCCACAAGGTAGAGTGCATAATATTGAATAATAAAAAAAACATATAAAGGGCATGTACCCAAGGCACCAGGCCCAAAACTGCATTGTCACTGGTCAGGCTGTAGCTGGCACATAGGAAAAGTCAAAATACACATTATACACTTTAATCTACAATTTTTGAACTGTATGAGCTACAGACTCCATTCAAAGACTTTTTATATATTTAATAAAAGTCAAACCTAATGGTGAAGTCTGATTTAATTTAAATATATTGTAAATGTAACTTTTAATAAATTTCCTATATCCCATCTGAAGGTGCTAGAGGCTAATTTGTTTTAGATCTCCAGTAACTTCACAGCCTGTACTTGGCCTAAAATTAAGCGTGAAAGAGGTGTAAAACTGCTCACAGAGCAGAGACCATAGCCTGGGAGTGGGGAGGTGTTTTCTTGCTCTGGCAGGAAGGCCGTTTGGGATGGTCCCAGGAACTTAATTAACTTCAAAGTGGCCTGCCATGTTAGGTGACACTTGGAAAGCCCCAGCCTTTGACCTCACAGCCAGGCTGGCACCAAACCCAGTAGGAGGAAACCTACCCCAAGGACAGTTTTTAAGTAACCGCAAAGGAGGAGGACTGCTCTTTACCCTGCCCTAATCTCTGGGTGGGAAGACAGGCTCTGCACAAGGGTTTCGGCATCTTGGATTTTGAGAGCGAGGGGCAATGTGGGATTGTTTGCAGTAGGGCAAACAGGAACTGCTGAAAAAGTGGGTAGGGTTGCCCCGTCAACTTTTACCCCAATAAGGGGTAAGCAATATGTGCTTGTGCCACGAGTTACCCCCACTCAATAGCTGGTAACTGGCATAAATGTGGCATCCCCAGGCACCTTTTTTAGAACACTTTCGGGACTTGTGAAGATGAGAAGGACTGGATCTGCTCTCTGCGACCTAAGAGGAACCCAGGAGGACTGGGTTTGCTCATTCTTGGACCCACGACAATGAAGTGGACCCTAAGGGTCATTCGGCTGGCTCTTTGTATGGCTACATGAACACAAGCAGCTGCAAGAGGCCTGTTGCTGGAAAATCCCAGCTGACCAGTAGTAGCTGGACCTGGACTGGACTTCGTTGTTGGCCTCTGCCTGCCACCCCGTGAGTCTAAGGGCCCTTCCCTGTGTCTTGACAGTGTACTCCTGCAGTCTGCGCAATATAAGTAAGTTTGCAAATCTTATAAAAAAACTTTTCCTTCAGAGCTTAAGGAAACTTGCAGGAAAAAGTATTCAACTGGCAGGTCCACAGTCCCATTCTGCTTTGGGACTTGGAAACATTTCAGCGAGTAAATCTCCAAAGATCCAGAGGGACCAATCAGCTTCAAGTATCCGGCCTTCATTTTCAACTTTTTTGAACATTTTGACTTTCAGACTTTCCCGGGGACCAAGCCATTTAGTGTATCCAACCAGGGCTCCTTTGCCGTCAGACTCAAATCACACCTAGTTCCCGGTCATACATTTTTTCTCTTTATTTGCTGCTTTAATACCTACACATTGCCTTTAATTTAAGCCTGGGTGCTTCAGGTAACATTACCAGGGACTGTGGGTAAGTGCTTGCAATGTTCAACACTCTGTCCATCATCCCCTTTGGTTTTGCATTGTTTGCCCCAAGTTGGCAGGGTATGCCCAGACGTGGGTCCCTTGCTCACTTTGCCACTGGATTCAAGATAGCCTGGCTGATTAGGGCTGTGAGCCAGAAACCGGTCCCAGGATGCTTGTTTCCGGTCCAGAGAAGACATGGCTTGGCAGTTCGGGCTGGACTGTTCCCATGAGGCACAGGGTCAGACTGATTTGCATATGGCCATGTCTGAACTGGGGTGGCGGAGTGAGCTAAAGAATGATGATGGATTAAACCCAGATCAGTTGACTGGGGGTGAGTGCTTGCAATGTTCAACACTCCGTCCATCATCCCCTTTGGTTTTGCATTACCAGGGATTCAGCACAGGTTTATTTTATTTAATTTGTGTGACATCTAGCAGGTGGTGGCCTTATCCTTTGAGATGGACACTTGTCCACCCCAAATAATAATCCTCTTTCATACACCCTTGATGTATGCTGTACTGGGTGGAAGTAAAATGTGAACTGCACAATAACTGATCTGCAGCTGGAGTTGGATGACACATTGCCCTGTGCTGTGGTGAGTAGAAGCAGAGGGGCACAAGGTGCACATGGCTAACATCATTGTGAGTCCTTTGCATTCTGCTGTTAAACAAGGAGCACATTATCTCACAAAGTAGTTTCTCATGGAGTCAGGGACCTCAATGGCAGTATGTGCTTTTACTTCATTGTGTGTTGCAACTTTGAAGTATTTTGTTTGGTCTTTTTCAGATTCTTTGGAGAGGTTCTTCACATTGCAACAGTTAAGTAAGTTTACCCTTCAAGAGACTGTTTTTGTGTTCACACATTACTACACTAGCATTCTCACAGCATTGCATTCTATTCTTTCAGTTCATAGCACACATACAGCATTCATTTGTATGAGAACCACTGTATTCGCCATAGGCCAGAACGTTCAAGATAGAAAACAGACATGGCATCTCATTGGAGGATTGCTTCTATGGCTCGAACTCAAGTCATGGAGGAGAGCTCTGAAGCAGGGTCTGATACTAAGAAAGCATTTGGGGAAGAGGGTCAAGGAGCAGAATCTGCAAGTGTTGTTTCAGTCATAATTCCTTCCGATAATGGATCGTCTTGGAATGATCTAGTGGAACATGTGCATGGCAGTTGGGATTTATTTTCTCAAGCACAATCCGTGCAGCGTAGAGCCAGTGGCAGGGTAGCCCAATAAAGGAAGGTACAGAGCGGAGCACAGGCAGAGTGATAATTTGGCAACCTCCTAATTTAGTTCAGCCACAAAATCCCCATTCACTGTAGATTCTAGGATTAAGGTCAATATTGCAATTTCTTTTCCTACCTACTACTTCAATCTTTTTCTGTATGAAGATTTACTTGAGGAAATTGAGCACCAAGTATGTATGTGTTCTGAGCAGTTTTTTTAAGGGGCATGGAGGCACTCTGGTGCCTCACTCTACAGCACACCCATGGACTCCTACTTCACTTGGGGATTTGCAAAACTATTTTGGGCCTACCGCTAGACATGGCAATAGTACACAAACCAAATATACAGTTCTACTGGTCTACTCATATGGATTGACCAACATTTCATACAATTCTTGAAGAGATATAGGTTTTTGGTTTTGCAGCCTATGCAGCATTTCAATGGTTATTCTACTGCATTGCACTGGGACCACCCACACCACAAGAGGTTGTTCAAAATTCAGCCTGTTGTGGAACATTTGTCTGCCAAGTTTCCAGAGATTTATACTCCTGGAAAGAATATAGCAGCCAACGAGTCCTTGATCTTGTAAAGAGTAACTGCTGTTCAGGCAGTACATACCAAGCAAAAGCACTTGTTACAGCATTAAGACGTGCATGTTGTGTGACAGCTCTATTGGTTATGTGTACAGATTCCTCAATATATCCTGCGGGTTGCCCTTCCACGTTAGGAGTTAGTGAGAAAGGGTGCTTGCCCAATCTCTCCTTCATAAATGTTGTAATGTTAATGTAGATAACTTCTATTCAGGAGTCAAGTTGTTTAGTGAACTGTACAAAGCTGGCTCTGAGGCTTGCAGTTCCGTTTGAAAGCACCACAGAGGATTCCCTCAGGAGCAGTTTCTAAGAAGCTCCAAAAAGTCCAGAGCAGTGTGTTGCACTGTAAAACTGCTTGGTGTTAAATTCTGAGATCGACGGGAAGTATAGGAGCTCACTATACTTCACCATGACAGCCCTTCTTGAGTCACAATTTAGGACCAGTTAGCAGAAGTCCAGAAGCCCATCGATAAACTTGATTATAAGTACATGGGTGGAGTGGATAAAAATTACACGGTTCTCTCTCATTCAATGTGAGTGGTAAAACATATATGGTTTAGTAGGTTGGCTACCCACCCAATTCAGTTGGCACCATACAATGCTATGACAGACTACCATGGGAGAACTGATGTCCTTCTTGACTTTCAGTTGGCTGTTATTGAAAGCCTTTGTGCTGCAGAAACATCGTCTGTTGTGGAGGATGTTGCAAGGGTACAGAATCAGCACTCTGACTGCCTTCCTGCAACAGGTCAAAAGAGTTGCTGATGTCACCGATGCAAGTTCTGGGAAACTGACTCAAGTGAAGCACAAAGCATTACTTGAGTTGCTGTGTAGCTTTTTATATCCTTACATCTAATTTAGACAAGGACCTGCATTGTCCCTGGGTTAATCCTTTCCTGTTGCGGGCACTAAGGCCTGACACACAAGTGGGCCAGTGTTTTTATGGTGACAAGTGTGGGAACGCTGGGTATTAGGAATTTGAGATATGTGCAGATTCCAAAACTTTCACTCTAAAAAATTTGAGGCAAATACTTGATTTTAGGCAGCGTTTGAAGTTTGCAAGACAATGGGTAAGCAAACATCATGGGCTCCACCTAGGCACACCTCCATGGACTCTACCTGGAGTCTAGCTTATGAAAAATATTTAGGTGGTGCCGAGCCCGGGTACAAATAGCGACGCTATCCCCAATGCCAAATCAGATCATTTTTGACAAAAAATGGTGAGATCTCCATGTTGCGGTTTGGGGCCTGTTGTGTCGCAGGTGGTAGGCCGAGCCACACAAGTGGGGAGGCGTTCTTTTTATATATATTTTTTTTATTGCGATTGATACAAACAGTAAAATACAGCCTTGAGAAAGGAACGGAAATAAAAAAAATAAAAAGATAAACATAATCGATCACAGTGGTACATCAATGTTGAGCAAGAGTTACAATCTTAGAGCAAGTAAAAAACACAATCAATACAGGGGGAGGAGCTGTATATAAACCAACAGTAGCTTATGTCTATACATTAGTACAGTTAATAGTGCTTAATCCACCACCTGAGAGACCCAGTAGCATCAGAACCGCAACACATGCCTCAACTAACATGGTGATATTCAATTCAAGTAACTGAACATGACCCCAGCCTCGAACAACCTTCTCAAGTCGGGCCCTCTTGTCCAGGCTCGCTAGTCTCTCTCCCGGCCAAATAACTGCGATACAGGCCCCAAAAGCTTTTAGGTCGGCTACGGGGAGGAAGTAGTTCACTGTACAATTCCGATTGCATATTACAGTATAGCATGTCTTTAGACCAGTTAGTGACAGTAGGGGCTGGCCCTCGGGCCCATAGCATCGCAACTCTACGTTTTGCCAGCAACAGCCCCATATCTACTAAATCGGAGAACTTCTTTTGGCAAACGCTTTGAAAAGCCCAGTAGCGCCAGTAGTCGGTCCGGCGACAGCAGCAGACCAGTGATTTCGCGGAGTGTATGAAATATTAGTCTCCAGTAATTAACAACTCCCGGGCACAACCAGGCAATGTGGAGAAACCCTGCTGGACTGGCACTACATCGCCCACATTTTGCAGTGTCACAGAGACCACATCGATGCAGCCTGCCAGGTGTATAATAAATTCTGTTGAGAAACTTAAAATGAATTAGCCGGTGTCGCCCATTCAAGGAAACATGCTGCTTAACCTCGCAGCAGTATCGCCAAGTGGCGTCGTCGAGAGCCTCCCCAATCTCATTTTGCCATTCCAGTCTGGCCTTAGTGTAGTGATTCCTGCGATAGTCCTGTGTTATGTTGTAGATGTTGGAGACAACAGTCTTAGTGGGGGAGTCAGTGCGCAGAAGGTAAGAAAAGGAGGCAACCTCCGGGGGCTCCAATACCTCATCCCCAAGTACCCCCCAAAGTGCATGTCTCACCCTGTGGAAGTGAAACCAGGCGAGCAGTGTGAAATCGTGTCCCTCAATCTCTAACAGGTCCCCAATTTTTGTAAGATTCATGGTTGCTAGTGCGCGTGTTACTTCCTTTTCCTTGCACACCGGCAACCAGTGACACCACTCAGTCGGAGTCAAGGGGGAGTACAGGATAATGCCCGCCCGCCTGCCTTTTCAACAAGTTCTGCCATGCATGAGTGGTAGCATTGATAGAGTCTAAAATACCAGCCCGCCTTGAAGGCATCTGAAACAGCAGTGTCAGGAGGGGGGCGGGCGCCGCCACTACCTTGTCGGGAAGCGTTATTAGGATAAGGATAGGAACACAGAATAGTTTAACATTTGTTATTATGAATAGAATTTCTCCCCATTATAGGGTTACATTTTTGCAAATGTCTCTCCAAATCACAATATACTATGGTTAAGTCCTAATACAGAGGTGTACAAATACGCACTATTCCTAAATTCTGTATCTTGTGCACATTAAAACCATTTTTATTCATTCGTTTTACCATATGAATCCCTGCACGGTTGGTCTATAATGAAAAGTCATTACAACCTGCATTTCAGTTGTTGGCTCTGCGTACTGTGTGTTTTTGGACAACTAACCAATACTATTTATCCCGGCAATCAGAAGGGTCTGACGGACATAACGGTTTATTGCCTTTGAAAACTGGCTATCAGGGCGTATAATTACATATAAAACGTTATCACCAATTGCGATTTTTTGCTACTTATTTTCCATTTTTTAGTTCCATGATTAGTTTCTTTCAGAAAATCATGAGCCATCTACAAAATAACCCTTGGTGAAGTTAGAATTTTGTATAGTTGTCAAAAATGTATAGCTTTCTGAATTAACACATGAGTTTCACACCTGTTTCCACCACAAACTGCAGGTTGGTTGAAACTGCAAAACAAAATTAGGAAAAATGGCCTACCAGTAAGGAAAATTCAAAAGCTCTTTTGGCTACTATCTAGGTTCCCTATACGGGAATTTACAAACTCAAGTACCTTTAGGATCCCCAGGATGTAGGGGGAAAGAAAGGACGCATATTTTGCCAGGATACATTTAGTGCACAAATAAAATGGCCCAAACCAAGCGAAGTGCCTAATCATCAAAAATAGGGCGGAGTACTGAGGAGTGAAAAGCATCAGCAGCTAACTGCTTAACTTCCCCTTGCTGCTTCGAAATGCCAGCATTACATTGTGCTGACTGCAACTGTTAAAACAAGCATCGGCAGAGCACATAGATTGTACTTTTCTTAAGCATTTGTACTTTTCTTAAGCATGCAATGGTAAAACCAATAGGTTGCGCTTTTCTTAAACATGCATTGGCAAAACCAATAGGTCTGGCTGTTTGTTAGGGGAGGTGTAATAGTTCGACGTCTTTGTGAACTTTGCTCCCATAAGTCATAAAAAGAAAAACCCATAATTAAGATACTACTCGGGCTATAACAATAAGGAAGCTGAGAGTAGGGTCACTTTATTGAATAGACTGCATTAGAAGAGTTAATATGTACCCTCAGCGAACAGTGTCATAAATAGAAGTTAGAAGATGAAAATTGTGTTGCAAGTAGTGAAGATAAAAGGTGTAAATGCAAAATAATGTATAGTAGATTCTTTTGACAATGGGCCAATTTTTTGGTGAAGGTTTAACAAAATGATGTGCATACATATTACTTTCTGAACAAAATGTTGTAAATCAAACATGTAGGAAACTTGAACTGCTGATGCACATGCTATTCCTGTTCAGTGCTCGGGATGTTCCGTATGTGAAGGTCGCTTGCACATGCTATTCCTGTTCAGTGCTGTGTATGTTCTGCATGTAAAGATCATGTGCACATCTGCTGCCCATGCTATCTATGTTCTGGATGCAAGAGAAGCTTGAAGAGCTGCCCAGCTGATATAGCTGTTTTGTTTTGTGTAGGAGAGGAATCTACCCTGACTGCATACATTTTATTAGGTCTCACCTATGAAAGCGCATGTGCTATTCCGTGTGAGGAATATTGTTAGCTTATAGTGAACTTGGATCCTGCCCATTGCTTACCAATGGTTGGCGTTATCGTCACTCATTTGCTTGCTTCTTATTTGTGAGCTTCGGCGAGATTTCCTTCCTCTTCTGGTATTTGTCCTTCCACTGGAGCATGCACCTATTTCTTATGCCCTTTCACTGCTCCCTTTACAGGTACTTATTTTTTCTTTTTCTTTAGGCACTCTATGAGAGTGCAGGCATTTTGTAGTTGTCGCCCTCGTGTACGATGTGTTCTTTCTGTCCAGTGTGCTTCACTACTCGCAATCCCTTCCTCAGTTGCATTTCTTGCTTCCTTTCCACCCACCTTCCGCTGACATTCTTGATTCCCGATGGCCCCTCCACTGTACGTGCGCTTCCCCATCTCCACACTCCGTTGCCCATATGCTTTCCCATGCTCGCCCTTGTCTCGGTGCTTCACTATCCCTGCCCAAAGGCCCTCCATTGACCATGTGCTTCTCCATTTTCTCTTTCTTGTCCTTCTCTCCCCAAGTGCATCTTTCTCTCCTGCCCTCCCTGTGTTGTCTTGTTCTCTGCCCGCCGACTCACCCCGTACCCAATTTAAAAAAAACAATTTTTACAAGGCATAGCACTATATAAAAAAATGCATTTCGCAGAGCTTGTTCTTTACTAATCCATCTCGGATTGGTAAAAAAAACAAAATGCTCAAGTTGTTTGTAGGTGCGCGCATCCGTGTTGGCACGAGCCTACAAAATTATGCACAGACCACATCATAGTGCTTTTATTTAACATTATTTTCACCCATGCTGCTGCAGTACAAGTCATTACCAAAGCCGACAGGTCTCATAGGCGATAACGATTGCCTTTGCCAGTGCTTGCTTGTGAGTGGACTGTAGCAGGTCTACTGCTAGGTCTCTACTTGCGGTCTGTAAAGTGAACGTATTTGCTGCTTATACTTATAGTGTGCCTTTTCTTTATGTCCTAGTGAAGCGTTCACTTTCATTTTGCCAAAAAGAATTCTGCTGTGGTATGCTACACCCTAGAAATGCAACCATCCTAAACTAAGAGCAGAATATTGTATGTACTTAAAAACCTCAGTAGGCCAATTATGCCCCCATTAGGACTCTGTGAACTAGACCAGAAAGATACCATTTGTAGAACTGAAGAGTGGCTCTGTCCATTTCGTTTAACCTGGATACTGAAATTCCAACAAATGGAGTAGACAGCCAGGAAGTGACATATATGGCATACCTACTAACTCGGTCCTTTCTTGGTGAACCCAACCCCGAGTGGAGGCTTACGCCTAGAGAATCTACAACAGAATTTGCCATAAAAACCAATCCTGATCTACTGACGAGCCAAGGAGTTGTGTATGCGCTGGATCCACAGCGCAGATCCCACCTTAATGGGCTAAACCCCACCGTACTTATTCCTGACCTGGAAATAATGCCTCAAAGCATAGAGGGGGGTCAAGGTAGTAAACAAATCATTTTCAAATTGCATTTTTAGATGTTTCCAGGAAGAAAAAAAAATCAGTTAACAGTGTACACCTTCTGTAATCTCTACTTATCTATAAGATTGTCTGAAGCATTATTAAGAAAGATATCAAGAGTGATATTACTCTGTATAATAACATTTGCAACGTGTATGTTGAAGTTGGTCAATGAAAGTGCCTGCACTCGGCTATGCACAGTTGCATTTATTGAGGAGTGTATGTTTGGGGACTTGAAAAATATTTTATTAACCCCACTGTTATGCAAAATGTTACTGGACCAGGATCATCTCAATCCTTATGCAGGGCTGCGATGGCTGTCTAAAGTTATGCGAGAGGTGGTAAGGTAGGCATATCTGAACAGGTTTCACCTGTTAGACTGCCATGAATGGGTGTGTGCGGAGTTCCATAACCTGTTGATGGGTGGGAGTATCAACACATGCAATTCATTGACCCTCTCACGGGTCTAGACCTGCTCGGTCTCAAACATTACCAAAAGGCAAACATGTGGGTATTACATGGGATGCATACCTGAGTTGCAGTGCTTATATTGGCTCGGTTGTTAAATCTATCTTCGATAACTAGAAATGTCAACCAGTACATCTGCTCTAATGTTAATAAAACGTAATTTAAAGGGCTGTTATAAACTCCAAAATGTACCTTAGAATAACCTTTTTTGGAGGTCTTCCTCTTAATCAGATAGCTTGTATTCAAGATAGGCAGGTGTTCTATAAACCAAGAAAAGGGAGAGCATCTCTGGTACAATCAGATCACTGCACTGGCTGTTGGTTCAGCAAAGTATTTTATTTAAAGTCTTAAGCCTGGTGCCTAAAAGCCCGAACAAAACAGGCTTCGTCATATTATCAGTACAAAATTATAAAGAAAATTAGCTAATATATTAAAATAATTCCCTGAGTTTTGATTACTTACTGACTCAAACACCTGCCTACGATGGAATGGTGATCAGCACATCTTGGTTTTGGGTCCAAAAGAACGGAATGTCCTATCACCAGATGTGAAAAATAAATCTGCCCTCCTAAACTGTAAGAAAATTATTAAAACGCAACTCTTCTCCAACAAGTTGTTTTCATTTTCATGAAATCAGTCGTTCGTCACCTTTTTATTTTTTAATTGATTGATTAATAAAAAGAATACTTATTTTATAAAGAGCAAGAAGAACAGTGGAAGTACACTGACGGGTCCACAGCAACTACTACACTCTTCAAGCATATGTACTACAACATTCATCCAGTATTTCGCTTCCCCACCTCACAATCACAATTAAGCATCCCACATACACAACACAACACAGGAGGTAATGCACACTTGGCGCCCCAACACACATTCAACACGACAACTGCACCAAAACACAACACTAACAAACCCAAATTAAACTAGCTCACTATAAAAGCTCTAAGTGTAAAAGGAACACAACGCCCTCTCACTTTCTTTGCAGAACAAAACTCTGTGCTGCTGTCACTTTCGCCTACTCATGGGTAGGAAACGTCATCTGCAATGGTTTACAGTCGTGTTCCCCTGCCCCGAGTGCCTAGCTGCATGTATCTGGTATCCTGATATTTGACTTTGGCCTGGTGTTATGCTAATCTAGCATGTGCCAAAGGCCTAGGCCTTCCCTTGGCATGAGTAAAGGCTAGGCCTGGGCGGAATTTGCGTAGTCGTGTTACGCAAAGTTGTAAAAAATCTCCGCGAGCTATGCAGAATTCCGCGAGCACGCGGAATTACTTGTTCCGCCCGTTCGCGATGCGTTTTTCCTGTTCGGGGACGCTGTTTGCGTGCTCGGGGAGAAATATCTCGCGAACTTGCCCATGCGGTCGCCAATTGTCGCGGCCATCTTGTTTCACTTGTCCCGCCCGTTCGCAATGCGTTTCCTGTTCGCGAACGCGGATGTCCAATGGCGCGTCCGAATGACGTGTTCGCACACTCTCGCGGGATCGCGCGGCCAGCTACCAAAATCTCGTGGCGCATGCGAACGGATAGGAAAACTCGCTGGCGAACACAGGGATCCCGGTAAGTCGCTACCGCGTGCGCGAACACCCATTTTGAAAGCGCAAACAAGGAAAAAATTACGCTACGCCGCGGATCGTGGAAGTTTCGGCAATTCCGCGTTCTCCGCGGAACGCGGATTTGCCAAAATTCCGCAAATTCCGCGAGCGGAGAGGATATTGCCGCCCAGGCCTAGTAAAGGCCCTGCACTTGTCCTGAGACCTGGAGGAGCACACCATGTGTACCCTCACTACTGACTGGGAACCATTGTTCCTGTTATGGGTTTAGCATGTAGAGAGTTGGTGGCAGCATACCGTGTTTTGTAAATCCATAGTTTTAATCTGTGTCACTGGAATGGAGGACGATGGGCCTAATCATGAAAGGTTTTGCTTCTTTGTGTGTTATTAGTGCTAACTACGCGGTTATCTACGCGGTCTGAAACCCATTCTGGGGTTCTTCGATGCTTCCACCCGACAAGTGATTATTCAATCGGTGGTTCTGTCACGTCTTGACTATTGCAATGGACTGATACTGGGCGTAAATAAAACTGTCACGAGGAGACTTCAAAGGGCACAGAATGCGGCCGCCTGCATTCTTTTCGCCCTCCCTAAGCACTGTCATACCTCACACCTCCTGTACCGTCTACACTGGCTGCCTATCGAACAGAGAATTTAGTTCAAAACTCTCTGCACCATCCATAAGATCTTACACGGCCAGGGCCCCCAGATACTGCAGGGGCTCTGCACACTTTATGTCCCAACGGGAGCACTGCGCTCCGCAGACCTGCATCTGGCCTGCACTCCTAGGGTGCGCAGGAGCAGAGCAGGGGGGCGCTCATTTAGGTCCCTGGCCCCAGCCCTATGGAACTCCATTCCACTCACGGCGCGCAGCACACAAAATCACTGGGCATTCAGAAAACAGATTAAAACCTGGCTGTTTTCCTCTATCTAGCACACAATGTGTGTGCATGCTGTGTTCCTGTTCCTTGGGCTTTTAGAAACAGACCATACCTGGCTGTCTTTCCATCTGACAAGCATTACTTTCCCTGGTCACCCGTCCGCGAGCGCTGGGACGCCCCGTTGCTGGGGCAGCCATGCGCTATACAAGCATTCCTAACATAACATAACATCCTGAGTGTTTGCTGTGTGTGCCCAAGTATGTAACCGGCATGGTTACTGGGAGTGAGCAAAAGTAATGTTGATGCCTGAGGGATCCATTTTGGATAGCCCACGTCTACTCTTTGGTGAAGGTTGTTGTCCCACACAGTGGAAATGTACTGCTAACATTACTGAAGTTGGAGGAAGGAGACGGGATGCTTTAGTGAGGAAAGTGGAGACAGGGCTCTGCTAGAAACTGGATTGAATGGGACTGCAGACTATGTGGTGCAGAGGTGAGAAAACCTTTTTCTGAGGCCCATACTTTTGTTTTTCCCGCAGTTACTTTTTCAGTTAGGCTGATGACAGCCAGGTGAAGAAACCTCAAACCTCTTTGTGCCTCTGTTGATGCTGGAGAACAGCCTTGAGAAAAATTACACAAATACCACAACTAACTCTACAGTTTGAATCAGTTGAGCCACATATCAGATCTGCAAGTTGGGTGTCAGGGTGGGGCCTAAACTAATCCACTAAGTTCTAGTTCCATGCTCTTAATGACCAAGCGGGTAGTACTCTGCAGAGTTTGCAAAGGGCTGCTGTGCAACCAGGGCTGGTGTCTGCTTGACAGCCCGTCCGCTTCTGGTGAGAGACATTACCTGAAGTCTGCATCTCTTGGTGGAGAAGCTGTATACTGGACCTTAAGCACCTAGGAGCCATCAGTCTGCTGAGAAGGAAAGATTGTGCTCCTTAAGAGACTATCTAGGGAGGCGTGTAGAGAACGCATGATTTCAATCCTGCAATCGCTCCACAGGCTACCTATAGCTAGAAGGGCAATGTTCAAGGCACTCTGTCCGCATTGTCCACAGAGCATTCCAAGAAAAAGGACCGCTATACCTCAAGTTAAATTCAAGCAATACAAACCCAACAGAATGCTTCACTCCAGGCTTGCTACACTTATACCACCTTACCATAAAAAGTCTGTAGGAGGCACTGCTTTCTAAGAACAAGCTGCAAAGCTCCTGAACTCACTACCATCCAACATTAGACACACCCAGGAGCATATACACTTCCAAAGACAGTTGAAAACATGGCTATTCCCTAGATAACTGCACCACTCACACCACGGCAACAGAGCCCAGAAAGCAGTCGCACCCTCAAGCTCAATCCTCAGCTTACAACTCAACGAGCAAACTGCTTTTCATACGAAGGTAAGCAAAGAAGGGTTGACCTATGGTTTGCCTTGGCATTATATAATTATGTACTTGCATATATAACAGTTAGTGTCCTCAAAAATACTAGGACCATAACACAGAGCGGTCAGCAGCAAACTGTAACTTATACCTCTTCATTCACATACGATATCTGCTATGAGGGTTGTCCGTTACCAGCACTGTCAGCCAAAAAACCAAACATCACCAATTGAGCAGGCATGAAATAACTGACGTCACACACTGTTGGACAATTCGGAGGACTTTAATAAAGTCTACCACTCTAGATCTCGAATATCTATACAATCTGACCACTTCTTTACATCTCACATAGACACTCATATGAGATGATAATAAAAATGTCCATCCCAACAGATCTCTTCACTACTCCATGCCAGCTCAGAACCCAAATTATACACAAGATCTCAGATTGGGCAACCTAAAGAAGTAACAAGCTAAACAGGCTATATCATAGGATATACCATGAAGGGACCTGCAGAGCCTTTCAAAGCTACCATAAAACTGTGTCCGTCTCTCACACATCATCCACCACATTGCTACGTGCTGGGTCCGATAACACGATAGCCGCCCCTCGGTGGTCATCACGCACGACATGAAAACATTTCCCACATACGATCAGATCAAACACAACATCCTCCCAACTATGCACCCTAAACGCTGGAGAATGCTACCCATTGCAGGCAAGTGCTTAAGCGCCCATGTGGCTAGTTAAGCGCTACATAAATGCTGCAATACAATACAATAATGCACCTACTCTAGTAGTAAATGAACCGGCTCCAATATCAAATACTCCAAATCACCTGCTGGAACTGAACATTAATTCGCAGAAGCCCTTCCAGCGGCCTCACTTGATCTTATTCGGAAAAGTAATTCTGCCTCATCTGCAGGAAGGAGAAAAAAGTTAAATAAAAATAATTTAATTGCATGCGTGTGACTCTTAAATTGTCTTAAATGCATCCTCTGCAAACTTCATTTTAAACCAGGCCTGCTAATATATTTCCAAATAGAAAAGTGAAATCATTCTGTACGAGGATATGGAAACTGAGCAGACGCATTTCATCCTGCTTACGGAGGTGCATCAGGTTTTAAAACACAAGATAAAATATGAGCTCAGATGAAAAGACGAGCTGGCTCTAATATGACAACGTTAATTTTGCAGTGAACAATTTAAAAAGGAGATTTTTGTAACTTAAATGTCCCTGTTCTCTTGATTAAATAAGTTAATTAAATTTAAAACACTTTTAGCACAAGTTTTAGGTTTTACCTCTTGGTTGCAACAGAAAACAAACTGGCTAAAACACATGGACTTTATGGAGGAAGTCCCTTTCTAAGTTGAATTCGACATACTTGCATGGAGGACCTGCAAAGTTGCTTGAAAGCTAGGGTTGCCACCTGGCTGTTTTTGTTTTTTACAGGCATAACCAGTATTTTAATGTCTTAGCTGGATACCAAAGTTGCCCACCTCCACCCATTCCACTCCCGCCCCCGGAGTCTTGCGGGCTTTCTATCCCCCTGGGCAGGGGTAAACGGGTAAATTGGAAGTAAACCTTGAAAATCACCGCCCTCGCTGTGGCGGGGGTTGGTGAAGAGTTCCTATGAAATACAGATTTTTATTTAAGGGGAGGGTGGGAAGTATGGAGGATGAGCCCATGCCCGGGAGAGGGATTGGAGGGGAGCAAACTTACACCCCAAAACTATTTTCCTGGTGTGAAGTGGGTGGATCTTTGGTTGAGGATCACAGTCCTGGGGTGATTTCCAAGCAGAGATCCACTGAGGAGGGGCACTGCTGGAATAGGGGTGAATGTGACAACGCACTTGCAGCACACACATTTTGCCCAGTTCCATCTTCACCTCTATATTACAAAGTAATCTTATGCAACTACAACTTACTCTACTCATCTGCTCAGGCCTTCAGGCAGCATGTGAGCATGCACATCCAGAAACATATTTAGAAGAAGAGGCATTTTTCATGTGAAAAACAGTGGCACATGTTCAGGGGGCGTTTGGGGTGTGACAACCCCCCCAAATAAATACATTTTGGGCGTGGTATTTGGGTCTGGGGTCTGCTATGTCTGTGCGGGTTTTCCCTCTGATCTAATGAAGGGAACTTTCATATTTAAAAGTGTACTTTCACCCTCATTTCACTAAGAGAATAGGTTTTAATTTGTTTCATTTTTTTAGATTAGGAACTTAAAGCTATATTGACAGATTTACAAAAAGTAGTACATCTTCAGCCACAGATGCACTCATATGAACGTATGCAAAGTTACCACTATTTGAAATTCACAAACATTGGCAGTAGGATTGGGAAAATTAGCAAATCAGGGGGTTCTAAGCACACTACTGATACCGTCAGATGACATTTCGTTTAGGTGACATTTTTGGGCATTACAACTTCCAAAATTTAGATTGTGCGCTCTGTACATTCCGTCAATGGGAAAGGTTGCTTTTTAGTTGCACTTTCTTAGCATCAAAACTGCACCCAGAGATTTCTGGCCTTTCATGCATGTTTTACTCTTTGTTCATCTCACCCTTCTGTCCTGCTGCCAACCGCTTTGTTAGTTGGGAAATTTGAGATTTAAAACGCCCCATCACCAAACCAATTGGCATGTTGTGTTCAATCTTTTGGGGTTCAGCCCGCTCATAAGCTTACTATTTGTTTGCTCTATTATCGCTCTCATATACTTTGTCCCCATTTGTCCATAGCATGCATGCGTCATGCCTCATCTTGTGTTTAGCCCTCCTCAGAGCATGGATCAAGTACTTGTATCCATCCAGTGCTAGGAGCTACTTTTTTCTTTGTGTTTGAGCACCCAACACAAGTGCTCATGTTTTTACAAGCACCTTGTGCTTTTGGCTGCAATTTACGGTGGACCAAGTATACTATTTTTTGTCACTGTACTGTCTCACTATTTCCATTAATAAGGTGGTGTGTGCTCTACAGCATTATAGATGAAAAATATATTTATTATACACTATAATAACCTGTGGTTTTCCAGGCGCTTTAAACTTAATACAGCCAGATGAGTAGAGGCAGCTTGCCGATAAAACTCATGCCAGTCATCAATTCAGAATGACTGTGGTCACCTTGCATGACCTCACACCGTCTAGTACAGAAATCAACGGAGTTTTGAAATATTTGTGCTATCAATCAATCAATCATTTGTAGAGCGCACTACTCACCCGTGAGGGTCTTAAGGCGCTGTGGGGGGTAGGGGGGGGTGCTGCTACTGCTCGAACAGCCAGGTCTTGAGAAGTCTCCTGAAGGTTAGCAGGTCCTGGGTCTGTCGCAGGTGGATGGGGAGGGTGTTCCATGTCTTGGCGGCGAGGTGAGAGAAAGATCTACCGCCGGTGGTCGTTCGGTGGATGCGTGGAACGGCGGCGAGGTCAGCGGACCGAAGCTGGCGGTTCGGGGTGTAGAAGGTGAGTCATTTGTTGAGGTATGTTGGTCTGGCGTTGTGGAGTGCTTTGTGGGCGTGGGTGAGGAGCTTGAAGGTGATCCTCTTGTTGACGGGGAGCCAGTGCAGGTCTCTCAGGTGGGCAGTGATGTGGCTGTGGCGGGGGATGTCGAGGATGAGGCGTGCGGAGGCGTTCTGTATACGTTGAAGTATTTTCTGTAGTTTGGCCCTGGTTCCTGCGTAGAGGGCGTTGCCGTAGTCTAGCCTGCTGCTGACGAGGGCCTGGGTGACCGTCTTTCTGGTTCCGGTGGGGATCCATCTGTAGATCTTGCGAAGCATGCGGAGGGTGTTGAAGCAGGAGGAGGAGACGGCGTTGACTTGCTGGGTCATTGAGAGTGATGAGTCCAGGATGAACCCCAGGTTGCGTGCGTGGTCGGTTGGAGTCGGTGCAGCTCCTAGCGTGGCCGGCCACCAGGAGTCGTCCCAGGTGGAGGGGGTGAAGCCAAGGATGAGGACCTCAGTCTTGTCAGAGTTCAGTTTCAGGCGACTGTTATTCATCCATTCGGCGACGACCTTCATTCCTTCGTGGAGGTTGGTTTTGGCGGTGGCGGGGTCCTTGGTGAGGGAGAGGATCAGCTGGGTGTCGTCGGCGTATGAGACGATGTTGAGGTCGTGCGATCGGACAATGTTGGCGAGCGGTGCCATGTAGACGTTGAAAAGGGTCGGGCTGAGGGATGATCCTTGGGGTACGCCGCAGGTGATCTTGGTGGCTTCGGATCGGAATGGAGGGAGGCGGACTCTCTGGGTTCTGCCGGTGAGGAAGGAGGTGATCCAGTCCAGGGCTTCGTCACGGATCCCTGCGTCATGGAGGCATGTGCGTAGAGTGTGGGGGGAGACGGTGTCGAAGGCGGCCGAGAGGTCCAGGAGGACGAGGGCCGCGGTTTCGCCATTGTCCAGCAGCGCCCTGATGTCATCGGTGGCGGCGATGAGGGCGGTTTCGGTGCTGTGGTTGCAGTGGAATCCGGATTGGGACGAGTCCAGGGTGTTGTTCTCCTCTAGGAAGCGGGTCAGTTGCCTGTTGACAGTCTTCTCGATGACTTTCGCCGGGAACGGGAGCAGGGAGATGGGCCGGAAGTTCTTGAGGTCCCTTGGGTCCGCCTTGGGTTTCTTGAGTAGGGCGTTGATCTCGGCGTGTTTCCAGCTCTCCGGGAAGGTGGCGGTGTCGCAGGAGCTGTTGACGATCTTCCGAGTTGGGGGGCGATGATGGCGCTCGCTTTGTTGAAGACGTGGTGAGGGCAGGGGTCGGACGGTGAGCCGGAGTGGATGGTCTTCATGATTTTGATGGTGTCGTCGTCGTTGACGTGGTCCCAGGAGAGCAGGAGGCCGGTGTGGCTGGAGGGCGGCGAGTGTGGGTTGACGGCGGCTGTCGGGGGGGGAGGGGGGTGTCTGGGTGTTGAAGCGGTCGTGGATGTCTGCGATCTTGCGGTGGAAGAAGGTGGCTAGGGAGTCGCAGAGGTCTTGCGACGGTGGGATGCCGTTGGAGCTGGAGCTGGGGTTGGCGAGTTCCTTCACGATGTTGAAGAGCTCTTTGCTGTTGTGCGCGTTGTTGTTAATGCGTTCCTTGAAGAAGGTCCTTTTGGCAGTTCGAATGAGCTGGTGGTGCTTGTGGCTGGCGTTCTTGAGGTCAGTGTGGTTGTCCGGTGTCCGCTCGTGGCGCCATTTCTTCGAGTCTGCGGCAGGTATGCTTGGATGCCTGGAGGTCGGTGGTGAACCAGATGGCCCTTCTGTTGGTGCGTCTGTTTGAGGATTTCTTGATCGGGCGAGAGTGTTGGCGCAGTCGTCGATCCAGCGTCTGAAGTCGCGGGCGGCTGTGTCGGTGGGTGGGTCTCGGGCGAGGGTGGTGATTAGCTGGTCTTCTGTGACTTTGTTCCAGCTGCGGTGCGGGATTCGTTGCGTGTGGTTGTGCGTTTCTCAAAGGAGAAGTGGACGCAGCGGTGGTCGGTCCAGTGGAGTTCGGTTGTGTGGCTAAAGGTGACGTGGTTGCTTGCGGAAAAGATGGGGTCGAGCATGTGTCCGGCGGAGTGGGTGGGTGTCGTGACGAGCTGTTTGAGTCCGAGGTTGGCGAGGAGGGTGGTGGAGTTGCTGTCTTTGGCGTTCGAGGTGGAAGTTCAGGTCTCCGAGGAGGATGAAGTCTGTGGATGCAAGGGCGTGCGAGCTGACGACGTCGGTGATGGTGTCGCTGAACAGTGGCCGGGGTCCGTGGGGTCTGTAGACGAGGGTTCCTCTGAGGGTGGTGTTGGGATTGGTGTGGATCTGGAAGTGCAGGAGTTTGGCAGCGCTGAGGGTGCCTTCGGTGCTGGTCGAAATTCTGAGGGTGTTCCTGTGGACGATGGCGATTCCTCCCCCTGGTCTGTTGGTGCGGTCCCTGCGGGTGATCTTGTAGCCCTCCGGGATGGCTATGGCAATGTCGGGCGCCGAGGAGGGGTTCATCCAGGTCTCCGTCAGGAAGGCGACATCCGGGGAGGATGAGTCGAGTATGTCCCAGAGTTCGATGGCGTGCTTGTGTACGGAGCGGGTGTCGAGTAGTATGCACCTGAGATGGTTGCGGCCTGCCCTGGTGGGGAGGGGGGGGGGGAGGGTGTGCAGGTGTTTGCTGGCTGGTGAAGCTGCAGCTTCGGCAGGAGAAGGGTCCATGGGTGAGCTTCGGGGTGGCCTGGAAGCAAGTGGATGATCGGCCGGTGTTGAGTTCGTGGATGATGTTGACGTCGTAGCAGCGTCGGGGTGCTCGTGGGGGCCAGGGGCGCTGGGCGTGGTCCAGGCGCGGACGGGCGCAGACGGGCTTGCCTTCGGCACCCCTTCGGCGTGCCAGCATCCGCTGCGCAACCGCACAGCGGTTGCCATAATGTAGGGGAGGGGCGAGGAGCTGGGAGGAGGGAGCGGGGCGGGAGGGGTCAGCGGTGGCGGAAAAAACAGAGGGGAGACCAAGGGGAGCAACAGCCCACAGCAAGGGCTGTAGGGGAACAAAAAACAGAAAACAATAGCCCGATTAAAACAGAACAGTACGAAATTAGGGGGAACAAACAAGTCCAATACTAAACAGTACGAGTTACAACTATAAAAGAGCAAACACCATGCGCCTGATAGGAGACCTGTACCACGATAGTCTTGAACCCTGCACCGGAGAGGGGCTGGCTGGCTTCAAGGTGAAGCAGAGCACCGTGGAACTGCCGGGGAGTGTGTGCCTTAGACCGAGGTCTGAGGACTCACGTGCGCTCCCCCGCAGCGGTCGCCATAATGTAGGGGAGGGACGAGGAGCTGGGAGCGGAGACCAAGGGGAGCAACAGCCCACAGCAAGGGCTGTAGGGGAACAAAAAACAGAAAACAATAGCCCGATTAAAGCAGAACAGTACAAAATTAGGGGGAACAAACAAGTCCAATACTAAACAGTACGAGTTACAACTATAAATGAGCAAACACCATGCGCCTGATGGGAGACCTGTACCAGGGTAGTCTTGAACCCTGCACCGGAGAGGGGCTGGCTGGCTTCAAGGCTAAGCAGAGCACCATGGAGCTGCCGGGGAGTGTGTGCCTTAGACCGAGGTCTGAGGACTCACCGATAACTGTATCGCTGGGTTACCATAGCAGGAGCTGCTTGCAGCCCAGGCAACCGCCTCGGCTTGCGCTCCCTATTCTGATAGAGAAGAGTTATGAGCAAGGAGGAGGCTCTGTATTGCTGCGGATACCCCTGCAACGCTGCCCGCAATCTTGGTGTGTCCTCTTCCCTGGGCTTCTCGTACATGTCAGAGCAGCCAGAGCCCGCGCGCCTCCATCAAAACTGCTGCCTGCTTCTGTAATGGATGTTTTTACACATACCGTCATGCTTTAAATGCATTTATGGTTTTCAGTGCAAGGTGAATAGGTGTGAACACTGGTTTATGCTGCTGTGCGTATGTTTAAGCGAACATTTGGGAAGTAAATACTCTTATGATGGACATGCTCTTTCGTGCCTGCTAAATATCGCAGGTGGGGATTTTTTCATTTGCCTTTTTACATCTCAGCCCCCATATTTTACTGCTCTTTCTTGCCTGCTAAACACAAGATAAATCCAGCCTGACCCAAATCCTGCCTGCCTTGCCTCTCCCACTTTCAGAGACAGCAGCACTGGGGCTTTGGTGCGTGTGCAGGCTCGTGTGTTGCTCCTAGGGAAAAAACTGAAGAGACCGCCATATGCTTAAGATTTTTATATAACTTTCAGCCATGCTGAACAGCAGCTGTGCTGCTATGCAGCATGGCTGAAAGACTGAAAACGCCAACAGCTCTCGGATTGCCGAAACCTAATGGCTTTGCCAATGCCTGTTAGTGTCTCTCAGTAGAGGCTCTCCTATAAACCTATACAGGAGCTGCTGGATGCTCTGCATCTGAAATGAGGGGCCCTAAGGCACCATTAGCCGAAACTGCACAGGGGTGACCTTTGTGTGCACCGATAGTGCTCAGGGGCTGCACAGACTGAGAGAACCTTAGTGGGCACAACACTTTCAGGCTTGTGCGGTTCTGGACATCAACATGCAACACTATTTCAGGCAGCAGCAACAGCCCAAACAAGCTGTAGGTAGTGTTGGTCAAAGACAGACTATTTTTCCTTTTATGTTCTGTTCACATTTGTGAAATTCTGATTTTGCTCCAGTGAGGACTCACTGGACTGCTGAGACATTGGCAGCCCCCAACTCTGGCGCTTGTTGCTGAGCACTGCCCGCTGGCCTCCATAGACTGGGGCTCACCGGCAGCCATTTTGCCCGATCATGGAGCCTCGCAGAACGTGCGTGCTACACAATAACCGGGCTTAACAGCACCCTCTGCAGCAACTTCAAGCTGGGCTGCACACCCGAAGGTATACTCCACCCCCATCCCCCTTTTTATTTTCTGTCTGATGAGAGCTCTCCTAATATCCTGTACAGGAGTTGTAGGTACCCAGTTTCAACTCTCTTATACCCGGCGCTGACCGAGACAACACCACCATATCTTGAGGAGAGCGCACGGACTCCAGAGTGGAATTTGAGACTCTACTGCTTGGAACTACAAAGCTATGACTTCCACTTTGCTCTCTATCATCATCTTACCGTTGGGGCAACGGTTTGGTATGTCATTGGAAATGCTTACATAGATGCCCCCAAGTCCATCTACTCCTTCATCACCCTGCCCCAGGCTGCATTGTGGTAATCACTATATTGATGGCAAGCTCTCAACTGTGTGGATGTCCGTACACAGCAGCACGGGCTTTGTAACCCATGGTGACAATTACAACTTAGGTTGCCCGATGTGAGGACTTCTCCTACCTTACCTGGACTGAGGCACTCCTGCCACATCGCCCTGGATACCAGAGTGCTGCTACTTACATTCCACACTGTCTTGGGTGGACGGCATTGGGAGCCACACCTGGACATGAATAGGTTGCTTTAGGGAAGAATGCAATCTTGGACCACTTAGAGCTGCGGATGACCTAGCATCTCTTCTTACTTTGCTCTCTGCATTTATGCAGTGGCTGGCTGTGAACATCTGGACCAACCCTGCCGACATTCATGCCTCCACCAGCCTGCCTCCTGCCAAGTTGCTGACAACACTAGATAACCTATGACTCTGGTGGCAAACTCTTCACTGTGAGGCTGATCATGCCCCCATGTAGGCCGCAAAATATACAGCTGTATATGGGTGAGGCGGGCCTCCTGGATGAATTATTTACTTTGACTTTGGGTCCTCACTGCCGTAGGACTTGCAGTCGCAAGTAGATGATCTACCTGTTGCATGGGCAAGCTGAAGGACACACAGACCTCTGAGGGACACCTCTCCAATGACCCCAAGCTGGCCATCCTGGATCCCGACACCGGGTGACTCACCTGGGCGAGAGTAGATGGAATCCACAATGGGCGCACCCCCCCCCTTCGTGGGGGCCACCCCCAGATGGATGAAGGTGATCCACAGATAAGCTTGACATGATACTAGCAATGATCAAAGACTCCCTTGTGCCCTTTGAGGCCAAATTTGACACAAACTAATGACTTGCCGATCCTCCTGGAAAAAACTAAAACGGTCAGAAAAGGTTCATAAAAAAATGCCCTGGTTATTGAAAACTTTTGTCTCTGCACTCAGGAGCTTGCTAAACAGACAGTTGATCGTGGAGCGATTGCACATAGCGGAAAATAAACAAGATGATGCAGAAGGGCGCTCCCGCTGTAACAACGTCCGCATCGTGGGCCTGCCCGAAGGGAACAGAAGGAGAAGATCCTATTGCCTTCTTGGAGGACTGGTGGAAACAAGACATCACCCCTGAAACTCTCTCCCCTCATTTTGTGATTGAGCGAGTGCACAGGGTTCCAGCAAAAGCCTGTCTCCAGGAGCACCACCAAGATCTATGGTATAGAGGATCCTGAACTACTAAGGCTGTGATGCGATCCTGAAAGCAGCCTGTGGAAAGGGCTCCATCAACAATGCAAAACAGATATTTTTTCCGAGTCTATGCCTTGGGGGTCAGCGCAAGAGGGCGGCTTTTATTCACATTAAAAATACGCTATGAGACATTGGTATTAAGTACGCCCTTCTATTTCCTGCAAAATTGTGGCTCTCAGATGGTGAACACAAAAACTTCTTTACACAGCCAGAGGCAGCATGGAATTGGGTGGAGACCGTTGACTGGGGCACTGCGACCCAACTTCCCTCTCCTTCCGCTCCACGGAAGGACCAGTCGTCCGGAGAGTATGTCGTAGAGGGCTAATACGCTGTGGCCTCACACCCACCCAGAGCCAGAGGGAACAAATTGAGGCAGTGCCAACAGCAGCTTCCCTCCAGAACTCTAGGTGACCCTACAACTGCTCTCCTCTGACTCTTGCATATCTGTTGATGACCAGATGTCTAAGGAGCCTGGTTCTGACTCACTAACACCTCTGGTGTTTACGACACAGTCAAGGATCTTGGTTGAATAGCTAATCAAGACTATCTTTTTGGCATACTACAGCTTGTGCTCATTCTATTCCATGTAGTTTGAAGTTAACCATACAGGCCCCCATGATAATACTTCACTCTTCTGATTGTGTTCTCTTTCTGCACTCCACGAACACCTACCCTAGGGGCTTGCTGTACTTGGGAGTTTAGACTGCTGGGTCTCATTATTGGTTTGCTGCAATAGACGAGTAAACCTTCATGTGCAGCACTGGATCCTCAGTGGGGTGGGAGCTCATTCTCTGCATTAGCCACACCCCTCACTTTGTTCCTTAGCATATATTCTTGGGGGTGGACTACAAATTTATTGTTTTGTTTCCTTTACCCTCTTGGCGGTTTCCTTTTCTTTGCTTTTATTGGACTGATAATGTGGGATCTATCCAGTTTGCTGCCGGTCAGTCCCTGCCTGCCACACTTCGACTCACTCTCGGTCCTTCAATATTCACAGCAGCAACTCCCCACACACACACAGCATGCTCCTTTGTTGGCCTGACCAGGGGCATATAGTCTGTACGGTTCGCTGATGCATACAACTAGATTACATGGAATATCATTGTCTGAATTCTCTGCAAAAGCATTACAAAATACAAGCAGCATTGCTTCGTTGGCAAGCTCAGATTGTCTTTTTACACAAAACCCATTTGACGACTGCAGAGGTTTCTAAGCTACAAAAAAATTGGTGGGATCAGGTCTTTCGCACATGTTTTTTAGCCTACACCAGAGGGGTTATGGTGTGGAGATGGGCAGGTGTCCCTTTCTGGGTGGAGGAGGCATAGACTGATGACGAAGGCCTTTTCATTTTAGTGAGAGACAGCCTCTTTGGCAAACCTCTGAATTTAGGGGTAGCATAAGCTCCACGAATGGACCAAATCGCTTTCTGGACCAGGCTGTCTCCCCTCCTAATAAACTGGCCCAATGTCCTTTTGGTTATTGGGGGGGGGGGGAGATGATGGGAGGGATTTCAATTGTGTCCTAGATGTTCACTTGGATAAAAGGATGACTTCACTTTCGCAGTCTCCCACACTGCTCAACTCGACCCATTTCCAATGGTGGTTGGCACACTGGGATCTAGACAACACAAGGCGTCTCAAATAACACTACTCGTCGAGAATACTCCTTTTAATTCCCAGTCCACAAATTACACTCACGACTGAACAGGTTTGCCTGCACTTCAAGCCTCCACACACAGGTCACTTCTATATTCCATCGACTCCGGGTCTTATCAGGCCACAACCCTTTGACCATGACTGTAACTTGGGGCAGGTTGTTCTCCCCGAAACCCATTTGGAGACTTTCAGTCTCTATGTTGGACAATGGGGTTTTCCGACACACATTACCTGACCATACAGACACGTTCTTCCAGGAAAACACTGGGGCTTTCTCCTCTCCCATGATAGAATGGGAAATGTTTAAGGTGGTGGCGAGGGGACTAAGTATTAAAACTACGGTGGGCATACATGGGATGCTAATAAAGGATATTGCAAAGGCTGACTCTTCCTTACTTGATCTGGAATAAGCTGCACAGCCCGCGTTGGATAAATTAGATTACTTGCGAGTGGTTAGAGCCACTTTATTTGATATGGTAGAATCACTTTGATGCAATGACTTCTAGGAATACCAAACTAGGACCCATAAGGAAGGAAACAGACCTAGCTGCCTGCTAGCACAGCTGGTTGTCCCTCATCATGCCAGATCTAGCCTGCTCTTTATCGCTTTACCATTTGGAGAGATGGCACATCCTCAGACAGTCGTTAACAGTGACTTCTACACTTATTAGAGTGCATTATATAGTGCACCTCAGCAGATCCCAGATTCTGCGATACAGAGCTTTGTAGCTACTATACAACGTGGTCACCTATCCCCAGAGGCCCGGATATCTATAGGCACCATTATATCGACCCAGGAGATTAAATCGCTACTGGGAGACCCTGTGGTAAAATCCCAAGAACCAGTGGCTTACCAGGAAAATGTTATACCCAGTTTGGGTCATGGAGCCCTTGGCATGCCATCTATGTCTCCTTAGAAGGCAATGGGAGATACCAATCAGCGACACTACTCACACGGTTTCCTTATATACTGACTATATGCTGTTATATATTCGGGATGCAAGTGCGGAGTTGAACTCCATCACTCACCTACTAGACGAATTTCCAGCTATCTCAGGCCTAAAGGTAAACTGGACCAAATCTTGCATTTTCCCCTCTACAACAACGTTTTGAGCTTCCTTTACAGATACATCTGGACCCTAGATTGAGGAGTGAAATGGTCACATTCAAATATCTCGGGCTTAAGGTTTATCACTACCAGCGGATCTGCAGGATGGAAATCTAGGCATAGTGCTACGAGCTCTATGAGCTTAGTTCACATTATGGCCTTCCCGCCCATTATCAGTGATGGGCCACGTAGCCTTAGTGAAGATGGTAGTCCTGTCTCACCTACTGGATTTCTTTACTAATCTACTACCACTGCTCGTTCCTTTTTTAGGCACTTTGACTCATCTCTTAATGAGCAGAGTTGGGGACGGGAAGATGCCGGATAGCCCTCATCACATTGAAACTCAATGTGTCTGCGAGAGGGCTCGCCCTCCCGCGTTTCGAATGCTAATATTTAGCCTTGCAATTTCAATGGGTGACCCGCTGGCTTTCTGGACGTTCCCTGCATGAAACGGGTTTTATTTATGAAGACTTTAAGGAGGGATTGCGGTATTACTCCTTATTCCCAACCACTCGCTTTGGTCTGAGTTTTACGGATTTGCTTTTCACAGTCTTATTTTGTCTGACCAGACCCATTAAGTTTGCGGTGACACACTAGGCTCCCGCCATTCCGCTGCTGGACCTCCCCACCAGGAACGGATGGCTACGTCGTTGTGAACTACACCTCTGTACGACTGTGGGACTACTCACACAGGGTTTGTCAACTGTGAGATTTTAGACTTCCGGACCCTTATGGCAGATTATAGCCTTCTCCCGGGTCAGTTCTTCACCTAGGAACATATTAGGCAGTCACTCAACACTCTTCTACACTCGTCATCTGGCACCACCCCTTGCACAAAGTGCATCAGACACTACACAGCAGGAACAAGTGGTAAATTGACTAAATGGTTCTATAGAGAGTTCCAACAGCATGTAGATGGATCCAGGGCTCCTCTGCGGGCCGCCTGGGAGGTGGACCTAGCTAAGCCATTCCATGACACTGACTGGGCTATGGTGTTAGAGGATCCTCAAAGTATTCTGGGGGGACCGCTTAAAATATATCCAATTTAATGTCCTGAACAGGGCCAATCTCACACAAGCCCGGATGAATAAAAAACGTTCCAGAGTTATAGCGACCTGTACCCACTTCTCGCTCAACGCGGATCTCCCTGGCTTGCCTATCGGTTCATTACTACAGGATTAAAATACTCGATGTACTGTCCACTACGACAACCCGTAAAATAACAAATTCCTCCGAGGTGGTGCTGTTGGGACTCTTCCCTCGCCCCAAACTCAAAAAAACCTGCTGTTAAGTTCCTTGACCTTGCCCGGCTTCTTGCAAAGCGGAGTATCACAACACAGTGGAAAAGTTCCACTTCTTAATCTGTTACATCCTGGGTCAGGACCACAATCTCTTGGGGGTATGTCGGAAATCACCCTGCTTCACACAGAGAAAAGGGATAGCCTGAGCAAATACTTTATTGCAGAAGCCTGGGACATGCTTTTGGAAGGGTTCCCAGGCGCTACTAAAGATGATACTCATCCACCATGAATCACCACGATGTATACATACACTAATGCCACGTTTTGCTTACCTGTGCCTGGTATTGGCAACTGCCTGTTCTACTCAGAGAGAGCCATAAGCCTCTAAGTGGAATGAGTGTACTTCCCTGATAAAGGTTAAGCGTAATATTACGTGACTCACCATCATTGGCCAGGCTACATAGATACAGAAATGACTGGCAGGCAGGTGGTCAGGTTGTGGGTTAAGGAGGGTTGTTCGGGGAGAGTTTCAGTTCTGTCATAAAAACCAAGAAAACTGTACAGGGATACTCCTGAACTACAGTTTATTTGCATGTCAATATTACTTTGCCACTTGTATTGTTTAGCTTTAAACATTGGCATATTGATTGCTGTAATGTTATATAACGATAATCCATGTGCATCAATAAAAATTATTTAAAAAAATAAAGTAATATATAGCATAAAAGCTTGCATCAGGTAGAGCATGCATATTAGATTTTCTTAAATTTATCAACTTGACCTTGATTGCAATATGAAATTCTTTATAAAGTGGCAATGTTGATTATTTTCTACCCAGGTTAGGCTACGAGACAGGGTTTTGGCAAGGTGCCAGAGTGAAAGGCATCCACCCTCTCCAGCTTCAGTAAGTGTGTTTTTAAACGTTTTTGTGGTACGCTACTTCTTAACTTGTTTTCTGCGAGGGAAGAGTGTTGCTGTATAGACTATGGGGCACCATGTCCTACCCTGCCTCCTTCAGTCTGGTAGAGTTTCCCTGCCTGGACCTGCAGTACAATGATGCAAATAGACAGAGGGGGAGCCTGGAAAGCATGGAGGCTTTCAAGAGGAACTGAGCAGGAAGGGCTTTTGCACCTGGCTGGACATACTTATGACACACCTGATCCTCTACATAGTCAAAGGGCTCTCGTCTGATTATTGCACTGGCAATGGGAACTTGAGCACTATGTACACTTGAGGACTCCATTAGTGTCTTTGCCTCAGGAATAGCATTTTACTGAACAACAATTGTGTCCTATGTACGACCACTGTGACATTCTGTGGCAATAAAGTACCTGCTAGCGTGGACAAGAAACCTTTTGTATGCCAAGGCCCAATCACAGCAATGCCCTGATGGCAAACAGTTGTGTACCAGAGAAAACAATCGAGATCTGGGAAACAAGACGTTTCCACCCACCTAGAGACTGAAGGAAGCTCCTGCTTTAACCTAGCACTGCATAATGCAGGGAGCAAGAACCTGCTGCTTGAGGGGAAAGGAAGCCTGCCTGGGTCAAGGCAGAATCTACAGTTGGCAACACGACTTTTGGGATACAGGGTGTGCTTAGATTAACTGGAGGCTGCCTGACACGACAAAAGAATTTGACACTACAGAGTAGTGCAGACGTGGCCCTCAAGTTGTGCGCGCATCAATTATACAAATACAATGAGCTGGAGTTTACACAGTGAGGATTTGTCTGCACATGCTGCTGCTTAGAGCCCCTAATGGGCAGATGGATGGTGATGCCAGTTAGTGGTGGTTTGTCTCTGGAAGCTCTACCCCTGCACCTCTGTGGGTGTGGAATGAAAGCATGCTGTCTGGGATTTTTTTCTCATTTGTTACGCTTACGTAAGTTGTTGTGTGTACAGTGAACACACACTGAGGCAAAAGAATTTCTAGCGGCAATTGTTGTGGTACTTTACCATGCATTTTCTTAGGTTAGCAGGTCTAGGCATACATAGGCATAGGAATACGGCTTAGAAACTGCTTCCCAATATAGGGGCTGTTTTACAATATGTCTTATTGGAATACTCTGAGGGATGTTGTGAGCATCCAGCCATTATGGAGTTCAGGCACCAAGCAGGCCTGAATAGCTTTGATGCCTTTTTGTTCAGTCAGACACTACAGAACGTCTCGTCGGGAGGAACCCCAAAAAGTGAGTCAGTCGCTTAGTCTCTTTTATTCAGATAATATCCCCCCTACAATTTATGATGCTACTCCATGGGAAGGTGTTCCATCTGCAGGTTTTGATTATACCAGAATAGAACTTCAGTGGTGGTTGAACACCCGGAGGTTCATAACAGGACAGTGATTTTTTTCAGAAGTACAAGAATAAAAGGGCTGGAAACTTGCAGTCCCAGCTTAGAAGGGACATATAGAGATATTTACAATCAAAGAAATGGTCCCAGGAACAGTGTCTTCACATCAGCAGTCTTAAGGTATTTTAGGGTTTATTTATGACCGATAGGGGCCAGTGGTGGATCTTTCCGGCAATTGATTGACTGTCAGATAAGCCAACAGCAGGAGCATTACCATACAAATGGAATAACTGTCTGGTTTAGTTATGCTGTAGCAGAATGGACTTCCTAAGTTGCTTTTCGATAAGAGCAACTTGAAACTTCAGAGTGGATGTTTCTGGGTTTGAGATCTTGAGTGAGACCATTTTGCATCCCGGTCAACTACCGGTTACCAGAGCTATTGGCCAAAGCCGTAGAGATTTATTTACGCAACCCAAGTTTTCAGACGCAAGCTTGAACCCACCTCACCTTTGTAAGGATAACCTTGGTAGATCAACAGGTAAGGCGCCAGGAAGGGCTGCATACTCTGATAACTACGTTCTGGAGTTTTTAGTACTGGTGAAATGTTCCTGGTATTTTCCAAAACAGACTTCATTAGGGTCAGAAAACGCTGAATGGACTTTAGTGGGGGGAAGGAGAACGAGGCTCACCCTTAAATGGATGATGGTCTACTACAATCAAGGCATGGCATTTTTTCAGTCAAGGTAGGCCATTTAGAGACTTTTACAAAGCACTACTTTCTTCCTCCATGCGCCACAGGTGCCAGACACAGGCTAATCATAGGTCAGTTCAGAAAGCTTGGGCTTAATGGTGTCTGTCAGACTTTAAATACTGTTTTTTGCAGACGTGGATGAAGCCCTGACTTTTCTTTTTAAATCAGAATCGTCTACTGCCAGAAGTCTACAGGTTGGTGGCTAGTGGGTGAACATTATTTTTTGCACTGGTGAACAGTAATGGATAAGTAAAACCACCATGAACTGGGCATTCACAGCTGGGTGTAGTTGGATTTATTTAACAGTTGACCAGATAATGCATGATTGACTTTGAAGACCATGTCAGACAACCTGGTGAAGTGATGTCTAATTTTGTGACCAAAAGTAGAAGGTGTCAGTATAGTAAATTCAGGGAGCTGAATGTTTAGCTCAAGCAGGGTAACGTTCAGTTTCAATGTTTAACACAGAACAAAAGACTGTACCAACAGTGGGGTAAATCTGTCGGTCAAACAGGCTTGCGTAGATCAAAGCCCAAGGGAATTTGAGCAAATGGAGATGGTTAGAGTTCAGAAGGGACTTAACAGAAAAACTTTAGCACTAGTTTCATCCCCAACTTTAACTCACTGGGAGAAGTGAGCTATGCAAAAGTCAAAAAACGATTCTTTTGGGTTTGGAACACATTTGTTTAGAGGGGCAATGCCAACCAATACCACACTAGTAGGCTTTAATTTAGGAGACATTCTGAATGCAGAACCCTTGGCTAGGAAATTGTTCTTTAAGACATTTTTCAAACCAACTAGACACTCAAGTAAGCTTCTGGAGAAAAAAAAAAGATGAACAAGTGCTTTGATACAGAAAGCAAATGCCCTGGAAAAGCTTCTCCAAAGTGTGGATTCTATTAAGGACACATAGATGAATATTATTCCATCCTATTATCTTTGCACATATATATGCAAATTAAAACACGAGTCAGGTTTTGGAAGAGATCGCCAATCTTTCCATATGTTTTTTTGGTACAGCGTTTAAGTAGTTGTGATGTGAATATAAAAGTGAGTACTTTAAGTGATGAAATGCCTGGCTCCCGTCTGCCATCTAGATCGAAGAAAGAGGAAGAGCTGTATGGATAGGGTAGAACTCACAGGACCTTGAAAGGCACTGGGGCGCTCAACTTTTTTTGCTCCCTTAATTTATCCCTTGGGATTCTGGCAAATATCTTCTGAGTAAAATGTGGATGTTGAGTTTGCTATAATAAGGAGCAGTAAATGTATTGCTTGGTTTTAAGTCCCTAACGAACTCCATAAATTTCATTAATTTTATCTAAGAATGTAAATGTTGGTAACTCTTAAAAACGTGGCTTGATGCAAGAAGCTTGCTGCTGCATTTAGGAAAAAAGTGTTTTACAGGAAACATAAAAATGAGAAAATAGCTAGTGAAAGTGAAATGGTCCTGGAGGATCTAACAGCTGCATGACAATGGAAGATAAGTCATTCGAGCAAATTGTGAAAAGAGTATGCTTGTGTTTTGAGTGTCTAACGGTAGCTCCCTTCGTATTATAAAGGGACATTTTTAAGCTTTGGACAATCCAATGGATAACGTGCGATGGTCACACACAGTCACGAGTACGTTTCTATGAAGGTACTTGCTTTACTGCACATGTGGGCGTACAAACACTCCAAGAAACTCTCTCTATAAACATATGTAAGGCCTGGCCAACTATTTCAGTGAAAAGAACCCGAAGGAAAGAGCTGCTTCCCTGGCTCCCCCCTCCTGTACTTTGTTAAATATTTTAAAGATGCGTTTACTTTTAATTTGTCACTTTCTGAAAAAACACCTACTTCCGTCCTCAAACGTGTTATGCTCTCCACAGACTTAAATATACTACAATCAGAGACAGGCAATTACAGTACATAAAATAGATTGAAACCACAGCACTGAAGTGGAACAGCATGCCACTGGCTAAAGAGTTTTTCCTGCAGAGCCCGATGCATGGTGCACCCTGTGTTTAAGTCTATTTTGGAAAATGTGTAGGAAAGGATCATAAGTAACGTGACAAGGGGGATGCTGTTCCACCTAAGTGAGGAAGAATATAAGCAAGGCTGTCGGTCGGGACCAAGGGACTGACCAAAAGGATCCAGGGGATCAGAAGTGAATGCCCTCACACCCCCAAATGGGTGTCAAGCTTCATCATTGGACTGCTCCTCGTTGGGCCAGCGCTGCAATGCCCAACATGCCCTTCGAAGGGGCTCTTTGGCGGAGATCTCCTGATATTAGCCATCAAGATGAGTGCAGGTGACGATGTAAGTGTAGGGTGTTGTAGTGTGGTGTTTTAAACGGCCTAAGGAATTGTATTAATAGAGTGGTCCCCTTGGCAAGGATAAAAGAAGGGGGCTATCACAGGAGTTAATGAGACTAGACAGCTTCAGAGAGAGTGATGTAGGGTCTACATGTTTCATGCCTTGTGGCCCAGCAGGATCTTAGGCATTTCATCAGAACCAGGTGCCGACCTACCCGACAACTGATTGGGAGCAAGCAATGTGCTGTGAAATTGCCCAATCACATCGTCTACTTTACCTGCTGCGGTACAGGACAAATGGGTTCTCACCCTACTAAAGTGGTAACAGTGCTCCTTAGGTAGGGCAGAGGGCCGCGCTCTCGATCTCAAATAAAGAGAGGGATGTATTCCAGAGGATCGTGGGTTAAAGGGATGCTTTAAGCAACTCTCAACCATGTGCACATCTTCCAGACAAATGACTTGGTCCTCCAGAATTCCCCAATTGCCACCATGCTATGCCGATGTAATGTGATAGAATGAACTCGTTTTTCCTCAAACGGATGATCATTTACATAAACTGCTTATAATAACTTCCAGTTTTATTTAAGCACTAGGCAAATTGTGTACGGAAGATAAACAACCTGCAAAAGTGCCAATGCTGACAAATCAGGAAAATGCAAGCAGGCGGCTAAGCAGCACAGGACTAAGCATAAAATAATGCAACTAAGCAAAGCTCTACTGAGAGGAAAACTAAGTCACCTGCAAGACGGAGTAGAAAAATGCAGTGTAAGATGAGTGAGGGGAGGGGGGGAAACCAGCAACTTCCCAAGGTAGAGGAAAAATTCAGGCAAATGACTAGTTCCACAAAGAGGCACATGTGTAGGCTCTTATGGTGGTAGTGACCGGTCCAAGCAGAGGCTGGTGTCACAATGCTTTAATTCAAGTGTTCATTTTTTTAAATCTGTTTTCTCATACTATACAGGTCTGGTGCTTGCAAGCTAAAACGGTCAAAGTATTAAGGAATTTTAGTAATGTCTGTTCTTACCGGCATTCTAAATAAGGCAAGCTTTTCAAGAAGCAGGTTTTGTCCCCTTTCATTGCAGTTACATTTCTGTCCCGCTTTGGTCACGTTTTCTCTGCATTCATTCCAATGATCCATTTTCCCTCAATCTTCATAATCTACTGAATATTTTATCCCGTTCTTTAACTTCCTCTTATGGTCTACCTCAGTCCGTTTACTCTGCATTGTCAATCTCCGTTCTTTTCTCAACTCTATTTTCAACCATGCCTTTCACCTGGTTTCCTGCAGGTTTTTAACTCTTTCCAAACCATTTGTATGTTCCATACCTTTCTTTCACTCCCCTCTTACAGACACCTAAATCCAGCTCCATGTAATCCAGATACAATGACTAGCAATATTGGGATATGCAGTTACAAATTAAAGTAAGTGGGAATATCAGTACAACTGGTCCAGCAGAGCACAACAACTCTCAGGACACATCAAATAGTCAAAAGCCCCAAGTAGAAAGACGGCGTCCATAAGCATGAAGCAAAACCAACAATAGATTTCATGACGGCAGCTGCACTCAATATTTTTAAAAATATAGACTTTTATGAAGGTACATAGCATTTACCAGCGATAAGATATAACTAAAATTATTAAGCAAGTGCCGGATTTTGATGTGAATGCCATATTAAGGTATACGATAATGTATGTTTTTATTTACACCATGGCTGGGTAAGAGAGCTTTACAAAGAAATGTTACAATGCATATAATAAACTTTAGTTTCAGCTTCGTTACATTACAGGTTACACAGAACATGTTGTACAATAGACGTTAGGCTCCAAGAAACTTCTTCTGAATGCTTTACTTCCCCGTGGCATGCCAGGTGGATGGAACATGAAAATACAAGAAATTAAACTACAGATCAAACGCTGTAGGGTCCAAAGTGCAAGAGGAGCCAGCCTCCAGGTATGCTACAGGTAAACACCACCTTCCCTCCATATCTCCTCCTCCGAGAGAAAAAGAGAAAAACAAGCACTGTAGATACGTGCCTTATTTTTCAAAAAACCCAATAAAATTTGTTACCAAAAAAAATATTGTTCTTGGTTATGTTTAGTTACAGTGAACCGAGAATCAAGCAACGGAAGAAAAAGTATAAGAGTTAAAAGCGAGTAATAAGGAGACGGAGAAAAAAAAATGCATGACTGATAACATAATTAGTACACAAATTAGTATTTAAAGGGAATGGTTTTCCTAAACCATCAGATAGATTTTTTTTCTAAATTGGTCAAAAGGTTATCACCTCATAAAGGCGGTTAAAACACGGTTCTAAGAACAAATGAGCAGATTCGCACAATTCTAAAACTGCACGTGTGGGCCCGAGTATTATTACTTATGCCGATTTTATATACCCCGATATAGTAGTCCTGTTCAACTATCAAGTCCATAGTACTTGCAAGACCTTTATACCACAGCCAGTATTTTGTTTTTAAATGTGAAACGCGGATAAAATTGAAATTTTGAACCATGCAAAATATTCTTGAAACCGCAATAGAAAGGCAAAACAACTCCAAAAGAAAGTTAATGGTGCCTAAAGTGTTCTGAACATACTATGATGAAAAAAAAACCGAGGCAAACTTGCCAAGTTAAAAAAAAAGATGCCATTCGATTTAAAACAAACGCGAGATCTCGCGTCCGACAGAAAGAGGAATTCAATGCAGGTGCACGGGGGCAATAATGCCCCAAAAGATGCGAAACTGTATACAGAAACACCGGTGACCGGCGTCACCCCAGACTCTGGCCGTTTACCGAGAACAAAGAATACAACGAACGACACACCTGCGGGCTAGAGGGAAGGGTATCTCTCGCGGGGCGCCTGAGGGGGAGTGGGGCTCTCGGAGGCGTGGCCTTGACGCAATATTGTTCAGAGGAGGGGTCCCGAGCACTAGATGCGCTGGACTGCGGCCCCGTGTCACCGGCGTCCGTTACCTGTTGTTCCATCTTGCGTGGAGACGTCTTTTTCCGATGCTGAGGCTGCAGTGCCAGCCATCGCTTAAGCCGAAGGAAATGAGTCCTCGTGCGTGCGTCAGTCTGCTGCTCGAGTCTGAAAAGCCCACCCATCGAGATTTCTGCTCCGCCCTCATTCGCTCCTCATAAACAAGCATTTGCAATGCAATAGGTCTCGCATTTACGCGAGTTTGAGCTATTGGCATTGTAAATGGCAATGCCTTATATTTATGTTTTGGTTTTTAAAACATAAATAAAAGGCATTGTCAGCGGTGTATAACTTAATGCCACAGCAGCACCCTGACCTGGCATTGGCAACTGCAGTAAGTATCTGGAAATATACTCAAACAACAAGGCATACCTAGAAAAACATAGCGACAACAGTAGTAAAAGATAACATCTTGCAATAGACGAAACCTCTACAACAAATCTGGTAGTACACCACTGTAACAGGGATCATACACACCTAGCAAGGAACAGCATGAAGCATCTAGCAATGAACCCCAACACCAGGAACAGCACACCTGATCCAGCAATGCATCTCAATGAGGAGTAACATCACCATAAATCTGGCAACCCAGAGCAGTGTACAACAGCAAGCAACAGCACTAGCAATCAGTGTTTGAAATGCCTTTAAAAAAAAAAAGTATGGGAACTGTGATACTGTGTGCAAGGGGGCGGGGTGAGTGAGCGTGTGGGCGTGGCTAAAAACCGAAATATTCTGTAACTTTTTTCGGTCTTTCACCTTCTGGTAACTACATATAAAATAACACACAGCAAAAATGAATATTAAATACGAGTTATGTTAATCAGTGGGAAATGCACTATCGTACATTACGAAACCTCTATTAGTTGGTGCAGTAGAGAATAGTGGCTTGTGAACGTTTAGTGCTACGAGGTCCCAGTCTGTGACAGGAAGCACTGTGAACATTTAAGTCATTGTTTTAAACTTATATTACACATAGTATAAGATAGGTTGCTACAAAATTCGCAAAAAGGTTTAAGATAAAAAGTGTTTCTAAAATATAGATTTTTTGCAGACTATGGAGTGCATTTTTTTTTATACCGGTCTTTTAAAAGCACACACTTCACAGCTTAGCTGGCAGTGAGGCTGTAGTCAGAGTGTCCTTGTACTACTGAGCTAACAGAAGAAAGAAGATCAGAGAGCCCCCTCTCCCATCATTAGACACTGCAGTGCCACCAACCTCCCCAAACCAGTTACACAACCGTTCAACTCCAACACAAACATGGCACCATTAATAATATTCCTCAGACTTGGCCCCGCACAAACCCATTAATAACGTAATGGCACCAACAGTTGTCTGACACACAACATCAGTATTGTCAGCTTCAGCCTAAACGACCCCCAAAACAGGACTACCACCAATGTGCCCAACACTAATACGATACCAAACAAATATAGAACGGATCAGCCACCTATCACTGTTATGGTTGCTCCTGTCTTCTTCTTTTTATCCCTTTAGATGTTCGTTATAGGGACATTGGAACCCGCAGGGTATTTTAAAAGAACCCTCACTCACCTACCTGGTAGGTGACATGCTTCATCATTGGGTTCCCACCCTGGTTGCCGAATGCTTCCAGGGTATGCTGCAATGCCAGAATTACTGCGGAGCTGGTAGTTTTTGTGCATGTGACATGGTGATTATTAAAATTGGCTCGGGAAGCCTCAGAATAGTTTTTTAGTAAGAGTTAGAGGGTCCCCGGTCAATGTTAAAAGCAAGTGGTGGATGTATATGGGATGTTTAATTGGTCCCATGTATCCTCATTAAGGTCATCCTGGGTGTGGTCTACATGTTTCAGCCACTAGCAGTAGCCCCGGAGGGTCAATGTGGCTTTCTTCAGGACCAAGTAAATAGGTGCACGCATACTAAAGAATGCACCCGCGACTGGCTCATCTTAATCATAAAAACAGCAAAACGACTATCAGAAGCAATACTGATCGAAATACAATTGACTGAAACACATCTAAAGACAACAATATCCTCCCATAAAAAGAAACTGGATGAAATCAACAAGGAAATGACAGAATATAAGCATTACCTTACCCAGTCAAAAATCCAGAAGTTTCAGAAGTACCTAAAAATATTTTCCTACGAAAAAGGGTACCCTTATGCAACACCTGATTTCACTTAACTAAGGAGGGCTATTCATCGGATAATTATACATCGGAGGATAACTCATCGGACACAGGGAGCTGGTCCAGCGATGAAAATAATTGGTACAAAACAAAAAATAGACAGAGAGGGAAAAGATGGCAGACTCCATGGCAAGGACAAAATCAGTACCCAACTCATTTGGGAGGACTACACCAACCCTTCTTTCCACAAGCCCCACCGCCCCAATATTTTGGATGGGGTGTGCCGTTCCAGAATATACCACCCCAAGGTTACCCCGAAATGCAAAGACCGCCTTTTTTATGGAAGGGTGGGAGAGGACGAGGAAGGAGAAGACGAGAAAACCAGGTGCACTGGGAAGAAGACCAGCAGAGGATGAATACCAGGAGCATGTCAAAAACCACCCAGCCGGGAACAAGCAGAAACCAGACATAGTAACCATTCTGTCAACCTGGAATCTAACTGAAGCACAAAGGGATGTACTAAACAAAGGCCTAGGGTTTGTACCAACTCTGAACCTAGACAAATTCCATTTACACTGTGAACTGTCGAAATTCTTTAGAAAATTGAGATTAAAAGCTTTTTTTGAGTCAAAGAGCCCACCACAAGGGACATCCTGACAAGGAGATACAGACATAAAAAAGAAATCGAATTTCTGTCCCCCAGCATCTGCAGTACCAATAGAAATAACTACTTTCGAACAATCAGTATATAAGGAAATTGAAGCAACTTCCAAAAATCCGGACACAGTATACCGGAACATGACAAACCTGGAATCAATGGCATTAAATTAACTAAAAAATCAAACACAAATGATTATAAAACCGGCGGACAAAGGAGGTGGGATAGTTCTCCAGAACACTGAGGACTACAGACGAGAATGCCTACGCTTCCTTTCAGTTCAGAAGAACTACAGAGCCATACAGGATGACCCCACAGCGAGACTGAAAACAGAAATAAAGAGCTTGGTGGACACGGCGAAAGAAAGAGACTGGATTTCTAAGAAAGAAGCAGAATTCCTCCTTAATGACAACCCAAAAATACTGTATTTTTACACCCTCCCAAAGATCCATAAAAACAAGAACCCTCCACCGGGACGGCCAATTGTCTCGGGTATTGGCTCCCTCTTGGAACCATTATCCCGGTTCTGTGACTTTTTCTTAAAACCAATCGCATAAAAAACAAGCACTTACCTGAAAGACACTAAATATCTACTTTCCACCCTACATGACATGGAGTTTGACAATACTACAAGTATCCTGGTGTCCCTAGACATAGAAAGTCTATACACTAATCTACCCCAAGACGCTACTCTAGAGGTGTTGATGAACACACTGGATCAAGAGGCTTGGAACTTCATGACACCAAAGTGCTTCATCCTGGAATGTGCCCGCTTGGCAATTAAGGAAAACTACTTCCAATTTGAAGAAACGATATTTGTACAGACATTCGGAACTTAAATGGGCAGCACATTCGTCCCCAGTGTAACTGGTTTGTATGTGTTTGATTTCGAAATGAAGTGCATTATACAGGAGAACAGCAGATACGTTAACAATATACAATTATGGAAGCGTTATATAGACGACATTCTGGTAATCTGGAAAGGAGAGGACACCTCACTGAATGAGTTTCTATCTTGGATCAACACATGCGATACCAACTTAAAATTCACACATACAACCAGTAAGGAAACCATCACTTTCCTAGATGTCACCATTTACGTGGAAAATGGGACACTGTGCACAAGAACTTTTCAAAAACCTATGGATAAAAATACACCCCTGAAATTTGAAAGCTTCCATCCTAGAGCCTTTGCGAGAAAACCTACCGTATGGACAATTTTTATGCCTAAGGAGGAACTGCACCAAGAAAAAGGATTTTACCAAAAAAGCAAATGAATTGAAAGAACGGTTACGAGACCGGGATTACCCTGAGAGAATAATCAGTAAGACCTACAAAAGAGCCAGGAACCAAAACAGAGAGGGCCTCCTAGATCGGGTCACCAAAACGGAAGACACAATCCTGCTAACTTGCGTGACGACCTACAACACCATCTCTAATGAGGTCAAGAAAATAATAAACAAGAATTGGCACATTATCCAATAAGGAAATCTAAGCTGGAATAAACCCCTATTCTCTTTCAAAAAAGCAAGGAGTATAAAAGACACTCTAGTAAAGACCAGACCGTCAAAAACACCCAATGAAGAAAGAAGTACAGTGAGAAGCCTATGGGGCTTACCAGAAGTAAAAGGACACTACCGTGTGGAAATTGTAGCATATGTCATCTAACTAAGACTACTAAAACACTTAACCTGGAAAAACCTGGACATTACTAAAACACACTAACTGCAATTCAGCAGGAGTAGTCGACTTGATCACATGTACTTGTGGATTACAGTATGTGGGGATGACAATGAGGAAAATTAAGACTCGTATTAACGAACACAGAAGCAACATTAGATGCAAAAGAAATACAACCAAATTAACGGACCACTTCATCAATGAAGGACACACTCCCAATGACATGAATTGGGTAGTCATTGAACAACTGAATAATGGGGAGAACTTGGAGGCCCGACTATTTGAAAAAGAACAGCGGGGGGTCTACCACTTATCCACACACAAGACAGGTCTTAATGACAACATTCCTTGGCACAATGTGATCCGAAAATAAATCACCCGATTTATGAGTCAGTATGTATAGCGAGAACAACTACAATACCAGGAGAAGAGCTGTGCCAGTATTATTAAAAATATCCTACCTTCATTGTTACATCTAATGTTAGAGATCGTTATTAGAACAATCATTCCCCCACATAGTTACTCATGTCTAATCCGATTGACCTTTAGAAATTGCTTATGTGATGACGCCTCAGCAACATCGGAATCCGAGAGAAAGCACTGGAATGGATCATCTCGTTCCTCGCCGGAAGAACCCAGAGAGTCCGCCTCCCCCCGTTCAGATCCGAGGCCACCGAAGTCATCTGCGGCGTTCCACAAGGATCTTCACTCAGTCCAACCCTCTTCAACGTCTACATGAGCCCCCTCGCAGCCATCGCACGCCAACACAACCTCAACATCATCTCCTACGCCGACGACACCCAGCTGATCCTTTCCCTCACCAACGACCCCACCACCGCCAGAGCCAACCTACACGACGGGATGAGAGACGTCGCCGACTGGATGAGGAACAGCCGCCTTAAACTGAACTCAGACAAGACGGAAGTCCTCATCCTGGGCTCATCACCCTCCGCCTGGGACGACTCCTGGTGGCCCCCGGCCCTGGGCACCGCGCCCAAGCCAACGGACCACGCACGCAACCTGGGCTTCATCCTGGACTCCTCCCTGTCGATGACCAGACAAGTCAACGCCGTCTCATCTTCGTGCTTCAACACCCTGCGCATGCTCCGCAAGATCTTCAGATGGATCCCCACTGAAACCAGGAAGACCGTCACCCAGGCACTCGTCACCAGCCGACTGGACTATGGGAACACCCTCTACGCCGGAACCACAGCCAAACTTCAAAAAGACTCCAGCGCATCCAGAACGCCTCCGCACGACTCATCCTGGACATCCCCCGACACAGCCACATCACCGGACACCTGAAAGACCTGCACTGGCTCCCCGTCAGCAAGAGAATCACGTTCAGACTCCTCACCCACGCACACAAGGCCCTCCACGACCTGGGCCCAAAGTACCTCAACGACCGCATGACCTTCTACACGCCCACCCGCCAGCTACGATCAACCAGCCACGCCCTCGCCACCGTACCACGCATCCGCAGAACCACCGCCGGAGGAAGATCCTTCTCCTACCTGGCAGCCAAGACCTGGAACTCCCTCCCCACTCACCTTCGGCGAACCCAGGACCATCTCTCCTTCAGGAAGCAGCTCAAGACCTGGCTGTTCGAGCAGTAACTTACCCCCTCCCCCAGCGCCTTGAGACCCTCCCGGGTGAGTAGCGCGCTCTATAAATGCCGTGATTGATTGATTGATGAACTGGATGCCTCACATATTTGATCAAAAACGCATGTTAATACCGAAAATACCCTACCTACACTGTCACATTCAATGTTAGAGATTGTTATCATAACAACCATACACCCAGAGAAAATAACCATGTCAAATTGATTGGGCTTTAAAAATTGCTCATGTGCAGAATCGCATGCCTCGCAAATTCTAGTGTAATCGCTGGTTCCAAAATCCATTCGACACAAGGGTCAGGACTACATCTACCATGAGCCCCCTCGTGGGTTTGTATTACCACCAGTGGCACACAACCGCATGGCAACACGAAGAACAACAATATGGGTCCGTATACTCAATACGAGGACCGCACACACGTCGGAGAGCGTGTCCCCACCTCCACAGGAAGTAACGACACGCTGGAGGAGGCCCGGCCCACACAGGAAACGAGCCGAGCAGCCTGTACGGGGGCCGAACTTATTATCCGGAACACAAAGGATGTACTTAAAGATAACTCCAGACAGCCGGATCCTGTAATACGGAACTGCTTTGACGCCGGTAGGTGCAACAGACGGTGAAGCACACGGACAAAGTAAATGAGACAGGGAGAGCCTGATTTGGGTTTGCACGCTTCACTCTCAGTGAAATACGGGGTAATGACATGAATTTCGAAATATTGTCTCTAACAGTGATTTTGTGGGTATCTTTCAAATTTTTGCCGTCTGAGCAGTAACCCATGAGGAATCCCACCTCGAGCTAAAAACGTTAGTAACTCTGTCCATCGACACGCAACTTGTTTCCCCCGAGCACAGGGTGTTTATATCAAACACCGATCACTCGGGCACAGAGGTGCACATGCCTGACTTCATGTTGCACTTAAATAGCGTGTGTGTGAGCAGTTTGAGTAATTCTGCATGAATACATTGAAAATAGAGATCTCGAGAGACTGTCTGGCACGCATTACAATAACATTATTTGTCACCCCCGCTTTGCCATTTGAGAAACGCAAGAGTGTGACTGAGAATATTGTGCACATGATCGTTCCGGATCTAGAGAGCACTGCATGAGATAAGTTACTTTGCGATGCCGGCTTGCATAATTTACATAGGTCCCCGATGCTCTTTTGCTTCCAAGCACAAGCGCACATGATGGGGCGTAGCACACTTGCCTTGATGAAAGCACTGTGGCAATGATGCTGACGCAGATGAGTGTACCATTTTGTTTCTCTCTAGGTATGTCCGTGTATGGATGGTTCCCTGACAACCTAGTGAAGGAAGTTACCCGCTTAGGGTCACCCGGGTCACTAATGACCACCTCTCAGCCTTCCATACAAAATGAAGAGTCAGACAGTAGAGAATACAAACCAATAATCGTTTATTCAGAGTACACTCAGAGTGGAGCCCGGTCTTCCCAGTCTCTAGGAGTGCTGCAGAGGGACTGAAATCGATAAGCATAAAGACACATTATGTACATTTTATAGCTGGGCTAAACATGCCCAGAGTGGGATTTTCCAAGCAGGTGCTGCTTAAGCAATGGAGTACAAAGAACATGATCTCAGCACGCATATCTCATACAAAGTTTCAAAAGTCCAAGGCCGTTCCAGTCGGGCCCATCACCAGACAAGTGGGAGAGGGCCTCTATCTAGCGAGAAAGGTATGCACTAATAAGAACAATCTATTCATTTGCAAGGCAAGGCTCAACCTTCAAGAAACGAAACTTAGTAGAAGCCGTTTCTCGGAAAAGCAAAGGATTAGTTTCAATCATGATTAAAAATGGCGGCCAAACATAAAATGGTGCAGCGAATGCTAACTTTACATAAAATAATGCGTAAACGAAAGCAGCAAAAACATTTTCATTCCAACAGACCCTCCTTTTAGCATGATCTAAATCATTTTATTAGCAATCAAAGAAAATATAGCATTTTAAAAAAAAAAAAAAACCATCGTCATTATGAGCATTCCATGTTCTCAGTATCAGGAATAGAGACTGTAAGGAAAGATGTAGTTTCAAAGATACTCTCATCTATCTGCATCAGGTCGTCTATATCCTTCTGTAACATAATTGCGGCATTGGTATCATGAATCGAAATCTTCCTCTTAGGAGTGAGGAAGGTGGCACAATAAGAACAACAGAAGGGCAAACATTGTATGGGAATACAACATGACACAAATATCACAATAAAGTATATTATCTTCTCGAGAATCCAACCCCAGCCCCCAAAGAGAGACCAACTCCAATTTCCACTTTCCATCCCCTTGACATTGTCAAGGATGTCTAAAATGTGCTGGGTAATATTCTTTTCCATTTTTGTGATCCCGACTACGCACTGGTCTCCTACTACAGCACACACACCACCACTCTTAGCTAGAATGAAATCAACAGCATATCAAGTCTGTTTGGAATATATTCGCATACTTTCCAATTGGGTGGTGATGTCACGCAAAGCTGCTACTGTTAAATTAGACAATATTTGCAGCTTACAACCAAAATATTCCCTCGCTTTCTCACCTCTTGCCATAGCGGTACCACCAAAGGAAATTATGGAAGAAAGAATATATCCAAAAGTGATACCATTGCTGTAATTATTGACCTCTATATCTGTCACTCCTTCGCAAAATTCCTTGGTTAATGTTCTTTTAACCCATTTCACACTAGGCTTAGCGCTCTTACAAGGAACACCCAAAGGCAACACCATCCCCAAGGCCACGTCATTTGTACCATTAGGGACATTAGAGTATGTTCCATTGGACAGGAAGAAAAACCCAGGGTGCGCATAAATCGGTCTATCATAATCCACTGCAGAATATCTAGAATTCCATCCAAAGGTATTAGGATCCTTCGAATTCTCCAAGGGGATCGTAACCTTATGCAAAACTAACCCGGAACAATTGATATACAATGAAATATCGGTACTATTGATAATCGGACAGCAAGCAGGATAATAACCAGCCTCTCGGGGAACCGTCAATTCCTTGTAATGCCAACCCACTAAAGTGACATTGGTGCTCTCCACGTAGAAATTATCACAGTACAATTTGTGGTCACAACCAGGGTATCCCTCTTCCAAAGGCTTTCTATAGTAAAGGCATGGTCCTGAATAGCCGAATCCAAACACCCCTCTTACCTCTACAAAATCAGGTGGCCGCGTGTAGGTATAATTCACTAGCAACAGAGGATATGCGGTCCATAAACCAGTAACTGAATGGGTGAGGTAACAAGTAAGGGTGGGCGCAGTTGGCGGAGTACTACTACGTGGAATTCCACAAAGTTGAACTATGTGAATTCCGCAGCTTCGCTCCGCTTCCCACTTAATAAAACAGAGACCTCGTATACTTTTGGTAAAATAACAAGTATCTCTGTTTATATAGTCATTTCACAAAGGTGAAAATGAAAATTTAGCAAGCAGTGAGAGAGGTGATGATTTTGAGATCCTCCCTAACCTAGGGAGAAAACCAAGCAGATGCCTTGAAAACAAAGAGCACATCTTGCTGAACGATTCGGCGGTGGTCCCATCCTCTTAGGACCACCCCAAGCACAGTTATGGGCAAAAATACAATGCCAACCAAAGGCCCTGCAAAGCATTATGGGACGAGATTAGCAGTGGGCAGTGAATATTATAGTATCCAATATCAAAATAATTCTACAAAGAGCTGCAGTTCAACTGGTCGTTACTAGGTGTCCCTCACGAGTCAAATGCAAAAGCATTGAAATTATTACATCAAGCTGCAGTTCCACTAGTCGTTACTAGATGTCCTTCAAACACCGGGGTGACCGAAGTCACAAGGGGCAGAGAGAACACCTTAAGGGGGTACAACCTCCCGTTTTATAACACCTGAAACACAAAAAGTACTCCCTTAGAAAAACGTATATAAAAACTACTAACAAGATGGTAATCTGGAGAATCCCGAAATGGAAGCTATACTACCAATCTGGGTATGGTAGGAAAGGAAGCACGTCCTTTTGGTTTTATTTACCCTCATACACCCTAGTGGTGTCATGCTTCATCATCGGGTCACCCCGTCGCCTAAAAGACAGGGTGGGCTCGACCAATGTTTCAGGGAGCTCTTAAAATATATAAAGACCAGGGGAATAAAGATAAAAAACTCAGTGAAGTCCCAGTTTCCCTTTATTCTTGGACCTCTACTGTGTTATTAAAATAAGTTTACCAAACAAGGATCTTTAGGAGTGTTATGGTCCTAAGACCCTTGTGCCAACATGTTTCAGTCACCAAACGCCCCAATGGGTGCAGGACTTTCTTCAGGGTATCGGTAAAAGTAACCCCTGGAAAAAAGTAACGGGTAAAGACCCTATACTAATTTTATATAAGGGCAGATAGCTGCTCCTTATGGGTTGAGCTGATCGAGCTATTTACTCGGTTAATAATTCCATCTGAAAATAGATAAAAATAGAAGGACCACATATAGTGCATGATTCTGCGTGATACATAATTTGTATTTTACAATCAGTGTCCTTCACCCCTTGTGTCACGCTGTGATAAGGAAATGAAGAAACAATGCAGCACTCATACCTAAAAGGGAAGTGCTCAATAGACCAGTAAAACTAACACTGTACTATTGTGACTAGATATATATCTCTAGTGTAGTGGCAGAACAAACTGCATTCTGTCATGTTCCCGGAACTCGTGTACATAGTTACAAGGCATCTCTATTTGTAAAAAACTGGCCAGACACTCATTCGCTAAAGACCTCCAACTCTATTTGGAGCAGTTTGCTAATAAAATGAACATTAGAAACAACAGAAAACCAACTTACCCCAATGTGGGGATTGAAATGCGTCTCATAGGACCACGCTTACGGGGTAGTCCTGTAGTCACACTCTAAATGGTGTGCGATCCGGTATGAGGATGTATGCATGTAAAACAGGAATAACAATGGGGAAGGAAGGAGGAAACGGGAGGAAGGGAGGGAAAAGGGAAAAAGAAGAGGATAAAGAGGGAAGAAGTCCAGTAAGTAACTTCAAAGGTGGATACCCCCGATACAGGGGAATATCCGCTCATACCTTATAATGCTGTATGAAGAGTAAAGTACTCACGCCTCCAAGAATCCTGCCCCACTAATAACCTATTCGGCGGTGGTCCTGACGGCTTTCAGCTCAGGTTGTGATCAGAACGCTGATTCTTAAACGGAAACCCGCATCATCACGTGAGTTGCGTGGCCCCGCCTACTTCCTGGTTAGGACTTCCTTCGTTCATAGAGCGGGCGGGAATGTTGGAAAGTGTAGTTTTTATTGTTCCCTCCAACCAAAACTTAGTGCCACAAAGAAAGTGCACTGCGGTCAGATGCTGAAAAGACCGATTATTGTCTCGCAAGTGCGACGAATCATGTTGGTTAGATTCTGATGATACATTGGTAAGATAGAAAATCTATTAGTAAGTAATCATATAAAAAAAGAGAGAGCGCTAGGATATCATCATATTACAACGATGGTGGGGGTGAAAAGGATGGGGAGGGGAAAGGGGGGGCGGGGGGGGGTTGGTTTGTTTACTTCCTGCGATTGAGTTGATTCCATGGAATCGACTCGTTCAACCCGATGATATGGGTTTTAAGTCGATACACCCATCTTTGTTCGCGTTCGAGTAAGATCTGCGAAAGGTCTCCACTGCCCTTGACCTGCTCTATGATCGTCCACTTGATGTCGTTATCAGTATGATGTTTTTCCACATAGTGAGCCGTGAGCTTAGTTGCTATAATCGCCCTACGTATAGTGCTCCTATGCTCACTAATGCGTACTTTAACCTTTCTGCTTGTCATCCCGATGTACATGAGTAAGCATGGGCATCTTATCATGTATATCACTGAGTCACTGTTACAGTTGGTATGTGCGCGTTGTTCCCAAGCGTGATGCATACCTAGGTCAATCTCCCGCGTGTGTTCCGTGAACGGGCATGCCACGCATGACCCGCATGGAAAATGGCCTACCACAGGGGATTGATTCCAAAGCGTAGGTTGCAAAGTTTTTATAGGATTCTCAAACTTGGTATGTATAAGGGAATCCCTGAGACTTTTATTTCGGCGGTAAGAAAACATGGGTTTCTGAAATGTAAGTGCATTAGATGTAAGGATAGACCATTTTTTATTTATTATCTTTTTGATATCATTTGAGGAGTTATTATACGTGGTTACGCATATCAGAGTGTCATCTTCGTTCTTTTTGTGGGTTTCTAATAGTACCTCTCTAGGAGTATTGCGTGACCTCTTTCTTGCTCTCTAGATGATCCTCCTAGGGTATGCTCTTTCTACTAGTTTTTCTGTTAGTAGTATAGCTTCCTTTTTGTAGTCTTGGAGGTCTTCACAATTTCTGCGAATCCGCAGAAATTGTCCTACTGGAAGGTTTTCTCGTAGGGCACGGGGATGTGCGCTATTAAAATGAAGGAGACTGTTCCTATCCGTAGGTTTGGTGTATAGTGAGCTGCTAAGTTCACCATCTTTTGCTGTAATATTGACATCAAGGAAGGCAACCTGTTTACAATTCCAAGTCATGGTAAACTTGAGATGTTGATTGAGTTGGTTGAGCCAATCAAAAAACTTATTTAGGGTGATGACATCGCCCTCCCATATTATCAGTATGTCGTCAATATAGCGTAGCCATTTCTTGATATTGGTCGAATAAGGGTTAGGGGACCAGATGTGTTGGTCCTCTAAGTAGCCAACGTACAAACTCGCTATACTGGGTGCGAATGTTCTGCCCATCGAAGTGCCGTGGACCTGTAGATACAACTGATTTTCGAATTTGAAAAAATTTTCAGTTAGAGCTAAGCGCATCAAAGATATGACCCAATTGACGGGGGCATCCCAGGTCCAGTTATCTATTCTGAGAATCTCTTCAATGACCCTGATGCTCTCTTCTTGCGGAATGCTTGTGTAGAGAGCCTCCACATCGAGGCACACTAAGATATTTTTAGTTGGGTCAAAAGGGACTTCAGTGAGGAGATTTAGGAGATGTTTGGTATCTTGGACATATGATCTTATGTGTGTGACCAGGGGGCGAAGGAACCAATCTGTATACTTAGAAAGGGGCTCCAAAAGAGACCCAATGCCAGATACTATGGGCCTGCCAGGTGGAGGTACTATTTCTTTGTGTATCTTAGGTATAGTATAGAATATGGGTATTCTAGGATCCTTTGGATTTAGGAATTCATGTTCTTTCTTGGTTATCCATTGTTGCTCAAGGGCCTCTGATGTTAGAGTACTTATTGTTTTTTTCAAACGGGTTGTCGGGTCCCTCATGATTTTCTTATAGAACCTCGTATCAGCTAGAAGTTCTATGCATGAGGTTCTATATGCTGTAGTACTTTGGATGACAGTAGCGCCCCCTTTGTCAGCTGGTTTTATGACTATGTCAGTACTTGTGCCTAATGTTTTGAGAGATGCCCTCTCACGCTTGGAAAGGTTGTCAAAACCTGCCCTTATTGGTTGAAGTTCCTCAATTTCTTTTGTCACACTCTCCTCAAAAGCAATCACTTCTGGGGGCATAAGGGAAGCCGGTGGAAAGAATTGAGATTTAAGGCGTAACGGGGTGTGGGTGGGATCCTCCGTTAATTTTTCTTTATTAGCAAAGAATGTTTTGATGCGAATCTTGCGGAAAAACTCGCTAAGCTCACAGCGTATCTGGAACTTGTCAAGGATTGCTGTGGGTACAAAACCCAATCCTTTATCAAGGACTGCAGTTTCCTCTGGACTAAGTACCTTATCTGTTAAGTTCACTACTAGTCCCGTGTGCTGCTGGTACTTGCTTGCAGAGTTTTTGTCATGCTCCGAGTGTTTACCGGCGTGCTCTCGTCTTGCCACTGGACCTGTCTGTTGTTTCTTCGGCCCCGTTTGCCTCTTCTCCCACCCTGTCCTAAAAAACGGTTTTGATTGTAGTTAGGTTGGAAGAAGGGGGGGGCAGCGTGAAAATGGGGTGGTCCAGGAAAATGTGGAGGACCTTGAAAGGGGGCCGGGCCATAAGGATTTGGCCATGGATAGATCTGTGGGGGCGGGTAACCCTGATTATAGTTACCCCTTCTAGACCTCCTTTGTCTACCCTTCCAACTTTTGTTTGAACCGTCACTGGACCATGCCTCATGTTCCGATTCTGAATTGCTCGAATCATCCTGATAAGATGACCCTGACTCAGAATTGTCCGGGTTTTTATAGTCATCTTTTATATAGGGGTAAACCCTCTCGTGGGCAAATTTTTTTAGGTCTTTCTGTAGTTTATTCACCTTACTTTGCATCAGAAATTCTTTGTGTTCCCCGATTTCTTTGTTGACCTCTTCAAGTTTCTTTTTGTAGAGAGTGATTTTTATTTCGGTTATAAGTGCATCTTCACTTGTTTTAATTTTTACCAAGATGGCGTCAGAGAGACGTTTCGCGGTGTTTATAATTAAAATTAACCAGTCACGGGTACAACGCCATGCGATCAAGGACCATTCTTTTTGAAAGCCTGATCGTCTAGAAATATCCTAGGAGCATTAGTAACAATAAGGCCACGAGGGGCCGCGTTGCCCCGTAAATATTCCGTTAAAATTGCCCCATGAAGAAGAATCTTCATCTGGGCCCGCTTGAGTTCTTTAAGCTCATCCCAATTCTGAGCTTGGGTAAGGCTTTGATTTATGTTAGTGTCCGAGAACAATGATGGTCCAGATAATATAGCAGAAGCCATGTCATCTGTATAACCAATTCCAAGGGTCTCAGGCATGGTAAGTGATCCTGAAGTGTTCATAATGGCACAAATGGGAGATAGAGAAGAATAGCGAAAAAGGACCAACAAGAAAATAATAACAGAGAGTGAGCCGTCCGGTCTAGCACTCTACGTGATAATGAAATCAGTTCACGGAATTATGCTTATTAAAATGAGGGTGTGATGCCCCACAGCTGTGCGCTGCACAATACTTCAAACACCGGGGTGACCGAAGTCACAAGGGGCAGAGAGAACACCTTAAGGGGGTACAACCTCCCGTTTTATAACACCTGAAACACAAAAAGTACTCCCTTAGAAAAACGTATATAAAAACTACTAACAAGATGGTAATCTGGAGAATCCCGAAATGGAAGCTATACTACCAATCTGGGTATGGTAGGAAAGGAAGCACGTCCTTTTGGTTTTATTTACCCTCACACACCCTAGTGGTGTCATGCTTCATCATCGGGTCACCCCGTCGCCTAAAAGACAGGGTGGGCTCGACCAATGTTTCAGGGAGCTCTTAAAATATATAAAGACCAGGGGAATAAAGATAAAAAACTCAGTGAAGTCCCAGTTTCCCTTTATTCTTGGACCTCTACTGTGTTATTAAAATAAGTTTACCAAACAAGGATCTTTAGGAGTGTTATGGTCCTAAGACCCTTGTGCCGACATGTTTCAGTCACCAAACGCCCCAATGGGTGCAGGACTTTCTTCAGGGTATCGGTAAAAGTAACCCCTGGAAAAAAGTAACGGGTAAAGACCCTATACTAATTTTATATAAGGGCAGATAGCTGCTCCTTATGGGTTGAGCTGATCGAGCTATTTACTCGGTTAATAATTCCATCTGAAAATAGATAAAAATAGAAGGACCACATATAGTGCATGATTCTGCGTGATACATAATTTGTATTTTACAATCAGTGTCCTTCACCCCTTGTGTCACGCTGTGATAAGGAAATGAAGAAACAATGCAGCACTCATACCTAAAAGGGAAGTGCTCAATAGACCAGTAAAACTAACACTGTACTATTGTGACTAGATATATATCTCTAGTGTAGTGGCAGAACAAACTGCATTCTGTCATGTTCCCGGAACTCGTGTACATAGTTACAAGGCATCTCTATTTGTAAAAAACTGGCCAGACACTCATTCGCTAAAGACCTCCAACTCTATTTGGAGCAGTTTGCTAATAAAATGAACATTAGAAACAACAGAAAACCAACTTACCCCAATGTGGGGATTGAAATGCGTCTCATAGGACCACGCTTACGGGGTAGTCCTGTAGTCACACTCTAAATGGTGTGCGATCCGGTATGAGGATGTATGCGTGTAAAACAGGAATAACAATGGGGAAGGAAGGAGGAAACGGGAGGAAGGGAGGGAAAAGGGAAAAAGAAGAGGATAAAGAGGGAAGAAGTCCAGTAAGTAACTTCAAAGGTGGATATCCCCGATACAGGGGAATATCCGCTCATACCTTATAATGCTGTATGAAGAGTAAAGTACTCACGCCTCCAAGAATCCTGCCCCACTAATAACCTATTCGGCGGTGGTCCTGACGGCTTTCAGCTCAGGTTGTGATCAGAACGCCGATTCTTAAACGGAAACCCGCATCATCACGTGAGTTGCGTGGCCCCGCCTACTTCCTGGTTAGGACTTCCTTCGTTCATAGAGCGGGCGGGAATGCTGGAAAGTGTAGTTTTTATTGTTCCCTCCAACCAAAACTTAGTGCCACAAAGAAAGTGCACTGCGGTCAGATGCTGAAAAGACCGATTATTGTCTCGCAAGTGCGACGAATCATGTTGGTTAGATTCTGATGATACATTGGTAAGATAGAAAATCTATTAGTAAGTAATCATATAAAAAAAGAGAGAGCGCTAGGATATCATCATATTACAACGATGGTGGGGGTGAAAAGGATGGGGAGGGGAAAGGGGGCGGGGGGGGGTTGGTTTGTTTACTTCCTGCGATTGAGTTGATTCCATGGAATCGACTCGTTCAACCCGATGATATGGGTTTTAAGTCGATACACCCATCTTTGTTCGCGTTCGAGTAAGATCTGCGAAAGGTCTCCACTGCCCTTGACCTGCTCTATGATCGTCCACTTGATGTCGTTATCAGTATGATGTTTTTCCACATAGTGAGCCGTGAGCTTAGTTGCTATAATCGCCCTACGTATAGTGCTCCTATGCTCACTAATGCGTACTTTAACCTTTCTGCTTGTCATCCCGATGTACATGAGTAAGCATGGGCATCTTATCATGTATATCACTGAGTCACTGTTACAGTTGGTATGTGCGCGTTGTTCCCAAGCGTGATGCATACCTAGGTCAATCTCCCGCGTGTGTTCCGTGAACGGGCATGCCACGCATGACCCGCATGGAAAATGGCCTACCACAGGGGATTGATTCCAAAGCGTAGGTTGCAAAGTTTTTATAGGATTCTCAAACTTGGTATGTATAAGGGAATCCCTGAGACTTTTATTTCGGCGGTAAGAAAACATGGGTTTCTGAAATGTAAGTGCATTAGATGTAAGGATAGACCATTTTTTATTTATTATCTTTTTGATATCATTTGAGGAGTTATTATACGTGGTTACGCATATCAGAGTGTCATCTTCGTTCTTTTTGTGGGTTTCTAATAGTACCTCTCTAGGAGTATTGCGTGACCTCTTTCTTGCTCTCTCGATGATCCTCCTAGGGTATGCTCTTTCTACTAGTTTTTCTGTTAGTAGTATAGCTTCCTTTTTGTAGTCTTGGAGGTCTTCACAATTTCTGCGAATCCGCAGAAATTGTCCTACTGGAAGGTTTTCTCGTAGGGCACGGGGATGTGCGCTATTAAAATGAAGGAGACTGTTCCTATCCGTAGGTTTGGTGTATAGTGAGCTGCTAAGTTCACCATCTTTTGCTGTAATATTGACATCAAGGAAGGCAACCTGTTTACAATTCCAAGTCATGGTAAACTTGAGATGTTGATTGAGTTGGTTGAGCCAATCAAAAAACTTATTTAGGGTGATGACATCGCCCTCCCATATTATCAGTATGTCGTCAATATAGCGTAGCCATTTCTTGATATTGGTCGAATAAGGGTTAGGGGACCAGATGTGTTGGTCCTCTAAGTAGCCAACGTACAAACACGCTATACTGGGCGCGAATGTACTGCCCATCGAAGTGCCGTGGACCTGTAGATACAACTGATTTTCGAATTTGAAAAAATTTTCAGTTAGAGCTAAGCGCATCAAAGATATGACCCAATTGACGGGGGCATCCCAGGTCCAGTTATCTATTCTGAGAATCTCTTCAATGACCCTGATGCTCTCTTCTTGCGGAATGCTTGTGTAGAGAGCCTCCACATCGAGGCACACTAAGATATTTTTAGTTGGGTCAAAAGGGACTTCAGTGAGGAGATTTAGGAGATGTTTGGTATCTTGGACATATGATCTTATGTGTGTGACCAGGGGGCGAAGGAACCAATCTGTATACTTAGAAAGGGGCTCCAAAAGAGACCCAATGCCAGATACTATGGGCCTGCCAGGTGGAGGTACTATTTCTTTGTGTATCTTAGGTATAGTATAGAATATGGGTATTCTAGGATCCTTTGGATTTAGGAATTCATGTTCTTTCTTGGTTATCCATTGTTGCTCAAGGGCCTCTGATGTTAGAGTACTTATTGTTTTTTTCAAACGGGTTGTCGGGTCCCTCATGATTTTCTTATAGAACCTCGTATCAGCTAGAAGTTCTATGCATGAGGTTCTATATGCTGTAGTACTTTGGATGACAGTAGCGCCCCCTTTGTCAGCTGGTTTTATGACTATGTCAGTACTTGTGCCTAATGTTTTGAGAGATGCCCTCTCACGCTTGGAAAGGTTGTCAAAACCTGCCCTTATTGGTTGAAGTTCCTCAATTTCTTTTGTCACACTCTCCTCAAAAGCAATCACTTCTGGGGGCATAAGGGAAGCCGGTGGAAAGAATTGAGATTTAAGGCGTAACGGGGTGTGGGTGGGATCCTCCGTTAATTTTTCTTTATTAGCAAAGAATGTTTTGATGCGAATCTTGCGGAAAAACTCGCTAAGCTCACAGCGTATCTGGAACTTGTCAAGGATTGCTGTGGGTACAAAACCCAATCCTTTATCAAGGACTGCAGTTTCCTCTGGACTAAGTACCTTATCTGTTAAGTTCACTACTAGTCCCGTGTGCTGCTGGTACTTGCTTGCGGAGTTTTTGTCATGCTCCGAGTGTTTACCGGCGTGCTCTCGTCTTGCCACTGGACCTGTCTGTTGTTTCTTCGGCCCCGTTTGCCTCTTCTCCCACCCTGTCCTAAAAAACGGTTTTGATTGTAGTTAGGTTGGAAGAAGGGGGGCAGCGTGAAAATGGGGTGGTCCAGGAAAATGTGGAGGACCTTGAAAGGGGGCCGGGCCATAAGGATTTGGCCATGGATAGATCTGTGGGGGCGGGTAACCCTGATTATAGTTACCCCTTCTAGACCTCCTTTGTCTACCCTTCCAACTTTTGTTTGAACCGTCACTGGACCATGCCTCATGTTCCGATTCTGAATTGCTCGAATCATCCTGATAAGATGACCCTGACTCAGAATTGTCCGGGTTTTTATAGTCATCTTTTATATAGGGGTAAACCCTCTCGTGGGCAAATTTTTTTAGGTCTTTCTGTAGTTTATTCACCTTACTTTGCATCAGAAATTCTTTGTGTTCCCCGATTTCTTTGTTGACCTCTTCAAGTTTCTTTTTGTAGAGAGTGATTTTTATTTCGGTTATAAGTGCATCTTCACTTGTTTTAATTTTTACCAAGATGGCGTCAGAGAGACGTTTCGCGGTGTTTATAATTAAAATTAACCAGTCACGGGTACAACGCCATGCGATCAAGGACCATTCTTTTTGAAAGCCTGATCGTCTAGAAATATCCTAGGAGCATTAGTAACAATAAGGCCACGAGGGGCCGCGTTGCCCCGTAAATATTCCGTTAAAATTGCCCCATGAAGAAGAATCTTCATCTGGGCCCGCTTGAGTTCTTTAAGCTCATCCCAATTCTGAGCTTGGGTAAGGCTTTGATTTATGTTAGTGTCCGAGAACAATGATGGTCCAGATAATATAGCAGAAGCCATGTCATCTGTATAACCAATTCCAAGGGTCTCAGGCATGGTAAGTGATCCTGAAGTGTTCATAATGGCACAAATGGGAGATAGAGAAGAATAGCGAAAAAGGACCAACAAGAAAATAATAACAGAGAGTGAGCCGTCCGGTCTAGCACTCTACGTGATAATGAAATCAGTTCACGGAATTATGCTTATTAAAATGAGGGTGTGATGCCCCACAGCTGTGCGCTGCACAATACTTCAAACACCGGGGTGACCGAAGTCACAAGGGGCAGAGAGAACACCTTAAGGGGGTACAACCTCCCGTTTTATAACACCTGAAACACAAAAAGTACTCCCTTAGAAAAACGTATATAAAAACTACTAACAAGATGGTAATCTGGAGAATCCCGAAATGGAAGCTATACTACCAATCTGGGTATGGTAGGAAAGGAAGCACGTCCTTTTGGTTTTATTTACCCTCACACACCCTAGTGGTGTCATGCTTCATCATCGGGTCACCCCGTCGCCTAAAAGACAGGGTGGGCTCGACCAATGTTTCAGGGAGCTCTTAAAATATATAAAGACCAGGGGAATAAAGATAAAAAACTCAGTGAAGTCCCAGTTTCCCTTTATTCTTGGACCTCTACTGTGTTATTAAAATAAGTTTACCAAACAAGGATCTTTAGGAGTGTTATGGTCCTAAGACCCTTGTGCCGACATGTTTCAGTCACCAAACGCCCCAATGGGTGCAGGACTTTCTTCAGGGTATCGGTAAAAGTAACCCCTGGAAAAAAGTAACGGGTAAAGACCCTATACTAATTTTATATAAGGGCAGATAGCTGCTCCTTATGGGTTGAGCTGATCGAGCTATTTACTCGGTTAATAATTCCATCTGAAAATAGATAAAAATAGAAGGACCACATATAGTGCATGATTCTGCGTGATACATAATTTGTATTTTACAATCAGTGTCCTTCACCCCTTGTGTCACGCTGTGATAAGGAAATGAAGAAACAATGCAGCACTCATACCTAAAAGGGAAGTGCTCAATAGACCAGTAAAACTAACACTGTACTATTGTGACTAGATATATATCTCTAGTGTAGTGGCAGAACAAACTGCATTCTGTCATGTTCCCGGAACTCGTGTACATAGTTACAAGGCATCTCTATTTGTAAAAAACTGGCCAGACACTCATTCGCTAAAGACCTCCAACTCTATTTGGAGCAGTTTGCTAATAAAATGAACATTAGAAACAACAGAAAACCAACTTACCCCAATGTGGGGATTGAAATGCGTCTCATAGGACCACGCTTACGGGGTAGTCCTGTAGTCACACTCTAAATGGTGTGCGATCCGGTATGAGGATGTATGCGTGTAAAACAGGAATAACAATGGGGAAGGAAGGAGGAAACGGGAGGAAGGGAGGGAAAAGGGAAAAAGAAGAGGATAAAGAGGGAAGAAGTCCAGTAAGTAACTTCAAAGGTGGATATCCCCGATACAGGGGAATATCCGCTCATACCTTATAATGCTGTATGAAGAGTAAAGTACTCACGCCTCCAAGAATCCTGCCCCACTAATAACCTATTCGGCGGTGGTCCTGACGGCTTTCAGCTCAGGTTGTGATCAGAACGCCGATTCTTAAACGGAAACCCGCATCATCACGTGAGTTGCGTGGCCCCGCCTACTTCCTGGTTAGGACTTCCTTCGTTCATAGAGCGGGCGGGAATGCTGGAAAGTGTAGTTTTTATTGTTCCCTCCAACCAAAACTTAGTGCCACAAAGAAAGTGCACTGCGGTCAGATGCTGAAAAGACCGATTATTGTCTCGCAAGTGCGACGAATCATGTTGGTTAGATTCTGATGATACATTGGTAAGATAGAAAATCTATTAGTAAGTAATCATATAAAAAAAGAGAGAGCGCTAGGATATCATCATATTACAACGATGGTGGGGGTGAAAAGGATGGGGAGGGGAAAGGGGGGCGGGGGGGGTTGGTTTGTTTACTTCCTGCGATTGAGTTGATTCCATGGAATCGACTCGTTCAACCCGATGATATGGGTTTTAAGTCGATACACCCATCTTTGTTCGCGTTCGAGTAAGATCTGCGAAAGGTCTCCACTGCCCTTGACCTGCTCTATGATCGTCCACTTGATGTCGTTATCAGTATGATGTTTTTCCACATAGTGAGCCGTGAGCTTAGTTGCTATAATCGCCCTACGTATAGTGCTCCTATGCTCACTAATGCGTACTTTAACCTTTCTGCTTGTCATCCCGATGTACATGAGTAAGCATGGGCATCTTATCATGTATATCACTGAGTCACTGTTACAGTTGGTATGTGCGCGTTGTTCCCAAGCGTGATGCATACCTAGGTCAATCTCCCGCGTGTGTTCCGTGAACGGGCATGCCACGCATGACCCGCATGGAAAATGGCCTACCACAGGGGATTGATTCCAAAGCGTAGGTTGCAAAGTTTTTATAGGATTCTCAAACTTGGTATGTATAAGGGAATCCCTGAGACTTTTATTTCGGCGGTAAGAAAACATGGGTTTCTGAAATGTAAGTGCATTAGATGTAAGGATAGACCATTTTTTATTTATTATCTTTTTGATATCATTTGAGGAGTTATTATACGTGGTTACGCATATCAGAGTGTCATCTTCGTTCTTTTTGTGGGTTTCTAATAGTACCTCTCTAGGAGTATTGCGTGACCTCTTTCTTGCTCTCTCGATGATCCTCCTAGGGTATGCTCTTTCTACTAGTTTTTCTGTTAGTAGTATAGCTTCCTTTTTGTAGTCTTGGAGGTCTTCACAATTTCTGCGAATCCGCAGAAATTGTCCTACTGGAAGGTTTTCTCGTAGGGCACGGGGATGTGCGCTATTAAAATGAAGGAGACTGTTCCTATCCGTAGGTTTGGTGTATAGTGAGCTGCTAAGTTCACCATCTTTTGCTGTAATATTGACATCAAGGAAGGCAACCTGTTTACAATTCCAAGTCATGGTAAACTTGAGATGTTGATTGAGTTGGTTGAGCCAATCAAAAAACTTATTTAGGGTGATGACATCGCCCTCCCATATTATCAGTATGTCGTCAATATAGCGTAGCCATTTCTTGATATTGGTCGAATAAGGGTTAGGGGACCAGATGTGTTGGTCCTCTAAGTAGCCAACGTACAAACACGCTATACTGGGCGCGAATGTACTGCCCATCGAAGTGCCGTGGACCTGTAGATACAACTGATTTTCGAATTTGAAAAAATTTTCAGTTAGAGCTAAGCGCATCAAAGATATGACCCAATTGACGGGGGCATCCCAGGTCCAGTTATCTATTCTGAGAATCTCTTCAATGACCCTGATGCTCTCTTCTTGCGGAATGCTTGTGTAGAGAGCCTCCACATCGAGGCACACTAAGATATTTTTAGTTGGGTCAAAAGGGACTTCAGTGAGGAGATTTAGGAGATGTTTGGTATCTTGGACATATGATCTTATGTGTGTGACCAGGGGGCGAAGGAACCAATCTGTATACTTAGAAAGGGGCTCCAAAAGAGACCCAATGCCAGATACTATGGGCCTGCCAGGTGGAGGTACTATTTCTTTGTGTATCTTAGGTATAGTATAGAATATGGGTATTCTAGGATCCTTTGGATTTAGGAATTCATGTTCTTTCTTGGTTATCCATTGTTGCTCAAGGGCCTCTGATGTTAGAGTACTTATTGTTTTTTTCAAACGGGTTGTCGGGTCCCTCATGATTTTCTTATAGAACCTCGTATCAGCTAGAAGTTCTATGCATGAGGTTCTATATGCTGTAGTACTTTGGATGACAGTAGCGCCCCCTTTGTCAGCTGGTTTTATGACTATGTCAGTACTTGTGCCTAATGTTTTGAGAGATGCCCTCTCACGCTTGGAAAGGTTGTCAAAACCTGCCCTTATTGGTTGAAGTTCCTCAATTTCTTTTGTCACACTCTCCTCAAAAGCAATCACTTCTGGGGGCATAAGGGAAGCCGGTGGAAAGAATTGAGATTTAAGGCGTAACGGGGTGTGGGTGGGATCCTCCGTTAATTTTTCTTTATTAGCAAAGAATGTTTTGATGCGAATCTTGCGGAAAAACTCGCTAAGCTCACAGCGTATCTGGAACTTGTCAAGGATTGCTGTGGGTACAAAACCCAATCCTTTATCAAGGACTGCAGTTTCCTCTGGACTAAGTACCTTATCTGTTAAGTTCACTACTAGTCCCGTGTGCTGCTGGTACTTGCTTGCGGAGTTTTTGTCATGCTCCGAGTGTTTACCGGCGTGCTCTCGTCTTGCCACTGGACCTGTCTGTTGTTTCTTCGGCCCCGTTTGCCTCTTCTCCCACCCTGTCCTAAAAAACGGTTTTGATTGTAGTTAGGTTGGAAGAAGGGGGGCAGCGTGAAAATGGGGTGGTCCAGGAAAATGTGGAGGACCTTGAAAGGGGGCCGGGCCATAAGGATTTGGCCATGGATAGATCTGTGGGGGCGGGTAACCCTGATTATAGTTACCCCTTCTAGACCTCCTTTGTCTACCCTTCCAACTTTTGTTTGAACCGTCACTGGACCATGCCTCATGTTCCGATTCTGAATTGCTCGAATCATCCTGATAAGATGACCCTGACTCAGAATTGTCCGGGTTTTTATAGTCATCTTTTATATAGGGGTAAACCCTCTCGTGGGCAAATTTTTTTAGGTCTTTCTGTAGTTTATTCACCTTACTTTGCATCAGAAATTCTTTGTGTTCCCCGATTTCTTTGTTGACCTCTTCAAGTTTCTTTTTGTAGAGAGTGATTTTTATTTCGGTTATAAGTGCATCTTCACTTGTTTTAATTTTTACCAAGATGGCGTCAGAGAGACGTTTCGCGGTGTTTATAATTAAAATTAACCAGTCACGGGTACAACGCCATGCGATCAAGGACCATTCTTTTTTGAAAGCCTGATCGTCTAGAAATATCCTAGGAGCATTAGTAACAATAAGGCCACGAGGGGCCGCGTTGCCCCGTAAATATTCCGTTAAAATTGCCCCATGAAGAAGAATCTTCATCTGGGCCCGCTTGAGTTCTTTAAGCTCATCCCAATTCTGAGCTTGGGTAAGGCTTTGATTTATGTTAGTGTCCGAGAACAATGATGGTCCAGATAATATAGCAGAAGCCATGTCATCTGTATAACCAATTCCAAGGGTCTCAGGCATGGTAAGTGATCCTGAAGTGTTCATAATGGCACAAATGGGAGATAGAGAAGAATAGCGAAAAAGGACCAACAAGAAAATAATAACAGAGAGTGAGCCGTCCGGTCTAGCACTCTACGTGATAATGAAATCAGTTCACGGAATTATGCTTATTAAAATGAGGGTGTGATGCCCCACAGCTGTGCGCTGCACAATACTTCAAACACCGGGGTGACCGAAGTCACAAGGGGCAGAGAGAACACCTTAAGGGGGTACAACCTCCCGTTTTATAACACCTGAAACACAAAAAGTACTCCCTTAGAAAAACGTATATAAAAACTACTAACAAGATGGTAATCTGGAGAATCCCGAAATGGAAGCTATACTACCAATCTGGGTATGGTAGGAAAGGAAGCACGTCCTTTTGGTTTTATTTACCCTCACACACCCTAGTGGTGTCATGCTTCATCATCGGGTCACCCCGTCGCCTAAAAGACAGGGTGGGCTCGACCAATGTTTCAGGGAGCTCTTAAAATATATAAAGACCAGGGGAATAAAGATAAAAAACTCAGTGAAGTCCCAGTTTCCCTTTATTCTTGGACCTCTACTGTGTTATTAAAATAAGTTTACCAAACAAGGATCTTTAGGAGTGTTATGGTCCTAAGACCCTTGTGCCGACATGTTTCAGTCACCAAACGCCCCAATGGGTGCAGGACTTTCTTCAGGGTATCGGTAAAAGTAACCCCTGGAAAAAAGTAACGGGTAAAGACCCTATACTAATTTTATATAAGGGCAGATAGCTGCTCCTTATGGGTTGAGCTGATCGAGCTATTTACTCGGTTAATAATTCCATCTGAAAATAGATAAAAATAGAAGGACCACATATAGTGCATGATTCTGCGTGATACATAATTTGTATTTTACAATCAGTGTCCTTCACCCCTTGTGTCACGCTGTGATAAGGAAATGAAGAAACAATGCAGCACTCATACCTAAAAGGGAAGTGCTCAATAGACCAGTAAAACTAACACTGTACTATTGTGACTAGATATATATCTCTAGTGTAGTGGCAGAACAAACTGCATTCTGTCATGTTCCCGGAACTCGTGTACATAGTTACAAGGCATCTCTATTTGTAAAAAACTGGCCAGACACTCATTCGCTAAAGACCTCCAACTCTATTTGGAGCAGTTTGCTAATAAAATGAACATTAGAAACAACAGAAAACCAACTTACCCCAATGTGGGGATTGAAATGCGTCTCATAGGACCACGCTTACGGGGTAGTCCTGTAGTCACACTCTAAATGGTGTGCGATCCGGTATGAGGATGTATGCGTGTAAAACAGGAATAACAATGGGGAAGGAAGGAGGAAACGGGAGGAAGGGAGGGAAAAGGGAAAAAGAAGAGGATAAAGAGGGAAGAAGTCCAGTAAGTAACTTCAAAGGTGGATACCCCCGATACAGGGGAATATCCGCTCATACCTTATAATGCTGTATGAAGAGTAAAGTACTCACGCCTCCAAGAATCCTGCCCCACTAATAACCTATTCGGCGGTGGTCCTGACGGCTTTCAGCTCAGGTTGTGATCAGAACGCCGATTCTTAAACGGAAACCCGCATCATCACGTGAGTTGCGTGGCCCCGCCTACTTCCTGGTTAGGACTTCCTTCGTTCATAGAGCGGGCGGGAATGCTGGAAAGTGTAGTTTTTATTGTTCCCTCCAACCAAAACTTAGTGCCACAAAGAAAGTGCACTGCGGTCAGATGCTGAAAAGACCGATTATTGTCTCGCAAGTGCGACGAATCATGTTGGTTAGATTCTGATGATACATTGGTAAGATAGAAAATCTATTAGTAAGTAATCATATAAAAAAAGAGAGAGCGCTAGGATATCATCATATTACAACGATGGTGGGGGTGAAAAGGATGGGGAGGGGAAAGGGGGGGTGGGGGGGGGTTGGTTTGTTTACTTCCTGCGATTGAGTTGATTCCATGGAATCGACTCGTTCAACCCGATGATATGGGTTTTAAGTCGATACACCCATCTTTGTTCGCGTTCGAGTAAGATCTGCGAAAGGTCTCCACTGCCCTTGACCTGCTCTATGATCGTCCACTTGATGTCGTTATCAGTATGATGTTTTTCCACATAGTGAGCCGTGAGCTTAGTTGCTATAATCGCCCTACGTATAGTGCTCCTATGCTCACTAATGCGTACTTTAACCTTTCTGCTTGTCATCCCGATGTACATGAGTAAGCATGGGCATCTTATCATGTATATCACTGAGTCACTGTTACAGTTGGTATGTGCGCGTTGTTCCCAAGCGTGATGCATACCTAGGTCAATCTCCCGCGTGTGTTCCGTGAACGGGCATGCCACGCATGACCCGCATGGAAAATGGCCTACCACAGGGGATTGATTCCAAAGCGTAGGTTGCAAAGTTTTTATAGGATTCTCAAACTTGGTATGTATAAGGGAATCCCTGAGACTTTTATTTCGGCGGTAAGAAAACATGGGTTTCTGAAATGTAAGTGCATTAGATGTAAGGATAGACCATTTTTTATTTATTATCTTTTTGATATCATTTGAGGAGTTATTATACGTGGTTACGCATATCAGAGTGTCATCTTCGTTCTTTTTGTGGGTTTCTAATAGTACCTCTCTAGGAGTATTGCGTGACCTCTTTCTTGCTCTCTCGATGATCCTCCTAGGGTATGCTCTTTCTACTAGTTTTTCTGTTAGTAGTATAGCTTCCTTTTTGTAGTCTTGGAGGTCTTCACAATTTCTGCGAATCCGCAGAAATTGTCCTACTGGAAGGTTTTCTCGTAGGGCACGGGGATGTGCGCTATTAAAATGAAGGAGACTGTTCCTATCCGTAGGTTTGGTGTATAGTGAGCTGCTAAGTTCACCATCTTTTGCTGTAATATTGACATCAAGGAAGGCAACCTGTTTACAATTCCAAGTCATGGTAAACTTGAGATGTTGATTGAGTTGGTTGAGCCAATCAAAAAACTTATTTAGGGTGATGACATCGCCCTCCCATATTATCAGTATGTCGTCAATATAGCGTAGCCATTTCTTGATATTGGTCGAATAAGGGTTAGGGGACCAGATGTGTTGGTCCTCTAAGTAGCCAACGTACAAACACGCTATACTGGGCGCGAATGTACTGCCCATCGAAGTGCCGTGGACCTGTAGATACAACTGATTTTCGAATTTGAAAAAATTTTCAGTTAGAGCTAAGCGCATCAAAGATATGACCCAATTGACGGGGGCATCCCAGGTCCAGTTATCTATTCTGAGAATCTCTTCAATGACCCTGATGCTCTCTTCTTGCGGAATGCTTGTGTAGAGAGCCTCCACATCGAGGCACACTAAGATATTTTTAGTTGGGTCAAAAGGGACTTCAGTGAGGAGATTTAGGAGATGTTTGGTATCTTGGACATATGATCTTATGTGTGTGACCAGGGGCGAAGGAACCAATCTGTATACTTAGAAAGGGGCTCCAAAAGAGACCCAATGCCAGATACTATGGGCCTGCCAGGTGGAGGTACTATTTCTTTGTGTATCTTAGGTATAGTATAGAATATGGGTATTCTAGGATCCTTTGGATTTAGGAATTCATGTTCTTTCTTGGTTATCCATTGTTGCTCAAGGGCCTCTGATGTTAGAGTACTTATTGTTTTTTTCAAACGGGTTGTCGGGTCCCTCATGATTTTCTTATAGAACCTCGTATCAGCTAGAAGTTCTATGCATGAGGTTCTATATGCTGTAGTACTTTGGATGACAGTAGCGCCCCCTTTGTCAGCTGGTTTTATGACTATGTCAGTACTTGTGCCTAATGTTTTGAGAGATGCCCTCTCACGCTTGGAAAGGTTGTCAAAACCTGCCCTTATTGGTTGAAGTTCCTCAATTTCTTTTGTCACACTCTCCTCAAAAGCAATCACTTCTGGGGGCATAAGGGAAGCCGGTGGAAAGAATTGAGATTTAAGGCGTAACGGGGTGTGGGTGGGATCCTCCGTTAATTTTTCTTTATTAGCAAAGAATGTTTTGATGCGAATCTTGCGGAAAAACTCGCTAAGCTCACAGCGTATCTGGAACTTGTCAAGGATTGCTGTGGGTACAAAACCCAATCCTTTATCAAGGACTGCAGTTTCCTCTGGACTAAGTACCTTATCTGTTAAGTTCACTACTAGTCCCGTGTGCTGCTGGTACTTGCTTGCGGAGTTTTTGTCATGCTCCGAGTGTTTACCGGCGTGCTCTCGTCTTGCCACTGGACCTGTCTGTTGTTTCTTCGGCCCCGTTTGCCTCTTCTCCCACCCTGTCCTAAAAAACGGTTTTGATTGTAGTTAGGTTGGAAGAAGGGGGGCAGCGTGAAAATGGGGTGGTCCAGGAAAATGTGGAGGACCTTGAAAGGGGGCCGGGCCATAAGGATTTGGCCATGGATAGATCTGTGGGGGCGGGTAACCCTGATTATAGTTACCCCTTCTAGACCTCCTTTGTCTACCCTTCCAACTTTTGTTTGAACCGTCACTGGACCATGCCTCATGTTCCGATTCTGAATTGCTCGAATCATCCTGATAAGATGACCCTGACTCAGAATTGTCCGGGTTTTTATAGTCATCTTTTATATAGGGGTAAACCCTCTCGTGGGCAAATTTTTTTAGGTCTTTCTGTAGTTTATTCACCTTACTTTGCATCAGAAATTCTTTGTGTTCCCCGATTTCTTTGTTGACCTCTTCAAGTTTCTTTTTGTAGAGAGTGATTTTTATTTCGGTTATAAGTGCATCTTCACTTGTTTTAATTTTTACCAAGATGGCGTCAGAGAGACGTTTCGCGGTGTTTATAATTAAAATTAACCAGTCACGGGTACAACGCCATGCGATCAAGGACCATTCTTTTTTGAAAGCCTGATCGTCTAGAAATATCCTAGGAGCATTAGTAACAATAAGGCCACGAGGGGCCGCGTTGCCCCGTAAATATTCCGTTAAAATTGCCCCATGAAGAAGAATCTTCAATGACCCTGATGCTCTCTTCTTGCGGAATGCATTTCAATCCCCACATTGGGGTAAGTTGGTTTTCTGTTGTTTCTAATGTTCATTTTATTAGAAAACTGCTCCAAATAGAGTTGGAGGTCTTTAGCGAATGAGTGTCTGGCCAGTTTTTTACAAATAGAGATGCCTTGTAACTATGTACACGAGTTCCGGGAACATGACAGAATGCAGTTTGTTCTGCCACTACACTAGAGATATATATCTAGTCACAATAGTACAGTGTTAGTTTTACTGGTCTATTGAGCACTTCCCTTTTAGGTATGAGTGCTGCATTGTTTCTTCATTTCCTTATCACAGCGTGACACAAGGGGTGAAGGACACTGATTGTAAAATACAAATTATGTATCACGCAGAATCATGCACTATATGTGGTCCTTCTATTTTTATCTATTTTCAGATGGAATTATTAACCGAGTAAATAGCTCGATCAGCTCAACCCATAAGGAGCAGCTATCTGCCCTTATATAAAATTAGTATAGGGTCTTTACCCGTTACTTTTTTCCAGGGGTTACTTTTACCGATACCCTGAAGAAAGTCCTGCACCCATTGGGGCGTTTGGTGACTGAAACATGTCGGCACAAGGGTCTTAGGACCATAACACTCCTAAAGATCCTTGTTTGGTAAACTTATTTTAATAACACAGTAGAGGTCCAAGAATAAAGGGAAACTGGGACTTCACTGAGTTTTTTATCTTTATTCCCCTGGTCTTTATATATTTTAAGAGCTCCCTGAAACATTGGTCGAGCCCACCCTGTCTTTTAGGCGACGGGGTGACCCGATGATGAAGCATGACACCACTAGGGTGTGTGAGGGTAAATAAAACCAAAAGGACGTGCTTCCTTTCCTACCATACCCAGATTGGTAGTATAGCTTCCATTTCGGGATTCTCCAGATTACCATCTTGTTAGTAGTTTTTATATACGTTTTTCTAAGGGAGTACTTTTTGTGTTTCAGGTGTTATAAAACGGGAGGTTGTACCCCCTTAAGGTGTTCTCTCTGCCCCTTGTGACTTCGGTCACCCCGGTGTTTGAAGTATTGTGCAGCGCACAGCTGTGGGGCATCACACCCTCATTTTAATAAGCATAATTCCGTGAACTGATTTCATTATCACGTAGAGTGCTAGACCGGACGGCTCACTCTCTGTTATTATTTTCTTGTTGGTCCTTTTTCGCTATTCTTCTCTATCTCCCATTTGTGCCATTATGAACACTTCAGGATCACTTACCATGCCTGAGACCCTTGGAATTGGTTATACAGATGACATGGCTTCTGCTATATTATCTGGACCATCATTGTTCTCGGACACTAACATAAATCAAAGCCTTACCCAAGCTCAGAATTGGGATGAGCTTAAAGAACTCAAGCGGGCCCAGATGAAGATTCTTCTTCATGGGGCAATTTTAACGGAATATTTACGGGGCAACGCGGCCCCTCGTGGCCTTATTGTTACTAATGCTCCTAGGATATTTCTAGACGATCAGGCTTTCAAAAAAGAATGGTCCTTGATCGCATGGCGTTGTACCCGTGACTGGTTAATTTTAATTATAAACACCGCGAAACGTCTCTCTGACGCCATCTTGGTAAAAATTAAAACAAGTGAAGATGCACTTATAACCGAAATAAAAATCACTCTCTACAAAAAGAAACTTGAAGAGGTCAACAAAGAAATCGGGGAACACAAAGAATTTCTGATGCAAAGTAAGGTGAATAAACTACAGAAAGACCTAAAAAATTTGCCCACGAGAGGGTTTACCCCTATATAAAAGATGACTATAAAAACCCGGACAATTCTGAGTCAGGGTCATCTTATCAGGATGATTCGAGCAATTCAGAATCGGAACATGAGGCATGGTCCAGTGACGGTTCAAACAAAAGTTGGAAGGGTAGACAAAGGAGGTCTAGAAGGGGTAACTATAATCAGGGTTACCCGCCCCCACAGATCTATCCATGGCCAAATCCTTATGGCCCGGCCCCCTTTCAAGGTCCTCCACATTTTCCTGGACCACCCCATTTTCACGCTGCCCCCCTTCTTCCAACCTAACTACAATCAAAACCGTTTTTTAGGACAGGGTGGGAGAAGAGGCAAACGGGGCCGAAGAAACAACAGACAGGTCCAGTGGCAAGACGAGAGCACGCCGGTAAACACTCGGAGCATGACAAAAACTCCGCAAGCAAGTACCAGCAGCACACGGGACTAGTAGTGAACTTAACAGATAAGGTACTTAGTCCAGAGGAAACTGCAGTCCTTGATAAAGGATTGGGTTTTGTACCCACAGCAATCCTTGACAAGTTCCAGATACGCTGTGAGCTTAGCGAGTTTTTCCGCAAGATTCGCATCAAAACATTCTTTGCTAATAAAGAAAAATTAACGGAGGATCCCACCCACACCCCGTTACGCCTTAAATCTCAATTCTTTCCACCGGCTTCCCTTATGCCCCCAGAAGTGATTGCTTTTGAGGAGAGTGTGACAAAAGAAATTGAGGAACTTCAACCAATAAGGGCAGGTTTTGACAACCTTTCCAAGCGTGAGAGGGCATCTCTCAAAACATTAGGCACAAGTACTGACATAGTCATAAAACCAGCTGACAAAGGGGGCGCTACTGTCATCCAAAGTACTACAGCATATAGAACCTCATGCATAGAACTTCTAGCTGATACGAGGTTCTATAAGAAAATCATGAGGGACCCGACAACCCGTTTGAAAAAAACAATAAGTACTCTAACATCAGAGGCCCTTGAGCAACAATGGATAACCAAGAAAGAACATGAATTCCTAAATCCAAAGGATCCTAGAATACCCATATTCTATACTATACCTAAGATACACAAAGAAATAGTACCTCCACCTGGCAGGCCCATAGTATCTGGCATTGGGTCTCTTTTGGAGCCCCTTTCTAAGTATACAGATTGGTTCCTTCGCCCCCTGGTCACACACATAAGATCATATGTCCAAGATACCAAACATCTCCTAAATCTCCTCACTGAAGTCCCTTTTGACCCAACTAAAAATATCTTAGTGTGCCTCGATGTGGAGGCTCTCTACACAAGCATTCCGCAAGAAGAGAGCATCAGGGTCATTGAAGAGATTCTCAGAATAGATAACTGGACCTGGGATGCCCCCGTCAATTGGGTCATATCTTTGATGCGCTTAGCTCTAACTGAAAATTTTTTCAAATTCGAAAATCAGTTGTATCTACAGGTCCACGGCACTTCGATGGGCAGTACATTCGCGCCCAGTATAGCGTGTTTGTACGTTGGCTACTTAGAGGACCAACACATCTGGTCCCCTAACCCTTATTCGACCAATATCAAGAAATGGCTACGCTATATTGACGACATACTGATAATATGGGAGGGCGATGTCATCACCCTAAATAAGTTTTTTGATTGGCTCAACCAACTCAATCAACATCTCAAGTTTACCATGACTTGGAATTGTAAACAGGTTGCCTTCCTTGATGTCAATATTACAGCAAAAGATGGTGAACTTAGCAGCTCACTATACACCAAACCTACGGATAGGAACAGTCTCCTTCATTTTAATAGCGCACATCCCCGTGCCCTACGAGAAAACCTTCCAGTAGGACAATTTCTGCGGATTCGCAGAAATTGTGAAGACCTCCAAGACTACAAAAAGGAAGCTATACTACTAACAGAAAAACTAGTAGAAAGAGCATACCCTAGGAGGATCATCGAGAGAGCAAGAAAGAGGTCACGCAATACTCCTAGAGAGGTACTATTAGAAACCCACAAAAAGAACGAAGATGACACTCTGATATGCGTAACCACGTATAATAACTCCTCAAATGATATCAAAAAGATAATAAATAAAAAATGGTCTATCCTTACATCTAATGCACTTACATTTCAGAAACCCATGTTTTCTTACCGCCGAAATAAAAGTCTCAGGGATTCCCTTATACATACCAAGTTTGAGAATCCTATAAAAACTTTGCAACCTACGCTTTGGAATCAATCCCCTGTGGTAGGCCATTTTCCATGCGGGTCATGCGTGGCATGCCCGTTCACGGAACACACGCGGGAGATTGACCTAGGTATGCATCACGCTTGGGAACAACGCGCACATACCAACTGTAACAGTGACTCAGTGATATACATGATAAGATGCCCATGCTTACTCATGTACATCGGGATGACAAGCAGAAAGGTTAAAGTACGCATTAGTGAGCATAGGAGCACTATACGTAGGGCGATTATAGCAACTAAGCTCACGGCTCACTATGTGGAAAAACATCATACTGATAACGACATCAAGTGGACGATCATAGAGCAGGTCAAGGGCAGTGGAGACCTTTCGCAGATCTTACTCGAACGCGAACAAAGATGGGTGTATCGACTTAAAACCCATATCATCGGGTTGAACGAGTCGATTCCATGGAATCAACTCAATCGCAGGAAGTAAACAAACCAACCCCCCCCGCCCCCCCCTTTCCCCTCCCCATCCTTTTCACCCCCACCATCGTTGTAATATGATGATATCCTAGCGCTCTCTCTTTTTTATATGATTACTTACTAATAGATTTTCTATCTTACCAATGTATCATCAGAATCTAACCAACATGATTCGTCGCACTTGCGAGACAATAATCGGTCTTTTCAGCATCTGACCGCAGTGCACTTTCTTTGTGGCACTAAGTTTTGGTTGGAGGGAACAATAAAAACTACACTTTCCAGCATTCCCGCCCGCTCTATGAACGAAGGAAGTCCTAACCAGGAAGTAGGCGGGGCCACGCAACTCACGTGATGATGCGGGTTTCCGTTTAAGAATCGGCGTTCTGATCACAACCTGAGCTGAAAGCCGTCAGGACCACCGCCGAATAGGTTATTAGTGGGGCAGGATTCTTGGAGGCGTGAGTACTTTACTCTTCATACAGCATTATAAGGTATGAGCGGATATTCCCCTGTATCGGGGGTATCCACCTTTGAAGTTACTTACTGGACTTCTTCCCTCTTTATCCTCTTCTTTTTCCCTTTTCCCTCCCTTCCTCCCGTTTCCTCCTTCCTTCCCCATTGTTATTCCTGTTTTACACGCATACATCCTCATACCGGATCGCACACCATTTAGAGTGTGACTACAGGACTACCCCGTAAGCGTGGTCCTATGAGACGCATTTCAATCCCCACATTGGGGTAAGTTGGTTTTCTGTTGTTTCTAATGTTCATTTTATTAGCAAACTGCTCCAAATAGAGTTGGAGGTCTTTAGCGAATGAGTGTCTGGCCAGTTTTTTACAAATAGAGATGCCTTGTAACTATGTACACGAGTTCCGGGAACATGACAGAATGCAGTTTGTTCTGCCACTACACTAGAGATATATATCTAGTCACAATAGTACAGTGTTAGTTTTACTGGTCTATTGAGCACTTCCCTTTTAGGTATGAGTGCTGCATTGTTTCTTCATTTCCTTATCACAGCGTGACACAAGGGGTGAAGGACACTGATTGTAAAATACAAATTATGTATCACGCAGAATCATGCACTATATGTGGTCCTTCTATTTTTATCTATTTTCAGATGGAATTATTAACCGAGTAAATAGCTCGATCAGCTCAACCCATAAGGAGCAGCTATCTGCCCTTATATAAAATTAGTATAGGGTCTTTACCCGTTACTTTTTTCCAGGGGTTACTTTTACCGATACCCTGAAGAAAGTCCTGCACCCATTGGGGCGTTTGGTGACTGAAACATGTCGGCACAAGGGTCTTAGGACCATAACACTCCTAAAGATCCTTGTTTGGTAAACTTATTTTAATAACACAGTAGAGGTCCAAGAATAAAGGGAAACTGGGACTTCACTGAGTTTTTTATCTTTATTCCCCTGGTCTTTATATATTTTAAGAGCTCCCTGAAACATTGGTCGAGCCCACCCTGTCTTTTAGGCGACGGGGTGACCCGATGATGAAGCATGACACCACTAGGGTGTGTGAGGGTAAATAAAACCAAAAGGACGTGCTTCCTTTCCTACCATACCCAGATTGGTAGTATAGCTTCCATTTCGGGATTCTCCAGATTACCATCTTGTTAGTAGTTTTTATATACGTTTTTCTAAGGGAGTACTTTTTGTGTTTCAGGTGTTATAAAACGGGAGGTTGTACCCCCTTAAGGTGTTCTCTCTGCCCCTTGTGACTTCGGTCACCCCGGTGTTTGAAGTATTGTGCAGCGCACAGCTGTGGGGCATCACACCCTCATTTTAATAAGCATAATTCCGTGAACTGATTTCATTATCACGTAGAGTGCTAGACCGGACGGCTCACTCTCTGTTATTATTTTCTTGTTGGTCCTTTTTCGCTATTCTTCTCTATCTCCCATTTGTGCCATTATGAACACTTCAGGATCACTTACCATGCCTGAGACCCTTGGAATTGGTTATACAGATGACATGGCTTCTGCTATATTATCTGGACCATCATTGTTCTCGGACACTAACATAAATCAAAGCCTTACCCAAGCTCAGAATTGGGATGAGCTTAAAGAACTCAAGCGGGCCCAGATGAAGATTCTTCTTCATGGGGCAATTTTAACGGAATATTTACGGGGCAACGCGGCCCCTCGTGGCCTTATTGTTACTAATGCTCCTAGGATATTTCTAGACGATCAGGCTTTCAAAAAGAATGGTCCTTGATCGCATGGCGTTGTACCCGTGACTGGTTAATTTTAATTATAAACACCGCGAAACGTCTCTCTGACGCCATCTTGGTAAAAATTAAAACAAGTGAAGATGCACTTATAACCGAAATAAAAATCACTCTCTACAAAAAGAAACTTGAAGAGGTCAACAAAGAAATCGGGGAACACAAAGAATTTCTGATGCAAAGTAAGGTGAATAAACTACAGAAAGACCTAAAAAAATTTGCCCACGAGAGGGTTTACCCCTATATAAAAGATGACTATAAAAACCCGGACAATTCTGAGTCAGGGTCATCTTATCAGGATGATTCGAGCAATTCAGAATCGGAACATGAGGCATGGTCCAGTGACGGTTCAAACAAAAGTTGGAAGGGTAGACAAAGGAGGTCTAGAAGGGGTAACTATAATCAGGGTTACCCGCCCCCACAGATCTATCCATGGCCAAATCCTTATGGCCCGGCCCCCTTTCAAGGTCCTCCACATTTTCCTGGACCACCCCATTTTCACGCTGCCCCCCCCTTCTTCCAACCTAACTACAATCAAAACCGTTTTTTAGGACAGGGTGGGAGAAGAGGCAAACGGGGCCGAAGAAACAACAGACAGGTCCAGTGGCAAGACGAGAGCACGCCGGTAAACACTCGGAGCATGACAAAAACTCCGCAAGCAAGTACCAGCAGCACACGGGACTAGTAGTGAACTTAACAGATAAGGTACTTAGTCCAGAGGAAACTGCAGTCCTTGATAAAGGATTGGGTTTTGTACCCACAGCAATCCTTGACAAGTTCCAGATACGCTGTGAGCTTAGCGAGTTTTTCCGCAAGATTCGCATCAAAACATTCTTTGCTAATAAAGAAAAATTAACGGAGGATCCCACCCACACCCCGTTACGCCTTAAATCTCAATTCTTTCCACCGGCTTCCCTTATGCCTCCAGAAGTGATTGCTTTTGAGGAGAGTGTGACAAAAGAAATTGAGGAACTTCAACCAATAAGGGCAGGTTTTGACAACCTTTCCAAGCGTGAGAGGGCATCTCTCAAAACATTAGGCACAAGTACTGACATAGTCATAAAACCAGCTGACAAAGGGGGCGCTACTGTCATCCAAAGTACTACAGCATATAGAACCTCATGCATAGAACTTCTAGCTGATACGAGGTTCTATAAGAAAATCATGAGGGACCCGACAACCCGTTTGAAAAAAACAATAAGTACTCTAACATCAGAGGCCCTTGAGCAACAATGGATAACCAAGAAAGAACATGAATTCCTAAATCCAAAGGATCCTAGAATACCCATATTCTATACTATACCTAAGATACACAAAGAAATAGTACCTCCACCTGGCAGGCCCATAGTATCTGGCATTGGGTCTCTTTTGGAGCCCCTTTCTAAGTATACAGATTGGTTCCTTCGCCCCCTGGTCACACACATAAGATCATATGTCCAAGATACCAAACATCTCCTAAATCTCCTCACTGAAGTCCCTTTTGACCCAACTAAAAATATCTTAGTGTGCCTCGATGTGGAGGCTCTCTACACAAGCATTCCGCAAGAAGAGAGCATCAGGGTCATTGAAGAGATTCTCAGAATAGATAACTGGACCTGGGATGCCCCCGTCAATTGGGTCATATCTTTGATGCGCTTAGCTCTAACTGAAAATTTTTTCAAATTCGAAAATCAGTTGTATCTACAGGTCCACGGCACTTCGATGGGCAGTACATTCGCGCCCAGTATAGCGTGTTTGTACGTTGGCTACTTAGAGGACCAACACATCTGGTCCCCTAACCCTTATTCGACCAATATCAAGAAATGGCTACGCTATATTGACGACATACTGATAATATGGGAGGGCGATGTCATCACCCTAAATAAGTTTTTTGATTGGCTCAACCAACTCAATCAACATCTCAAGTTTACCATGACTTGGAATTGTAAACAGGTTGCCTTCCTTGATGTCAATATTACAGCAAAAGATGGTGAACTTAGCAGCTCACTATACACCAAACCTACGGATAGGAACAGTCTCCTTCATTTTAATAGCGCACATCCCCGTGCCCTACGAGAAAACCTTCCAGTAGGACAATTTCTGCGGATTCGCAGAAATTGTGAAGACCTCCAAGACTACAAAAAGGAAGCTATACTACTAACAGAAAAACTAGTAGAAAGAGCATACCCTAGGAGGATCATCGAGAGAGCAAGAAAGAGGTCACGCAATACTCCTAGAGAGGTACTATTAGAAACCCACAAAAAGAACGAAGATGACACTCTGATATGCGTAACCACGTATAATAACTCCTCAAATGATATCAAAAAGATAATAAATAAAAAATGGTCTATCCTTACATCTAATGCACTTACATTTCAGAAACCCATGTTTTCTTACCGCCGAAATAAAAGTCTCAGGGATTCCCTTATACATACCAAGTTTGAGAATCCTATAAAAACTTTGCAACCTACGCTTTGGAATCAATCCCCTGTGGTAGGCCATTTTCCATGCGGGTCATGCGTGGCATGCCCGTTCACGGAACACACGCGGGAGATTGACCTAGGTATGCATCACGCTTGGGAACAACGCGCACATACCAACTGTAACAGTGACTCAGTGATATACATGATAAGATGCCCATGCTTACTCATGTACATCGGGATGACAAGCAGAAAGGTTAAAGTACGCATTAGTGAGCATAGGAGCACTATACGTAGGGCGATTATAGCAACTAAGCTCACGGCTCACTATGTGGAAAAACATCATACTGATAACGACATCAAGTGGACGATCATAGAGCAGGTCAAGGGCAGTGGAGACCTTTCGCAGATCTTACTCGAACGCGAACAAAGATGGGTGTATCGACTTAAAACCCATATCATCGGGTTGAACGAGTCGATTCCATGGAATCAACTCAATCGCAGGAAGTAAACAAACCAACCCCCCCGCCCCCCCCTTTCCCCTCCCCATCCTTTTCACCCCCACCATCGTTGTAATATGATGATATCCTAGCGCTCTCTCTTTTTTTATATGATTACTTACTAATAGATTTTCTATCTTACCAATGTATCATCAGAATCTAACCAACATGATTCGTCGCACTTGCGAGACAATAATCGGTCTTTTCAGCATCTGACCGCAGTGCACTTTCTTTGTGGCACTAAGTTTTGGTTGGAGGGAACAATAAAAACTACACTTTCCAGCATTCCCGCCCGCTCTATGAACGAAGGAAGTCCTAACCAGGAAGTAGGCGGGGCCACGCAACTCACGTGATGATGCGGGTTTCCGTTTAAGAATCGGCGTTCTGATCACAACCTGAGCTGAAAGCCGTCAGGACCACCGCCGAATAGGTTATTAGTGGGGCAGGATTCTTGGAGGCGTGAGTACTTTACTCTTCATACAGCATTATAAGGTATGAGCGGATATTCCCCTGTATCGGGGGTATCCACCTTTGAAGTTACTTACTGGACTTCTTCCCTCTTTATCCTCTTCTTTTTCCCTTTTCCCTCCCTTCCTCACGTTTCCTCCTTCCTTCCCCATTGTTATTCCTGTTTTACACGCATACATCCTCATACCGGATCGCACACCATTTAGAGTGTGACTACAGGACTACCCCGTAAGCGTGGTCCTATGAGACGCATTTCAATCCCCACATTGGGGTAAGTTGGTTTTCTGTTGTTTCTAATGTTCATTTTATTAGCAAACTGCTCCAAATAGAGTTGGAGGTCTTTAGCGAATGAGTGTCTGGCCAGTTTTTTACAAATAGAGATGCCTTGTAACTATGTACACGAGTTCCGGGAACATGACAGAATGCAGTTTGTTCTGCCACTACACTAGAGATATATATCTAGTCACAATAGTACAGTGTTAGTTTTACTGGTCTATTGAGCACTTCCCTTTTAGGTATGAGTGCTGCATTGTTTCTTCATTTCCTTATCACAGCGTGACACAAGGGGTGAAGGACACTGATTGTAAAATACAAATTATGTATCACGCAGAATCATGCACTATATGTGGTCCTTCTATTTTTATCTATTTTCAGATGGAATTATTAACCGAGTAAATAGCTCGATCAGCTCAACCCATAAGGAGCAGCTATCTGCCCTTATATAAAATTAGTATAGGGTCTTTACCCGTTACTTTTTTCCAGGGGTTACTTTTACCGATACCCTGAAGAAAGTCCTGCACCCATTGGGGCGTTTGGTGACTGAAACATGTCGGCACAAGGGTCTTAGGACCATAACACTCCTAAAGATCCTTGTTTGGTAAACTTATTTTAATAACACAGTAGAGGTCCAAGAATAAAGGGAAACTGGGACTTCACTGAGTTTTTTATCTTTATTCCCCTGGTCTTTATATATTTTAAGAGCTCCCTGAAACATTGGTCGAGCCCACCCTGTCTTTTAGGCGACGGGGTGACCCGATGATGAAGCATGACACCACTAGGGTGTGTGAGGGTAAATAAAACCAAAAGGACGTGCTTCCTTTCCTACCATACCCAGATTGGTAGTATAGCTTCCATTTCGGGATTCTCCAGATTACCATCTTGTTAGTAGTTTTTATATACGTTTTTCTAAGGGAGTACTTTTTGTGTTTCAGGTGTTATAAAACGGGAGGTTGTACCCCCTTAAGGTGTTCTCTCTGCCCCTTGTGACTTCGGTCACCCCGGTGTTTGAAGTATTGTGCAGCGCACAGCTGTGGGGCATCACACCCTCATTTTAATAAGCATAATTCCGTGAACTGATTTCATTATCACGTAGAGTGCTAGACCGGACGGCTCACTCTCTGTTATTATTTTCTTGTTGGTCCTTTTTCGCTATTCTTCTCTATCTCCCATTTGTGCCATTATGAACACTTCAGGATCACTTACCATGCCTGAGACCCTTGGAATTGGTTATACAGATGACATGGCTTCTGCTATATTATCTGGACCATCATTGTTCTCGGACACTAACATAAATCAAAGCCTTACCCAAGCTCAGAATTGGGATGAGCTTAAAGAACTCAAGCGGGCCCAGATGAAGATTCTTCTTCATGGGGCAATTTTAACGGAATATTTACGGGGCAACGCGGCCCCTCGTGGCCTTATTGTTACTAATGCTCCTAGGATATTTCTAGACGATCAGGCTTTCAAAAAAGAATGGTCCTTGATCGCATGGCGTTGTACCCGTGACTGGTTAATTTTAATTATAAACACCGCGAAACGTCTCTCTGACGCCATCTTGGTAAAAATTAAAACAAGTGAAGATGCACTTATAACCGAAATAAAAATCACTCTCTACAAAAAGAAACTTGAAGAGGTCAACAAAGAAATCGGGGAACACAAAGAATTTCTGATGCAAAGTAAGGTGAATAAACTACAGAAAGACCTAAAAAAATTTGCCCACGAGAGGGTTTACCCCTATATAAAAGATGACTATAAAAACCCGGACAATTCTGAGTCAGGGTCATCTTATCAGGATGATTCGAGCAATTCAGAATCGGAACATGAGGCATGGTCCAGTGACGGTTCAAACAAAAGTTGGAAGGGTAGACAAAGGAGGTCTAGAAGGGGTAACTATAATCAGGGTTACCCGCCCCCACAGATCTATCCATGGCCAAATCCTTATGGCCCGGCCCCCTTTCAAGGTCCTCCACATTTTCCTGGACCACCCCATTTTCACGCTGCCCCCCTTCTTCCAACCTAACTACAATCAAAACCGTTTTTTAGGACAGGGTGGGAGAAGAGGCAAACGGGGCCGAAGAAACAACAGACAGGTCCAGTGGCAAGACGAGAGCACGCCGGTAAACACTCGGAGCATGACAAAAACTCCGCAAGCAAGTACCAGCAGCACACGGGACTAGTAGTGAACTTAACAGATAAGGTACTTAGTCCAGAGGAAACTGCAGTCCTTGATAAAGGATTGGGTTTTGTACCCACAGCAATCCTTGACAAGTTCCAGATACGCTGTGAGCTTAGCGAGTTTTTCCGCAAGATTCGCATCAAAACATTCTTTGCTAATAAAGAAAAATTAACGGAGGATCCCACCCACACCCCGTTACGCCTTAAATCTCAATTCTTTCCACCGGCTTCCCTTATGCCCCCAGAAGTGATTGCTTTTGAGGAGAGTGTGACAAAAGAAATTGAGGAACTTCAACCAATAAGGGCAGGTTTTGACAACCTTTCCAAGCGTGAGAGGGCATCTCTCAAAACATTAGGCACAAGTACTGACATAGTCATAAAACCAGCTGACAAAGGGGGCGCTACTGTCATCCAAAGTACTACAGCATATAGAACCTCATGCATAGAACTTCTAGCTGATACGAGGTTCTATAAGAAAATCATGAGGGACCCGACAACCCGTTTGAAAAAAACAATAAGTACTCTAACATCAGAGGCCCTTGAGCAACAATGGATAACCAAGAAAGAACATGAATTCCTAAATCCAAAGGATCCTAGAATACCCATATTCTATACTATACCTAAGATACACAAAGAAATAGTACCTCCACCTGGCAGGCCCATAGTATCTGGCATTGGGTCTCTTTTGGAGCCCCTTTCTAAGTATACAGATTGGTTCCTTCGCCCCCTGGTCACACACATAAGATCATATGTCCAAGATACCAAACATCTCCTAAATCTCCTCACTGAAGTCCCTTTTGACCCAACTAAAAATATCTTAGTGTGCCTCGATGTGGAGGCTCTCTACACAAGCATTCCGCAAGAAGAGAGCATCAGGGTCATTGAAGAGATTCTCAGAATAGATAACTGGACCTGGGATGCCCCCGTCAATTGGGTCATATCTTTGATGCGCTTAGCTCTAACTGAAAATTTTTTCAAATTCGAAAATCAGTTGTATCTACAGGTCCACGGCACTTCGATGGGCAGTACATTCGCGCCCAGTATAGCGTGTTTGTACGTTGGCTACTTAGAGGACCAACACATCTGGTCCCCTAACCCTTATTCGACCAATATCAAGAAATGGCTACGCTATATTGACGACATACTGATAATATGGGAGGGCGATGTCATCACCCTAAATAAGTTTTTTGATTGGCTCAACCAACTCAATCAACATCTCAAGTTTACCATGACTTGGAATTGTAAACAGGTTGCCTTCCTTGATGTCAATATTACAGCAAAAGATGGTGAACTTAGCAGCTCACTATACACCAAACCTACGGATAGGAACAGTCTCCTTCATTTTAATAGCGCACATCCCCGTGCCCTACGAGAAAACCTTCCAGTAGGACAATTTCTGCGGATTCGCAGAAATTGTGAAGACCTCCAAGACTACAAAAAGGAAGCTATACTACTAACAGAAAAACTAGTAGAAAGAGCATACCCTAGGAGGATCATCGAGAGAGCAAGAAAGAGGTCACGCAATACTCCTAGAGAGGTACTATTAGAAACCCACAAAAAGAACGAAGATGACACTCTGATATGCGTAACCACGTATAATAACTCCTCAAATGATATCAAAAAGATAATAAATAAAAAATGGTCTATCCTTACATCTAATGCACTTACATTTCAGAAACCCATGTTTTCTTACCGCCGAAATAAAAGTCTCAGGGATTCCCTTATACATACCAAGTTTGAGAATCCTATAAAAACTTTGCAACCTACGCTTTGGAATCAATCCCCTGTGGTAGGCCATTTTCCATGCGGGTCATGCGTGGCATGCCCGTTCACGGAACACACGCGGGAGATTGACCTAGGTATGCATCACGCTTGGGAACAACGCGCACATACCAACTGTAACAGTGACTCAGTGATATACATGATAAGATGCCCATGCTTACTCATGTACATCGGGATGACAAGCAGAAAGGTTAAAGTACGCATTAGTGAGCATAGGAGCACTATACGTAGGGCGATTATAGCAACTAAGCTCACGGCTCACTATGTGGAAAAACATCATACTGATAACGACATCAAGTGGACGATCATAGAGCAGGTCAAGGGCAGTGGAGACCTTTCGCAGATCTTACTCGAACGCGAACAAAGATGGGTGTATCGACTTAAAACCCATATCATCGGGTTGAACGAGTCGATTCCATGGAATCAACTCAATCGCAGGAAGTAAACAAACCAACCCCCCCGCCCCCCCCTTTCCCCTCCCCATCCTTTTCACCCCCACCATCGTTGTAATATGATGATATCCTAGCGCTCTCTCTTTTTTTATATGATTACTTACTAATAGATTTTCTATCTTACCAATGTATCATCAGAATCTAACCAACATGATTCGTCGCACTTGCGAGACAATAATCGGTCTTTTCAGCATCTGACCGCAGTGCACTTTCTTTGTGGCACTAAGTTTTGGTTGGAGGGAACAATAAAAACTACACTTTCCAGCATTCCCGCCCGCTCTATGAACGAAGGAAGTCCTAACCAGGAAGTAGGCGGGGCCACGCAACTCACGTGATGATGCGGGTTTCCGTTTAAGAATCGGCGTTCTGATCACAACCTGAGCTGAAAGCCGTCAGGACCACCGCCGAATAGGTTATTAGTGGGGCAGGATTCTTGGAGGCGTGAGTACTTTACTCTTCATACAGCATTATAAGGTATGAGCGGATATTCCCCTGTATCGGGGGTATCCACCTTTGAAGTTACTTACTGGACTTCTTCCCTCTTTATCCTCTTCTTTTTCCCTTTTCCCTCCCTTCCTCCCGTTTCCTCCTTCCTTCCCCATTGTTATTCCTGTTTTACACGCATACATCCTCATACCGGATCGCACACCATTTAGAGTGTGACTACAGGACTACCCCGTAAGCGTGGTCCTATGAGACGCATTTCAATCCCCACATTGGGGTAAGTTGGTTTTCTGTTGTTTCTAATGTTCATTTTATTAGCAAACTGCTCCAAATAGAGTTGGAGGTCTTTAGCGAATGAGTGTCTGGCCAGTTTTTTACAAATAGAGATGCCTTGTAACTATGTACACGAGTTCCGGGAACATGACAGAATGCAGTTTGTTCTGCCACTACACTAGAGATATATATCTAGTCACAATAGTACAGTGTTAGTTTTACTGGTCTATTGAGCACTTCCCTTTTAGGTATGAGTGCTGCATTGTTTCTTCATTTCCTTATCACAGCGTGACACAAGGGGTGAAGGACACTGATTGTAAAATACAAATTATGTATCACGCAGAATCATGCACTATATGTGGTCCTTCTATTTTTATCTATTTTCAGATGGAATTATTAACCGAGTAAATAGCTCGATCAGCTCAACCCATAAGGAGCAGCTATCTGCCCTTATATAAAATTAGTATAGGGTCTTTACCCGTTACTTTTTTCCAGGGGTTACTTTTACCGATACCCTGAAGAAAGTCCTGCACCCATTGGGGCGTTTGGTGACTGAAACATGTCGGCACAAGGGTCTTAGGACCATAACACTCCTAAAGATCCTTGTTTGGTAAACTTATTTTAATAACACAGTAGAGGTCCAAGAATAAAGGGAAACTGGGACTTCACTGAGTTTTTTATCTTTATTCCCCTGGTCTTTATATATTTTAAGAGCTCCCTGAAACATTGGTCGAGCCCACCCTGTCTTTTAGGCGACGGGGTGACCCGATGATGAAGCATGACACCACTAGGGTGTGTGAGGGTAAATAAAACCAAAAGGACGTGCTTCCTTTCCTACCATACCCAGATTGGTAGTATAGCTTCCATTTCGGGATTCTCCAGATTACCATCTTGTTAGTAGTTTTTATATACGTTTTTCTAAGGGAGTACTTTTTGTGTTTCAGGTGTTATAAAACGGGAGGTTGTACCCCCTTAAGGTGTTCTCTCTGCCCCTTGTGACTTCGGTCACCCCGGTGTTTGAAGTATTGTGCAGCGCACAGCTGTGGGGCATCACACCCTCATTTTAATAAGCATAATTCCGTGAACTGATTTCATTATCACGTAGAGTGCTAGACCGGACGGCTCACTCTCTGTTATTATTTTCTTGTTGGTCCTTTTTCGCTATTCTTCTCTATCTCCCATTTGTGCCATTATGAACACTTCAGGATCACTTACCATGCCTGAGACCCTTGGAATTGGTTATACAGATGACATGGCTTCTGCTATATTATCTGGACCATCATTGTTCTCGGACACTAACATAAATCAAAGCCTTACCCAAGCTCAGAATTGGGATGAGCTTAAAGAACTCAAGCGGGCCCAGATGAAGATTCTTCTTCATGGGGCAATTTTAACGGAATATTTACGGGGCAACGCGGCCCCTCGTGGCCTTATTGTTACTAATGCTCCTAGGATATTTCTAGACGATCAGGCTTTCAAAAAGAATGGTCCTTGATCGCATGGCGTTGTACCCGTGACTGGTTAATTTTAATTATAAACACCGCGAAACGTCTCTCTGACGCCATCTTGGTAAAAATTAAAACAAGTGAAGATGCACTTATAACCGAAATAAAAATCACTCTCTACAAAAAGAAACTTGAAGAGGTCAACAAAGAAATCGGGGAACACAAAGAATTTCTGATGCAAAGTAAGGTGAATAAACTACAGAAAGACCTAAAAAAATTTGCCCACGAGAGGGTTTACCCCTATATAAAAGATGACTATAAAAACCCGGACAATTCTGAGTCAGGGTCATCTTATCAGGATGATTCGAGCAATTCAGAATCGGAACATGAGGCATGGTCCAGTGACGGTTCAAACAAAAGTTGGAAGGGTAGACAAAGGAGGTCTAGAAGGGGTAACTATAATCAGGGTTACCCGCCCCCACAGATCTATCCATGGCCAAATCCTTATGGCCCGGCCCCCTTTCAAGGTCCTCCACATTTTCCTGGACCACCCCATTTTCACGCTGCCCCCCCCTTCTTCCAACCTAACTACAATCAAAACCGTTTTTTAGGACAGGGTGGGAGACGAGGCAAACGGGGCCGAAGAAACAACAGACAGGTCCAGTGGCAAGACGAGAGCACGCCGGTAAACACTCGGAGCATGACAAAAACTCCGCAAGCAAGTACCAGCAGCACACGGGACTAGTAGTGAACTTAACAGATAAGGTACTTAGTCCAGAGGAAACTGCAGTCCTTGATAAAGGATTGGGTTTTGTACCCACAGCAATCCTTGACAAGTTCCAGATACGCTGTGAGCTTAGCGAGTTTTTCCGCAAGATTCGCATCAAAACATTCTTTGCTAATAAAGAAAAATTAACGGAGGATCCCACCCACACCCCGTTACGCCTTAAATCTCAATTCTTTCCACCGGCTTCCCTTATGCCCCCAGAAGTGATTGCTTTTGAGGAGAGTGTGACAAAAGAAATTGAGGAACTTCAACCAATAAGGGCAGGTTTTGACAACCTTTCCAAGCGTGAGAGGGCATCTCTCAAAACATTAGGCACAAGTACTGACATAGTCATAAAACCAGCTGACAAAGGGGGCGCTACTGTCATCCAAAGTACTACAGCATATAGAACCTCATGCATAGAACTTCTAGCTGATACGAGGTTCTATAAGAAAATCATGAGGGACCCGACAACCCGTTTGAAAAAAACAATAAGTACTCTAACATCAGAGGCCCTTGAGCAACAATGGATAACCAAGAAAGAACATGAATTCCTAAATCCAAAGGATCCTAGAATACCCATATTCTATACTATACCTAAGATACACAAAGAAATAGTACCTCCACCTGGCAGGCCCATAGTATCTGGCATTGGGTCTCTTTTGGAGCCCCTTTCTAAGTATACAGATTGGTTCCTTCGCCCCCTGGTCACACACATAAGATCATATGTCCAAGATACCAAACATCTCCTAAATCTCCTCACTGAAGTCCCTTTTGACCCAACTAAAAATATCTTAGTGTGCCTCGATGTGGAGGCTCTCTACACAAGCATTCCGCAAGAAGAGAGCATCAGGGTCATTGAAGAGATTCTCAGAATAGATAACTGGACCTGGGATGCCCCCGTCAATTGGGTCATATCTTTGATGCGCTTAGCTCTAACTGAAAATTTTTTCAAATTCGAAAATCAGTTGTATCTACAGGTCCACGGCACTTCGATGGGCAGTACATTCGCGCCCAGTATAGCGTGTTTGTACGTTGGCTACTTAGAGGACCAACACATCTGGTCCCCTAACCCTTATTCGACCAATATCAAGAAATGGCTACGCTATATTGACGACATACTGATAATATGGGAGGGCGATGTCATCACCCTAAATAAGTTTTTTGATTGGCTCAACCAACTCAATCAACATCTCAAGTTTACCATGACTTGGAATTGTAAACAGGTTGCCTTCCTTGATGTCAATATTACAGCAAAAGATGGTGAACTTAGCAGCTCACCATACACCAAACCTACGGATAGGAACAGTCTCCTTCATTTTAATAGCGCACATCCCCGTGCCCTACGAGAAAACCTTCCAGTAGGACAATTTCTGCGGATTCGCAGAAATTGTGAAGACCTCCAAGACTACAAAAAGGAAGCTATACTACTAACAGAAAAACTAGTAGAAAGAGCATACCCTAGGAGGATCATCGAGAGAGCAAGAAAGAGGTCACGCAATACTCCTAGAGAGGTACTATTAGAAACCCACAAAAAGAACGAAGATGACACTCTGATATGCGTAACCACGTATAATAACTCCTCAAATGATATCAAAAAGATAATAAATAAAAAATGGTCTATCCTTACATCTAATGCACTTACATTTCAGAAACCCATGTTTTCTTACCGCCGAAATAAAAGTCTCAGGGATTCCCTTATACATACCAAGTTTGAGAATCCTATAAAAACTTTGCAACCTACGCTTTGGAATCAATCCCCTGTGGTAGGCCATTTTCCATGCGGGTCATGCGTGGCATGCCCGTTCACGGAACACACGCGGGAGATTGACCTAGGTATGCATCACGCTTGGGAACAACGCGCACATACCAACTGTAACAGTGACTCAGTGATATACATGATAAGATGCCCATGCTTACTCATGTACATCGGGATGACAAGCAGAAAGGTTAAAGTATGCATTAGTGAGCATAGGAGCACTATACGTAGGGCGATTATAGCAACTAAGCTCACGGCTCACTATGTGGAAAAACATCATACTGATAACGACATCAAGTGGACGATCATAGAGCAGGTCAAGGGCAGTGGAGACCTTTCGCAGATCTTACTCGAACGCGAACAAAGATGGGTGTATCGACTTAAAACCCATATCATCGGGTTGAACGAGTCGATTCCATGGAATCAACTCAATCGCAGGAAGTAAACAAACCAACCCCCCCGCCCCCCCCCCCTTTCCCCTCCCCATCCTTTTCACCCCCACCATCGTTGTAATATGATGATATCCTAGCGCTCTCTCTTTTTTATATGATTACTTACTAATAGATTTTCTATCTTACCAATGTATCATCAGAATCTAACCAACATGATTCGTCGCACTTGCGAGACAATAATCGGTCTTTTCAGCATCTGACCGCAGTGCACTTTCTTTGTGGCACTAAGTTTTGGTTGGAGGGAACAATAAAAACTACACTTTCCAGCATTCCCGCCCGCTCTATGAACGAAGGAAGTCCTAACCAGGAAGTAGGCGGGGCCACGCAACTCACGTGATGATGCGGGTTTCCGTTTAAGAATCGGCGTTCTGATCACAACCTGAGCTGAAAGCCGTCAGGACCACCGCCGAATAGGTTATTAGTGGGGCAGGATTCTTGGAGGCGTGAGTACTTTACTCTTCATACAGCATTATAAGGTATGAGCGGATATTCCCCTGTATCGGGGGTATCCACCTTTGAAGTTACTTACTGGACTTCTTCCCTCTTTATCCTCTTCTTTTTCCCTTTTCCCTCCCTTCCTCCCGTTTCCTCCTTCCTTCCCCATTGTTATTCCTGTTTTACACGCATACATCCTCATACCGGATCGCACACCATTTAGAGTGTGACTACAGGACTACCCCGTAAGCGTGGTCCTATGAGACGCATTTCAATCCCCACATTGGGGTAAGTTGGTTTTCTGTTGTTTCTAATGTTCATTTTATTAGCAAACTGCTCCAAATAGAGTTGGAGGTCTTTAGCGAATGAGTGTCTGGCCAGTTTTTTACAAATAGAGATGCCTTGTAACTATGTACACGAGTTCCGGGAACATGACAGAATGCAGTTTGTTCTGCCACTACACTAGAGATATATATCTAGTCACAATAGTACAGTGTTAGTTTTACTGGTCTATTGAGCACTTCCCTTTTAGGTATGAGTGCTGCATTGTTTCTTCATTTCCTTATCACAGCGTGACACAAGGGGTGAAGGACACTGATTGTAAAATACAAATTATGTATCACGCAGAATCATGCACTATATGTGGTCCTTCTATTTTTATCTATTTTCAGATGGAATTATTAACCGAGTAAATAGCTCGATCAGCTCAACCCATAAGGAGCAGCTATCTGCCCTTATATAAAATTAGTATAGGGTCTTTACCCGTTACTTTTTTCCAGGGGTTACTTTTACCGATACCCTGAAGAAAGTCCTGCACCCATTGGGGCGTTTGGTGACTGAAACATGTCGGCACAAGGGTCTTAGGACCATAACACTCCTAAAGATCCTTGTTTGGTAAACTTATTTTAATAACACAGTAGAGGTCCAAGAATAAAGGGAAACTGGGACTTCACTGAGTTTTTTATCTTTATTCCCCTGGTCTTTATATATTTTAAGAGCTCCCTGAAACATTGGTCGAGCCCACCCTGTCTTTTAGGCGACGGGGTGACCCGATGATGAAGCATGACACCACTAGGGTGTGTGAGGGTAAATAAAACCAAAAGGACGTGCTTCCTTTCCTACCATACCCAGATTGGTAGTATAGCTTCCATTTCGGGATTCTCCAGATTACCATCTTGTTAGTAGTTTTTATATACGTTTTTCTAAGGGAGTACTTTTTGTGTTTCAGGTGTTACTAGATGTCCCTCACAAGTCAAATGCAAAAGCATTGAAACCCTTTCATGAAGCAGCAGTTCAGCTCTTTGTAGAATTTATAGTATTAGCTCTCAGCTCAGGGTTTCAATGCTTTTGCATTTGACTCGTGAGGGACACCTAGTAACGACTAGTGGAACTGCAGCTTCATGAAAGGGTTTCAATGCTTTTGCATTTGACTCGTGAGGGACATCTAGTAACGACTAGTGGAACTGCAGATTGATGTAATAATTTCAATGCTTTTGCATTTGACTCGTGAGGGACACCTAGTAACGACGAGTTGAACTGCAGCTCTTTGTAGAATTATTTTGATATTGGATACTATAATATTCACTGCCCACTGCTAATCTCATCCCATAATGCTTTGCAGAGCCTTTGGTTGGGATTGTATTTTTGCCCATAACTGTGCTTGGGGTGGTCCTAACAGGATGGGACCACCACTGAATCGTTCAGCATGATGTGCTCTTTGTGTTCAAGGCATCTGCTTGGTCCTCCCCCTAGGTTAGGGGGGATCCTAAAATCATCACCTCTCTCATTGGCTGATAATTTAGTTTACTATTGTGAATTGGTTATATGCTTTTTTTTTTAGCATGTAAAGTTGCTTTATCAAAGCAATTGTGGGTGCAGTTTAGTAGCTAATTCCACGTAGTTAACAATTCTCTGCAGACTCCGCCAGCGGAGCGGTGTTCATTGCCCACTCCTAGTAACAAGCTGTCCCTTCTCCAAAGAATTTTCTATGTGTTTCTAGGAAAATATTACTAGGTGTTGTTCTTCTATTTCTTGTCAGGGAAGTACCTTTTCCCTGTTTGCGCAAAGATAGACTTTGATCACGTTCCAAAACCCACATCACATAAGAGCATTAGGAACAACAATACAAAAGCAACATATATCATTATCTTTTTGTGGGTCCACATTACTTTATACCGAGGAATAAACATTACTGGCTGCTCTTCTTCTGCAATCAGTCTACCAAAAGGATGCATTGCATAGGCCATAAGAAATACCAAGGGGGAAAGAAAAACAAAGGAATACGAAAGTGATTTGTAAGTTCCCAGTGTCCTTTAGAGCCTCACTGGTACAGGCTCCTATTGTCCATCAATACGTTGGTGCTCTTGAGCACCGGCGGTGGAGCTTGCTCTGTCATAAGCTCGTATCCCACGTCAACTAGGATAATATACCCCCAAGGGAATACTTTAATCTATCCTGTCCAATGTTCAAACAACGCACAAAATTTTCATCCACCTAAACTAACTCCGTTGGTACCATAGCAAAGTACATCCTAACTTGCACAGTCCATCCCTAATCTCTCTTCTCCTTAGCAACAGATTCCCTTAGCCGAGGGCGCAAATTGTACCTGGTGACCCCAGGCACTGTCGGATCAGCAAACAAAGGCTCTAGGATAGCTCTTATTTCCGGAGGAACAGCTGCATTAGGCACATTTTCATTTTCCACATCCATTTGGGTCCAAGTCAGTTGGGCATCACTAAATAAGGCACTTGTTCCGTTTCTGAGTCCCGAATGCCATCGGCCACCCACTGATCGTAAGGCAAAGGCAGAGGGACCCTGCGACAGTGGGTCACATAAATCCAGTTCTTACGGCCAACTACCTTCACTGCAGTTCTTGTTGCTAGAAGGACCTGCTCCGGACCCTTCCACCGCGGCTCCAAACTCTTCTTCCGCTGAAAGTTTCTCAGGAGTACATAATCCCCGGGCTGAATGTCGTGTCTGGGCCCCTCTGGGGTAGCTGGCAGGGCTTCCCAGACCTGTTGGTGAATAGAACGCAAACTTTCAGTTAACTGGCCAAGTTAATCGAGCAACATAGGATACTCAATATCAGAAAACTGTTGAGGGCGTGGGACGCCCCAGACATTTGCCGGGCGTCCAAACACGACCTCATACGGTGATAATCTTGTCCTAGAATGAGCTGTTGTTCTAGTTGACAAAAGTGCTAACGGTAAAGCATCTGGCCACTTTAACCCTGTTGTTTCCTGAACCTTTGCCAGTTTGAGCTTGAGAGTACCATTGTACTTCTCAACCAAATCTGCTAACTGTGGATGGTTAGCAGCATGGAACTTCTGTTTGATGTGAAGGCCCTCACAAATCAATAGGATTAGTTTTGCATTAAAATGACTACCGTTATCACTCCAGATCACACGGGGCAAGCCAAAACGAGGAAAGAACTCCTTCAGGAGTACCTTTGCAGTCGTCATGGCTGTATTATCTTTAGTGTGGTAAGCCTCAACCCATTTACTAAACGCACAAACAACCACCAAAACATACTTCAAATTATTGCATCTTTGTAACTCTATATAATTCATCTGAAGAACCTCAAAAGGGAAAGTTGGTGGTGCGAAATTGCCAGATGGTGTAGGGGTACCCTTTACAGGATTATGCATCATGCATACCATGCAGTACTTGACTAACTGTGCAGCCGTCTTGGAAATGTTATCGTTCTGCCAAACAGGATCTAACAACTTACAAATGCCTTTGGCACTAATGTGGGCTGGACCATGGGCCATAGTAGCCACAGGAAGCACATATGAGTCTGGTAACATCCATCTCTGTTTCCCTGACTTATCAATCCAACATCCCTCGTCATTCAATTGCGCTGCACTTTCCTACCATACCGCTAGCTCCTCTATCGTGGCCTCACTTTGTATCTCCTTCACGCTTTCAACAGTATCTTCAAACATGACAACCTCAGGAACCCATCTAGCTGGACCTGCTACAAACTTTCTTTTCATCTTTGTCTGGGCCGTTTCCTTAGCTGTCTGATCCGCAAAAGCGTTTCCCCTGCCTACATCATCAGTGACTTTTCGGTGGGCACTGCACTTCACTATAGCCAATTTCGTAGGGAGTGTCAAAGCAGATAAAAGCCTCAATATAAGGTGACCGTGCTGAATCTTTGTACCATGGGAAGTAAGGAACCATCTCTCAGCCCAGAGTCGCCCAAAATTATGAGCCACCCCAAAGGCATACTGGCTGTCAGTATAAATATTGACAACCAGTCCCTCACTCAATTCGCAAGCTCGAATCAGGGCAGCAAGCTCAGCAGCCTGAGCTGACTGATAAGGGACTCGTGATGTCTCTACCACTGTACGCAGTGTGGTAATGGCATAAGCAGCAGTGGTGGTGCCATCTGGTAATTTAAAACAAGAGCCATCGACATATAGTTTCTCTTCAGGATCAGATAAGGGAACATCAGTCAAGTCTACCCGTCCTTTCGTCTCCTCTTCCATCCGGAAGATGCAATCATGTTTATCAACGTCATCATTTTCGGAAGGGAGGGGTAGTAACGTGGCTGGATTCAGAGTAGCACACCGTTTAATCGTAATTTGTTTAGCAAACAACGTCAATTCATAGCCAGTAAGACGTGCACTGGTGAGGTGCTGTGTCTTTGTCTTATTCAAAAGCGTGTCCACAGCATGAGGTACCATAACTGTGAGGTCAGTATCGAGCACAAGTCCAGCCGAGTGTCTGATTGAGACAGCCACAGCCGCGACCGCTCTTAGACAACTCGGGAGGGCTCTTGCAACGGGGTCAAGCACAGCAGAGAAATAAGCACAGGGACATTGCTTATCCCCAAACTTTTGTGTTAGGACAGAAAGCACGCAACCAGCCATCTCATGAACATATAATACAAAGGATTTAGCATAGTTAGGGGTTCCAAGCACCGGAGCCGAACAAAGCGCAGTTTTTAGTTGCTCAAAAGACTGCTGGCATTCAACAGTCCAGGGTAAAGGCTCATGCACTTCTTTCGTTGTTAGTGTAAGCAGGGGCTTAATTAGTAAAGAATAGCTAGGTATCCACTGGCGACAGTAGGAAGTGATACCTATAAAGGCACGTACATCTTTCTGTGTTTGTGGAACTGGCATTTTAACAATGGTGCTAATACGCTCTGGGGTCAATCTCCTACCCTCCTTCAACAGCAGGTTACCTAAGTAGGTGACCTCCTGTCGACAATACTGAAATTAAGACAGAGATATTTTATGGCCATGCTGAGCTAAATGCAACAACAATTGAACTGTACTGTCTCTACAACCTTGTTCTGTGTCAGAAGCGATGAGCAAATCGTTGACATACTGCGCAATACATTACCTGTGGGAAGCGACAAGGAATCCAACTGACCTTTCAATGCCTGACTATAAATACTTGGACTCTCTGTATAGCCCTGAGGAGCTCGACAGAACCTAAAGCTCCTACCAGCTAGGGTAAACCCAAACAGATATCTGCTTCCTGAATGAACAGGGATGCTAAAGAATGCATTTTTCAAACCAATAACAGAAAAGAATGTAGCAGTAGAAGGAATAATTGTCAAAAGCATAGTAATGTCAGGAACTACTGGAAACTGAGGAACCACAATTTTGTTAACTTCGCGCAAATCAATCACAAAACGGTAAACATCCTCATGATCATCAGGGGCACCCGAAGGTACCCTCTAAAGAATCGGAAGAATGGGACTATTACAAATATTGGCGGATGTCTCTTCAACTACCCCTTTGTGTATCAAATCCTGAATAATCTGCAGAAGGGCCCGTTCTCCCACCTGAGGTATTTTATACTGGGAAATACAAGGCAAAACAGCATTATCTTTGACCTGTATCAAAACCGGAGGTATAGGCAGCAGTCCGACATCTGTATCACCTGTCGCCCATAAAGTGGATGGCACAGCAGCAAACTCAGCAGGGAGAGGGAGAGACAGACACTGTTTAGTACTCACACTAGGACCCATAGTCATATAAACACCTGCCGGAGAACAATAAATAGTGACATGCAATTTTTTAACAAATCCAAACCCATCAAATTTTCACCACAATTAAACGTCATAAAAAATGGAGAATCCACTGTAAAAGGACCAATAGTCAAGGCAAGAGGGCGTGAAATGGGGCTTACAACCGGTACCCCTGAAAACCCTACCGAAACATTACTATGGCCAGACAGAGCCGCCCCAGGGACCAAAGAACGAGAAACAGAACTCTTCGTTGCACTTGTATCCACCAAAAATTCCTTAGTCGAGCCATGCAAATCCACGGTAACATAAGGACCACGCTGATCTACAGGTATGGGAACTGGTCCCTCACTCTGTCCCTGGCTGTACTAGCTATAAGACATTCCTGTCACCTCATCCATGTCATAATCATCATGGTAATACTGTCCATCCTGAGGGTCATCAAAATAATTATTATCAGTACGACCCTGTGAGGCGGCAGCATTCTGAACTCTATCAGTCCCACGACCTCGCCCACGAGAGCCCCGTCCCCTAGGAACTGCAACCTTTTGCAAAAGTACAGGACACTCGCTACACCACTGACCCTCCTCCTTACAATATGCACACTGATTTGGTCCTAAGGGTGTCATGGTCGGCTGTCTACTAGTGCGCAGAAGCTGTCTGGAAGGACCACCGCGTTCTTTACCATTCCCCCTAAACACTTGCTGTAACAACACTTTCGTTTTCAACTCCTTATGCTTCTTATCTGTTCTCTCTTTCTCTTCCTGATCACAGTGTTCATAATATTGAGCCATATTCAAAATAACAGAGGGGGAAGAGGTAGTCCAGGTACTCTCAGATGCCTTAAAACGAGCTGTAATTTCAGGAAGCAAATTAGAAACAAATCTATCAACAAACAACCGAACTCCTCCCTCAACTGACAAATCCTGTCCACTATAATCCAAAAACGTATCTTCAAACCGGGTGAAGAAATCAGACACACTTTCATCTTTCTTCTGAGTTACCAAAACCGGTAGAAAAGGTAAAGAACCTCGGGGTCCTGATTGATAGTAAACTCACCTTCTCCCAGCAAACCAATGCCACAGTTTCGGCCACCTTTTATCTGATAAGGAAACTGAAGAAGGTTTTTGCACTACATCCCCCCTGATTCCAGGAGGACGGTTGTAACTACATTAGTACTATCTAAATTAGACTACTGTAACAGCCTCTATCTTGAGATGCAGAAGCAACATCTGAAAAAACTTCAGATGGTGCAAAACGCAGCTGCCAGGCTTTTATTGAACCTACCAAAGTATCAATCAGTTTCTAGAGACATTCGGAAACTTCATTGGCTGCCAGTGGCACAACTTATTAAGTTCAAGGCACTTTGCCTAGCTTATAAAGCCTTGAATAATATAGGACCGGTATCTCTTAAAAGTATTTTCTCCTGGTACCACCCTGGCAGACAGCTAAGGTCCACCAATGCCAGGTTGATGTTGGTTCCAAGGATTCGAACCTCGAGCTGGGGAGGTCGAAGCATAGGCCATGGTACGGCTAAACTATGGAATATGCTCCCTGTGGACATTAGAGCTGCCAACTCTCTTGCCTCTTTCAGAAAAGACCTGAAAACTTGGTTATTTTTAAATTAATTATTTCCCCCTCACTTTCCCCCAGGGCTTACGGTCAGGTTTAGCGCCAAGACACCTCAGGGTATTAGTGCGCTTAAAAAGTTATATTAACATAACAAAGTTATATTAACATAGCATAACAAGCCGACAACTTATCCCAACTTACCTTCTTCGGTGGAATAAGGGAGTGCATATATGTAATAATGCGGCCAGGCAAAGCAAGTACCTCAGCTCGAGGCTTATCACCTGGCTTCCTTTCCTGATCCCATCCTTTAATCACATTCACATCCCATGTACCTCCCAACTCCGCAACATGATCTTGTGTGTGCACCTGCCTCCAAATATCTACTGGAACCAACAAACCCAAAAACATTTCAATATCAGCAAGGGTCATTACCATCGAAGAAGCAGCTTCAGTCAATTCTTTATAATAAGCAGTAGGATTTTTTCCCAGGGTCGGGCAAATGAGTCTTAAGGGACAAAACCTCACTTCTTTTCCACGGAGTATAAACCCACTGTTCTTGAAAACGAGCCTCCTCCCTTGGCCTAGTAATATTACCATGGCCATCTGTTAATTCCGATAATTCTGGGTGATATATAGGATGAACCTCCCGCATTGGAAACTGAGACACCGACTTGGAACTTTTCTCATGTAAACTTCCCCTATAAGCTATTATTGTCGTAACATTGCTGAAAACTTGTTCTGGCCCTAATTCACTAATATACACACGATCTCTAATATCATATAAAATTTAAGGCGCTTCCGATTCAAAGTCCTGTTGCCAAAGACCAATCAAAGTAGCAGACATGTGTTTAAGGGCATGCTGCTGTATAAAGGGCTCAAAATCTCACATAGTTGCCCAAACATCCTCCACACTATAAATAGGATTGCGAGCCCACTATGCAGCCTGATTAGCTATTACCTGTTTCTCATCATCTCCCACATCAGATCGCACTAACGGCCCTATGCGCTCCTTACATTTCGCCCAGTCCCTATCCTCAAATCCGCGTACCGGCGTCCCACTGCTTACTAATGTCAGGGGATGAAGGATCGTCAAAGGTAAGGCAACAGAAGTAACAGGTACAATTGTGACTGGCGTCTGTACTGAAGGAGAGGGAGCAGAAGGTACCGGGGCTGAAACAATAGGTAAGAGCAGGAGGTGCCGTAGCCAAAGCCGTCTGATCAACCGTAGCAGATACAGAAGCAGTTGAAACAGAAGGAACAGGTTGCTGGGACTGCGAAGGAATAGCGGGGTATATCCTCTGCGGGGCATACGGAGGTGGGGGTCGGGTATCTAACAATTCTTCCACAAAAGTATCATTTTCTTCTTGGGCCATATAAGATTTATCAATATGTAATCGAAACCTCCTATCTTCACATTCAATTCCTGCCTCTTGTTTCCCTCTATCATGCGATATAGCTTTCTGAGTCAATGTTTGCATTCTCCCCTTCAGTGCATCTTTCTCCATCTTCAACCGTCTCTGTTTAGCCTCCTTCTGCCACGTTTGAAGAGAATCAAACATGGACTGCCTACTTCGTCCCGCAAACAGTTTTTCCTGTAAAAACTAAGCCCGGGCGTAGTTTGCGTAGTAGCACTTCACGTAGCTACGTGAAGTACAGCTTCAACTACACGTAGCTATGCAAATTGCGTAGTGCGTAGCTGTGTGCTTGACTGCACTGTACAATAATTACCAAAAGCAAACTTGTACAGTGCAAGTTAAGATAAAATAAATATCTCTGTCTTTATATGCTAAAATTGCATATAGTCATTTCACTAAAGTGAAAACAAAAAGCAGTGAGAGAGGTGATGATTTTGGTATCCTCGCTAACTTAGGAGAGAACCAAGCAGATGTCTTGAAAACAAAAAGCACATCTTATTGAATGATTAGGTGGTGGTCCCATCCTCTTAGGACCACCCCAAGCACAGTTATGGGCAAAAATACAATCCCAACCAAAGGCCCTGCAAAGCATTATGGGACGAGATTAGCAGTGGGCAGTGAATATTATAGTGTCCAATATCAAAATAATTCTACAAAGAGCTGCAGTTCAACTAGTCGTCACTGGGTGTCGTCCCTCACGAGTCAAATGCAAAAGCTTCATGAAAGGTTTTCAATACTTTTGCATTTCACTCTTGAGGGACGACACCCAGTGACGACTAGTTGAACTGCAGCTCTTTGTAGAATTATTTTGATATTGGACACTATAATATTCACTGCCCACTGCTAATCTCGTCCCATAATGCTTTGCAGGGCCTTTGGTTGGGATTGTATTTTTGCCCATAACTGTGCTTGGGGTGGTCCTAGGAGGAAGGGACCACCATTGAATCGTTCACATGATATGCTTTTTGTGTTCAAGGCATCTGCTTGGTCCTCCCCTAGGTTAGGGGGACTCCAAAATCATCACCTCTCTCATTGCTTGATATTTTATTGTCAACATTCATTTTTGTGAATTGGTTATATGCTTTTTAGCATAAAAAATTGCTTTATCAAAGCATTTGAAGGAGTTTATTATACTCCTGCTACGCTACGTTTATTAGTACAGTTATTCACTCTGCTACGTGCAATTTGCGTAGTGCGTAGTAGCACAAACTTTGCATGCTTCGTGAGCGTAGCAAAGTATTATGCCCAGGGTTAGTAAAAACCCAATCTTTTGTTCATCAAAAGTGCCCATCAACGGCCACTGCAGCTCAACATTGTCCCTCGTATATTTGTGCCATAATGTACTAAACATAAGAGGGCCAATGCCATGCTTTACATACATATCAAAATTAGGAGTGCCTTCTGGAGGCGCCGGCTGTGGTTCTTCCAATCGAGCATCTGCAGAACAACTACAACAGCACAAAGAAAACAACTTACTGATACCGGGCATCTTCAAAAGAAAACAAGTTCACTTATTTATGCCTGGCAAAGCAATTGCAAATGCTTTTATTCCAAAGACGGTCCTTAGACCGCACCAAATGCAAACCAAAATGGTACCATATCCACAAGGAACAAAAACAAACTCACCTGATATATGCACGGCAACAAATTAATTCTCCACTGCCGACTCTTCAGACCAAACGGTCAGATCAGAGGGTTTCGCCGTTCAGGACTCCAGTCGGGATGACCACTGGGCGAGGCACCGTCCGGCGGGACAGAAGGGGCAGCTGCTAGTATCAAGAACTCTTTGTGCAGGGATCCCTGATCCGTCAGTCCGACCCGACGATGGCCTCAACCTCCCCACCCGTCCTCGGGAGGGGATGGATCAATCACCCGAAGGAGTCCCTGTTGGGGCGCCAACTGAAGGAAGTTACCCATTTAGGGTCACCCGGGTCACTAATGACCACCTCTCAGCCTTTCCTACAAAATGAAGATTTGGTCAGACAGTAGAGAATACAAACCAATAATCGTTTATTCAGAGTACACTCAGAGTGGAGCCCGGTCTGCCCAGTCTCTAGGAGTGCTGCAGAGGGACTGAAATCGATAAGCATAAAGACACATTATGTTCATTTCATAGCTGGGCTAAACACGCCCAGAGTGGAATTTTCCAAGCAGATGCCGCTTAAGCAATGGAGTACAAAGAACATGATCTCAGCACGCATATCTCATACAAAGTTTCAAAAGTCCAAGGCCGTTCCAGTCGGGCCCATCACCAGACAAGTGGGAGAGGGCCTCTATCTAGCGAGAAAGGTATGCACTAATAAGAACAATCTATTCATTTGCAAGGCAAGGCTCAACCTTGGAGAAACGAAACTTACCAGAAGCTGTTCTCGGAAAAGCAAAGGATTAGTTTCAATCATGATTCAAAATGGCGGCCAAGCATAAAATGGTGCAGCAAATGCTAACCTTACATAAAATAATGCGTAAACGAAAGCAGCAAAAACATTTTCATTCCAACACTAGTACTAACCCGTAATATGGATGTAAAAGTAAGACGCTTCACTACTACGAAGCCGCAAAAAAGGCCTCTTAAGTGATTGGGCTTGATATTGTCTAAAATAAAGGGTCGTGATTGAGTCTGGTACTTAGCCCTTTACGTGTATGACCACTGATACACACTACGTTTTTCTCCTTCTTTTTACCTTTACTTTTTCTTCACAGAACACAATACAAGAGGTATTGTGATTGAACGGTCGCCAGGATACTTTGTAAGTACACTCTACCCTCACCGTGCATGCTTTAGTACGCGTGCACCTATTTACTTGGTCCTGAAGAAAGCCGCATTGACCCTCCAGGGCTACTGCTAGTGGCTGAAGCATGTAGACCACACCCAGGATGACCTTAATGAGGATACATGGGACTAATTAAACATCCCATATACATCCACCACTTGCTTTTAACATTGACCGGGAACCCTCTAACTCTATTAAAAAACTATTCTGAGGCTTTCCTAACCAATTTTGATAATCACTAAGTCACATGCACAAAAACAACCAGCTCCGCAGTAATTCTGGCGTCGCAGCACACCCTGGAAGCATTCGGCAACCAGGGTGGGAACCCAATGATGAAGCATGTCACCTACCAGGTAGGTGAGTGAGGGTTCTTTTAAAACACCATGCGTTTTCCAATGTCCCTATAATGAACATCTAAAGGGATAAAAGGAAGAAGACAGGAGCAACCATAACAGTGATAGGTGGCTGATCCGTTCTACATTTGTTTGGTATCATTTTGGATTGGGAAGACGAACGGAACACGACTTCTCCTTCTCTCTTTGTTTATGTTGTCCCAACACTAATACACCAGCAGAGTGACAGTAGTGGCAGCCCATCTTTCTACCAACAGAGACAGGGGCGGAAGACATTAGAACCTAGAAGCCTGGGTTCTAATCCCAGCTTCGTCACTTGGTCAAAAATCGAGTGTATCTGATCAAATTATTTTAATTTACTTTGACTCAAATGATGACTATGGTATATTACTTTAAAGACATTTGTTGAACATTGTTTTTCTGCTCGTATGGCCTCTAAGCACCGTAGGGGTTTAGGTACCAACATGCCCTAGTCCCAAAGATTACAATACAGGCCGGAGTCTCTTTTTCTTCACTGTTTGAGTGTCTTCAGTAGTGTGAGCATGGTTAACATACTGTGTAACACAGATGGATGCAGCTATGTAAAGATGCCTCATGTCCTGCAAACACCTACTTAAAAATGTAATGCCTCAACACATACTGGTTTCTGTTATAAGATGACAACAACTCAATGCACAAAATATTATTCTTAGTAGAGAACCTCATGTTTGAGATATTAGTCATACAATAACTGAGTTCTGGAATAGCGTGCTACTAGCTCCAAAGCGCTTCAAAGCCTTGTCAAGGGTAGTAAGTGTTGTGTTGGTGCTCGAGCATGTGCTCGAGCCACCCTGGGCTTGTGCAATTCTAGAGCCTGGGCAGCGCTCGGGGTAGAGAATGCTTGGGGAGGTCTAGGAACGGAGCTGCCTGCTGGCGGTTGTGTGAGCTCTTCTATGCTGTCAAGGGGTTTAAGTATTGGAATAAAACCTACAACTAAACCATCGTGAGTACAATTATTCTTTCCAACAATGGTGACGAGAGACTTAACCCCAGCGAACCCACGTCTTTAAGAGTTTTCGGCTGCCGTCTACATCGGACGAAACTACGACAGCAGAGGAAGAAATCTTGTGAAATTCTACAATTCTGCGGATGTGCTTGCAACACATCATACTTGAAGTGACCTACGCATTCGGAACTGAATCTGTCTATGGACTTGCATTGCTGTGTACCTGGGCAAGGCATTGAGAGAACCATTGGTAGAACTGCCACTCGGCCGCATTTTTCAAGCGGCGGCAGTATTCCAATCAATCAATCAATCAATCATGTCACTTATAAAGCGCACTACATACCCGCGAGGGTCTCAAGGCGCTGGGGGAAGATGGGGGTGGTGCTGCTACTGATCGAAGAGCCAGGTCTTGAGGAGTCTTCTGAAGGCCAGTAGGTCTTGGGTCTGTCGGAGGTTGGTGGGGAGGGTGTTCCAGGTCTTGGCGGTGAGGTGGGAGAAGGATCTGCCGCCGGCGGTTGTTTTCCGGATGCGGGGGACTGTGGCGAGGGCGAGGCTGGTCGAGCGGAGCTGGCGGGTGGGGGTGTAGAAGCTGAGTCGTCTGTTGAGGTAGGCTGGTCCGGAGTTGTGGAGTGCTTTGTGTGCGTGGGTGAGGAGCTTGAAGGTTATCCTCTTGTTGACAGGGAGCCAGTGCAGGTCTCTCAGGTGGGGTGTGATGTGGCTGCGTCGGGGGATGTCGAGGATAAGACGTGCAGAGGCGTTCTGGATGCGTTGCAGCCGTCTCAGGAGCTTAGCCGTCGTTCCTGCGTAGAGGGCGTTTCCGTAGTCCAGCCTGCTGGTGACGAGGGCCTGGGTGACTGTTTTTCTTGTTTCGGTGGGGATCCACTTGAAGATCCTGCGGAGCATTCGGAGGATGTTGAAGAAGGATGAGGAAACGGCGTTGACCTGCTTAGTCATGGAGAGGGTGGGGTCGAGGATGACCCCTAGGTTGCGTACGTGGTCGGTGGGTGGCGGGGCTGTTCCCAGTGATGTTGGCCACCAGGAGTCGTCCCAGGCTGAAGGGTTGGAACCAAGGATGAGGACCTCCGTCTTGTCCGAGTTCAGCTTCAGGCGGCTGGTCCTCATCCATTCGGCGACGGCCTTCATTCCTTCGTGGAGGTGGGCTTTGGCGGTGTGAGGGTCTTTGGTGAGGGAGAGGATCAGCTGGGTGTCGTCGGCATAGGAGATGATGTTGAGGTTGTGCTGTCGGGCGACGTGGGCGAGGGGTGCCATGTAGATGTTGAACAGCGTTGGGCTGAGGGAGGAGCCTTGGGGTATGCCGCAGATGATCTTGGTGGCCTTGGATCGGAAGGGGGCGAGGCGGACGCTTTGTGTTCTGCCGGAAAGGAAGGATGTGGTCCAGTCCAGGGCCTTCTCTTGGATCCCGGCGTCATGAAGGCGTGTTCGTAGTGTGTGGTCCAGGAGGATGAGGGCTGCTGTTTCTCCGTTGTCTAGCAGGGTCCTGATGTCATCGGTGGCGGCGATGAGGGCGGTTTCGGTGCTGTGGTTGCTGCGGAAGCCGGACTGGGAAGGGTCCAGGATGTTGTTCTCCTCGAGGTAGCGGGTCAGTTGTTTGTTGACGATTTTCTCGGTGACCTTCGCGGGGAACGGGAGCAGAGAGATGGGTCGGAAGTTCTTGAGGTCCTTGGGGTCTGCCTTGGGTTTCTTGAGTAAGGCGGTGATCTCGGCGTGCTTCCAGCTTTCCGGGAAGGTTGCTGTCTCGAAGGAGATGTTGATTATTTTCCGGAGATGGGGCGCGATGGCTGTACTGGCTTTGTTGAAGATGTGGTGAGGGCACGGGTCTAGCGGTGAACCGGAGTGGATGGTGTTCATGATCTCGCTGGTGTCCTCGTCGTTGATGTTGGTCCAGGAGAGCAGGCGGTTGGTGGTTGTGGGGGCAGTGGTCTCGGTGGTTGCCGGGGCGGTCGTGGTGTTGAAGCTGTCGTGGATGTCGGCGATTTTGCGGTGGAAGAAGGTGGCCAGTGAGTCGCACAGGTCTCGCGACGGCTGGATGTCGTTGGTGTTGGAGCTGGGGTTGGAGAGTTCCTTCACGATGTTGAAGAGCTCTTTGCTGTTGTGTGCGTTGTTGTCTAGGCGGTCTTTGAGTGAGGCCCTTTTGGCGGATCTGATGAGGTGATGGTGACTGCGGGTGGCGCTCTTGTGGGCGGCGTAGCTGTCCGCTGTCCGTTCGTGGAGCCAGATCTTCTCCAGTTTTCGGCATGTTCGTTTGGAGGCCTGGAGGTCTTCGGTGAACCAGGTGGCTTTCTTGCTGGTGTGGCTGTTGGGCGGATTCTTGAGCGGGGCGAGGGTGTTGGCGCAGTCGTCGATCCACTGTCTGAGGTTGCGGGCGGCGGTGTCGGGGTCGGAGGGTTCGGCGGGTGGGCTCAGGGCGAGGGTTGTGGTTAGCTGGTCTTCCGTGACTCTGCTCCAGCAGCGGCGAGGCATTTGTTCGGTGCGGTGGTGCGTGGTGGGCTTCCTGTAGGTGAAGTGGATGCAGTGGTGGTCAGTCCAGTGGGGTTCGGAGGTGTGGTTGAAGGAGACGTGTGGGCTTGCGGAAAAGATGGAGTCGAGCGTGTGGCCGGCGGCGTGGGTGGGTGTAGTCACGAGCTGTCTGAGTCCGAGGGTGGCGAGGTTGTCGATCAGGGTGGTGGAGTTGGTGTCCTTGTTGTTCTCGAGGTGGAAGTTCAGGTCCCCGAGGAGGATGTAGTCCGTGGAGGCGATGGCGTGTGTGCTGACGAAGTCAGCGATGGAATCGCTGAACTGTGGTCGGGGTCCGGGGGTCTGTAGAGGAGGGTTCCTCTGAGGGTGGTGTTGGGATCGGTGTGGATCTGGAAGTGCATGTGTTCGGCGGTGCTGAGGGTGTCGTCGGTGTTGGTTGAGACTCTGAGGGTGTTCCTGTGGACGATGGCGATGCCTCCTCCGACTCCGTTGGTGCGGTCCCTGCGGGTGATCTTGTATCCGTCCGGGATGGCAATGGCGATGTCGGGGGCTGAAGCGGGATTCAGCCAGGTCTCCGTCAGGAATGCGACGTCTGGGGAGGTTGAGTCGAGAAGGTCCCAGAGTTCGATGGCGTGTTTGCGGGCGGAGCGGGTGTTGAGGAGGATGCATCTGAGGTAGTTGGGTTCTTTCCTGGGCGGTGGTTTGGCGGGGCGGGTGCCGGCGAAGCTGCAGTTCCGGCAGGTGAAGGGCCCTTGGGTGCGCTTCGGGGTGGCCTGGTAGCAGGCGTGATCTTTTCCGGGGTTGAGTGCGTGGAGGGTGCTGGCGTCGTATCGGCATCTGTTGATGTGGCGGGCGCGGGGGATGCCCGGACCAGGGGGTCTGGCGCTGGGCGCGGTCACGGCGCGGACGGGCGCAGACGGGCTTGCCTTCGGCGCGCGCCAGCGGCGCGCTCGCTGCGCACGCGCGCTGCGCGGCCGCCATAAATGGGGAGGTGGGAGGGAGGAGCAGGGAATGGGGCAGCGAATGGGCAGTGAGGGGGCGGGGCCGCAGGGCGCAGCGGCGGGAAACAGGCACAGAAGGGAAAACAGAGCACAATCAGGGCATCAAGGGGGCACAGAAAGGAAAAAAACGAGCACAATGAGGGGCAGCAAGGGGGCACAGAGAGGAAAAAACTAGCACAATGAGGGGCAGCAAGGTGGCACAGAAAGGAAAAAACGAGCACAATCAGGGGCAGCAAGGGGGCACAGAAAGGGAAAAAAACGAGCACAATCAGGGACAGCAAGGGGGCACAGAAAGGAAAAACGAGCACAATCAGGGGCAGCAAAGGGGGCACAGAAAGGAAAAAACGAGCACAATCAGGGGCAGCAAGGGGGGTACAGAAAGGAAAAACGAGCACAATCAGGGGCAGCAAGGGGGCACAGAAAGGAAAACGAGCACAATCAGGGGCAGCAAGGGGGGCACAGAAAGGAAAAACGAGCACAATCAGGGGCAGCAAGGGGGGCACAGAAAGGAAAAAACGAGCACAATCAGGGGCAGCAAGGGGGCACAGAAAGGAAAAGCGAGCACAATCAGGGGCAGCAGCAGGGCACACAGACGGAGCTGTGTGGTGGGGGAGCGACCTACCAGTCAAGGTCAGGGGTCAACACTCGTGCTGGTGTCTGGTCACATGAGGCTCGCCGTTCTGCGTCCGCTCTCCAAGCAACAAAGAAGTGAGGAGAACGTGCCGTAACTAAGCAACGTCACTTCGACTAAACAACCTGTCAACACGCAAGGCCACTTCAACGAAGCAATGCGTCAACACACAAGGTCACGCAGTGTGACCTTACGGGCAGCCATTTTGGACGTGAATTTCCTGTTTCCGGAACGAATTTCACACCGGCAAGAGATTTCCTTGCGCAAATACAGTGCGCATTTCATCGGCTATTTCATCGGAATACAAGCAGCGTATTCCAATACTTCAACGGTGATACGCACACCGCATGTCACTAAAGGTACATTTCATTTGAGTTTAGGAACTTTGAGTATTTTTTGTCTAAGCCTCATATTTCAGTCGGATCCATAATATTTAAGCCTCATATTTCATTCGGATTAATAATATTTAAGCCTCATATAATTCAGTGGGATACTATTTGTTCTATATTCTTTTATTCTCGTTTCTCATTTTAACTATGGCTATGGCTACTATGAATCTGCCTGCTCCACAACAATTCATGGTTAAGGATTGTGAAGTCTCAAGCCAAAGATGGGAAGAATGGAGAGATTACCTCATAAATTATTTGGATACGTTTGAAAGTAAAGAATTACCACCTGAAAGGAAAACAAAAATCTTTTTACATTGTCTTGGTCCTGGAGGCTTAAGGGTTTCTAATCGAATTGAAAAGAAACCTTTGTCTGGAAGCGAAGTGAATGTGTTCACTCAAGCCATTGCAGATTTAAACTCGTACTTTGCGCCTACTGTATGCAAAGCAGTGCATAGATTCAACTTTTATCACAGGAAACAGGAACCTTATGAAAAAGTGGAAGATTACATAGCATCTCTTTGAGGGCTAGCCTTATCCTGCTAATTTGGCATTATCGAAGAGGAATTAATCCGTGACCAATTAATTATGCATTGTAATAATCAAAATCTTCAAGATAAACTTTGGATTAACGGAGATGCAAGCTTACGTGAAATTAGTGCCATTATCAGCAAAGCTGAACTAACTTCTAGATATGCCAAGACTGTTGTTGCAAAGAGTAAACTTGATAACAGTGAGGATATGGTAAAATTGGTAAAAGGAAACTATTCCCGTTTGGGTGACCAGACTAAAAAGAAAAATGAGAAACAATCTGTTAAAGAGAAAGGCGGAAACAAAGATCATGCAGAGAAATTCTCTGATATTAAAGGAAAGTGTTACTGTTGTGGTAGCTCTTCCCATTTAGCACATGATAAGAAGTGTCCAGCCTTAGGCCAGAGATGTGCTTATTGCAAAATGTCAGGTCATTTTGCACGCGTGTGTCGTAAATCTAATTCTGTAAAATGTGTTGTGGATGAGTATGAACATCAGGATGAGAGCATTGACTCTGATTGTGAAGAGAACAAAGTCTGTTGTCTGCATGAAGATAGTGGTGAGGCTTATGGTAAGCAAAGGAAAAAAACAGTTTGTGAAATTATAGCTGGTGGGGTACAAGTGACCCTAATGGCCGACTCTGGATCACCTTATTCCATCATCAACAAAAACAAATGGGAAGAATTATTCAGTGTGGTAATCGGTCCTGAATTGGAAAATCCTGATGTGCATCCTGTAAGTTATACGAGGGAACCTATTGAGCTACTCGGTTTTCGTAAACTCACCTTTGAATTTAAAGGAAGACAAGCAGTTTGCAAACTCTATGTGTCCTTCTCTGGTCCCTGTGTTTTAGGTTGGTGGGATTAAGGTGAGTTGGGGATACTTTTGGAACCCAATAGTCCGGATCCTGTTTTGAGTGTGAAGACCGAGGGGCATATTAACAAGGGCCGGCGATAAATATCGCAAAGCGCGCTTAGCGCTTGCATATTTATCGCCGGCTATCTCCGTAATTTATCGCCCGGTTAGCGCGTTATCAACAACGCGCATCGCCGAGGCGATAAAAATTCCAGAGATAGTGTGGATATCACCGTTTTCCATGGTGGAAAACGGCGATATCCTAGATGATAGGGCCTGTGGTCTTAGCCACAGAATCCACCCCCATGTTAAGTATGCCTTAGTCAGGAATTTAACAGACGTTAAATTCCTGCGTTAAGGCATACTTAACGCGATTTAAAAAATCGCTACCCTTCCTTGTTAATATCGCGAAGCTGCCTTCGCGATATTTTCCCTGGTTGGTTTCACAGCCACGCCTACTTTGCATCTCATTAGCGATGCAAAGTTAGGCGTGCTGGAAACGGGCGCTAAGTCAGCAAAACACGCGATAGAGTGTCTTTGCTGATAAGGCGATGAAATTATCGCCGCTTTTCGCCCGAAAACGGATGCAAAAGCGGCGATAATTTCATAGCGCCGCCTTGATAATATGCCCCCGAGTGTGAAGATCTATGTGAGGAATTTGTAACAAAGTTTCCCAGTGTTTTCTCTGGGAGCATTGGTGAGCTCAAGGGTTTTTCACACAAAATAATTCTGAAGGAAAATGCGTGCCCGTGCATCCACAAAGTTAGGAATATTCCTATGGGTGTCAAGGATGAAGTGGTATGTGAGATCCAGAAACTGGTTCACAATGGTATAATTGAACGTGTTGAGTCTTCTGACTGGGTCACCCCCCTTGTCGTTGCATGCAAGGCCAACGGCCGGGTCCGTCTATGTGTGGACTTGAGGGAACTCAACAAGAATATTTTTATAGATGTGTTTCCTCTCCCTAGAATATCGGAGTTGCTATCTGCTACTAAGAACATGGAATGGTTTTCCACAATAGACCTAACTTCCGCGTACCATCAAGTGCCTCTCCATAAAGATAGTAAGCACCTGACCGCTTTTGTCACCCCGATTGGTACTTTCCAGTTTAGACGAGTTCCTTTTCGGTTAGCGTCAGCGGCTGCTATGTTTCAGCATATCATGCACCTTATTTTTAAAGACATGAAGAACGCGTTGTTTTTCCAGGATGATATCTTTATCATGGGGAAAGATAGAGAAGAACACGATAAGGTTTTGTTTAGAGTTTTGCACACGTTAGATAAGAAGGGCTTAACTGCAGAAAAGTCCAAATGCAAAATAGCAAGGAAAAGTGTAACATACCTTGGACACGAGATAAGTTCGTGTGGTATTCATCCAAAGCCTGAACTAGTCGATGCTATCAAAGAAGCTCCTACACCTCAAAACAAAGAGGAGGTCAGGTCCTTTTTAGGCCTGGCAGAATTTTATTCGAAATTTGTTTACAATTTTGCAGATAAAATGTTTTGCATCAGGCAATTACTCAAAAAAGGGAGTGTTTTTAAATGGTCCAAGGAGTGTCAGTCGTGTATGGATGGCATCAAGAAAGATATCGGTTCCGCTCCTGCACTCCAAGGTTTTGACCCAAAACTTAAAAGCTTTATCACGACTGATGCAAGTGGGAGAGGTTTGGGTGATGTATTGTCACAATTGCAAGGTAATGGAACTGAGTGTGTGGTTGCATTCGCATCAAGAGCACTAACACCCACAGAGGAAAAATATTCCGTTATCTAAAGGGAAGCCCTTGGATGTGTCTGGGGACTCAAACACTTTAGGCAATTTGTTTGGGTAACTTGTGTCACTGTGAGAACCGACCACAAACCCCTCACCAAAGCACTAACATCTCAGGGCTTAAATAATGTTTCTCCCAGGATTTCTCGCTTTTCTGTAAAATTGTTGGATTTTGTTTATGATATCAAGTATGTTCCTGGGATTCGCAATAGAATTGCAGATTTTCTGAGCAGGTGTCCCCTGCCTGTTTGTGAAGATACTAATAATGAATGGGACGATTGGTTAGTGGCAAGTATTTTGGCAATGAGCTGGTAAGCATACCTCATGATGACTGGATTAGCAACATTTCCTGTGATGAGGATTTACTTGTGGTTAGTGAGTACATTTACATTTATCCAAGGAATTGATTCCATTTTGGGAAGTGAGGAATGAACTATCTTTCAAAGAGAAACTATTGCTCAGGGGTGGTAAATTAGTCCCAACTAAAATTTTCCGTGACAAGGTTATCAACCTTTGTCTGAAGGACACTTGGGGATTGTTAAAACCAAGTGTAGAATTAAACAATCATACTGGTGGCCTGGTGTTGACAGGGACATCGAAAGGGTTGTCCGTGATTGTGTTGAGTGCACCAATTCTGACAAAGGCTTAATCACTTTTAAACCAGCCCTACATCCTATTGTAGTTCCCAGTATGTCATGGGAAAGGATTGGTGTGGACATTTTTGGTCCTGTTAAAACCATGGATGGAATACAGAAGTAATTTTTTGTAATTATGGATCATTTCTCCAAATGGCTAGAGTATATGATTGCAGAGAAGGCAGATTTCGAGAATTTGTTGTGTTTCTTGAGAAGTTTTTGGAAGGGAATGTCTTCCTAAGGATTTAGGGGCAGATCTACAAGAAAGTGCCGCAGCGTGGCGCTGCAAGCCCTTTGGCTGCGCCACGCTGCGGCACTTTCAGAGCACAGGAATGCGACATATTTACAAGAATATGTCGCATTCCTGTGCTCTCCCCTGCGCTGGCGCACAAACAGCTGCCAAGCGCCGGCGCAGGCACCCTTGCACCATGGTGCAAGGATGCCTGCGCCATGGGGAGATTGTTTTTGTGCAGGAAGGGGCACCTTTCTGCACAAAAACAATCAGTACAGGCTTTTCCTCTTTCAATGCGTGCTGCAGAATGCAGCACGCATTGAAAGAGGAAAAACGAGGAGAAATGAAAACATTTCTCCTCGGTGCGCCTCGCTACGCCACCTCTAGGGTGGCGTAGCATTCACACGCATCTCCAGAGTTACGATTTCTCATAAATCTGGAGATGTGTCTTGTTCCATGGGTGTTGCGTGGGAACACCCACAGCAACACCCATGGAACGCCCCTTCAACGCAAAGTGCTGCGTGTGAAGGGACGGTATTTACAAGGAGAGGAAAAGTCACGCATGGTGGCTTTTCCTCTCCTTGTAAATATCGAGGAGCCCCCTGCGCCACCAGTACGTCATGAAAAGTGACGTACTGGTGGCGCAGGGGGCTTGTAAATCTGCCCCTTAGTGTCTGACAATGGAGGACAGTTTGTTGGTGAGTATTTCAAGAAGTTTATTGGAGAAACTGGCATTGTACATAGGACAACCTCTCTTTATCACCCAGAAGGCAACGGAGGCGTTGAGCACTTCAACAGTGTGATTAACCCCTTCTATGCGTCGGACGCGCGGGAGCCGTCCGACGCATAAGTGATCGTGTGCGTCGGACGGCTCCTGCGCGTCCGACGCCATGACCCAGGGAATCCCTCTGGTGCGGGCACCAGAGGGATTCCCTTTAACCCCCAACAGCCTCGGGAGCTCCCGAGGCCCCCCCCTGGTTTCCCTGAAATGACGATCAGCGCGCACGTCGCGCTGACGTCATTTCAGTGAAAGCGAAACTGAATGAGCCTGGAGGCTCATTTCAGTTTCACTTTCTACGTGCTCAGGGGGCTATCTCAGCCCCCTGAGCACGTAGAAAGACGGGAGAGGTATCGTTGGAAAGGGGAGAATCTCCCCTTTCCAATGGTACTCCTCCCCAGTGGATCCATGCAAGGGCTTTTGCTCCCCCATATTATTTGGCAATGTTTAGTCTTTCTGCCCCCCCGGGGGGACAGAAAGCCCACTAGCACCAGGGATTTGTTTTCCACAAATTTACTTAGAATGGGGGCTGCCCAAAATGGGCATGCCAATGCCCCCACCCCCCCACCAAAATTACGGCCTTTCTGCCCCCCCTGGGGGGCAGATGGGGGCAGGAGCCCCCAATCTGCCCCGCATGGGGGGCAAAAAGCCCACTAGACGCCAGGGATTTATTTTGGGCAAATGAAATTAGGGTGGGGGCTGCCCAAAACGGGCATGCCAATGCCCCCACCCCCCCAAAAAAAATTACAGTCTTTCTGCCCCCCCCGGAGGGGCAGAAAGCCCACTAGCGCCAGGGATTTTTTCCCCGCAAGTTGACTTAGGGTGTGGGATGCCCAAAACAGGCATGCCAATGCCCCCACCCCCACACCAAAATAACAGCCTTTCTGCCCCCCCTGGGGGGCAGATGGGGGCAGCAGCCCCCAATATGTCCCGCTGGGGGGGGCAAAAAGCCCACTAGACACAAGGGATTTATTTTGGGCAATTGAAATTAGGGTGGGGGCTGCCCAAAACAGGCTTCTCCCCAGTGGATCCATGCTTGGGGATCGCCCCAGGAGGGGGGAGCAGCCCCTTGGGCAAGGGCTCTTGCTCCCCCCATATTAATTGGCAATGTTTAGTCTTTCTGCCCCCCCCTGGGGGGCAGATGGGGGCAGTAGCTGCCAATCTGCCCCCCAGGGGGGCAGAAAGCCCACTAGCGCCAGGGATTTGTTTTCCACAAATTTACTTAGGGGTGGGGGCTGCCCAAAACGGGCATGCCCATGCCCCCACCCCCTCACCAAAATTACAGCCTTTCTGCCCCTTGGGGGGCAAAAAGCCCACTAGACGCCAGGGATTTATTTTGGGCAAATGAAATTAGGGTGGGGGCTGCCCAAACTGGGCATGCCAATGCCCCACCCCCTCAAACAAAAAAATTACAGTCTTTCTGCCCCCCTGGGGGGCAGCAGCCCCCAATATGCCCCCCGGAGGGGCAGAAAGCCCACTAGCGCCAGGGATTTTTTCCCCGCAATTTTACTTAGAATGGGGGCTGCCCAAAACGGGAATGCCAATGGCCCCACCCCCCCACCAAAATTACAGCCTTTCTGCCCCCCCTGGGGGGGCAAAAAGCCCACTAGACGGCAGGGATTTATTTTGGGCAAATGAAATTAGGGTGGGGGCTGCCCAAAACGGGCCAATGTCCCCACCCCCCCAAAAAAAATTACAGTCTTTCTGCCCCCCCAGAGGGGCGGAAAGCCCACTAGCGCCAGGGATTTTTCCCCCACAATTTTACTTAGGGTGGGGACTGCCCAAAAAAGGCATGCCAATGCCCCCACCCCCCCCACCAAAATTACAGCCTTTCTGCCCCCCCTGGGGGGCAGATGGGGGCAGGAGCCCCCAATCTGCCCCGCTGGGGGGGCAAAAAGCCCATTAGAAGCCAGGGATTTATTTTGGGCAATTGAAATTAGGGTGGGAGTTGCCCAAAATGGGCATGTCAATGCCCCCACCCCTGCCCCAAAAAAATTAAAGTCTTTCTGCCCCCCGGGGGGAGGGAATGCAAAACACACAAGATGATGGACGGAATGCTGCACATTGGCAAACATTCACCCCCAGTCACAGATCTGGGTTTAATCCATCGTTATTTTGCTTCACCACGCCACCCCAGTTCAGACATAGCCATATGCAAATCAGTCTTGACCCTGTGCCTCATGGGAACAGTCCAGACCGAACTGCCAAGCCATGTCTTCCCTGGACCAGAATCAAGCATCCTAGGACCGGTTTCAGGCTATCAGCCTTCATCAGCCAGGATAGCTTGACTCCAGTGGCGTAGTGAGCACGGGACCCACGTCTGGGCATACCCTTCCCACTTAGGGCAAAATGCAAAACACACAAGATGATGGACGGAATGCTGCACATTGGCAAACATTCACCCCCAGTCACAGATCTGGGTTTAATCCATCGTTATTTTGCTTCACCACGCCACCCCAGTTCAGACATAGCCATATGCAAATCAGTCTTGACCCTGTGCCTCATGGGAACAGTCCAGACCGAACTGCCAAGCCATGTCTTCCCTGGACCGGAATCAAGCATCCTAGGACCGGTTTCAGGCTATCAGCCTTCATCAGCCAGGATAGCTTGACTCCAGTGGCGTAGTGAGCACGGGACCCACGTCTGGGCATACCCTTCCCACTTAGGGCGAAATGCAAAACACACAAGATGATGGACGGAATGCTGCACATTGGCAAACATTCACCCCCAGTCACAGATCTGGGTTTAATCCATCGTTATATTGCTTCTCCACGCCACCCCAGTTCAGACATAGCCATATGCAAATCAGTCTTGACCCTGTGCCTCATGGGAACAGTCCAGACCGAACTGCCAAGCCATGTCTTCCCTGGACCGGAATCAAGCATCCTAGGACCGGTTTCAGGCTATCAGCCTTCATCAGCCAGGATAGCTTGACTCCAGTGGCGTAGTGAGCACGGGACCCACGTCTGGGCATACCCTTCCCACTTAGGGCGAAATGCAAAACACACAAGATGATGGACGGAATGCTGCACATTGGCAAACATTCACCCCCAGTCACAGATCTGGTTTTAATCCATCATTATTTTGCTTCACCACGCCACCCCAGTTCAGACTTAGCCATATGCAAATCAGTCTTGACCCTGTGCCTCATGGGAACAGTCCAGACCGAACTGCCAAGCCATGTCTTCCCTGGACCGGAATCAAGCATCCTAGGACCGGTTTCAGGCTATCAGCCTTCATCAGCCAGGATAGCTTGACTCCAGTGGCGTAGTGAGCACGGGACCCACGTCTGGGCATACCCTTCCCACTTAGGGCGAAATGCAAAACACACAAGATGATGGACGGAATGCTGCACATTGGCAAACATTCACCCCCAGTCACAGATCTGGGTTTAATCCATCGTTATTTTGCTTCACCACGCCACCCCAGTTCAGACATAGCCATATGCAAATCAGTCTTGACCCTGTGCCTCATGGGAACAGTCCAGACCGAACTGCCAAGCCATGTCTTCCCTGGACCGGAATCAAGCATCCTAGGACCGGTTTCAGGCTATCAGCCTTCATCAGCCAGGATAGCTTGACTCCAGTGGCGTAGTGAGCACGGGACCCACGTCTGGGCATACCCTTCCCACTCAGGGCGAAATGCAAAATGCAAAACACATTCCCCCAGGTCTCCCGATAAAAATGGTACCTCACTCGCGTGGGTGGGTCAAGTACCTGCTACAGGCAATGGCCCAAAACCTATTGAGGCGACATCAAAATTACCTATCACAAAACAACCTGGTTTTGCAAGGGGGGGTCCCATGAGTTTTTGGCCCCGGGCTCGGCAGCCACCTAGGGAAACCTACCAAACCCACACATCTCTGAAAACTAGACACCTGGGGGAGTCCAGCAAGGTATGGCTTGCATGGGTCCCCCAACACTTCCCTACCCAGAATCCCCTGCAAACCTCAAATTTTGTTGAAAAAATCAATTTTTTCTCACATTTCTGTGTGGGAAAGTTGTAGGATCACCGGGCTGACACAAATTTCCTACCACCCAGCGTTCCCCCAGGTCTCCGGATAAAAATGGTACCTCACTTGTGTGGGTAGGGATAGTGGCTGCAACAGGAAATGGCCCAAATCGTACTGTGGAGACTTCAAAATTACCTATAACAAAACTACCTGGTTTTGGGGGGGCACCTGGGGTTTTGGCCCCGGGCTCGCCGCCATCTAGGGAAACCTACCAAACCCACACATTTCTGAAAACTAGACACCCTGGGGAGTCCAATGAGGTATGGCTTGCGTGGATCCCCCAACATTTCCCTACCCAGAATCCCCTGCAAACCACAAATTTAGCTAAAAAAACACATTTTCCACATATTTTTCTGTGGAATCACCATGGTGGCACAAATGTCCTAACCCAGAGCGTTCTCCTTAGTGTCCCAAATAAAATGATACCTCACTTGTGTGGGTGCCCAATGCAGAATTGGCTATAAACGTATTTTTTTTAAAATGTAGCGCTTAGAATTCTCGGTGCTATACCCTTATTACCTATGTTTTGGGCTATTCCCAGTCACAGGCCCTTGCCCCACCCACATAAGTGAGGTATAATTTTACTCGGGAGACTGAGGGGAACGCTGTGGGGTAGGACATTTGTGCCGGCACAGTGATTCCACCCAAAAATATGTGGACAATGTGTTTTTTTCAGCTAAATCTGAGGTTTGCAGGGCATTCTGGGTAGGAAAACATTGGGGGATCCACGCAAGCCATACCTCGCTGGACTCCCCCGGGTGTCTAGTTTTCAGAAATGTGGGTTTGGTAGTTTTCCAAGATGGCCGCCGAGCCCAGGGCCAAAACCCAGGTGACCCCCTTGCAAAACCAGGTTGTTTTGTGATAGGTCATTTTGATGTCTCCTCAATACGTTTTGGGCCCTTGCCTGTCGCGGGTACTTGACCCACCCACGCATGTGAGGTATCATTTTTATCAGGAGACCTGGGGGAACACTGGGTGGTAGGAAATTTGTGGATCCACGTAGATTCCAGAACTTTCCCACACAGAAATTTGAGAAAAAAGTGATTTGTTCAGCTAAATTTGAGGTTTGCAGGGCATTCTGGGTAGGAAAACGTTGGGGTACCCAAGCAAGCCATACCTCGCTGGACTCCCCCGGGTGTCTAGTTTCCAGAAATGTGTGGGTTTGGTAGTTTTCCAAGTTGGCCACCGAGCCCGGGGCCAAAACCCAGGTGACCCCCCTTGCAAAACCAGGTTGTTTTGTGATAGGTCATTTTGATGTCTCCTCAATACGTTTTGGGCCCTTGCCTGTCGCGGGTACTTGACCCACCCACGCGAGTGAGGTATCATTTTTATCGGGAGACCTGGGGGAACGCTGGGTGGTAGGAAATTTGTGGATCCACGTAGATTCCAGATCTTTCCCACACAGAAATTTGAGAAAAAAGTGATTTTTTTCAGCAAAATTTTACGTTTGCAGGGCATTCTGGGTAGGAAAACGTTGGGGGGCCCACGTAGGCCATACCTCGCTGGACTCCTCCGGGTGTCTAGTTTGCAGAAATGTGTGAGTTTGGTAGGTTCCCCAAGAAGGCCGCCGAGCCCGGGGCCAAAAACCCAGGTGACCCCCAGGTCATTTTCTGATACATAGGGGGCATCTGAGTTTTTGGTCCCGAGTTGGCAGCCGTCTAGAGAAACCTACCAAACTCACACATTTCTGAAAACTAGAGACCCTGGGGAGTCCAGGGAGGTATGGCTTGTGTGGGTCCCCCAACGTTTTCCTACCCAGAATCCCCTGCAAACCTCACATTTTGATGAAAAAATCACTTTTTTCTCAAATTTCTGTATGGGTAAGTTCTGGAATCTATGTGGTTCCACAAATTTCCTACCACCCAGCGTTCCCCCAGGTCTCCCGATTAAAATGGTACCTCACTTGCGTGGGTGGGTCAAGTACCCGCGACAGGCAAGGGCCCAAAACATATTGAGAAGACATCAAAATGACCTAACACAAAACAACCTGGTTTTGCAAGGGGTGTCACCTGGGTTTTTCGCCCCGGGCTCAACGGCCATCTTGGAAAACTACCAAACCCACACATTTCTGAAAACTAGACACCCGGGGGAGTCCAGAGAGGTATGGCTTGCGTGGGTCCCCCAACGTTTTCCTACCCAGAATGCCCTGCAAACCTCAAATTTAGCTGAAAAAATCACTTTTTTCTCAAATTTCTGTGTGGGAAAGTTCTGGAATCTACGTGGATCCACAAATTTCCTACCACCCAGGGTTCCCCGATAAAAATGATACCTCACTCGCGTGGTTGGGTCAAGTACCCGCGACAGGCAAGGGCCCAAAACGTATTGAGGAGACATCAAAATGACCTATCACAAAACAACCTGGTTTTGCAAGGGGGGTCACCTGGGATTTTGCCCCCGGCTCGGCGGCCTTCTTGGGAAACCTACCAAACCCACACATTTTTGAAAACTAGACACCCGGGGGAGTCCAGCGAGGTATGGCTTGCGTGGATCCCCCAACGTTTTCCTACCCAGAATGCCCTGCAAACCTCAAATTTAGCTGAAAAAAATCACTTTTTTCTCAACTTTCTGTGTGGGAAAGTTCTGGAATCCATGTGGATCCACAAATTTCCTACCACTCAGCGTTTGCTCAGGTCTCCCGATAAAAATGATACCTCACTTGTGTGGGTGGGGCAAGGGCCTGTGACTGGGAGGAGCCCAAAACATAGGGAATAAGGGTATAGTACCGAGAATTCTCAGCGCTACATTTAAAAAAAATATATGTTTTTAGCCAATTCTGCATTGGACACCCACACAAGTGAGGTATCATTTTACTCGGGACACTAAGGAGAACGCTGTGGGATAGGACATTTGTGCCGCCACGGTGATTCCACGCAAAAATATGTGGAAAATGTGGTTTTTTCAGCTAAATTTGAGTTTTTCAGGGGATTCTGGGTAGGGAAACGTTGGGGGGTCCACGCAAGCCATACCTCATTGGACTACCCAGGGTGTCTAGTTTTCAGAAATGTGTGGGTTTGGTAGGTTTCCCTAGATGGCGGCGAGCCCGGGGCCAAAGCCCCAGGTGCCCCCCCCCAAAACCAGGTAGTTTTGTTATAGGTAATTTTGAAGTCTCCACAGTACGATTTGGGCCATTTCCTGTTGCTGCCACTATGCCTACCCACACAAGTGAAGTACCATTGTTATCAGAAGACCTGGGAGAACGCTGGGTGGTAGGAACTTTGTGTCAGCCCGGTGATCCTACAACTTTCCCACACAGAAATGTGAGAAAAAATAGATTTTTTCAACAAAATTTGAGGTTTGAAGGGGAGTCTGGGTAGGGAAATGTTGGGGGACCCAACCAAGCCATACCTTGCTGGACTCCACCGTGTGTCTAGTTTTCAGAAATATGTGCGTTTGGTAGGTTTCCCTAGGTGGCCGCCGAGCCCAAGGCCAAAAACTCATGGGACCCCCCTTGCAAAACCAGGTTGTTTTGTGATAGGTAATTTTGATGTCGCCTCAATAGGTTTTGGGCCCTTGCCTGTCGCGGGTACTTGACCCACCCACGCGAGTGAGGTACCATTTTTATTGGGGGAATGCTGTGTAGAAGGAAATTTGTGGATCCACGCAGATTCCACAACTTTCCCACACAGAAATGTGAGAAAAAAGTGATTTTTTCAGCTAAATTTGAGGTTTGCAGGGGATTCTCGGTAGGGAAATGTTGGGGGACCTACGCAAGCCATACCTTGCTGGACTCCCCAGGGTGTCTAGTTTTCAGAAATGTGTGGGTTTGGTAGGTTTCCCTAGATGGACGCCAAGCCCGGGGCCAAAAACTCATGGGATCCCCTTTGCAAAACCAGGTTGTTTTGTGATAGGTAATTTTGAAGTCGCCTCAATAGGTTTTGGGCCCTTGCCTGTCGCGGGTACTTGACCCACCCACACAAGTGAGGTACCATTTTTCTCGGAAGACTTTGGGGAATGCGGGCTGGGCAGAATTTTGTGGATCCACACAGATTCCAGAACTTTCCACCACAGAAATGTGAGGAAAATGTGTTTTTTTTTACAAAGTTTGAGGTTTGCAAGGGATTCTGGGTAACAGCAACTAGTGAGAGCCAGACAAGTCACCCCATCCTGGATTCCCCTGGGTGTCTAGTTTTCAAAAATGTATAGGTTTGCTAGGTTTCCCTAGGTGCCGGCAGAGCTAGGGTTCAAAATCTACAGCTAGGCACTTTGCAAAATAGTTTCAGTTTTCACTGTGAAAATGTGGTGTGTCCACGTTGCGTTTTGGGCCGTTTCCTGTCGCAGGCACTAGGCCTACCCACACAAGTGAGGTACCATTTTTCTCGGAAGACTTTGGGGAACGCGGGGTGGGTGGAATTTTGTGGATCCACGCAGATTCCAGAACTTTCCACCACAGAAATGTGAGTAAAATGTGGGTTTTTTGGACACATTTTTAGGTTTGCAAGGGATTCTGGGTAACAGAACCAGGTGAGAGCCAGTCAAGTCACCCCATCCTGGATTTCCCTGGGTGTTTAGTTTTCAAAAATGTATAGATTTGCTAGGTTTCCATAGGTGCCGGCAGAGCTAGGGTTCAAAATCTACAGCTAGGCACTTTGCAAAAAAAGGGTCCGTTTTCACTGTGAAAATGTGGTGTGTCCACGTTGCATTTTGGAACGTTTCCTGTTGCGGGCACTAGGCCTACCCACACAAGTGAGGTACCATTTTTCTCGGAAGACTTTGGGGAACGCGGGGTGGGTGGAATTTTGTGGATCCACGCAGATTCCAGAACTTTCCACCCCAGAAATGTGAGGAAAATGTGTTTTTTTTGGACAAATGTTTAGGTTTGCAAGGGATTCTGGGTAACAGAACCTGGTGAGAGCCAGTCAAGTCACCCCATCCTGGATTCCCCTGGGTGTCTAGGTTTCAAAAATGTATAGGTTTGCTAGGTTTCCCTAGGTACCGGCAGAGCTAGGGTTCAAAATCTACAGCTAGGCACTTTTCAAAAAAAGGGTCAGTTTTCACTGTGAAAATGTGGTGTGTCCACGTTGCGTTTTGGGCCGTTCTTGTCGCGGGCACAAGGCCTACCCACACAAGTGAGGTACCATTTTTCTCGGAAGACTTTGGGGAACGCCGAGTGGGTGGAATTTTGTGGATCCACACAGATTCCAGAACTTTCCACCACAGAAATGTGAGGGAAATGTGTTTTTTGGGACAAATATTTAGGTTTGCAAGGGATTCTGGGTTTCAGACCCTGATGAGAGCCAGTCAAGTCACCCCATCCTGGATTCCCCTTGGTGTGTAGTTTTCAAAAATGTATAGGTTTGCTAGGTTTCCCTAGGTGCAGGCAGAGTTACGGTTCATAATTTACAGCTAGGCACTTTGCAAAAAAAGGGTCCGTTTTCACTGTGAAAATGTGGTGTATCCACGTTGTGTTTTGGGCCGTTTCCTGTCGCGGGCACTAGGCCTACCCACACAAGTGAGGTACCATTTTTCTCGGAAGACTTTGGGGAACGCGGGGTGGGTGGAATTTTGTGGATCCACGCAGATTTCAGAACTTTCCACCACAGAAATATGAGGAGGAGGGGGCGCTAGAGGGCGCACGGCAAGATGGCCGCACCCTAGTGAGGCTCTGCCCGGCTGAGCTACAATCCGACAATTATCCGCCTAATAACTGCTGCATCTGAGTCCCTGAAGTGGCTGCTTGGTGCTGTGAGACCCTCCGACACGCATTGAGAGGAGTTAGGGCCTCTGAACCTCGCTGCACGAGTGCTTTTGCGGTCTGATACACCTGTACGGCGCAGTGTGGAGAAAATGGCGTCCGCCGCGAGGCTCTAATGGTAACTCTCGCCCGACACGAACAGACCTGCTGCAGTGCGGTACGAATTCACAGTGATCACTGCCTTGAGACCTCCGGTGCTCCGTGTTGCCGGGTGAGGGGCCCCGCGTCGTTGGATGACTACAGTTTGCCGGCCGAGTATCACGGAGGCTGCACGCTCACTGGCACTGCCGGGCCTTGAAGGAGAACGGAGCTGCTGCCTGCGGATTGTGGAGCCCCGGCTGACCCTGCTGCTACGGTGACTGAGGAAGGAGCTGGCGCTGCCTACAAAAGGGGATGATGGACGGAACGTTTGAGCCAATCAAACACTCACCCCCAGTCAACTGATCTGGGTTTAATCCATCATCATTCTTTAGCTCACTCCACCACCCCAGTTCAGACATGGCCATATGCAAATCAGTCTGACCCTGTGCCTCATGGGAACAGTCCAGCCCGAACTGCCAAGCCATGTCTTCCCTGGACCGGAAACAAGCATCCTAGGACCGGTTTCTGGCATTCCAGCCGTCATCAGCCAGGCTTGCTTGAATCCAGTGGCAAAGTGAGCAAGGGACCCACGTCTGGGCATACCCCCGCCAACTTAGGGCGAACAAAGCGATACAAAAGGGGATGATGGACGGAACGTTTGAGCCAATCAAACACTCACCCCCAGTCAACTGATCTGGGTTTAATCCATCATCATTCTTTAGCTCACTCCACCACCCCAGTTCAGACATGGCCATATGCAAATCAGTCTGACCCTGTGCCTCATGGGAACAGTCCAGCCCGAACTGCCAAGCCATGTCTTCCCTGGACCGGAAACAAGCATCCTAGGACTGGTTTCTGGCATTCCAGCCGTCATCAGCCAGGCTTGCTTGAATCCCGTGGCAAAGTGAGCTGGGCATACCCCCGCCAACTTAGGGCGAACAAAGCGATACAAAAGGGGATGATGGACGGAACGTTTGAGCCAATCAAACACTCACCCCCAGTCAACTGATCTGGGTTTAATCCATCATCATTCTTTAGCTCACTCCACCACCCCAGTTCAGACATGGCCATATGCAAATCAGTCTGACCCTGTGCCTCATGGGAACAGTCCAGCCCAAACTGCCAAGCCATGTCTTCCCTGGACCGGAAACAAGCATCCTAGGACCGGTTTCTGGCATTCCAGCCGTCATCAGCCAGGCTTGCTTGAATCCAGTGGCAAAGTGAGCAAGGGACCCACGTCTGGGCATACCCCCGCCAACTTAGGGCGAACAAAGCGATACAAAAGGGGATGATGGACGGAACGTTTGAGCCAATCAAACACTCACCCCCAGTCAACTGATCTGGGTTTAATCCATCATCATTCTTTAGCTCACTCCACCACCCCAGTTCAGACATGGCCATATGCAAATCAGTCTGACCCTGTGCCTCATGGGAACAGTCCAGCCCGAACTGCCAAGCCATGTCTTCCCTGGACCGGAAACAAGCATCCTAGGACCGGTTTCTGGCATTCCAGCCGTCATCAGCCAGGGTTGCTTGAATCCAGTGGCAAAGTGAGCAAGGGACCCACGTCTGGGCATACCCCCGCCAACTTAGGGCGAACAAAGCGATACAAAAGGGGATGATGGACGGAACGTTTGAGCCAATCAAACACTCACGCCCAGTCAACTGATCTGGGTTTAATCCATCATCATTCTTTAGCTCACTCCACCACCCCAGTTCAGACATGGCCATATGCAAATCAGTCTGACCCTGTGCCTCATGGGAACAGTCCAGCCCGAACTGCCAAGCCATGTCTTCCCTGGACCAAAAACAAGCATCCTAGGACCGGTTTCTGGCATTCCAGCTGTCATCAGCCAGGCTTGCTTGAATCCAGTGGCAAAGTGAGCAAGGGACCCACGTCTGGGCATACCCCCCGCCAACTTAGGGCGAACAAAGCGATACAAAAGGGGATGATGGACGGAACGTTTGAGCCAATCAAACACTCACCCCCAGTCAACTGATCTGGGTTTAATCCATCATCATTCTTTAGCTCACTCCACCACCCCAGTTCAGACATGGCCATATGCAAATCAGTCTGACCCTGTGCCTCATGGGAACAGTCCAGCCCGAACTGCCAAGCCATGTCTTCCCTGGACCGGAAACAAGCATCCTAGGACCGGTTTCTGGCATTCCAGCCGTCATCAGCCAGGCTTGCTTGAATCCAGTGGCAAAGTGAGCAAGGGACCCGGCACCGGCTGCGGTGAGTGGGGCGCGGCTCGGCTCAGGCTGGTGGCTGCGGAGGCGGGCGCGGGCCTGGGAGTGGGCTGCGGCCTGCGGCCTGTGGCGGGTGGCTGGTTGGCGTGAGGTGCGGGGGCCGGGGGGTTCCCGCCTCACCTTAGAGTGGCGAGTATGGCGCTGGGCAGCGGAGCTGAGGCCGATGCCCTATGGAGTGAATTCCCACTGCTGAGTGGCCCCTACATGTGACCCACATTGAGAGCTATCTTCTACATACACGGTTGCCCGGTGCTTCTTTTACTCCACCTAGATCTGCTGTCTGTCGCCTGTGCGAGGGTAGCTGCTGCTAGCCTTGGTGCTTCGCGGGCGTCTCCCCCCCACCCACTGGATTGACGACTAGAGGAATTACCGGCAGATGGTGGGGTGCGCTGATTAGGTGCACGAGACGGTTGGAGGAGTAAAACCTGATTGAATATAACTGGCACGAGACATTTGAGACATGTTACGTCTGGGGAGCCTGTATTGTGCATAAGGGACAAAATTGTACTGTGGTGATACACCCTGCCTTTGCCCAAGCCCGGCTGATTATTGCTCGTAGTTAACTGCTGCTGGTCCCTTGAAGATTGTCGGCAGTGTGCTCTTGATGTGGCGGGAGCTCTCTGGGCTTGTCCATCCATGTCCTGAGGAACATCTCTGTCTCTGGGCCTGCGACGCGCGCTGACTGAGTGGGTGTGGTGCTGTCCTTTCTGTACGCCCCTCTGGTGTGGGTGTGCGTGGCCCAGACGGTGTGGCAGTGTCTCTGTAGCTGGTGTCTCAACTGGCTTTGTGGCCTACTGCAGGTTCCCTGAGTCTAAACATCTGCACCTCTGCCAACCAGTATTATGCTGTCCCCGTTTATCATCTGCTACAGGTGGCGTGCCTAGAGGTGGTGGAAATGGGGAGAACTGATAAATCGCAGCCTCGCCACACGTTTGAGGCGCACAAATCGTCGAAAACTTTGCAGAAGGCAGCGTCTGACTTGGAGGCAGATGCCCAGAGCGACAATCCTCCTACTCTTGAATCCACGCTGCTGGCCATGCAACGCAGTCTTCAATCCATAGAAGGCACAATGGCAGCGGTAAACCACCGACTTGACCATATGTCGTCCCTGCTGGAAAAACAAAATGCACGTATGGGGGAGGTAGAGCAGCGGGTGTCTACGGCGGAGGATGGCCTGAGGGATGTCACTGAGAAGACGTTCCATATGGAGAAAGTATTAGCCCTTATCCGGTCCCGGCGCAATAATATTAGACTTACTGGACTGCCGGAATCCACAAATGTGGGGAAAATGGAGACCTTCATAGAAAATCTCATTAAAGAAATTTTTGGCGCGGATCTGCTTGTCATTGTCGAACGTGCTCACCGCTCTCTTGCCGCTAAACCTGTCCCGGAGGCCCCTCCCCGCCCTATCATAGCTCAACTCTTGAACTATAGGGACCGGACACTAATTTGCGGATGGCGAGGGATAAGGGCAATATAGTACATCAGGGCAACGCATTGGCCTTTTTCCCAGACTTTACTGTGGCTGTGCAAGCAGCCAGACGAGAATTTGGTGCTGTGAAAAAATGTCTGCAAACAGAAGGGGTCCCATATGCAATGCTTTACCCTGCCCGCCTACGTGTAGGCTCGGATGGCGATTCCAAAATCTTTTCAAATCCTAAAGCTGCTCTTGAGCACGCTAAACAGTTAAAGTGCAGAAGGCGGGAGGCTAGCGATACACCTGATGAACAGGAGCAATAGAGGGATGTGATAATTCGTTGAATGGTATAACCTCATGTGCATTTCATGACTACTCCCGCTACCTCTTCTCGTCAGTGTCTTTTGGCCCAAGCGGCTCTCGAACAGGTAAAACAACTGAAACGTAGGAGGAGCGGGCTGGGTATGGCCCAAGAAGAAGACAACAAACTGGACTGTTTGCTGTTGTTGTCACATAATTCTCTGTGTCTAACTTCTTATTTTTGATCGTATAATCCAGAATGTATTGTTTAAATGTCATGATATGTCCTGTTAGGTAGTGCCTTAATGGAGCTGTCTCATAGCTCCTGGAGACATCGTAATCTGGTATATTGTGTATCAAGCGACTGAAATTTATACATCCTGGCACTGTATTAGACCTGCTCGGCCACCTCCTCATAAGTAGGAGGCCAGTAGCACTCTGTGCCCCCAAATTGGGTGTACCCCAAATGCATCTTGTTTTTCTTTCTCTACGGGTATGTTGGGGGTGGGGGTTTCTATATTGGGATGGCTTTGGCGAGTTGGGGACGCTGAAGTGGGAGGGGGGTATGGGGTTTGTTTCTTGGGACAGCAGAATGACATTGCAGCTGGGCTGTGCATCCTCTGTTTCGGAATATTGTGGTACCTCAGACATGCATTGTATGCGCCATTGTACATGTGTCTAATTAGCGATGGCTGGATAATATGAGCGGTAAAGTTAAGTTCCTCACCTGGAATGTGCATGGGCTCAATACTCCAAAAAAGATAAGATCAGTATTCGCATATTTGGATAGAATGGAAGTGCAGGTCGCCCTGCTGCAAGAGACTCACCTCACTAGTGACTTGGCAAAAAAAGTGGGTGCGCGCTGGGCAGGTGCTAGAGTCGCGTCCTCTTACTCTACCTATTCTAGAGGTGTGCTAATTCTCGTCAAGAAAGGTGTTCCGTTTGTTGTGGTTCGGTCTGACACGGATGAGTATGGGCGAGTGGCAATAATACTTGGGCAATTGGGTGGCATGAGTGCTATGGTGAATGTTTACGGCCCGAATACGGATGATCCCTCCTTTTTTTCGGATGTGTGGCGAAGGATTTCAGCATTCCCATTAGCTGCAATCATCTGGGGAGGTGATTTTAATGTATGTCTGGATGCTACCTTGGATAGGGCTGGCAGTAGTGAGGCGAGGCCCAAACAGGCTGCGGAAGTGCTTTTGGATTACTAGATGCAGGACACTTACAGGATATCTGGCGTCTTCGGCATCCCGCGGGTCGGGAGAGCACATTTGTATCTGCTGTCCATGGGTCTTGGTCCCGCATAGACTTCTGGCTTGTCTCGGAAGTGGTTTGTACTTGGGCAGTGGGGGTGGCGCATGGGGCCCGCACACTCTCAGACCATTCTCCAGTAGCCCTCGAGTTGCAAGTTCCCACCTGTGAGCGACCACCCTTCACGTGGCGATTACAACCAACTGAGTTAACAGATCCAGTGTTCAGACAAACAATTGCGGAGGCGATTAGAATTTTTTTAAAAGAGAATGAGGGGTCTGTGGATAGTGCGGGAGTGCTTTGGGAGGCGTTCAAAGTGACCATTCGGGGGGCTTGCATAGGTGCACAGTCTGGAGTGTTGCGGGATATCCGACGTAGGATTACAAAATTGGCATCTGATATTTCCACGCTCGAACGGGAGTATGAGACTAATCCTTCCCCAGCAAAACTGGCTGAAATACGGGTGTTGGTCACGGAACACAATGAAACGGTAGATCAGGAGTTATTGCACTGCTCCCGTTGTAGAACTGCACGCTACTATGGAGAGGGAGGCCGTCCCGGTCGCTCCTTGGCACAAAAACTGGCAGGGCCGCGTAGTCAGGAGTGTATAACGGAATTATTAGATGTAAATGGGGTTGCCCGCTACTCGACTCCAGAGATTAGTGATGCAGTCTTGCAATTTTATACTCAGCTTTACGCCGCTAAGTGTTCGCCACCGCCTGAGGAGATTGACTCCTACCTTGATGACACTGCGTTAGGGTGGCTCTCTAATTCGCATCGTGAATATCTTATGCAGCCGTTTGATGTGGAGGATGTTAAACTGGCCATAATGTCCCTACCGACTTGTAAGGCCGCAGGGATGGACGGGCTGCCCAGCGAATTTTATAAGGCCTATGTGTCCTCAGACTGCTTGACGTCTATGCGGAGGCCTACGAGAAGGGAAAGCTACCGCCTTCTCTCAGGGAGGCTTTGCTTGTAACTTTACTGAAACCTGATAAGCCCCCGAATATGTGCGAATCTTATCGACCTCTCTCGATCATTAACATCGACGCGAAGATCCTGGCAAAAATGATCGCTACCAGGTTACAACCGCTGGTCCCGCTTCTGGTCCTCCCTGACCAATCTGGGTTTGTCGCCGCTCGCTCTACGACCCACAACTTGCGCACTGTCTTCTCCACCTTACACTATTTTGACTCTGACTTCCAAGCAGTTGCAGTGCTGCTAGATGCAGCAAAAGCTTTTGATTCTCTCCAATGGCCTTGGATGTTCGCGGTCTTGATTAGAATGGGCTTCCCCCCGTTTTTCTTTCAATGGCTTAGAGTGCTGTATGACAATCCGGCTGCACGGGTGCGTGTCAATGGCTGGGTGTCATCAGCGTTTCCTATCGAAAGAGGTACGCGGCAGGGGTGCCCCCTGTCGCCAATGCTCTTTTCGCTTGCGTTGGAGCCCCTGGCCTGTAAACTCCGTCAGAAGCATGCAGCAGCTGCTTTGCGTTTTCGGCAGAGACCACTCGTGGTTTCCTTGTATGCGGACGATATGTTACTTTATGTCCGAGAGCCCGCCACGTTTCTGCCTGAACTGCCCCGGGAATATGTAAAATTCGAGAGGTTTTCCGGTCTCGGGATCAACTGGTCAAAGTCGGTGGTGTTTCCGCTGACGGCACATACGGTGGAAGTGGAGCTTGAATTTTCACTAACCGGGACGTCGGATCCCGTGAAATATCTAGGGGTGTGGCTACACAGGGATCCAGATAAGGTGATATCTGAGAACTATGGCCGTACTGTCACACGTATCACTGAATTAGCTGAGCGGTGGGCACACCTACCCCTTACACTTGCAGATAGGATAGATGTTGTGAAAATGGCCTTTCTCCCCAAGCTCCTCTATTTTTTTGTCAACATTCCTATAAAACTGAATGTGGCTCTGTTTAAAACGCTTCAATCGTCACTGCTGACATTTGTATGGGGTGGAAAGAAGCCCAGATGCAGGTGGGATCTTCTGGTTCAGCCCTTTGACCGGGGCGGGTTTGAGGCCCCCGACCTCAAACTCTATTATCTGTGCGCGCAGGCGCAATTTGCGCACTATTGGCATTTCCCCCAGCGGTTTCAGCCTCACGTAGCTATTGAATCAGATGCTGTTCTTCCGATGCCACTGCAGGCGGTGACCCTATCTGGCGGTTCGGGCGGCCCACGGACTGAAATAAACCCCGTACAATGCACGGCGTGGGCTTGGCGAATGCTTGCAAAGAGGGCCCAGCTATCCTACTTGTATGCTCCATTGTTACCTTTGGCCTCGCATCCTGACATCTCTGCGGCACGGGAGAAGTCGGCCATGCATGAATTGGCTAAAGTTGGTATCTCCCGGATGGGAGATTTGTACACGCATGGTCAATTCAGGACACTACAAGAAGTACAAAATGGGACAGATCGTGGTTTTATGTTTGGCTTTACTTATGTTAGAGTTCGGCAAGCTATTAGAACTGCCTATCCGGAATATCCGGCGGAACCCACTACTCTGCGGGCATTGCAGGCGATGCTGACGGGAGAGGGGCGAAAGGGCTTAATTACTAAACTTTATAACGCTTCCTTGTGAGAGCGAGAGCAGAGCGATCATCCCTCTTGTCACAGATGGCAGGAAGCATTGGGGAACACCCTCACACCGGATGTTTGGAAGGCGTGTTGCGAACTTACTGGTCGCCTCACAGCGAACTGCAATCTTAGAATAATTCACTTCAAATTTTTACACCAATTATATTATACCCCTTTACAACTCTATAGGTATGGATTGCGCGAGTCTGCTAACTGCGTGAGGTGTGGGAGAGCTGATGCAGACTTCCTACATGTGGCATGGTTGTGTGCGGGTGTGTTTGCTTTCTGGAACGACGTGGTGAAGATGCTTACTGATATTGTGCTAGAACCTGTGCACTGCACTCCCGAGATTTGCCTTCTTGGGTATGTTAAATGTCTTAAGCCCTGTAACAGACGCATAGTTGCGGTTTCCACTTTATTTGCAAAGAGGGCTGTCGCGCAATGTTGGGGTGCTAAGACCATTCCCACGGTGAAGAAGTGGCTTCGGGACTTGCTTTACTGTAGGGATCAGTTGTTGGTTTATGAGGAGGAGTTGCCAGAGACTTCCCGTCCTAAGGATTTCTGGGCCCCGCTCTCTGCATATCTACTGGCCTGCCCTGATTTGCTGTAATCCATGGAAATGTATGAATTCCTCATATATCTGTAACAGCGGCTTTCTTATGAGAACTCACCCACTGTCCTTGTCTTTGCTGCTTCATATGTGTAGCCTGTGGTTCCGTATGTTCTTGTTATTTGTTTGCGCTAGAGGCTTTACTGCAGGACTTTAATCAATGCCTTCGTTGGTGTTGCTCTGTATATGCTTGTCTGATGATGCACAGGTTTTTTCCTGAATGTACCATAACTCGATGTTCGTTCTGCCTTGGGGGGGCGGGAGGGTTTGTTTATTATTGGCACCCTGTATCAAACTTGCATTTACTAGCTGTCATTATGTTGGTTGAAATCAATAAACATATTTAAAAAAGAAAAAAAAAGAAATGTGAGGAAAATGTATTTTTTTGGACAAATTTTTAGGTTTGAAAGGATTCTGGGTAACAGAACCTGGTGAGAGCCAGTCAAGTCACCCCATCCTAGATTCCCCTGAGTGTCTAGTTTTCAAAAATGTATAGGTTTGCTAGGTTTCCCTAGGTGCTGGCAGAGTTAGGGTTCAAAACCTAGAGCTAGGCACTTTGCAAAAAAAGGGTCCGTTTTCACTGTGAAAATGTGGTGTGTCCGCGTTGTGTTTTGGGCCGTTTCCTGTCGCGGGCACTAGGCCTACCCACACAAGTGAGGTACCATTTTTCTCGGAAGACTTTGGGAAACGCGGGGTGGGTGGAATTTTGTGGATCCACGCAGATTCCAGAACTTTCCACCACAGAAATGTGAGGAAAATTTGTTTTTTTGGACACATTTTTAGGTTTGCAAGGGATTCTGGGTAACAGAACCTGGTGAGAGCCAGTCACGTCACCCCATCCTGGATTCCCCTGAGTGTCTAGTTTTCAAAAATGTATAGGTTTGCTAGGTTTCCCTAGGTGCTGGCAGAGTTAGGGTTCAAAACCTAGAGCTAGGCACTTTGCAAAAAAAGGGTCCGTTTTCACTGTGAAAATGTAGTGTGTCCACGTTGCGTTTTGGGCCGTTTCCTGTCGCGGGCCCTAGGCCTACCCACACAAGTGAGGTACCATTTTTCTCGGAAGACTTTGGGGAACGCGGGGTGGGTGGAATTTTGTGGATCCACGCAGATTCCAGAACTTTCCACCACAGAAATGTGAGGAAAATGTGTTTTTTTTTACAAATTGTTAGGTTTACAAGGGATTCTGGGTAACAGAACCTGGTGAGAGCCAGACAAGTCACCCCATCCTGGATTCCCCTGGGTGTCTAGTTTTTGAAAATGTATAGGTTTGCTAGGTTTCCCTAGGTGCCGTCAGAGCTAGGGTTCAAAATCTACAGCTAGGCACTTTACAAAAAAAGGGTCAGTTTTCACTGTAAAAATAAAGTGTGTCCACGTTGCGTTTTGAGCCGTTTCCTGTCGCGGGCACTAGGCCTACACACACAAGTGAGGTACCATTTTTGTCGGGAGACTTAGGGTAACACAGAAGTGTAGAGCAACTGTTATTACCTATTGACTTTCGATGCATTTCTGCCTTCCAAATGAAAGACAATGTGTAAAAAAGAAGTAATTTTGAAAAATGACCTATAATTCTCATGCTAGTATGGGTACTCACAATTTCGGAAATGTGCAAATATCTACTGTTTCTAAACTCTATGGGGAATATTCTCAAGGACTTATCGCCGACTTATCGGCACTTTAGCGCCGCAAAAGTGGCGATAGATTTATCGCCCTATTCACAAGCTGGTGCAAACTGCCGATATCGCCACTTAACCAGCGATAGCTGCCGCTAAAAACATCGCCACGGATGAGTGCGACAACTAACGCTAATGATATGCAGAGTAGGCGTTCCCATGCAAAAACACACGAAAACACCACTCCGCGATATTCTCAACGACCAGCCAGAACTACGATGCGAACCGAGAACAGGCGATAAGGCGCGTTAGTGTCGGGGCCCCACAAGTCTTACCTATATACTCGTGGAGTTATCTCGCAGGGACGACGTGAGCAACCTCCACCGTCCCCCTCCTCACCTGATCAAAGGTATATATACAGACCTAGGCAAGGATAGGACCAGGGGAAGGTGCCTAATGGTGTTTGGAAGTGACGTCGTCTGGGATGACCGGGTGAGGTGTCTCACTAGACTGAGGATGCTCTCCTGGGTATCGCCAACTAGACAAGGAATAATTAACCGGTTAGTGCGTCTGCCCTCCTTTCTAACCTGATCATACACACACAACAGCCATACAACATGTGAAGTTGGTTCAAGGTTGTATAGTCACCTGAAGGATGAGGACTTGTGCTCCAAATGGGGACTCTCTGACACAGTATGACAGGAAGCAGGTAAGCCCCAGAAGAGGTTGGTGTATGTGCTCCCGACTTCAGTGCCAGGAAGGTGAAAGGAACGTCACGCACACCTGCGTGGCAGTTGGACTGTAACGGAGAAAAGGTAAGAGCGCTCCTGCGCGGTGATACGGGTACAAAGAAAACCATGACCACTCTTCCTTGTGAGTGTCACGGGAAAGAAAACAAACAAGCGCTCCTGCGCCGAGAATGAGCAAGAACCAGCCGCGACCACGCTTCCCTGTGCGTGTCGCGGGTAAAGGATTTAAGCAAGCGCTCCTGCGCTGTAACTGAACATGAACCAGCCGCGACCACGCTTCCCAGTGCGTGTCGCGGGTAAAGAAAACAAACAAGCGCTCCTGCGCCGGAAACGATCGAAGGGCAGCCCGGGGTGCTCCTAAGGGTCTGATGGTTGGTTGACGCTTCAGCGCATCTCTGAAGGCGAGGGATCCGGAAGGAGCCGGCGGAGACTGTCAGAGTTGCAAGGAACTAGCGGCAGGCCTCGGACAAGGTACAGTACTGGAAGCACTGACTGAAATGGGTGCCGCGGCTATATGCGGTCTCACCCGGAAGCGCTTCATGTTGATCAGGTGCACTTCTTGGTCTGAGCGCTAGACCGCTGACCTGTCTAGCAGTGTCGTGCTGCATACGTACCGGAACCAACCTCACACATCCCGCTGTTCCCCCTGGGGCGGAACCATGACAGTTAGCAGCAGGGATTCAACACCTGCCTTTTGCTGGTGTTAAGCAGGACGACTACCTGCAGTATGAAAGGGAGCCCAGCCCAGAGCCACATCTGAAGACCAACAGATGCCATGGAGCCAATGATCATGCAGCTCGGAGAACCAAGAGGGCCACAACATCCACCGCCACCACTCCCAGGCCCCCCCCCCCGGACCACCACCCCCGTATTACCACCTAGGCAGTGCAGGACAGCGGACGACCCTAAAACGCACCAGCCCCAGAGACCCAACGCCAGAGGAAGCCATTGGCCAACACAGGCTCAAAAGGACAACCATCCACCGCATCCTGACCCACATTGCCCACAGGTTGACGGTACCAACACAGCGGACAACCTACATCCCCCCGCAGACAAAGCAGCTGGCTGTGCTGCACCCGTTGGCCCCTGGTACCTTCCAACCAACAACTGCCGGAGTCGGAGGAGTCTCACAGCCAGCCCCATCAAACCCCCTCACATATGTCATGGACGCATGTCCACAAAAGCAACGGCGTGCCCCTGTATCCGCACCACATGAAAGTTCCAATTCGTAGTGTACCTGCGCAACCAACCCCAACGCCAGCCGTGCTAGACGCCTCCGTGTCCCAGACCCAAGATCGTAGCAACCGAAATGTGGGTGCACCAGGTCATGAAGTCCAGTAGTCAACAGTAGTGTAAAATCAGAACTTTATTACAAATACACAAACAAACAAAAGGAAAAGCTCAGCCAACGCGTTCCATTCCCAACGGGGAACTTCAACAGGGCAACGTGTCTTCAGAAACCTGTGGGAGAAATGGTGACAATGGTCAAACTTCCATATAGTCACATGCCTACTCTTGTACAGTGTACTGCACTTGGACAAACCGGAATGCTCACAGGCATGATAAACCATACATGAGTAGACCGCAACAGAAGTTCGTGTGGCCGTAACCGTCGTAGGAATGAAGAGGAAGGTAACTTCCACACGAACTGCTGTTACGGTCACATCATACAGGACTCATCATACCTGAAAGCACCACGGTGTGTGTAAGCTCGATACCCCTGCCCAGTGGCGGCTCCCACATAGGGGCATCGCCCCACTGCTTTCTCGCAGTGCGAGAAGGCAGAAACATAAAATGGTAAAACTAGCATTTTATGTTTCTGCTTCTTGCACTGCGATAAAGCAGAAGTGCCTGGAGTGCCTGGTTGGGGGCGGGAGGGTGGGCGGTCCTGCTCGAGGGCAGGGGCGTAGTGGCTTTGCCCACTGTTGTGGGTACTGACTGTTTGGTCGGCCCCAGGGCCGACCAACTCAGTCATGCGCACTCTCCCATTTTCTCTATGTAGGCTGCTGCATGCAGCCTACATAGAGAAAATGGCCCGGCTGGGGCGCTCTCTGCTGCGCCTCACCATTGCAGCGTTGTGATTGGTTTAGGGGAGCAGGAGGAGGGAGGCTGCCTAAAAGTAAAACGCGCCAGGCAGTAGGAGCTGAGGCGGTGGCGCGGGATGAACTGGTCGTGGAACTGGAGGAAGGTAAGTTTTTTTAATTTTATATAAAGATTCCCCGGCAGAAGCAGGGTTCTGGGACACATCAAACCGACAGGCTCCTCGGTTCTGCTGCGCCCCCCAGCCCCGTGCATTGATTGAATAATTTCATCAAGCTCGCATTACTTGATTGCTTAGAAGTTTCCTAGTGATCTGTATGCTGTAGGAAGAACCCGCGCTCCGTGCGCGAATGCCAATGGCGCTGTGTTATATGAGGCTATTCAAAAAGTCGCTCTGATTTATGTAGTTCCAAAGCTCTAAAGTCTTTGAGATTAGCCACGCTGACTGCTATTTTCTTCAATACATCAGTCCTCCCACACTCTTTACTCCCTAAACACAACAGGAGTTTAGGCAAGTAATGCATGTAATTAGTAAAATTCAAGAAGAAAGCACAATATTTGTCAATGAAATATTCAAGCCCCCGGCCACCATTTCTTAAGTATCTGTGACTCTGAGTTCTTGTGCCGCAGAGCTCGTCACCCTAAATCTCCCTTGTTCGGATATCTAAGTAGCCATCTAGCCGTCCTGTTTCCCGGGCAGATGACCCGGGCATCTGGGAACAGGTGCGGAGTCCCCGACCAGGCGGAGAGCACGGATTAACAGGCCCGGCCAATGCGGAGTGATTACAACAGCACCATCTGGCTGCCATCTGATAAGGAACCTATTGACCCAGTTATTGATTAGCACAGTTAACGGTATTCCGAATAAGGGCATGTTGGTTGGTTGGTAATGGCGATTGGTCAGTTTACCGTATCCCTATATGTAACCGATTGTAGTCTGGCTAAGGAGCCATAAGTTACCTCACAAAGATATATGGGTCACGATTCATGGAAACAAACACGTTTAATTTTGTGAGCAATATTACAGTGATAATTTATAAAATGTGATTTTGCAACTATAAATACATTTACTCCCACTTAAAATGATGACAGTATTGCTTAACCTTAACCAGTAAATCTCACAGGGTCAGATTGTGGGAGTTACAGGCCAAGGACACCAGCAAAGGGTGGTGAAAACACATTCACAAAGCCCCTACAGGTATTTCCAACCCGGAAACGAAATGGCCCGAAATAGCATTTTATGATGCAGCTTTCTTGTTTGGTACTGTATAATAGGTTGCTATTCTTATCCTTACATCAGTCGCTGCGCTTAAGCGGGATCTCTCTCACTTCATTTATTTATGTATTTAATTGAATTGTTGTGCGCTGACTTTTGGCTGGTGGCCACTTTGTAATGCTGTTTTGGATATTGAGTCTAGGTGTATTTCATGTGTAACCAAAACCCCTACATACGCACAGGATGAGCAAAATCTGACAGGCTCAGGTCACTTGTTTTTTACTCAGTTCACAGAGCTCCTCTGCGGCACTTTAACATTTTTCAGGGACTTTTTCCTTGGATGGGATGGGAGGCATCCTGTGAGTTTTGTAGAGGGCTAGAAAAGCCTCCTTGAAGAGGCAGGTTTTCATTTTTCCTTGGGCACTGCCAGGTGGGAAGGATCCTGAGTTCTGGGCAGAAAGCATTCCAGGGCTGTTCTTCACACCTTCTGGTTTGCTTGAAAATGCACCATTTGCCCACTCTTTTTTCAAAATTTTCTCGGGGGGGGGGGGGTAATCCCCCCGAACCCCCCGTAGTTGGTTCAGGCTCGCATGCTACACTCGCTTGCCGCAGTGAAGTACGACAATTGTTTTATGCCTCACCACTTTCAAATGTCACCAGCCGCCACTGCCCCTGCCCCTCCATCCCCCCACACTGCGCAGGAACATCTTGACACCACGCAAGGGAACTATGCCATAGCTTGCGTCACGCACGTGTTGGGGGCAATTCACAGCACACGTGTATGACTTGTGCCCCCTGCCGACACTGCACACAATCACCGCAACAGCAACCACATGAATGCCATCACTGTGCACACAAAAGTGGACCACCGTGGCTTGTCCACCAATGTCGTCTCAAACTCCCCAGGCAGTGTGCATGATCCCCACATGTCCGCAAGTCCGCCACCAGCCAGCGCTCTGAGGATGGCCCCCATGGAAATGCACTGCCCATTGGCAAGTACCAACTGAACACACCACACACCTCAACTCCACAATCCCCCAACTCACAACTGTGGGAATGCACACGTCACCAATCCACCACCAAACTGACTACTGCGTGTGTCTCAGTCTCCGCCACAACCTGCCCATAGGCCTACACACACGCGGCCGACCACCATCAACGGGCCCATCCACACTGGAGACGAGGTGGCTATGTCCCAAACCAACCTGTGCACATCACGAACATCACATGCAGGGCCGTGTCAGCAAGGGCGGGCCCCCCACCCAGCCACAAGTCTGCCGCCGTGACGTTGGTGCCTGCGCGACCCCCTGCGCCTGATGCACCCCAGCCCTGATCCCCAGACCGGTCCTCCGCCCAGCGATGACTGGCCACCCCAGCACACCCAGGCCTCAATGCTCACCTGCCGCCACAGGCGTGTCTCCAAGAGGGCCCACCACGTGCCGGTGCATCCTCCTCAGCCGATCGCTGGATTCCGTGCCACAGGCCCCCAGCGCATCCTGCGGCACCGCACCGCGGAGTCATGTGTGTGCTGACTGCTGCCTGCGCGTACACTGCGGTCCAGCAGGGCACACTGTTCAATTTGAGTCTTGATTCGCTGGACGTCGTATCGAGGCCAACGCATCATCGCAGGCTGCACACCCGCTCAGCTCTTCAGGTGCCACTAACCCTGTGCAACACAAGTCATCGTCACGTGGCGGTAGGCCCCTGCCAGCCGCAGTGCAAGTGGTGCCACTAACCCTGTGCAAAGCAAGTCATCGTCACGTGGCGGTAGGCCCCTGCCAGCCGCAGTGCAGCGGGAACCACTAACCCTGTGCAACGCAAGTCATCGTCACGTGGCAGTAGGCCCGTGCGGGCCGCAGTGCAGCGGGTGCCACCAACTCAGTGCACCACAGGTCATGGCCCCTTCATGATTGAGTCTCGTGGTGCGGACGCCATCATGTCACCTCCGGCAGTGGGTGATGTGATGTGGTAGGCCCCTTTTATTGGCAGGGTCACATGTCCTGTGACGCCGGTACTGGATGGGTGTGGTGTGGGTGTACACCAGCCCTCAGGGAGTGGCTGTGGCATGCTGGCAACTAGACCAGTGATCAGCAGATCACTACAGGGAAGATGTGGGACATGTAGCTTTGACGTCCCCCCCTGTAAGCGTAAGCGGAGTGGGCTGGGCTGGCGTATGCCAGTCCAGTGTAGGGGTGTGAAGAATGAGCCCGGGGCTCTGGGCGTGGTTCAGTTCTGGGCTGGATGAGGCAGTAACTGATGCGTGTGTTTCTGTTGTAGTGTCGGCACCACCCGGACTGCAATCGGCAAAGTTGAACCCTGTGACTCAAGTTCCACTACATGGGCAACATGGACGTAAGGGGGAATCACGGACCCTACATTCATCCATACTTTCATACTTGAATGATCATAGACATGACACATCTATGTGAATCTGAATGTTTAATTCACATCCAGTGGAGTGTTGCAGCTGGAGCAGTACAGGGCCATGCAAACCCCACTTCACATTATTGGCCCGTGGAGGGCCAGCCAGAGTCCTTCAGGCAATGACAAGTACATCGGAAGGGGAAGAGTTCAGTCCGCAGTCTGATCGCTGTGTCATTGGTAACCAAACAGAAAATGGCAGTCCATGTCGAGGTCCAAGGTGAGTGTCGTAGAGTGTATCGGGGGACAGTGGAAGGTGATGATGCAAAGGGCAGAACCAAGCAGAAACAGGCCATATGGCGGAGATGAATGCTACTGCCTCCTCCTTACCAGTAAGGTTGATTCACCCGCATCTTCGTCCTCTGATGTCACATGTGCCTCACACGTGGGTGGTGGTGGATTGCCTGCTGCACTGTGAGGCACTGACACATCAGGGGGCGGAGATGTGGATGTAGAAGCAGCAGCAGCATTCATCTGCGCAAGGCCTTGAGGCAGCAATGCCATGACGATGTGCTGCAGGGCATGGAAGGTCCCAGCCACATCTAGCTGATGTGCAGCCGTGGCAGCCATCCTTTCCGCCGTCATCCGCTCCATGTTCTCCATGAGCCCCCGCATCTGTCCCAACTCCCGGATGACATCGCTGGAGCCACTCTGACTGGACAGTTGTTCTTGTCTCAGTATCATGACTCCAGCAATGTCAGCCATGGATCATTGGAGAGCATGGAGCGGAGTGTGGGTGTCCGTTAGGGACTGTAAGTGGTCCCTGATGGTACTCAGACACCCATGTATGGCATCAAGTTTGGCTGCCATGAGGTCGAACCCCACCCGCACCTGATCAGCCAACTTCTCCTGGACCTCTAACACACGGCGTTGAAAGGCCATTTGTTGGTCGTGGGGGTCCTGGGAGACAGCCGTGGTGGTGGGTGCTTCCTGCTGTGTGGTCTGTGCAGGGGGTGGGGTCTCCTTGATGCAGCTGGGCTGCCCTGCTCCTGGAGGTGAGGTGCCGTAGCTGTCCATGAACTCTTGGAGGGCGTCGGTGTCGAAGGTGTGGAGGTCCTCTTCATCATCAGTGAAGAGCTGTTGGGTCTGCTCTGCAGGAGGTGTTGGTTCTCCCTCTGCAATTGTGTTCACATGTATGTTGACGCATTGTACAGGTTTACATACAAACTGCATGACAATGTACATTGTGACTGTTTGGGAGGAGCTGCCTATTTGATGCCTGACAGTGGACATTTTGACGACATCACGGATGTGTGTTTGTACTTGTACATTATCATCTCAAATTTCCCTGCTATGCCAAATGTGATTGACCAGTTTCTACACACAAGCGGCACCAGTTGTGTCCTCTGTTCTGCTGTGAGCGTGTTGCAGTTTATACCACATTGTTGTCAATGTTGATGTGCTCTGAATGTTATGTGTGTGTGCTGCATTTTGGGAGAGTCGCCCCTGCAGCTCTGATTTGGCTGGCCCTTATCCCTTTCAGGGGTGTGCCTTTGACTTCTGTGCTTCTACAGTGCTGAGATGTTGCATTCTTAGGGAAATTGGGCTCTTGGTGGGACTTGGGACTAGGCCTGGGTGGACAACTACGCTACGCTCGCGGAGTTTGCGGAGTTTGCGCTACTACGCACTACGCGAATTGCACGTAGCACAGTGCAAAAACGCGTAGCGGGCATTTTTTGCTTGCTCGCGGTCCTCAACGTCAAGTTGGCCACCGCGAGCGAGCAAAATCAACATCCGGCGAGACTTTTTCCTCATCCGCGATCAGCAACATCAAGTTGCCGATCGCGAGCGTGGAAAATAAACCTCCCGTCGAGATTCTCAATGCGGGGAGGTCAGGTTTCTCATTGCGAGTGGTCGCGTATGCTCGCGACCGCTCGCGATGAGATACTACCGGTCCGCGTTGAGAAAGCTGCAGCTCGAGTACAAATCTACTTGAGCGGCAGAAAACGACCGCTTGCACTGTGCAAGATGCCGTTTGCAATGATTGCACAGTGCGGACAAGCATCCGGCACTGTGCAATCAGTGCGAACAGCATTTCCCTACCGCACTACGCAGTTTGCGTAGCTTGCGTAGTGCGAAGTGCACTTCGCGTAGTTACGCGTAGCGCCACTACGCGAACTACGCCCAGGGTTACTTTGGACTCTGGGGCATGGTTTGTCCGCAGTTGTGTTGTTGAGGTCAGGGGTTGTTTGTGCAGGTGGATGTGTCAGAGTGTGGCCTGCTCCTTTACGGATGTGGTCCACACTGAGCCACCTCAGTGTGGTGGTGTGCAACATGTCATGATATGTTGACTGCAGCCATGCTATTCATCATGCAGTGTCACTTGCATTGTCAGTGTGGCTCACAGACACGCCGCTTTGCTGGGTTCAGCACATGTGCATGGGTTTGTTGTGAGAAGAGTGATGTGTGGGAAAAGCCCTCTCTGTGCACATTGTGGACGGGGACCTACTTGCTGTTTCTATGTGTGCTGCAGTATGCCAAGGAGATCAGGGACATGATCCAGAGTCAATGTGGGTGTGCACTGTGCTATACTTGATTGTGCATGTGTGCCATTGTGCCCATCTCCCCCCGTCCCCCCAGTCCCTGGTGGTTACTCACCCTGTCGCTGTTGTGTCAGGTCATGTTGAGCAGTGTCCGGTGCCCCAACTCCTGCCACCGTCTCCAAACTGATGACTGTGGACACCATTTCCTCCATCTCATCCAGCTCCTCCTGTGGCGCTGGACTCCCACCTCCAGTCTGCATTGCTGCCTTCTGGTTGTTGCCGAGTTTCAGCTTGGTTTTGCGCTTCACATCATTCCAGCGCCTCTTGAGCGCTTCCATTGTCCTCGTCAGCACTCCGACTGCATTCACCTTGTCCAGGATGGACTGCCATATTCCATTTTTTTTTGCCAATGACACAGTGGAGGTGACGAACAGTTGTTGATGGTGTTCTACAACCTCCGTGATCAGGATCCTGTTTTCCTGCGGACTGAACCGCGTCTTCCTCTTCTTCTTGTCCTTGCCCTTCCCTGCCCCGAGGTCCCAGGCTGGTCATCCGTGGGGCTTGTGGAGTTCTGGCCGTCCTCTGTCCCTGCTCCGGCTGCCTCCATTGTGCTTCGCTGTAGTTCGGTTTTTGTTTGTTTATTTATTTCTTCTGCTTTTGTAGTGATTTTTTCCACCTGACGTGTGTGATTTGCAGGCCTGGTGCTGCTTTTCGCTGATTGTCTTATCGCGGTTGGGCCCATCGCAACTTTTTTCGCGTTCAGGTTTGGATTTTCATCGCCGTCCCGGTAATGTTATTGCGGACATTTGACGTGTTATCAGGGTACTATCGCATGTTACCGCCGTGTTGTGAATGCCACGTTAACACGGGGTTATTTTCCTGCGATAGACGGCGATATGGAAACTTGCGTTAACCTATTTTGGCCATGATTATCGCACGTTCTTGAGAATATGCCCATATATTTTGTTCCAATTTCAGAAATACATAGGTGTCTTTCATACCGATTTTTCCATGTATATATTTTCCCAAATTAATTGCATATACCCGGTATATAATAAAAAACCATTGCAAGACGCTGCTCAGTTATTGGCTCTGGGTTCGTCGGGTTCTTGGTGAACCTACAAGTCCTATATATCCCCAAAACCAGAAAGGTCCAGCGGATGTAACAGTATATTGCTTTCAAACAGCTGTAATAATTAGAAGAAGTTACAGGTGAAAACGTTGACACAAATGGCTGTTTTTTTCAACTAATTTTCAATTTTTCCTATATTCAACGGTTAGTTTCTATAAAGAAACCTTGAAGGATCTACACAAATGACCCATTGCTGAATTCAGAATTTTGTCTACATTTCTAAAATGTATAGCTTTCTAGGATCCATTATTGCTTTCATACCCATTTCTACCATTAACTGGAAAGAGGTTGAAAGCACAAAAAATAGCAAAAATAGGCTATGTCCCAGAAAAATGGCAAAATTGTGTAAAAAATGTTGGTTTTCTGACAAAAGTCTGCTTGTCCCTGAAAGCTGGGAAGATGGTGATTTCAGCACCACAACCCCTTTTTTGATACCATTTGCAGGGAAAAAACCAGACGCTTTCATCTGTAGCCCTTTTTTCCCATTTAAAAAACAAAAAAAACAAATTTAGCTGTATTTTGGCTAATTTCTGGGTCCCCTCCAGGGGAATCCACAAACCCTGGGTACCTTTAGAATCCCCATGATGTTGGAAAAAAAGGGCGCAAATTTGGCATGGATACCTTATGTGGTCAAAAAGCTACAGGCGACTAAGCGCAAACTACCCCAAATAGCCAAAAAAAGGCTTAGCACAGGGGGGGAAAGGCCTAGCAGCGAAGGGGTTAAAGGCATTATTGAGTTATCGTACAGCAATGGTAAGGATTGGGAGGATGAATTGAGGAAAATGGTTTGCGCATACAGAGTCACCCAATGTCAGTTCACTGGACATTCCCCCTTTGAACTCATGAGGGGGAGATCTCCTCGCACCAAAGATAACATGGGATGGTTGAAAGAATATATGACGTTACATCGCAGTGTTTACACCGCGATACCTTTACAACACAGGCATTACAACGCAAGTCATTACAACGACTTGCATTGGAGGGCGCTGGACTTAGGAATAGTATGATTTACTATTCCAACTCCAGCCTACGTTACAGTAGGGAAGGTGTTGGAATAGTAAATCATACTATTCCTTAGCTTAGAGCGCCATCCAGCGCAAGTCATTGTAATGACTTGCGTTGTAATACCCGCGTTGTAAAGGTATTGCGGTGTAAACACCGCGATGTAACCGATGTTTCCCGGTTGAAATGTACTAGGATTGTCTCCTGGTCGGTGAAGGATGTTAAGAAGTCTCTGGAAATTAAGCAAAGTAACTTGACGGAGAAGCATGCTGGAGCTTGTAAAGTGAGAAAAGTTCATTTGCAGGTGGGTGACTTTGTTAAAGTCAAGAAGGGAAGATTAATACGCAAAGGAGAGAGCAGATACTCTGCTCCCCTTAAAGTAGTTAAAATCCTTTGCAATTCCGCACTTTTAAGTGATGGGAAGGTGTGGAATGCCAACAGAATTGCTTTACTCAAAGGACGTGTTGAGGAGGAGTATGCCAAGGATAAACAAGTACATGTTCGTTGGTATGACTGGATTGATGAGGTAGAAGATACCAGGGAGGTGTGTTTACCTGATGATTCTATCAATATTCCTGTCCAATCTTCGGTTGCTTCCAGGGGTGAACTGAGTACCGAATGTATCACTCAGTGTGATCAAGGTGCAGCTACTGCACATCTTAACTCTAAAGGTGTTGAAGCGGGAGAGGTTTCTCGGGCAAAACGCTTATGTGTGAAACCTAAAAGATTTGATGACTACATCACACACATCTACAATTAATTTGTTTTGTGTAACTTGTTGTTTTTTTTAATTTGTTATCTTGATATGTATTATTACCTTATTAGGGTATGTATATTTTTAGGATTAGTATGTTTTCATTACCATCTTGTATTTTATTCTTATTGTTTCTTGTATTTTATTCTTATTGTTTGTTTTTGGGGAAAGAGGGAAGTGTTGTGTTGGTGCTCGAGCGTGTGCTCAAGCCACCCTGGGCTTGTGGAATTCTAGAGCCTGGGCAGCGCTCGGGGTAGAGAATGCTTGGGGAGGTCTAGGAACGGAGCTGCCTGCTGGCGGTTGTGTGAGCTCTTCTATGCTGTCAAGGGGTTTAAGTATTGGAATAAAACCTACAACTAAACCATCGTGAGTACGATTATTCTTTCCAACAGTAAGCACTATATAAATACAATTACAACAATGTTCTCTCTAAAGCACACTGCTGCTCCTTGGAGCAGGAACAGCCCTAAATTAAATACTGAGGACAGCACATGTATTGTGTGCACACTCCTCTGCTTTCTTTGATGAGTGCTCGATGACTAGATCCAAATGCTTCGTCTCCATATGTCTTCATAATCCCTCCAGTGTGCTCTCATGACAGCCAAAGCTTCACGGTCTTCTTCTAGAGCCTCATCACCTCGACCAGGCATACACAGCCCCTTCACTGTGATCTCTCCGATCCTGTGGCATGATGTAGTGTCTTGTTTTGTTAAGGAATGTTCTTTTATGACATGACATGGAATGTGGAACCCCTGGTTGCCATGGATGGTTGTGGAGCTGTCAGTTGACAGTTGCCTGCCTCCGGTGCTGGATGGGGTCTTCATGATTTGTAACCCAATAAACCCCATTAACTTTACTACGGCCTCCTGTTTCCTTGAACAAGCTGATCTTACATTTGGCGACGAGGATGGGATATTAGGAGACGTTCCCCGCTTACCTCAAAGAGACCCCAACGCACCGCTTGCAAGAGTTCCTCCAGTCCCTCCTGCTGCCGACTCAAGCCTGCTTTGGTTCCCGAGAGGACGCCTGCTGATGCCTGCTGTGTCGCGCTAACCTCGGTGAACCTGTCCGTCAATTCCGACGATTTTCGGAGCGTCCATGGCTGGTGTGATCCACGAGGACATCGCGTGCTCTTGCGCGTGGTACAGCTCGAGGTGGTGGAACCTGCTGGTGAAGTCACTGCGTTCTGGCAGGCCCTCCTGGAACTTTGACGATGTCACCACACGTCACGTGAGTCTACTGGTTGCTAAGGTGCAACGTGACTGTTCTGTCGTCACTCGTTACCGCACTGGGCTCATGGGTTGCTAGGATACGAGTTGGCTTTCTCACCGTCACTCGTTGCCCCGCAGCCGTCCTTCGTGCATCACGATCTTTTTCTGCTTTCAGCACCATCTTGTGGTTGGCTTGACACGCGTAGCTGCGCTTCACCGCTGACACGCACAGCCTTCTCCATCCTTCTGCGTGTCCCGCTGTGCATCCGCTGACACGCACAGCTTGATTTTTCCTTTGGCATCAACACCGTGTGTTTCTTCATTGCTGACATACACAGCATATCTGCAACCTTCACGGTACTGTTCTACATGGCTTTGGAGTGAAGCTGCAACTGATTGTGTGGGAAAATATATCTGCTCTGGCTCTGTTGTTCAAGATTAATTTTTCTGCCAATTTTAAAAGGTTTTGTTTCTATTACTTCTTCTCCTTTATTGGGTGCCTCCAAGTTTTACAAAATGCAAAATGTACCTGCTCCCCCGTTTTTCTTATCTTCCCTTGGGGAGCCAACTCTTCCTTGGATAAAGTGGAAGAAGGTTTTTACACACTATGCGAGAGTGTGCGGTACATCTCTCAGCGCTGAGAGAAAAACTTCTCTTTTAATGCATTGCTTGGGCTCAGAGGGGCAAGAGGTTTTCGAGCACCTTCCTGACCTCTCTGATGCTGATGCTTCTAGTCTAAATGAATTTGAGATCTCGATAAAAAAACTGGATCTGCATTATTTACCTAAGATAAGCACTGTTCTCGAGAGATACCATTTTGGAAGGAGGATGCAGATACAGGGAGAAACAGTAGAGCAGTACATCACTGAGTTACGCAAACTTGCTTCCACATGCAATTTTGCAGCATCTTTGGATGAGAGACTCCGAGACCAATTTATGTTGGGTTGTAGCATCGATAAAGCCAGGGATAACTTATGGCAGAAAGATAACCCATCCTTACATGAAGTGCTTACCATAGCTAAGACCCATGAGCACTCCAGAGCCTGTATTGACACTATTCAGAAAAATGATTCCTCAACCATGAGTGATGCGAATGGAGTTTTGGTTGTTGAGAAGGAAAAAGCATCTAGACCCAAAATTCCTTTTAGGTCTGAAATCAAACCCTCCAGACCGAAGGATTCCCAAGCCAAGTTTTTCTCTGGCAAATGTTTCAGATGTGGCAATCCCAGTCATGTGGCTGATTTTAAAGCTTGTCCAGGGTGGAAGGCCACTTGTAGTGTGTGTGGACGCAAGGGCCACTTTACCAAATGTTGCAGATTGAGTAAGGGTCAAAAGAAGATCAGGGAAGTTGATCTCTATGATGATGACTTAGATCTCGAGGACATGAACATATGTCAAGTCAAGGGATCTAATTGCGAGGGTCCCATGGAAATTGTGCTAATCAATGATGCCCCGGTGAAGATGTTGTTTGACTCAGGAGCCAAAGTCACTTTAATTCCCAAAATCTTCTTTGAACAACATCTAGTGAAGAAAGTCAAGTTATGCAAACCTGACATAAAGCCAAAGGGTTAAGGTGGAGAAATAATTGATCTTCTGGGTTACTTTTGGGGCACTATTGATTTTAAGGGTAGGATCATCCCAGGAAAGGTGTATGTATCTATGAAGGGTGATTCACTTATCAGTTGGTTTCACCAACGGGATTTACATGTGTTCTTAGACCCTAATGAGAATCCCCCTGTGTGCCTGAAGGAGATCACATCTGTCAGTCAAGTTGCTGACGGGTGGAAAACTTGGGTGAAAGAGTTTCCTGAGGTGTTCCACAGCAAACTTGGTGTCTCAGAAACTACGTACACTACATCAAGGTTAAACGTGGCTCTACACCAAAGGTAGCCAAAGTTCGGGGTGTCTCCCTTTTGGCAAAAGAAAGTATGCAAGCAGAACTTGATAAGTTGTTTGCAAATGGTATCATACAAGAGGTTGAGGCTACGGAGTGGCTGTCTCCGATCGTAATGGCCCGCAAGGCCAATGGCGAGGCCAGATTATGTGTTGATTTGAGGGAACTTAATAAGGCTGTAGTTGTAGATCATTACCCTCTCCCCAACATTAGCGACATGTGCTCACTAGGTGGAGCGAAGCATTTCTCGTCCCTTGATTTAACGTCTGCATATCACCAGGTCATACTACACCCAACATCTCAAGATCTTACGGCCTTCGTAACGCCGTTTGGCACTTTCAAATTTTTGAGGATGCCTTTCGGCCTGATCTCTGCCGCCTCTGTTTTTCAGAGAGTCATGGAGGGTATCTTGAGGGGCGTGGATGGTGTGAAAGTCTACCAAGACAACGTTCTGGTATTTGGTGTAGACACCACAGAGCATGATAGCAGAATGCGAGTGGTCCTAAGAAGGTTGTGTGATGCTGGTCTAAGCTTGAGGGCGGATAAATGCCGATTTGGCGTGGCAGAAATTGAGTACCTAGGACATTTGTTGTCTGCCGATGGCATCAAGCCCAAACCAGCCCTGGTCAATACTATCAGCAATCTTAGAGTCCCTCAGGACAAAGTGGAGCTGGTAAAGTTTCTAGGGATGGCGGAGTTTTATCATAAATTCATCCCCAACTTTGCTGGTGTAACGGAACATTTGAGAAGTCTCCTAAAAAAAGGGTGTGAGTTTACATGGAGCGAGTCTTGTGACGATGAGTTTAAAAATTTGAAAGTGTGTCTGAGCAAAGCCCCTAACCTAAGTAGTTTTGACCCGAAGAAAACGTCTCTTTTAATGACTGATGCCAGTTCGAAGGGTCTGGGAGCTGTGCTCCTTCAGAGTTCTGGTGGTGAGGAGAAGCCGATCTTGTTCTTGAGAGATGCGGAGTACAATTACTCCGTCATCGAAACAGAGGCCCTTGCCATATTTTGGGCCATCCGTAAGCTGCGAAAGTTCCTGTGGGGTTCTAACTTCACTATAGTGACTGATCATAAACCATTGAAGGAAGTGTTTTTAAGGAAGGGCATTGATCTGGTGTCTCACCGCATTCAGAAATGGGTTGTAGCTCTACAGGAGTTTGATTTCATAGTCTCCTACCTCCCTGGAGGCTGTACCTTGTTGGCTGACTGCCTATCCAGGTTAGAAGATGTCCATGATGACTGTGTGGCACCCGCTAGTGAAGGTGATTGGTTTGGAGGTGAGGAACTTGAGGAAGAGGTTGACGTTTGTCTCATCAGTGAAGGCATCGTCTCCGAGAATGAATGGAAGGATGCCTTGGCCAAGGACGAGTTGCTGCAGAAGGTGGTGACCATGGTTTTGGGTGAGTGGTGCGACAAAAGGATTGTGGTGAAGATCTCAAGGGGTTCTGGCAGGTCAAAGAGGAATTATCTGTTGTTGACGGCATTCTCTTAAGAGGTAGTAAATTAGTTCCTCCTCGTATTCTCTGGGAACGGCTGCTGGCGAGTGCCCATGCCAGTCACATGAGAATTGTAAAAACCAAAGAAAGGATTAGAAAAGCGTATTGGTGGCCTGGCGTGGATGTTCATGTTGAGAGAGCGGTTAGAAATTGTCCAGAGTGTGCTCAAAACCTGGCTCTTAACCTCAAAACCTGGCTCTTCGACAGACCCCCCTGCTTGATGGAATGGAACCTGCACCCCCTCCCCCACCCCTAGCGTCTTGAAACCCTTACGGGTGAGTAGTCGCGCTTTAACAAACCCCTGATCGATTGTTTGATTGATTGTAGTGACAAGATTCTGAAGTGCAGGACTCAACCCATGGTAACGAGAAAGCCGTCTGAAGGGCCTTGGTCCGATATAGCCATAGACATTCTAGGTCCGGTCAAGAGGAATGCGCGTGAGCGGTATGTTCTGTTTGTATGGACATGCATTCACGGTGGCCTGAAATAAAGATAGTGAACTCTACAGAGTCGACTGTAGTTATTGATTTTTTGGATGAAGTGTTTGAGAGGGAGGGTTTCCCTTCCTCTTTATTGTCTGATAACGGCGTCCAATTTACCTCCAATGTATTTGAGGAGTTCTTATCTTCAAGAGGGATCATACATAAGAAGGCATCCCTCTATCATCCGGAGAGCAATGGAGTGGTTGAGAGGTTTGTGAAAGTCTTGAAGGAGTCTTTGCAGCAGGGCTGTGCGTCAGGTTTAGACTGGGAGGTAGTTATGAGAAAGAAGGTTAGGGAGTATAGGTTTACTCCACACTCTTCCACAGGAGTTTCACCTTTTCGCTTATTCAAAGGAAGAGTGGCTAATACCGAGGTTTGTCCCTCACGGGTACTGTCTAAGAGGTCCATGGTTGATAATAATATTGGAAGTGTGGAAGGATGGAAAGAGAGAGAGAAGCGGGTTGCGGAAAAGAGGAAGGTTTGGTTTGATGACCGCAGAGCTGTGAAAGAAACGGCAGTTTCAGTTGGGGACTGGGTTAAAATTAAGTGTCCTCGCTTAGGCACAGGTTGCTCCAAATTTAGCAAGCCCTTTAAGGTCATCAAGCTGTTTAAGAACGCCATTAAGACCAGTGACCACAGGGTCTGGAATCTTAACAGGGTGTGCAAATGTCTTCCCTTGAATGTACCCAATTCATCCGCCACCACCTCTGGTTTGAGCTCTGCAGAAAGGAGCTTGAGACCCCAAAGGGTAATCAGACGACCTGCCAGATTGTATGACTTTGTCTAAGGTTTTTATTATTGGGTTTCTGTGTTTCTCAACCCTGTTGTTCTTATGCCATTCTGCACTATTGTACATGGTTTTGCTTATGTCTTCATATTTCGTTGTATATTGGGAGGGAGGTGATGTAGTGTCTTGTTTTGTTAAGGAATGTTCTTTTATGACATGACATGGAATGTGGAACCCCTGGTTGCCATGGATGGTTGTGGAGCTGTCAGTTGACAGTTGCCTGCCTCCGGTGCTGGATGGGGTCTTCATGATTTGTAACCCAATAAACCCCATTAACTTTACTACGGCCTCCTGTTTCCTTGAACAAGCTGATCTTACACATGGGCTCTCAACGACAAAGGCTTCAAGGCGATCCACAAAGCGGGTACATTTTCCAGTGTACTCTCAGCAAGGAAAGACCCTTCATACCTGCTCCAGGGTGACCTCCTGCGTACTCTCACAAGGTCTCTAGTGTGACATCATACTATCCATGGATGTCCCTAGACCTCTACTACAATGCCCTCTCATAGGCCAGGCCTTAACACCTATCCCAGTGTCACCTGATGTCATTCACATTCTGTGCTTTGACATCACACAAGGATGTGTATTCAATGGTCATGTGGTGTTCTATCTAGAGCTCCTGACACCAGACATCCAGCGCTAATGGCATAAGTAATCTGGTACTCCTGTTATCACTCCACACCTGGTGCTCCTGAGACAGCATCTGGGCACAGACTGATGCTGCTCAGAGTCAATGCTAAGGATCCCAACAGCCAGCACCTGAAGCCCCTGGCAGGGAAGTCTTGGCCCACCTGCCAACACAGAACAGATGCATCTGACACCCCAAGAAGGACGCACCTCATCTCACTCATCTGGGGCTCCTGACATTCCAGGGGTGTGACCTCAATGCACTAGTGTTCCTGGCACAACACATGGAGTGCTGATCACATAACCTGGTACTCCTGCTATCACTATACATCTGGCGCCCACAAAAAAGCCAGGGTTACTACTCTCAACAAGGCAAGGTCCCTACCAGCCTACAGATTGTACTCCTGACACCCAAGAACCAATGTTCCTACCACACCAATACTGAAGCACCTCACATTCCGAGGGTGATGCACATCTCATATCATGTGCACATCTTGCATCATGTGCCCCTGAAACACCAATGCTGAGGCCTCCAACACACTTCCTGGCACCCCAAGGATGGTGCACCTCCAAAATACCAGTGATCTCGACAGCCAGCATGTGAAGCCTTGTAGATCCCACATCTGATTCCCTCTACACCCCATATGTGGCATGGTGAACTTAACTCCTGGTTCTCCAGGCATGCCACATCTGGCGCTCCTGACATCACACGTTGTCCCTAACAGCTGCTCGGTCTGCTTCGCTGTGAACCGGTTACTCCCGTTGGGCACTCTAAGGCCAGCTGTCTTGATTGCTTCATAATCTCTTAGGGTGCAGCACCCCTGCGACCTCAGGCTACCTCGACCATGGGAGCCCCACCCTGGGTTTTCAGCAGCAGCTGCACAACGCGCTCTCAGCACCAGCTCCTGACAACCCCCCACCGACCCCCAAGCACATAGAAAGGTAGGTCCAAAGCCTTCATAGTCCTCCAGCACCCTCTGTGACCCCCCTCCTCTCTACCCGGGGTGTGCTTGTACCTTTGTAGCGCTCCAACACGTCCTCATAGACCCGCACATACTCCTTCTCCTGGCTGCAGGAGGCGGGCAGCAGCCCTGGTGTGTGGGAGGCCATGGGGGCATGCTGCCCCCACCGGGGGTGAAGACTGGGTGTGCTCCTCTGTTGGGTCTCTTCTAGCTCCCAGGGATTGTTTCCAGTCCCGCTTCCCTGTTTGTTTGGGACTGATCCGCAGCAATCTCCGAGGAGTAGTGGGGGCGGGCACAGGGAGACAAGGAGGAGTGGCGGGGGTGGGCACACAGAGACAAGGAGGAGTAGTGGGGGTGGTCAAAGACAGCATAGGAGCACAAAGAAGAGTGGTGGGGGCGGGCACACAGCCTGCCACACAGCAGCAGTACAGGCAGGGAAACTTTCTGTACAGCACCCTGGTGCCCTCGTTTCCTATCCAAAAGGACATGGGCATGGAGCTCGGTGGGATTGGCTAAGGGCTGCAGAGGAGACTGAGTCAGGATGCAGCTGCCTGGATGTGCGGGGAGGGGAGGGGGAGGCATGCTAAGTTAAATAAGACCAAAACATTGCAGCGATCTCCGAGGAGTAGTGGGGGCGGGCACAGAGAAACAAGGAAGAGTGGTGGGGGCGGGCAAAGACGGCACATAGAGACAAGGAGGAGTGGTTTGGGCGGGCACACGGAGACAAGGAGGCAGCTGCCGCCCTGCGCGCCGCTGCTTGCTCCCGTGGCAATACTCCGTAGGAGTGAACTTTTCAGAAGAGGTGGGACATGCACCCACCGTTTGCCATTTGCAGGCTATGATTTTTGAAGAACACACGCAAAAGCCAATCCAATGCATGGGAGGAGTCTGACCCACACAAAGTAACTACAACAGATCGCCTAACAGCGCAAGCGCTGTAGGCTCGACCTAAAAAAACAATCATCGGCAAAGCCAATAGCCTCACCTATCCTATGTCAGTTACATTTTAGCTATATTATACAGCTGCCTGGCTGCTTGTCAGCGTGGCTGAAAGGAAGTGGCTCGGAGTAGAGGGATAGAGTGCGTGGAGGGGGCCCTATTCCGCCCAGCATCAATGAATATTTTTTGTGACTCCCTCTTCAGACTAAGCGGGGGGCAGCATCATTTTACGTTATCCCACGGTCTCCCAGTTTACAATGTAAGTTAGAGTAGGAAAATCAGACAGAGGCGTTACATTTGTAGCGTCTGGCTCCCCAGACCGGGAGCATAAAAATGAAATACCCCACACATAGAACTCTGCAACAGGCACCTTTATTGTCCAACATACATTCACACACTGCACGCATTACCTCATAACTTTTATAACCACACGTTAACACCTCCCATCAGCTTACATAATTCTTGTTTGAAGTCCACCCAGAACTGCGAGGGTCCTGGCGTGTATAATATCCAAGACACTACATCGCCCCCTTTGTTAAATACAAATTACAGACAACATTAACATCACAGTTCCTCCATGAGTTGCAGAGGCACTCGCAATGGTCTGCCAGATTGAGTGGTGTGAGGTAATTGAGAAGCACCTTGATCAGGTACCGATGAGATAGGCTCAGATGTTTGACCTAGACATTTAGGCGGGTTCACCTCACTCGTGATCTCAGTAACTGGCAAACATTGAGGTAAATGTTTAAAGTGTGACGAGTCCTGTGTGATGGATTTTCTGGGATGATGCTCCAGTAGTGGCTGCTGTGCGGGTGGAGTGGCGGGGACGAGGGGGGAATGGGGTGGAATGGGACAAAAACAATAAAAACAAAGGAAAAAACAAAAACTTACCTGACGATCTCCCGCCGCTCTTCTGCTCCGAGTCCTGCCGCAGCTGCAACGCAGGCTCCCAGTGTCCCTTGCGGCCAATCCTGACGCTGCTCTCATGTTGGAAAGCAGCATCAGGATTGACCTGAGCGCTAAGAATTTGCTCTCCCAGTGAGAGTGGGAGCCTGTGCTTTGCTGCCTCCAACCCGGCAATGCAGCTGGGGTTGGAGATAGCTCAGTGCATATGTGTGTTGGGCCGGCCTTAGACGGTCAGCCAAACACATGCGCACCAATACCAGTGCCCTCCACTACCTCTCCTGACTGCCCCCGTGATGACCCTACCCCCAAGACTAGAACTTGAAAAATGGAACACTAATAAACCTGGTTTATTATCGTTTTATTTTTCAAGTTTTGAGGCCGGCGGGAAGGGGCGATGCTCCTCCGCCTTAGCAGAGGAGCCTCCACTGTGATCAATCAATCAATCAATCAGGAAATTTGTAGAGCGCACTACTCACCCGTGAGGGTCTCAAGGCGCTAGGGGGGGGGTGCCGCTACTGCTCGAATAGCCAGGTCTTGAGTAGCCTCCTGAAGGTTAATAGGTCTTGGGTCTGCCGTAGGAGGATGGGGAGGGTGTTCCAGGTCTTGGCAGTGAGGTAGGAGAATGATCTGCCGCCGGAGGTTGCTCTTCGGATGAGGGGGATGGTAGCGAGAGCGCGGTCAGCGGCACGGAGCTGGCGGTTCGGGGTGTAGAAGGTGAGTCGTCTGTTGAGGTATGCTGGTCCGGTGTCGTGGAGTGCCTTGTGTGCGTGGGTGAGGTGCTTGAAGGTGATCCTCTTGTTGACGGGCAGCCAGTGCAGGTCTCTCAGGTGGGGTGTGATGTGGCTGTGTCGAGGGATGTCGAGGATCAGCCGGGCAGAGGCGTTCTGTATGCGTTGCAGTCATTTCAATAGTTTGGCCGGGGCTCCCGCATAGAGGGCGTTTCCGTAGTCCAGCCTGCTGCTGACGAGGGCCTGGGTGACTGTTCTTCTTGTGTCAGTGGGGATCCACCTGTAGATCTTGCGGAGCATGCGGAGGGTGTTGAAGCAGGAGGATGAGACGGCGTTGACTTGCTTGGTCATGGAGAGCGTTGAGTCGAGGATGAACCCCAGGTTGCGTGCGTGGTCGGTGGGCGTTGGTGCTGCTCCCAGGGCGGTCGGCCACCAGGAGTCGTCCCAGGCTGAGGGGGTGGAGCCAAGGATGAGGACCTCCGTCTTGTCCGAGTTCAGCTTCAGACGGCTGTTCTTCATCCATTCTGCGACGGCTTTCATTCCTTCGTGGAGGTTGGTTTTGGCAGTGAGGGGGTCCTTGGTGAGGGAGAGGATCAGCTGTGTGTCGTCGGCGTAGGAGATGATGTTGAGGTCGTGTAGTCTGGCGATGTGGGCGAGCGGGGCCATGTAGATGTTGAACAATGTCGGGCTGAGGGATGATCCTTGGGGTATGCCGCAGATGATCTTGGAGGCTTCGGAACGGAAAGGGGGGAGGCGGATGCTCTGGGTTCTGCCGGAGAGGAAGGAGGTGGTCCATTCCAGAGCCTTGTCTCGGATCCCTGCGTTCTGGAGGCGTGTGCGTAGGGTGCGGTGGCAGACCGTGTCGAAGGCAGCTGATAGGTCCAGGAGGATGAGGGCCGCGGTTTCGCCGTTGTCCAGCAGGGCTCTGATGTCATCGGTGGCGGCGATGAGGGCAGTTTCGGTGCTGTGGTTGTTGCGGAACCCGGACTGGGACGGGTCCAGGATGTTGTTCTCCTCGAGGTAGCGGGTCAGCTGTTTGTTGATGGTTTTCTCGATGACCTTCGCCGGGAACGGGAGCAGGGAGATGGGCCGGAAGTTCTTGAGGTCCCTCGGATCTGCCTTGGGTTTCTTGAGCAAGGCGTTGATCTCGGCGTGCTTCCAGCTCTCCGGGAAGGTCGCGGTCTCGAAGGAGATGTTGATGGCCTTGCGGAAATGGGGTGCGATGGTGGCGCTGGCTTTGTTGAAGATGTGGTGTGGGCACGGGTCTGACGGGGAGCCGGAGTGGATGGTGTTCATGATTTTGATGGTGTCGTCGTCGTTGATGTGAGTCCAGGTGAGCAGGGGGTCGTTGTGGGTGGTGGTCGTGGGTCTGAGGTGTTGTTGGCTGTCGTGGTGGTCTGGTTGTCGAAGCTGTCGTGGATGTCTGTGATCTTGCGATGGAAGAAGGTGGCCAGGGAGTTGCACAGGTCTTGCGAAGGTGGGATGTCGTTGGTGTTGGAGCTGGGGTTGGAGAGTTCCTTCACGATGTTGAAGAGCTCTTTGCTGTTGTGTGCGTTGTTGTCGAGGCGGTCCTTGAAGGAGGTCCTTTTGGCGGATCTGATGAGGTGATGGTGTTGGCGCATGGCGTTCTTGTGGGCTGCGTGGTTCTACGGTGTCTGTTCGTGGTGCCATTTCTTCTCGAGTCTTCGGCAGGTTTGTTTGGAGGTCTGGAGGTCTGCGGAGAACCATCTGGCCTTCTTGTTGGTGCGTCTGTTGGAGGGTTTCTTGATCAGGGCGAGGGTGTTGGCGCAGTCGTTGATCCAACGCCTGAGGTTGCTGGCGGCGGCGTCGGGGTCGGTGGGGTCGGCGGGTGGGCTTCGGGCGAGGTCGGTGTTTAGCTGGTCTTTGGTGATTTTGCTCCAGCAGCGGCGGGGGATCTGTTGGCTGCGGTGGTGCGTGGTATGTTTCCGGAAGGTGAAGTGGATGCAGCGATGGTCGGTCCAGTGGAGTTCGGTGGTGTGGCTGAAGGAGACGTGGGAGCTTGAGGAGAAGATGGGATCAAGCGTGTGGCCGGCGGAGTGGGTGGGCGTTGTGACGAGCTGTCGGAGTCCGAGGTTGGCGAGGTTGTCGATCAGGGTGGTGGAGTTGGTGTCGTTGTTGTTCTCGAGGTTGAAGTTCAGGTCTCCGAGGAGGATGTAGTTCGTGGAGGCGAGGGCGTGCGTGCTGACGAAGTCGGCGATGGAGTCGCTGAACTGAGGCCGGGGTCCGGGGGGTCTGTAGATCAGAGTTCCTCTGAGGGTGGTGTTGGGATCAGTGTGGATCTGGAAGTGCAGGTGTTCGGCGGTGCTGAGGGTGTCGTCGGAGTTGGTCGCGACCTTGAGGGTGGACTTGTGGATGATGGCGATTCCACCTCCTACTCCGTTGGTGCGGTCTCTGCGGGTGATCTTGTAGCCATCCGGGATGGCTATGGCGATGTCCGGTGCCGAGGAGTCGTTCATCCAGGTCTCTGTCAGGAAGGCGACGTCCGGGGAGGATGTGTCGAGCAGGTCCCAGAGTTTGACGGCGTGTTTGCGTGCGGAGCGGGTGTTCAGTAGTATGCATCTGAGGTGGTTGCGTCCTGTCCTGGTGGGCGGGTTGGCGGCTCGGAGACTGGTGAAGCTGCAGCTCCGGCAGGAGAAGGGTCCTTTGGTGCGCTTCGGGGCGGCCAGGAAGCAGGTGTGCGCTCGTCCGGTGTTGAGTGCGTGGAGGGTGTTGGCGTCGTAGCTGAGACGGGCGTCGTGGCATACTCGGGGGCCAGGGGTTCTGGCGCTGGGCGCGGTCCAGGCGCGGACAGGCACAGACGGGCTTGCCTTAGGCGCGCCTTCGACGCGCCAGCGGAGCATATAAGGGGAGGTGGGAGGGAGGAGCAGCTGGGAGGCGGGAGCGGGGCGGCGAATGGGAGAGCAGAGGGGCGGGGACGCAGCGGCGGGAACGGCGAGCAGGGATACAGAAGGCAAAAAGGGGGCACAGAGAAAAAGGGGGAAAGAGGGAAACAAGGAGCAAAAACAAAATTACACAGGCTGAACACAAAATAAGGCAAAGCAGTGAACAATTTAGGGCAGTACCGGACTACCGAGGCGGAGGGGCCTCGAACCTGCGGCAGCGGCGGTGATGGGCAGCAGAGGCAGACAGAAGCACTGGTGGAGCTGTGCGGCGAGGGGGAGCGACCTGCCTGAGGACAGGGTCAAGGGTCGCTCTCCTCACCGCGCAGCGGCTGCCATATGAGGGGAGGTGGGAGGGAGGAGCAGCTGGGAGGCGGGAGCGGGGCGGCGAATGGGCGAGCAGGGGGGCGGGGCCGCAGGGGCGCAGCGGCGGGAACGGCAAGCAGGGATACAGAAGGCAAAAAGGGGGCACAGAGAAAAAGGGGGAAAGAGGGAAACAAGGAGCAAAAACAAAATTACACAGGCAGAACACAAAATAAGGCAAAGCAGTGAACAATTTAGGGCAGTTCCGGACTACCGAGGCGGATGGGCCTCGAACCTGCGGCAGCGGCGGTGACGGGCAGCAAAGGCAGACAGAAGCACTGGTGGAGCTGTGCGGCGAGGGGGAGCGACCTGCCTGAGGACAGGGTCAAGGGTCGACATGGTGACAGGGTGATGCACTGTCACCATGTGCCCTTTGTACGTCACAACTCTTAAAGCGTCAGCAGCAAATGGAGTGTTTGTTTTCTGCTTCTGTTTGACCAATACCCACCCCTTTATTTAAAACGGTTTCCTGGGTGCATCGGTGCTGATCAGCATATGTTTTCACCCTACAGTTTCGAGAGGTGTCACAGCATTCATCGATCGGTCCGATGTACATTGTGGTAGTTTTTTGGTTTTTTTTGCACTTTTTTTATTAGGTAAATAATAGTTATACATCATTAGTGGTAATCACCCAACATCCCAGTATGGTAACTCTGTACAAGTAAAGACAGGGTGGTATGCTACATTGTACTGAAAAGGGAGTAGGGTGATAGGTGGATATTCGCAGAGCGAGGGATAAGAGCCGATATCTAGGAAATACTAAAATATACTAAGAGATACTGAAGCCCCATAGCACCAACCCGGGGAAGGGAAGGGGATTGGGGGGGAGCCCATTTCCTTGATGTGAGTCTGACCCTTAGAGTTCATATGCAATCAAGTTGTTGGGCCTGAGATCCTCAGATGGGAACGTGACAGGTGTGGGAACTGGGGGGCATCTCCTATGTTGATGGGTGGTGGAGCGGTGGGTAGTTTGGTTCTGATGGCTCTCCCAATAGCAAGGTGGCACGACTCTCACCAGTTGTGGAGTGAGGAGTGGATCTGTAGGCACGAAGGGCTTGACACATAGCTCGGTTGAGATCAATTCCCTCCATCGATGCTCGCTGAATCACCCTCTTGAGAGTGCCCATGAATCGTTCAACAACACCATTGGCATGGGGCCACAAAGGTGTACTCTTTTGATGCTTGATATTAAGTAGGACGAGAAATTCCTTGAATTCTTTGCTATTGAAAGGCTGGCCATTGTCAGATTTGAGAATAGTGTGTCTGCAAAAATGTCATCAAGCCGCTCGATGACTTTGTTATGTGTTGTCGATGATCAGTCTTCCACCAAAAGAAAATGCTAATACTCCTCAATGACTACCATGAGATGGTGTCCATTACTTAGAGGCCCAAAGAATTCAACTGCAACTCTCTCCCAGGCATGTGCAAGAAGGTCAGACATTGTCAGTGGATGCTGCGTCACTTTGGGGGATAAACAATTACAAAGATGTCACGCTTTCAGCTCTTTCTTCACTCGCTCATTTAGGCAAGGAATCCATACTCGGTCTCTTAGGGCTCTTTTGGTGGCTACTATGCCACAATGTCCTCCATGAGCTAGCTCAATGACTTTCTGTCTCAGGCTCTCAAGTATGATGAGTCTCGAGCCTCTCAGGGTGATACCCTCTCGAGTGATGGATAGCTTATCCTGTACATTTTTTTATTTTTTTAATTTAACATTGTCAGCAAAAGGCCGAACATTTTTTCTCCAACAGTGCGTTGTAATGAGGTCTTTGAGGATGACCATGTCTCTATCTGAGTTGGTAGCAGCAATGATCTGTTCGATCGATAGAGCTGCTGGCATGCTGGACCTCACAATGAAGTCAATGGACTCCTCTGCCGCTTTGGATATCGAAATGTGGCGAGGTAGTGGTACTTGTGAAAAGTAATCTGCGGCGGTTTTGGTCTTTCTCCGGTATGTGTTAAATTGCATAGTTGTATTCCTGCAGTCGCAACGCCCACCTCTCGATGTGAGGGGGCATTTTAGCTTTTGGGTTTCCAAAGATAGTGAGCAATGCCTGGTGGTCTGTGATAACAGTGAAATGTTTCCCATATAGAAACAAATAAAGAGTTCACCGGCCCACACTACAGCCAGACTTTCCTTGTCCGGCTGTGAGTAGGCACATTCTGTTTCAGACAGGCTTCTTCCTGCATAAACAACAATGTGTCTCTGGGCATTCGGATGGCCATTGTGTTGAGCAAGGATTGCCCCCAGCCCCACCGGGCTCGCATCTACTGTGATCTCAGTATGTAACTTGGGGTCAAAGAGGCCCTTTCAGTTGCATTTTCAATTGCATGTTTTATTCCTTTGAAACTTTGATCACATTCAGGAGACCACTGGAATGGAACATTTTGCTTTGTTAAGTTTCTCAATGGGGCACTCACTGTAGCAAAGTCACAAATGTTTCTTGAGTAATAACTGTGTAAAGATGAGTTCTGTACAATTTAGTCTTAATAATCTTTATTGGTCCCAATGGGAAATGGGAATGAGCAGAATGATACCTCTGATAACAATAGCGAAATGTCAAGTTGAGCCTTGTGTAAAATGGTAAATGTCAAAGGTATAACTCACAAACTTTGTAGTATATAACCATGTATAATAGATGTGTCATGGGAATCTGCCACTCTTAGGAATCGACTGTTTTTAAGATATTGATGATGACTGTATTCAACCGCCCTGTATTTGTTTGGTAAACTGGAAAATTAAAGCTGTTAAAAAAAAAAATCTTTATTGGTATAATGAAGTAAAATCTCCAGCTAACCTTCAAGTCCTCCCTTCAGTTTCTCTGCCCTCCAGCTTCTTTTCCAACATTCCATCCTGATGTTATTAGCATAATCACATTCCAACTCATTGGGAATTCCATCTGTGTTCTCACCACAAACTGGCCATGCCTACGAAGGATTTCAGCATGGTTACATCTTGCGGGGGCAAGTAGATGACAATGCTTGCACTTTATTGGGGGTCAGGAGTCATTCCCGCATCAGAGAATATTTGCCCAAAGAATTTAAGTCTAATTTTATGAAACTCGCACTTTGCTGCATTTAGAGTGAGACCTGAATCAGCAAGCAATTGGCAGACTTGCGTAAGAGCCCTGTCATGCTCCTTTTGTGCTGCCCCAAATACAAGTATGTCACCATTTAAGCCATGCTCCACGGCAGGAAGCTGCTTGCCATTCTAGTCATTTGGCTAGTAGCTTCCTATTGTCGCATCACTATCCTGCTCTTCTGAGCTTCCACTCGCTTCTTTCGGCGTCCTGTTGGCCGTTTCCTTGTCTGATTCTCGCATCCTGGACTCCACAACCTCAGAGGATTCCATGTTCCAGCAGCATGTTTACGCCGCAGCACCTGCAACTACAAAAAGACAAAGGATTAAGCCACATTCTGCTCTGGTAATGCGCTGGATGCGCGCTTTACATTCATTAATACTTACCTAGATAAGACTATTATGATTCGTTCTGGACTGCCTCTCTGTTTTGTTTTCATGATTAATACATGTGGGGGTCACAAGAGCATCAGTACTTCCTATGTTTCTGATTTATACTGGGGTTACAGCATTCCTGAAATTGCTATGTATCTTTTGAACGCTGTTCATTTTTTTCTCTTTTTCCTTTTTGACTAATCTGAGGTGGCACATGACAGTGTGCATGAAGTAATGCATTTTTATGTTGCATGGTGTTACTACTTTCTCTTTTACAGTCCCTCAGTACTAGCCTTATGTTACCATGCTGGTCTTAATGCATAGGTATGCTACATGACAAATGCTTATTTCCTTAAGGAGGTGCTATAAAATTCCTTGAATGTCCAATATATATATTCTTCTCTCTCATCTTTGATACATAAAATATCCCAGTTGGCCCAGCTCACACTATTTTGCAGACGGGAGAGGGGACACATACAGGTGTTAGAACATTAGGTTCCACATAAAGTTATGAATGAGCTAGGAATGCCCCCAGGGTAGGATTTCCACTGATGCTTTGTTAATTCGTCCATACAGGAGAACCTCAGAGGAGGCACAACAGTTACACTTCCCACTGTGCAGTCAGCAGTGGACATTTGTTTTTTTCCTTCCCCTCTTCCTCATATTTGGATCAGACTTTGACTAGTTTGAGTCATTCTAGACAGCAGGGAGGTTTGGACCTTGCATCTTGGTCGCCTCTCACTCCCGTGAAAAATCCAGATGAGGATTCTGACACACTCAAGATGGCGGACGCAATCTAATGTGGCTCCGACAAAGTACCCCATTTTTATTTGCCTAAATTCCCGTTTTTCACCAGCCATCAATACCTGAAATAATGGTGAATGCACTCCTTGCGGCACCCAGCACAGGTGGAACTTCCCCGTTTGCTGACGTGACCCTGCGGCCGCAGGAGATGTGCCAAGACCACACAACCCTGCCCCTGCTTCTACTGGGGTCTAGACACGCTATAACGGAGCGACCCTGCACCAGCCAGCATGGCATTCACCGGCGGTCCACTTCTGCCCGCAGAGTCCTGGCTTAGACGTCGGCAGTGACATTGTTAGACCTGGAGCCCCGGCCACGTGAAATAACCCCTGGCTGCGGCGCCGAATCTTGGTAAAGTCTGCATGCATTTAAGGTGCCGCCCAATGTGTTGCTGCCCCCTGGCAAAGTCAGCCCTGCTCCGCCCGCTCTGATGCCTGTGCCGCCTGGCGTGCTACACGGAGGTCGATGCAGTACTCGGCCCGATGCAGGGAAGCAAGGGCCTGAGCGGAGCACTACCGGCCACAAACTGAGTCCCCAGCCCTGCCTTGACACCAAGCCTGCTGTTGAGATAACCAGTGGCAGTAGCATTTGAGCCTCCTCAACTCTCCGTAACACAGTGCTGCCAGGAGATCCCACCGAAGCACAACAATAGCCTGGAGGCATATGTCACATGACTCAAAGACAAGGAAAGCCTCAATTTCCCTTAGGCAGAGCCTCTGCCACTCCCTGGAGCTGGGCTGCTCAGCAATCGATGCACTAGCCAGTTGCTTAGGCCTGCAGGCTCCCTGGTATGCACCTACCTGAGCGTTCCATGAGGCAAGGGGCGCTGAGCCAGTGTTTGTAAAGGAATTCAAGACCCCCAGATCACCTCTGAAGAAAGTGACGCCCTGTGCTGCCATCACATTCGCTCTGTGCTGTGCCCATGCTGGTATCCTCTTTTTCACCCACTGGCTTTCTGTGCCCTGAATGGCTGTTCACAATTGAATGGAGCACACTTGATTCTCATGTATGCAGCCCTCTGCCCTCTGAACCACTGACGCCCTTGCTGTAGTGCGTCACTGCCCGGACACACCTGGACACATTGGGCTGCTTGTGCTTTGGTGCCTGCGTGGGTCTGCAGGCATCAGCAAGCAGACCCTCCGGCACAGTGGTCTGAACTTCTCTCCTTGAACTCGCATCCCTTCTGCAGTAATATGGGGCGCTTATGCTCAAGCACCCAGAATACGCCTTTGCACTCGTCCGTGCCTACTGGCGTGGCAACCAGTGGCCTAGACTCCTCGTACCTCTCTGGCCATCCCCTTTCCATGGGGACACACTGGACATAGTTCTGGAAGCCATAGAGAAAACCAGTGGTTCACTAGAGAGCACCCGAGCATCCTTTGAAAACAAGGTCGACAATGTGGTAACTGACTTCACACTGCGGATCGCTGCAATCTAGCTGACAAAGTTCACACCGCAGAACAAGCCATTGCTGAACTTCAGCCACAATCCCAGAAAATGCAGTCATCCCTGCCAACTCCTGCAGACCAGGTTCATGCCCTGGAGTGCAGCGTAGAAGATGCAGAAGGTCGTTCCAGGAGGAATAATGTCCACATGATTGGCCTTCCAGACGGAACTGAGGGCCAAGACGTGGTTGCCTACATTGAGTGCTGGATGCGAGACCTGCTTTCTCCAGCTGCTCTTTCACAGTTCTTCTCAATTGAAAGGGCCCACGCATCCTGGCAATGAAACCTCCACCTGGCTCTAATCCCAGACCGTTGCTGTTCTGCTTACTTTATTACAGTGATCGTGATTCCATCCTTCAGGAAACTCAGAAGCTCAAAGACGTTATTGAAAATGCTTGCATAATGTTTTCCCCAGATTACACCATGGGGGGTGCAATGACAAAGGAACTCCTTCTTGGCTGTCAAACGTTGCCTCCCTGAACTGGAATTCTGATATTCGCTATTGTTCCCTGCCCGCCTCCGAGTTGTTGCCGATGAGACAACACGTTTCTTCGAATCACCGGGAGATGTGTGGGATTGGCTGGAAACATCAGGGCCCACAGCCACTCGCCGGTCTCAGTTTGAGACAGCGGCGCTTTGTGACACCACTGGGGACTGCCAATGGGGACGGCGACATCAGCCAAAGCGACCCACCAGGTCTAACGCAGCCCGAAATCGAGCACTTTATAGCAGAAAGACGTCAAGCTCTGCAGATAGCAGCCACAATATGACAGACCACCTAGGATTCAGACCTTGACGATGCCTCTACTAAATCCATGAGTGATGATGGCTCCTCTGCCACTTGACCCTCAAGGATGGACTCAGCAATTCCTCCCGATGTCACACCGTAAACAGCCGATGACAATATCTAAACTATATTTCGCCATTCAGCGGCAATCCATTTGATAAGTCTGCATTCTCTAATGCCTCTAGTTGCTTAACCTGTATTTCTTACACATTTTCTTTCTTTGCAGTGGCCATTTTCCTGCTATATGTTTCAACAGGTCCTTGTCGTACCTCACTATTACAATGTGCTAGCCTTGGACCCTAATGCTGCGTCCCTCTAATAGTGCGCCGATCGGCTACCTCTTGCTAGCACTCACATGTCCTCACTACTGCTGGCAGGCGATTGTACTGTTTCTATGCCTCCTTGTCATGTTTCACTGACACAGTGAAGCTGCCTTGGACCCTGCTGTGGTACTTAGGTGGGGAACTGATCACCTAATGTTAACTGGTGCACACACATCCTTATCACATGGGGGACCCCATCTTTAGTTGCTGCAACTTCCTTCTGTGCCCCCTCTTTGTAGTGTGCATTGCTGTCTTTGACGCACACAGTTTAGGCAGATACATGTTGTCACTCTGTTCGGATGGTATTTATTGTTCTTTCTTTGTTTTCTTCTTAGTTGAACTTTTCTGTTGTATAGGGCCCAGCTCCTCTACCCACTCCTACATGATGCTCGCATTGTCCAGGCCCTGGGCCCCACTCTGTGTAAGGCAGCCGACCATATCCTCCATCGACAACATGACCCACACTAACGCTATCACCTGGAATGTGTGGGGAATGCACACCCCCTTGCACAGATATGCTGTTTATGCATATCTCAAATGCTGCTAAACCCATGTAGCTTTATTACAAGAAACACACTTAACACTCCCTGAAGCTCCAAAGCTCCAAAAGCTATGGCGCGGGCAGGTGTTTGTCACCAACTTCTTCTATTATGCCAGGGGCACTCTGATCTGTGTTAGGCCTGGGGTCCCCTTCACAGTGGAAGATGTCGTTGTTGATACAGAGGGCCGCTATGTATTTGTAAAGGGCAGTTTAAACGGTCGCAATATCCACATAGGCACCAAATACGTACCTAACATGGACCAAGTCTCCTTTTTCCACAGCTTATCTGATATGCTCCCCGACTGGGGCGGGGTTCCGTGGCTTATAGGAGGTGACTTTAATTGCGTCTTGAGTACCGATTTTGAACGTTCCTTCCTTCTGTGGCCTTGCATGACCACAACCTCCAACGCCTAGCATTGAAGACAGGCTTCTGCATTGGCAGGTAATTGGCATCTGGTGACTGCGCAATGCTAATGCCAGAGTGTACTCTTTTTTCTCTTCTCCACACCACCTACATGTTAGGATCGACTATGGGGCGCTGCGCCTAACCTACTACCTTCCGTCACACATATCGACTACCTGGGTCACACTCACTCACCCCCAATGCTTACAACTCACATGGGACACTGCCCCCCCCCACAATCCCCACCTGGATACTGCAAATAGCGGCGTTAGAAGATCCCCCTTCCACGCCTCACTTAACTCCACTATTGAGGATTATTTTGAGCTTAACAACAGCAGCCACTAGACTGATCGAATGGGACGCATTCAAGGTGGCGATTAGAGGACATGGCTTAGGGGTAAACTGGAACATACGTAGGCAGCTTGACAAAGACATATCCCAAATCGAACGCAAACTCCTAGACCATGAAATTTGAGCAGCGTGCAACCCGGCGAGGGAGCATCATAGTTAAGACATCGCATTTTCTCTAATAGCGAAGCATGTTTGTGTTGCGCCACCGCTAGGCGGTTGCCTCACACAGAGCGGGGGCCGAGGCCTGGACAATGTGAGCATCATGTGGTAGTGGGCGGCGGAGCTGAGTCTCATATAACAGAAAAGTTCAACTAAGAACAAAACCAAGAAAGAATAATGTTACTTTCATCGCACTGATACTGCCTGCCCTCTCTGTCATCTGTTTGATGCAGATCTACTCCATATGCTGTGGACCTGTCCTTCCCTTCATCACTACTGGCGAGATGTTACCCTTCACTTATCCACTTGTATGGGGCGCCCTGTACTCCACACATGGGTAACATGTCTCCTGGGTCTTTGCTGTAGCGATAAAAACAGAGAGTCACCTCCCGCATCCTTAACCTAAAACTGCTGACAGCCAAACACCTCATTACAGGGTGGTGGAAATCACATGAGCCCCCAGCTCTTGCAGCCTGGACACAATCCCTTGTTGCATCAGCCCTGGCAGAGAAGGAAAATAACCTAGGGCTGCGCAAGTTTCCCATAGCCAGCAACTGGGACACTATCCTGATCGACCGCCATACATCCCACCACCGATGTCCTAATCGGCCCTTTAGAGGTTGGGTTGAGGGAGATAGCTGACCAGGGTCTCACCTAATCACAAGGCATCCGCGAGTCGTCTGGCCTTTCCCCTCCTACTATGTTCCAGGATTTCAAACTGTTGTAGTAACTAGCTTAATCCTGTATTCTCCTGACCAATTACATTGCATGTGGCTGAATTGGGGGGGGCACGGGCTTCTGTCTTTAATTGTTTTATTACTCAAAACTAGAATCGTTTATCCATTTCTTGGTGCTATGTTGTTGGCCCTATCAGCGGGCTTCTATAGTCGCATCGAACCTTGTCTCCTGTAAGGTTGTGCTCAGTACGACGGCCATTCACATGTTGAGATACGGCCTGTTCTGTTTGACAATGTTATTCTTTGTAGAATGACATTTGTGAAATGACATAGCACTCAACTATTGGGGAGCTATAGTACTCATGTAAACGTACCATGACTTGTTGTTTGTACGATTTGTTATCAACAGAAAAAAGGCCAATAAACAGATAAAAAAGAAAATGGGGCAACCGTTTACCTTTTTTTGTAATTCTCAGACACTTGTCGTTTTGTTTGGTGATTCTTCCCTGACTTGATCTTTTTCGCAGGCAGCTAATCCTACATTTGCATGCTGTTTCTTAGCTGACATCATCAGCGCACATCCGTCTTCTTCATGATAATGACGTTGAAGAGCCTTTATATGACGAACTTGATGATGAAAGAACATCCCTGGTTTCTTTTTGCCACAATTGATGTTGCCTTTTGGCCTTTTGGGTGTGGTGAGAATGCTTCTGGAACCTTCCGGAGTCCATTTTCTCTTCTCGCTGTGATGCACATGGTTTCTCTTTCGCTTTGCAGAGCATTATGAAGTGGTTTTCTTTCTCACAGCCTTCACATGTTTGTCCGATGGCTGGACATTTTCCTTCATGGGGAAATGAAAACCCACATCAGAAGCACAACCTTTTCTTCTCGAAGAGGTTGACCTGTGTTCATCTGTCTTGTGCTTCCGCCTGCTTTTCATGATCAACACTGATTCATTACGCGCTGTTCCTACTTATATATCCAGAGCTTGTTGCTCTGAGTGGCACTCTCAACATGCCTCTCCTGAAGGAGTCTGAAAGACAGCCATCAATGACTCTGAGGCGCATGGCTTCTTCTTCCCTAAAGTCACAGAACTTGCAGTGTTTGATAAGTTCATCAAGTGTCTCAACAAACTAATCCATCGATTCACTAGTCTGTTGTTGTGCTTGGTTGAAGATGTTCCTTTCATAGTCAACATTCGGCATAGGATTGAATTTGGCTTCCAACCCCTCTTTTTTCTTACAGTACAACTTCGCATCAGTTTGGGAAATTCTCTTTATCACCTCTTTCACTTTATCACTGGTAAGGTTTTTCAAATATTTAATGATTTTCTCATCATCTTTTTCTTCTGGTGCATCAATGAAGTCATCGAATGTCTCGATCCACACAACCTACCTTGCACCAATGTCCTGTTTCTTAGATGTGTCGAATGGCGGTGGTGGTTTCAAGAACACATCTGCATTGTATTTCGCGCTCTCCTCTGCCGCCATTGAGAGCACGTTATGTTCAGACAGCTTTCACTGTATACAACAGCTTGTGCAACATCTGCAAACACAACCCTCATGTTTGTATTTGGGTTGCCACCCCAATTCGATGTCGTGTGGCGCTTCAATCTTTTGTGTCGGTAAGTACATTTTTGTGTTCATACATGGTCATCACTGCCTTTAGCGTTTGCTTCATATGGATGATGGCTCTGTGTTATGGCGCAGCACAGTATCTCTTCTTTCAGCCATACCAGTGGATTCTGGTGGGCTTTTTCGAACGTGCTCCTCTTCAAGGCCTCCAACTTCTTCGATGGCTGTGTATGGGCTGGAGCGGGGTTTTGACTCCACAAACGCCACCTGCAGACCATTTTGCATCGATTCAGGGTGCACGTGGCACACACAAGCAGTTCGCTATACCTTTGCAAACTCTCAGGGAGAGCAGCTTTGTTTCTTCAGGGCATGTATCACCTACGCATCGCCAGTTGAAGCGTCCTCCCCATCCCGAGAGCATGCAAATGAAATACGCCACACATGGAGCTCTGCCACAGACCTCTTTATTCTCCAACATACGATCATACACTACTAACCACACCTTAACACCTCCCATCAGATTACGTTCTTCCTGTTTAATGTCCGCCCAGAACCGTGAGGGTCCTGGCACGTATAATATCCAATACACTACAACATAACAGTAGTGGGCAGAATTTCAAATTCACAAAGCTCAGGTCTTTAGGGAAAGTTCAAAGCAACAAAATCATTATTATTGATGCAAATGAGGACATTTAAATTAAAATAACTCTTTACAATTCAAAATGGTTTCTTTTTTATTGATTTTATTAAGTGAAATACACCAACCAATGACAAGACAATAGGCATCTCATCCCCACATCCTCTTTGTTGCTGCGATCAATTATTAGTATATTTCAAACTGCTCACCAGTGAATCCGTAATAGTCCTACCATTTGTCCCAAATTTTGGAAAGTTTATGGGGACATCCTTTGGCTATGTAAAAGGGTTATTTTTGCTTTCACAGCAGTCCATTGCAGTGCACCATTGCAGTATTGCGGGGGCGGGGGGCTGGGGATTTCCATTTGCATGCAGTATTTCATTTGGCTACAATACTGGTAATTCCTATAAATGTACATTTCCTATGGGTTCCACCGAAATCATCAAGGATCCCTAAGAGGTCTACTCTAGATGTTAGTTCCCAGGACTCGGGTCAGCATGGACTCGGGTCAGCACTCTTTCTATCATCTGCCAATACTGGGTGATTTCAGGATAGCTCTAGGTAAAGTGATAAAAGTCAGCATCTAGACTAGGGCATCAAAAGCAGGTACAGGTGGGAGTCTGGTGTGCTTGCCATATCTCTCAAGGTGTAAAGTATGTAATGTGGAAATATGTAAGCTAGACCAACTGAAGACGTGTCAAGATAGCGATCTCGCGAGGGGCCATCCTCACTTCCCGCCAGTTTGTATCATTGAGAGGCCCAACCAATCCCTCCCACCTTTTTTTAGAACCATGAATCGATCAGGGGTGTTGACAACCAGGGTGCAGTAGATCTGTGATATCCCGCCTTTGCCCAGTCTTCCCATCAGGATCTGAGCTTCTAGTGGGTTGTATTTTGGGAAATCAAAAAGTTCCGTTTGGTGGCTTGAGAGTGCGTGGCATAGTTGCATTTATAACATTGAGTTTGGGTCAGGGAAAAGTGAGTTTGCAATTCTTGAAATAACTTCATGTGTGACCCTTGCCAGCCATCTCTTAGGTTTGAAATACTAATCATATCCTGTAAGAAATTGGGTTACTGGTTGACTTGGGTGTTAGCCATGGTCAAGGAGCAACCACAATCCTTGTCAGGGTAAGGCACAAGCAAGCCCTCAAATTAACCTGTTCTCAACTCCTGGTAGCTTGGCACAGAGCTGTCAGGCTAAACTTAGAGACAATGTGTAAATTATTTGTGCAACACTTCAAACAGTAAAACTGTGACAATACCCTACAGAAATATCCAACACCAGGTTAGAACAATAGAGCAGAATTTAATAAATAAAACAAGACCAAAATGACAAATATCCAATCAGTAGGACCGAAGTTATGAATTGTGAAAGAATAAAGAGTAAAATAGTGCCTAAAAGCACAAAGCGCCAACTACGGTTATCTGGTCGGTGCGGGTCAAATTCAAAAGTTCAGGCTGACCACAGTGGACTGCAGGTTTGATACAGTCACAGATTACCCCTGCTGAAGTTGTACCCTCTCAAGTTTAGTGCCAAGAGTCCCGTTCACATTGGAGAAGGCTGCGAGGAGCAAGGAGGGTGGTGCAGGGGGTTGTCGGCGTGGCGCGAAGAGCAGGCCCGGTATTGCAAACGGGCAGGCTGGTGCATTGACCCCGTGAGGGGTCGATGCTGCATTGAGAAGAGACCGGCTGGTGGTGGCTCACGCTGATTTTCCGTGTGAGCGGCACAGTCTCGGTGTGAATGGGCCCATTCGCGCTCGCAAAGAGCCAAAAAAGCTTGATTTAAGCTCACTGAGCTACACCAAGGGTCTAAGACCTGAGCAGCACCACTGGTGGGGGGGGGTCAGGAACATGCTGCAGCTGGGTCCAGGATCGCTTTGGGGAGTCGTTTATGTCCCTGAGGCTCAAATGAGTAGGCCAGCAGACTAGCCCTCTGAGTCACTCTGAGATCCTGGTTTCAAGATGGAGTTGCAGAGCCAGTTCTTCTTCCCCAGGCCATAGGGCAGCAGGCAGCAGTTCCACACAGCAGGGCAGCAGTTCCTTTAGAGCAGCAGTCAAGCAGAGGGGCAGTCCTTGTAGCAGTACAGTGGTCCTTCTTCCTGGCAGAGTATCCAGAGGTCCAGATGTGTACTGAAGAGTTGGTGTCTGAGGTCCAGTATTTATACCAAGTTGTGCCTTTGAAGTGGGGTTAGAAGCTTCTAGAGGTTTCCCTTTGAAGCCCCCAGACATCCTGCCTTCCCTGCCCCGGCTCCAGACTAAAACCTGGGGGTATGCAGCCCTTTGTGTGGAGGCAGGACACAGCCTATTCAAGTGTAAGTGGGGATGTGCCTAGCTCCTCCCTCCCATCCTGCCAGTGATGGCCTATCCAGGCACACCTAAGCTCTGTATTGTTTGTGTCTGTCTAGGAGGAAAACACAAAGCACAACTGTCAGCTACACCCAGTCATGCGACCCAGGTACAGGCACTAAATGGCTAAGACAGGAAAATGTCACCTTTCTAAAAGTGGCATTTTCAGAATTACAATTTAAAATCAGACTTCACCATAAGTTAGAATTTTAAATTGTGATTCCAGAGACACCAAACATGAACATGTTAGATATTCCCGTTTGGAAATTGCACTTATAAAATGTAATAAGGTAACTCCAATGTTATCCTATGGGAGAGGTAGGCCTTGCAGTAGTGAAATACGAATGTAAGCATTTTTCACTACCAAGACATGTAAAACTAAAAGGTACATGCCCTACCTTTTAAACACATTGCACCCTGCCCTCTGGGATCTCCAAGGCCTACCCTAGGGATGACTTATATGTATTAAAAAGGAAGGTTTACGTCTGGCAAAAGGTTTATTTAGCCAGGTTGAAATGGCAGTTTAAAACTGCACACAAATAGGCTGCAATGACCATCCTGAGACATGTTTAAAGGGCTACTTAAATTGGTGGCACAATCAGTGCTGCAGATCCACTAGTAGCATTTAATTAAAAAACCCTGGGCACATGTAGTGCCACTTTAATATGGATTTATAAGTAAATTAAATATGCCAATTGGGTATAAGCCAACTCTATCATGTTTTAAGGAGAGAGCATAAGCACTTAGCACTAGTCCTAAGGCCAGCAGAAACGAGGTTAGTAAAAATGGAGGAGGAAGGCAAAACGTTTGGGGGAAGACCACCCGAAGGCTGACAGGTCTAACATGTCCCATCTGCTAAAGCTGTGTTGTGTGCTTCACGCATTTGCCCTGCCATAGTGGGGTTTGTTGAGACAGTCTCTGGTCCCAGACAATTGAGCGTAGCGCCGACTGCTAGCTCAGGGGCATGGGTGTCCCATAGAGAACACTTAAAATATTGTCGAGACCTCATTATACAATTCCGTTTGATAGGCTGGGTTGTTCCACCCTCCACTCAGACAGTTATTTATTACCAAATGTGTGACACCCAATAGTATAGATGAAGATCGGCCATCCTGATTCCCCCGCCGTATACCAATTGTCAACTGCAATATGGGTAGGACGGTCCGCCTATATCAAGGAGCACATTAAAGCATGAGATGTTTGAACCAGCTATTTGGGGCAAGCAGTGGGAAGTTGTGGAGGGTGTAAGGACAGCATAGAAGGTTCATCATTTTGAATAAGGCCATTCTGCCTAAAATATGGAGTGAAAGTTTGGACCATTTCTAGAGATCTTTGTTCAATTTAGTGAGCAGGGGAGAGAGGTTAAAACTCAATGTTAATCCGGGCTCCAGTGCTTTTTAAATACCAAGGTACTGGAAGCTCCATCGCCTTATGGGAAGGGAGTTCTGCCAAATCATACCATCCTAATCTCCCTTAAGTGGGACCAGCGAGGATTTGGACCAGTTTTCTCAGAGCCTGGAGGCTTCTTCGTGTATACCCTGGATTTGTAATAGGCAAGGCCCAGACAGGTGAGGATTGGCGAGGAACAGCAACACCCCACCAGCATATAACACTTTTCTGTCTTCTGCACCATCCCCCCATCACCACCCCCATATTTGAGCATCACAATGGATCAATTGGGCAAGAAGTTCAATTGCAAGGGTGAAGAGGAGAGCAGACAATGGACTCCCATGTTTGGTTTCTCTTCAGACTGGCAATGGATTGGAGATCACTCCTTTAATTTGGACTTGTCTGGAGGGCGCTGAGTAGAGTAGGCTGACGTATTGCCTAAATCGGGGTTTGAAGCCTATGCGCTCGAGAACCTTGTCCATGAAGGACCTGTTCACCAAATCGAAAGCCTTTTCAAAATTGACTAGCAAAAGGGCATATGAATCTTTGATTTGGTTAAAATGGGGCCAACGCCACCTGGACACAGCGTATACAGTGTCAGGTGCTATGGCTGGGCATGAAGCCACATTGGTATGGGTGTCCCAGAGAGGTAAGTACTTTCTGAAGCCTATTTGCAAGGGCTTTGGCAAAGATCTTAACTTTTATATTGATTACTAGTATGGGTCTGTAAAGGAGCAGTGATCTGTTGGTAGGCCAGTCTTGTGGATCACAACAATAGTAGCAAGGTCTACCTCTGGAGGAGAGGAAACTTTCTTCTCCACCTCTTTGTATAGGTCAAATAGTCAGAATTGTATGGAATTTGCGATAGTACTCGAGCCAGACTCCATCAGCCCCCTGAGTGTTTCCGAAGTTCATGATTTGTAGAGCTGCCTCTATTTCCTCGGTCGTGAGGGGTAATTCTAGCTTTTTCCTCTGGGGCATTACAAGTGATGGGAGTGGTATTTCAGTGAGTGTTGAATCAGTTTGCTCCTGTAGAGAGAGTGGTTGTTGGGAGTAAAGCATGTTGTAATAGGCAGCAAACGTTGCCACATTTCCTATTGCTATGCTATGTCGTTCACCAGTGCTGTCTACATTCTCCGGAACCACTCTGGAAGTCATCTCTCTGGCGGCCAGCCAGTAGAGTACCTTTCCTGTTTTGTCTCTGTGTCCATAGACTATTCTTGTCAAGGCTCTCCAATATTGGTGTGAATCTTCTAGGGCAGCCTGTCATAGGGTAGCCCTATTAAGCTCAAGTTGGCAATAAATTGCATGTGATGGATTGATTTGGCATCTATGCTCCAGGTTGAAAATACAAGCTTCAAGCTACGTTATATGGAGTTGATTAACTCACTCTTTATTTATAAAGTTTTATATAGTGCAAACATGACCCAAGCACTCTACAAGAGGTCAAGAAAGAAGAAACAATAAAACTGATAACAAAATCTAGAGAGAAATAGTACGGGTGGGACCCAAAATGAGGGCGGAGGCCATCACAGAGTCCATGCCACCCACTAAATATACATATATTTGATCATATAAGTCCAATACTTTACAAATGTATTTGTTGAAGTGTGTGTGGGAGCTCTACCACAGTGTTATGCTTCCTACACATCTCATGGCACAGCATGTGGTGATAAGGCCATTCAGAAACATTGACAGTACTTGTTTGGCTTTAAAAACACTTTGGCACCTTACAGGTATTAGTTTCTCCCCAAGTTCACAATCCACTTGCTTCACAGATGATTTTGGCTTGATGAAATGCCAAAGCCGAAAACTCAAAAGAAAATGTATGCATCTATATGGTATTTCTACAGCACGTATCTAATTAAAATGCAGCCGAGCGCTACACAGGGTCAAGGACAAGCATAACGTCAACAAGTGATAGGTGAGGTAGCTGTGTTTCAGATGTTTTTTAAGGAGGCGAGTCTTCAACTTTTTCCTAAATTGGAGCAGCATTGGGCTGGTCCTGAAGTATACAGGAATGCAGTTCCAGATCCTTGGTGCATATATTGAAAAGGCCTACCTCCCTGTCTTATCTCTATTTTGCACTTCTTAGTCTGCAGTGTGATGGTGTTATGGCTGCAGGTGCAAAAAGAACCACTGATGGACAGAATGCAGAACAATGTCATACATTCACCCCAGTACAGAGATCTGGGCCTAAATCCAACGTTTTTTTGCTCCCCATGCCATTCCAGTTGGAACCCAGTCATATGCAAATCAGTCTTGACCCTGCGTCCAATGGGAAAAGTCCAGCCTGAACTGCCAGGCCAGGTCCTCCCATGACTGGAAACAAGCATCCTAGGACCGGTTTCGGGGTTTCACCCCTCATCAGCCAGGATAGCTTGACTCCAGTAGCATGGAGAGCACAGGACCCACGTCTGGGCATACCCGTCCCACTCGGGGTGACAAATGCAAAAAGAACAATTTATGGACAGAATGCAGAACAATGTCATACATCCACCCTAGTACAGAGATCTGGGACTAAATCCATTGTTGTTTTGCTCACATGCCATTCCAGTTTGAACCCAGCCATATGCAAATCAGTCTTGACCCTGTGCCCATTGGGAACAGTCTAGCCCGAACTGCCAGGCCAGGTCCTCCCTGGACTGGAAACAAGCATCCAAGGACCGGTTTCGGGGTTTCACCCCTCATCAGCCAGGATAGCTTGACTCCAGTGGCATGGAGAGCACGGGACCCACGTCTGAGCATACCTGTCCGCCACCTCCCCAGGGCCATGCTGATTATATGCGGGGGCATGCAGCCCCCCGCAGCCCTGGGGACCGCCACCTCCCTGGGGCTTAATTAAAATTAAGAGGCATGGGAGGGCTTATGCCTCCCCCCATGCAGTCCTGGGGGCTGCCACCTCCCCCGGGCTTTAATAATTAAAAGTGGGGGCATCAAAGAGGCCAGGCCCCAGGGGATGGGGTCCCCGGGGCCAAAAGTGGCCCAGGGAAGGGGACCACATGGCCCCCCTCCCTTTCGTATTTAAAAAAAATAAAATAAAATAAATAAGGCCGGGCCCCTGGGATGGGGTCCCCGGGGCCAAAACTGGAATCAGAAGAGGGGCCACGTGGCCCCCCTCCTTAAAAATAATTAAAAAAAATAAATAAATATGTGGCCATTGCCTAGGGGTTGGGGTCCCCGGGGCCGAAATCGGATATGGGAGGGGGGCCCCGCAGCCCACTTCCCGTTTTGTTTTCTAAAAAAGGAAAGAAAATGCTCAGGCCCTGGGGGATGGGGTCCCCAGGGCCCAAAAATAATAAAGTGAAGGGGGGCCACATAGCCCCCTTCTAAAATGCTAATTTTAAAAAAGCTGGTGTCTCCCTTGAGGCCCCGTCCCCTCCCTGCACCACTGTGCAAACGCGCCTCCTGGCGCGTTCTAAGTTGGAGGATTAAGTCCTCTTCATTCCTGAGGGTCCCTGGGGGCAAACTAGCCCACCAGGTACCTCCAGTAAGCCCCACACAGTGGGATTGCTGAGAGGTGGTCCGAGGCTATGCCCCTTTTTACACCACTCTGCGAAAACACCTCTTGGCGCACTGCTGGTGGGGCGATGAGGTCCTCTTGTGTGCTGAGGACCTCAGGACACAAGTGGACTTCATCCCCCGAGCAGCAGTGCGCCAGGAGGCACGTTTGCAGAGTGGTGTAAAAAGGGGGCATGGCCTCGGACCATTCTCAGCAATCCAGCTGTGTGGGGCTTACTTGAGGTACCTGGTGGGCTAGTTGGCCCCCAGGGACCCTCAGGAGGTAAGGGGACTTCGTCCCCCAACCAAGAGCACACCAGGAGGCGCGTTTGCAGAGTGGTGGACAAAGGGGGCATAGCCTGTGTCCACCTATCAGCAATCCCACTATCTGGGGCATACTGGAGGTATCAGGTAGGCTAGTTGGCCCCTAAGGACCCCCAGCAGCGAAGGGGACTTTAATCCCCATCCAAGAGCTTGCTAGGGAGTGCGTTTGCAGAGTGGTGGGGAAAGGGGGCGTGGCCTGCTATGACAACTTAGCAATCCGGCTGTGTGGGACTTACTGGAGGTAATAGGAGGGGTAGTTGGCCCCCAAGGTTGTCCTTGCGGGCCAACTACCTCTCCTATTACCTCCACTAAGTCCCACACAGTGGGATTGCTAAGAGGTCTTCGGAGGCCACGCCCCCCCTTTCTCCACCACTCTGCAAACACGCCTCCTGGCACAGTACTGGTTGGGGGATGAAGTCCACTTTACTCCTGAGGGACTTTGGGGGCCAAGAAGTCCCCCTGGTACCTCCTGTAAGTCCTACGCAGCGGAATTCCTGAGCGCTGGTCGGAGGCCCAGCACCCTTTCTCCACCACTCTGCAAACGCGACTACTAGTTAAAGAAGCATTTGCAATGTAATAGGTTTCGCATTTGCGAGAGTTAGAGCTATTGGCGTTGTAAATGTAAAAGATTTTTACTAATGTTTTTTGGTGTAGAGTGGATGTACGTTGTGTGTAGTGGAATTAAGTGGTATGTTGTGCAGTGAAATTATGTGAATAGAAAGTATGTGGTATTTAGTGTATAGGAATTATGTGGAGTGGGATTATGTGTTTTGGAGAGTAATTATGTGGTATTGTAGTCTGTGTTGTGGAGTGGTAACCTCAGGTTTAGTCTTCCTCGTTTCCATAGAAGCTAAACTATAAACTCAATGAGACACAAAAAAAAGAAGGAACCACTGAGGAGCACTTCTGGACCTAGTCAGAGGTATGAGCAGGGCCACTGGAATTATATGACTGTTCGGCTGCACCAATTTTCACATAATTAAACATTTTCCGCCTTTGCCAAATATTCCATCATCTGCTGCCTAATCTGTAGATTTGAACAAAAAAAGCCTTCTTTCTAGCTCAAACGGCTCAAATGTTCCCAAAAATGCAGCTTCACGTGTTACAGCGTGGTGGAAGGCCCTTTGCACAGCTGGAATGGTCACGTGTTACTTATTGCTAAATGTGGGTGTTAAATTGGTACTAATGGTGCACAAACCTCTCTTCTTTCTGTGCCTCTCTTGCCTCTTTTTGCATTTCTCTTGCACCTTTCTTCCTCTTTCTGCACCTCACTGTCTTCTTTCTGCACTTCATTTGCCTCTTTCTGCACTTCTCTTGCCCCTTTCTGCACCTCACTTGCTTCTTTCAGCACCTCTGTTGCTTTTTTCTGCAGATCTCTTGCCTCTTTCTGCACCTCTCTTGCTTCTTTCTGCACCTCTCTTGCCTCTTTCTGCACCTCACTTGCCTTTTTCTGCACTTCTCTTGCTTCTTTCTACACCTCTCTTGCCTCTTTCTGCTCCTTTCTTGCCTCTTTGTGCATTTCTCTTACCTGTTTCTGCACTTCCCTAGCCTCTTTCTGTACCTCTCTTGCCTCTTTCTGCTTCTCCCTTGCCTCTTTCTGCACCTCACTCTCTTCCTTCTCCACCTCTCTTGCCTTTTTTCTGCACTTCTCTTGCCTCTTTCTGCACTTCTCGAGCCTCTTTCTGCACTTATCTTGCCTCTTTCTATACCTCTCTTGCCTCTTTGTGCACCTCACTTGCCACTTTCTGCTCTTCTCTTGCCTCTTTCTGCACCTCACTCTCTTCTTTCTGCACCTCTCTTGCCTCTTTCCGCACCTCACTTGCTTCTTTCTGCATCTCTCTTGCCTCTTTCTGCACCTCTATTGCCTCTTCCTGCAACTCTGTTGCTTCTTTCTGCACTTCTCTTGCCTCTTTCTGCACCCTTCTTGTCTCTTTCAGCACCTCTATTGCTTCTTTCTGCACTTCTCTTCCTTCTTTCTGCACCCCTCTTGCCTCTTTCTGTACCCCTCTTGCCTCTTTGCGCACCCTCCTACCTCTTTCTGCACTCCTCTTGCCTCTTTCTGCACCTCTGTTGGTTCTTTCTGCACTGCCCTTGCTTCTTTTTGCACCTCTTTTGCAAATTTCTGCATCACTCTTGCCTCTTTCTGTACCCCTCTTCCCTCTTTCTGCACATCTCTAGCCTCTGTCTGCACACATGTTCCCTCTTTCTGCACACCTTGTGCCTGTTTCTGCAACTCTCTTGCCTCTTTCTGCAGTTCTCTTGCCTCCTTCTGCACCTCACTTGCCTCTTTCTGCACTTCTATTGACTCTTTCTGCACCTCTCTTGCTTTTTTCTGCACCCCTGTTGTCTCTTTCTGCACTCGTCATCTTTCTTTCTGCACCTCTCTTGCTTCTTTCTGCACTTCTCTTGCTTCTTTCTGCACCTCTCTTGCTTCTTTCTGCACCATTCTTTCCTTTTTTGCATCCCTCTTGCCTCTTTATGCTGTTCTCTTGCCATTTTCTGCACCTCTCTCGCCTCTTTCTGCACCTCACTTGCCTCTTTCTGCACTTCTCTTGCTTCTTTCCACACCTCTGTTGCTTCTTTCAGCAATTCTCTTGCCTCTTTCTGCACTTCTCTTGCTTGTTTCTGCACCTCTCTTGCGTCTTTCTGCACCTCTGTTGCCTATTTCTGTACCTCACTTGCTTCTTTCTGCACCCTTCTTGCCTCTTTTTGCACCCCTCTTTTCTCTTTCTGCACCTCTCTTGCGTGTTTCTGCACCCCTGTTCCCTCTTTCTGCACCTTTCCTACCTGTTTCTGCACCTCTGTTGCCTCTTTCTGTACCTCTGTTGGTTCTTTCTGCACTTCTCTTGCTCTTTCTGCATCCTTTGCGCCTCTTTCAGCACTTCTGTTGCTTCTTTCTGCATTTCTCTTCCTTCTTTCTGCACCCCTCCTGCCCCTTTCTGTACCTCTCTTGCCTCTGTGCACCTCTCCTACCTTTTTCTGCACCCCCTTGTCTCTTTTTGCACCCATGTTGGTTCTTTCTGCACTGCTTTTGCTTCTTTCTGCACCTCACTTGCCTCTTTCTGTACTTCTCAAAACAGAAGTACTCATCATGGGCCCAAACCCAGATGCCTGGAGCGACACCTGGTGGCCCCCCCGCCCTCGGAAACCCGCCAACCCCCACGGACCACGCACGCAACCTGGGAATCATCCTGGACTCCGAGCTCAAAATGGACCGCCAGATCAACTCTGTCTCATCTTCCTGCTTCCACACCCTCCGCCTCCTTCGTAAGACCTTCAAATGGATCCCCCTCGAACACCGAAAGACCGTCACTCACGCCCTGGTCACCAGCAGACTCGACTACGGCAACGCACTCTACGCCGGAATAAACAAAAACCTCACCCGCAAGCTACAGAACATCCAGAACGTCGCCGCAAGACTGGTCCTCAACCTGCCAAAACACTGCCACATCTCCCTGCACCTGCGCACACTCCACTGGCTCCCCGTCGAGGTGAGAATCACCTTCAAGATGCTCACCCACGCACACAAGGCCCTCCACGGCACCGGACCAGCATACCTGAACAGCCGACTCAAATTCCACGCACCCCAAAGGACCCTACGATCAGCCTTGCTCTCCTACGCTGTGGTCCCCCGCACCAGAAAGACCAGATCGGGAGGCCGCTCCTTCTCCTTCCTCGCGGCCAAAGCATGGAACGTCCTTCCGCTCCACCTCAGACAGACAACATCGCTCCCCATCTTTGCAAGAAACCTCAAAACCTGGCTCTTCGACAGACCCCTCCTTGATGGAATGGAACCTGCACCCCCCCCTAGTGCCTTGAGACCCTTACGGGTGAGTAGTCGCGCTTTAACAAACCCCTGATTGATTGATCTCTTGCTTCTTTCCACACCTCTGTTGCTTCTTTCAGCAATTCTCTTGCCACTTTCTGCACTTCTCTTCCTTCTTTCTGCACCTATCCTGCCTCTTTCTGCACCTCTGTTGCCTCTTTGTGTACCTCTCTTGCCTCTTTCTGCACTTCACTTGCTTCTTTCTGCACCTCTCTTGCCTGTTTCGGCACCTCTGTTGCTTCTTTCTGCACTTCTCTTGCCTCTTTCTGCACCTCTGACTTAGGGGTAGTTTTAATTCCCCTGCCCTATTATGTACTAGGGCCTTACAGGGGAGGTCATGCCAATCACAGGGATACCCCAACCCATAGTGTACCCTAGTGTATGTAGGTGTTTTCACTGTATTCTAAGTGTCTTTCAGCATAGCACTGGCTCCGGGCCTGGTTAGTCAGAGTCAGTTACCACCAGTACCAGTCAGCAAAAAGTTGGGGGCACAGGATGACTTTGCAACAAGGCCTCTTTCTGCACCTCTGTTGGTTCTTTCTGCATATCTCTTGCTTCTTTCTGCACCTCTCTAAGTCTTTCTGGACTTCTGTTGCCTCTTTCTGCATTTCTCTTGCTTCTTTCTGCGCTTTTCTTCCTCTTTCTGCACATGTCCTACATCTGTAGGCATAGTTAGACCATGTCATGAGTGATGCAATATGTGACGTCATCAGCAGTGCATTGCGGGGGCGGGAGTTATAGTTACCTCAACTAACTATAACGGCCGAATTTCTCTGGTTTTGTACGAGTGAAATGTCCAACTAACTATAACGTCCCTGAAACCTGTGGTCCAAAAACAAATCCCCATACACTGAACAGAGAGCATGCACACGAGGGCTGATAGCTTCACCTTCATTTTAATGCGTGGGGCCTCCCACGACCCGGAAGTTTAAAAAGCACTTCAGAGACGCGTTTCAGCTGTGTTAACAGCCTTTCTCAATATGAAAGGCGCCATATTGACGCTGCTTTTTTGCTTGCAAAATCAATAAGCATAGACAAAATACTCATTAATCATTAAAATCCGTGGGCAGAGAACGAATGAATTTGTGCATGGTACTTAATTCAAAAGCGTGCAATGGCATTGTAATCCACGATATTTAACAGGGTGTCCAGCATAGCATAGTAGCAAGTCTGTTGGTAAAAACTCAGAATTCACATGATAACAAGAAACATTCTTGTAGGTATTACTGCTGTCCGAAAACACTGCTCGGTAACTCATCTCCAAATGCTTTGCAACACTTCATAATTTGTTTGTTTAAAAGTCAGTTCGGAATTAAAGTTCACTTTCTTGCACATTCCCTGCTGTCTCAGATACGTGTGTCTTTCCCTTTCCAAAACAAATGTGATCACTTAAATGTTCAAATCAGCTGTGCCGTCTGCAATGTGTCTCGAGTAGGTGAATTCACTGGGAAATACAGGTTACTTTCTTACTTGACATCTGTCATCATGTTAACACGAATTGTTAAAAGTTTACCTTGAGCCCGGAATATACATATATATATATATATATATAACCTACTGGTGGTCGGACCTAGTTTCTAAGGGAAGAGGTAATTTTCAGGTGCTTATATCTTCGGCGCCACTTGATGAATCTCCATGAAATTGTCCAAAAATATTTGCCCAGTACTTCAGGCGCTGTTTGGAAAGTTTCGGGGTGATCCGTGGGGGCCGAGAAAATGGGGGGTCACAAAACAGGTTTTCCCAATGTTATGTCCCATAGGACCTTTGAACAAGTCTACATCCCAAACCGCTGGACGGAATTACACCAAATTTGACAGGAAGCTAGATGTTGGTAGGTAGATAGTGCTTTTTGTGATTCGGTGTAAATCTGTTTAATAGTTTTGTATATATTAACAGGAAAATAAATTTGTACATATGGGGACGCAGATTACTTGTGGGGATCCACGGAGTTAGCGCGAGTGACAAAAAAAGTAATATTTATGAATTTTTACACTCACTCTTACTTTCACACCCATTCAGGTACCCATACAGATACTGTCACATCCAGCTACATACCCATACAGAAACTTTCACACCCACTCTTACACCCATGCAGACACTGTCACAGCCTTTCACATAGCTATAGAGACACTGTGACACCCATTTGCAAACATATACAGTCACTGTTACACTTATTCAGAAATCCATACAGACAATGTCACACCCTTTCACATACTCATAGAGACACTGTGACACCATTTACATACCCATAGAAACTCTGTGACACCCTTTCACAAACCTTTTTAAGTCACTGTTACACCTATTGAGAATCCTTTACAGACACTGTCATACCCATTCACAAACTCATAGAGACACTGTCACACCCTTTCACATATCCAGGGACACTCTGTCACACCCATTCACAAACCCAACCATGCACTGTAACACCCATTCAGATATTAATAAAGACACTGTCACACCTATTTACACTGTCACACCCATTCACAAACCTATACTGACACTGTCACACCCATTTAAAAACCTATACAGACACTGTTACACCCATTGAGTTACCTAAACAGACACTCCCACATCCATTCACATACTGATAGATACCCTGTCACACCCATTCACAAACCTATACAGATCGTGTCATGCCCATATACAAACCGATGTAGACAGTGTTACACCCATTCACATACTCAAACAGATACTCTCATACCCAGTCACATACTGATGGAGACACTGTTACACCCTTTCACAAACCCATACAAACACCGTCACACCCATTCGCAAACCCATACAGACACTGTCACACCCATTCACGTAGCTAAATAAACACTGTGAGCTAAAGAACGACGATGGATTCAACCCAGATCTGTGACTGGGGTGAGTGTCTGAAAAGTTTCAGCGCTCCGTCCATCATCTCCTTTGTTCGCCCTAAGTTGGCAGGGTATGCCCAAACATGGGTCCCTTGCTCACTTTGCCACTGGATTCAAACTAGCCTGGCTGATGAGGGGTGTTACCCCAAAACCAGTCCCAGGATGCTTGTTTCCGGTCCAGGGAAGACCTGGCTTGACAGTTCAGGCTGGACTATGCCCATGAGGAACAGGGTCAAGACTGATTTGCATATGGCTGGGTCTAAACTGGGGTGGCGAAGTGAGCTAAAGAAGGAGGATGGATTCAACCCAGATCTGTAACTGGGGGTGAGTGTCTGAAAAGTTTCAGTGCTCCGTCCATCATCTTCTTGTGTTTCATTTGTTCGCCCTAAGTTGGCAGGGTATGCCCAGACGTGGGTCCCTTGCTCACTTTGCCACTGGATTCAAGCTAGCCTGGCTGACGAGGGGTGTTACCCAGAAACTGGTCCCAGGATGCTTGTTTCCGGTCCAGGGAAGACCTGGCTTGGCAGTTCGAGCTGGAATGTTCCCATGAGGAACAGGGTCAAGACTGATTTGCATATGGCTGGGTCTGAACTGAGGTGGCGAAGTGAGCTAAAGAACGATGATGGATTCAACTCAGATCTGTGACTGGAGATAAGGTTCTGAAAAGTTTCAGCGCTCCGTCCATCATCTCCTTGTGTTTGCTTTGTTCGCCATAAGTTGGCAGGGTATGCCCAGATGTGGGTCCCTTGCTCACTTTACCACTGGAATCAAGCTAGCCTGCCTGATGAGGGGTGTTACCCCGAAATCGGTCCCAGGATGCTTGTTTCCTGGGAAGACCTGGCTTGGCAGTTCGGGCTGAACTGTTCCCATGAGGAACAGGGTCAAGACTGATTTTCATATGGCTGGGTCTGAACTGGAGTGGCGAAGTGAGCTAAAGAACGATGATGGATTCAACCCAGATATGTGACTGGGGGTGAGTGTCTGAAAAGTTTCAGCACTCCGTCCATCATCTCCTTGTATTTGATTTGTTTGCCATAAGTTGGCAGGGTATGCACAGATGTGGGTCCCTTGCTCACTTTGCCACTGGATTCAAGCTAGCCTGGCTGACGAGGGGTGTTACCCTGAAACCGGTCCCAAGATGCTTGCTTCCGGTCCAGGGAAGACCTGGCTTGGCAGTTCGGGTTGGACTGTTCCCATGAGGAACAGGGTCAAGACTGATTTGCATATGGCTGGATCTGAACTGGGGAATCACTGACAGAATACCGAGAGTCAGAAAATCGACCTACAGAAATATCGACGCAAAAATATCGAAGTCAAGAATACCGACATCCTATCTACATTATGGTAAGTACAAAAATATCGAAAAAATAATATCGATGTCAAAAATATCGTTGTTAAAATATCGGTTTTTTTAAGTTACAAAAATAATGTAAAATAAAGTAAATAATACATATAATTGAAATAAACATAGTTAAAAATATTTTAAAATGTTTAAAAATTATAACTAATATATATAATGTAAAAATAAATTAAACATATACATATAATATATAATATCCAAGAAAGAAGTGACTCAAACAGATAGATTCACCAAAGAACAAAAATATATTTCCACTACAATGTTTCAGCTTCCGACTTCCTCAGGTAGTACAAGATGGTTTGCTCAGTGGCTGCACAGATGACACAGCTGAATTTTCAAAAAGCATCATGAGTGAAGATTCCATTTGGAATGTGGAATCAATGCAGTCCTGAGAGCTCTTGAGATATGCAGTAATCAGGTTGTATTGTCAGTAATGTTCAGTCCATCTGGATGCAGTGATTTTAAACGGTACATCCAGAAGTTTTTTCTGGAGTCAAGTAGTTCTTCCTTTGAGACATGTTCCATGGGGAAAATCTTCAAATCTGATAGTAAATGATCCACAAGGTTAAAATGATTGGCTACAGGCTGGTCAATTTTCTTATTAATTATTGCCGATTTGTGGTTCCTGAATCGTGTACGGAGGTCATTCACTGTTTGGCCTACATGTTGTTTTTTACAGCTTTGCCGTTGGCACTGAATCACATAAATAATGCATGTTGAGCGACATGTAAGATGCTGTCTTATTCCATAGGTCCTTCTCGTAACAGAACTAGTTACTGATGATGTTTGTAAAAGGTATTCACACGTGATGCACCTTTTAGAGTCACAGCAATGAACCCCTGCATTTGTTACAACTTGCTTGAGTTCAGCTCTCACAATAAGAGATCGTAAATTTGGAGCTCTGCGGTAAGCAATGACTGGTGGTTTTGGAAAACCTTTTGCAATTTTTCACAAGTAGACAGCAAGGGAAATGTTTTTTGCATTATATTTCTGTAGTTGGGAGCTGATGGATGATAGTCAACCACAAATGGAGTTCTGTCACTTTTGTTTCTGCCGTTGGTATTCCAAATAAGTGCTTCTCTGGGTAACTGCAAAGACTTGTCAATTTGTTGCTGTATGATATGCAGAGGATAGCCTTGCCTTTTAAATAATGTAGCAAGCTCCTGTAGATGGTCTTTACAGGTTTCCTCATTGCTGCAGATGCGTCTTATTCTGAGTGCTTGGCTGTAGATGATGCTCAGTTTAGTGTGGTGTGGGTGACATGAAGTCCAGTTTAGATACAAATGAGCATCTGTAGGCTTGTGGTAAAGATCAGTTGTAATTTTTTGTTCATGAATGGTGAGTAGCACATCTAGAAAAGGGAGATGATGCTTCTGTTTAGTATTGCTGCTGGTAAATTTGATGGTAGGATGGATATTGTTGATATAAGCTGTAAATTGTTCCAATGTTCTACTTCCTGCATTCCATATTATAAATATGTCATCAATGTATCGTAGCCATACCAGTGGTTTGATGCTAGAAGTAGCAAGTATACAGTTCTCTAGTTTGCCCATGAAGATATTTGCATAGGATGGAGCCATCCGAGTGCCCATGGAAGTCCCTTGTATCTGCAGATAGTGTTTACCATTGAATGTAAAATTGTTGGATTTAAGGATAACTCTTGCAAAGTTGGTAAGCACATTTGTTGATGGCTTTTTCACAGTTCTTTTATTAAGAGCTTCAGATAATGCCATAAGCCCATCCTCATGTGGTATATTGGTGTATAATGATGTAACATCAAATGTAGCCAGAAGAGTATCATCATCAAATGTGTAGGTTTGGTTTAATTTTTCAATAATCTGAAGGAAGTGACTGGTATCTTTAACAAATGATGGAAGTTCCTGTACAATGGGCTGGAGGTGCAGGTCGACAAATAAAGATAGTCTCTCAGTGGCTGTGTCATTGCCAGAGATGATGGGACGGCCAGGATTGTTCATTTTGTGAATTTTGGGAAGCATATAAAATCTCCCAGGTCTTGGTTTGGGATGAACAAGTATGTCTGCTGTTGTTTCATCAATGAGGTTTAAGCTCCTGTACCTTACAACCATGTTCTTAATTTCTTTGTTCAAGTCTTCAGTGGGATCAGTTTCTAAAGGTTTGTAAGTGTTGGTATCCATTAGTTGTCTCATTCCTTCCTCAATATAATCACTTATTTTCATGGCAACCACTGCACCACCTTTGTCTGCAGGTTTTATAATGACATCCATTCTCTGTTGAAGGAGGTGGAGAGCTTTTCTTTCTTCTCGGGTAATGTTATCAAAAATCCTCTTAGGTGTTGATTCCTTGATGAGTTTGTTGATGGATAAAATGTATGTATCAAGAACAGGATTTCTACCACATTGAGGAGTCCATGATTTGGGATGGCAGAACTTCTTAAATGGATCTGGAAGGTAGCTTGGCAGACCAACATTAGAATTATTGTAAAAGTATTCTGCAAGTCTGCATCTTCTCTCGAACGTTTTTAGGTCTCTCATCATGTTGGCCGTATTATGGTCCTTCGGTACAGGACAGAAATAGAGGCCTTTGCTCAAGAGGTTCAATTCACCTGGTGATAGGAGCCCTCCAGTCAAGTCAATAACTGGGTCGGATGTCTGGAAGGGTTGTAGCTGGCTGATTCTATGCAGCCGTTTTTGTCTTATAAATCTTCTGTTTTTTTATGCTGTTTACTCACAGGGCTTACACTGACAAGAAAATCTCCAAAAACAGAATGATTTAGGAAGTGGTGAGTTGGAAGAGGAGGTATATGAAATCTTAACATATCTCTTTTTAGTTTTGCAGATTTAATTTCAATAGCATTCCTGGCAGTCATTTTTTGTACTACTGCAACCCTCTGTAGTATGTGTGCCACTTCAGAGTCACTTTTTGTGTTCTTTAAAAGTTCCAGTTCTTTTTGTAGCTTGGCTTTAAGCATCTGCATTTTTTGAATGGCTACTTTAATAGATGCCAATAGTAGGGCCATTGATGAGTTATGCAGTAAAATATTCCATGTAGCGGACCATTCACAACTAGTTAGTTTAAGAGGTGGCTTAGACTTAACCTCCAACCCCATAGGATAGATGTTAAGTTTTTATAGATTTGTAAATGTGCTATTGTAAATTGGCACTTACTGATTTTCTCCTGGATGAACAGCGCATATCTAGGATGTAGATTTGTTCTTGACATGGTGGTTGCTTCTGGCTTGAGTGTCGGATCCAGGGAGGATACAGGTTTGTAATCCCAAAAACTAGTTCTGTTACGAGAAGGACCTATGGAATAAGACAGCATCTTACATGTCGCTCAACATGCATTATTTATGTGATTCAGTGCCAACGGCAAAGCTGTAAAAGACAATATGTAGGCCAAACAGTGAATGACCTCCGTACACGATTAAGGAACCACAAATCGGTAATAATTAATAAGAAAATTGACCAGCCTGTAGCCAATCATTTTAACCTTGTGGATCATTTACTATCAGATTTGAAGATTTTCCCCGTGGAACATGTCTCAAAGGAGGAACTACTGGACTCCAGAGAAAACTTCTGGATGTACCGTTTAAAATCACTGCATCCAGATGGACTGAACATTACTGACAATACAACCTGATTACTGCATATTTCAAGAGCTCTCAGGACTGCATTGATTCCACATTCCAAATGGAATCTTCACTCATGATGCTTTTTGAAAATTCAGCTGTGTCATCTGTGCAGCCACTGAGCAAACCATCTTGTACTACCTGAGGAAGTCGGAAGCTGAAACGTTGTAGTGGAAATATATTTTTGTTCTTTGGTGAATCTATCTGTTTGAGTCACTTCTTTCTTGGATATTTTATTTCTTTGTGACTCATTGTATCCTTTGGGATCCAGATTTTTGCCCTGGCTGACTGTTGTTTTCTTGTGATCCTTCATCTTCACATATAATATATAATATATATACTTACTTAATAATATTTTTTAATAATTATTTGTATAACTTATAAATTGTTAAAAAATATCTTATAAATTACAAATACATCTCTACACATTAAACAATAATATAAATAAAAATTAAATAAATATATATAACAAATAAAAAATTACAATTATTTTTAATATTTTTAAAATGAATTATATACTACATTAACTAAAATAATAAAAAAATATTAGATAGCGGAGGGAATAAAATTACTATTCCAACTCCAAACAGTGCAACAGTAGGGAAAATGTTGGATAGTGTAGGGGTAAAAATTACTATTCCCACTCCAGTGAGTGCAACAGTAGGAAAAGAGTTGGATAGCGTAGGGGTAAAAATTACTATTCCCACTACAGTGAGTGCAACAGTAGGGAAAGTGTTGGATAGCGTAGGGGTAAAAATTACTATTCCCACTCCAGTGAGTGCAACAATAGGGAAAGTGTTGGATAGCGTAGGAGTAAAAATTACTATTCCCACTCCAGTGAGTGCAACAGTAGGGAAAGTGTTGGATAGCGTTAGGGTTAAAATTACTATTCCAACTCCAGTGAGTGTAACAGTTTGGAAAATGTAGGATAGCGTAGGGGTTACATCAACATACTTATTAATAAAAAATGTTTTTAAAAATAAATAACATATTAATAATTAATTAACAAAAATATTAATAATAAATACCAATACAATTAAATAAATATTTACTTAAATAACATTAAGTTACTTCCCACCCTATTCCCCTATAAACCCACAACCCGCTGCACATAAAAAATAACACATTTAATTTAATTATCAATTAATCAATTAATAAAAATTAATTACCAATTAATAATTAATTAACAATAAATTAATTAACAATAAAAATAAATAAAAAATTTAATAAATTAATTATGATTAATATAATTATAAAATAGGCAATTAATAAAAATTAATTACCAATTAATAATTAATTAATTAATTAATTGACAATAACAATAAATAAAAAATAATAATACATTAATTATAATTAATATAATTATAAAATAATCAATTAATAAAAATAATTACCAATTTATAATTAATTAACAATAAATTAATAATCAATAAAAATAAATACAAAATATGAATTAATTAATTATAATTAAATTACTTCCCACCCTATTCCCCTATAAGCCCACAACCCGCTCTAATACTAAGACGCAAAATTTACTTAAAAAAAAATTACTAATTTCTAAACATTTAATACATATATTTAAAAATAATTAAAAAACATTACAAAAAATATTAAACACATACATATAAAATACATACTAAAATACATAACACGAATATAAATATCGATATTATTAACAACAATATTTTTGCTAACGATATTACTTACTTCGATATTACTTACTTCGAAATTTAAAAAAACGATATTACTTACCTTCAGGTCGATATTCTGGTCACCTATATTCTTGACTTCGATATTCTGTCCCTACGATATTTAAAACTCGATATTAGTGTAGGTCGATAATAAAAAATTGATATTATGTCTGCATACCGAACTGGGGTGGCGAAGTGAGCTAAAGACCGATGATGGATTCAACCCAGATCTGTGACTGGGGGTAAGTGTCTGAAAAGTTTCAGCGCTCCATCCATCATTGCCTTGTGTTTCCTTTACAGCCTCTCACATACCCATATAGAGACTCTTACATACATACCATCATCAAAAGGTCTTTATTTCAGCCAATATGACCATAAAAGCACAAATAAAAATACAGTACATTTCATTCAATTGAGTAAATACAATCATTGCTCTATGTAAAGCGCAGAATTACACAAAAAGAGCATGTGCATTACAGTGGTGTTACATAAAACACTTGGCTATCCCGCATGCCAGCCTCAAGAGTCCTAAAATTAACCTATAGATATAGGATCCAATAAAGTGTGTGTGCAATACATGAGCAGCATAAAGGCCTTTACAGTTTTCAAAACCGGGGTTCATGATGCTAACATAGTGGCCCTCACCTGGTAGCGTTCAAAAGTATATACAAATGGAAAGATATAAAAACAACATGTGCAGCACATTATGATTAAAAATACTCATTTAAAAATCATAAAATACTTTCATTCATGCTAAAAAGACCGAGGCCCAGTTTGTGAAATATATAGTAATAGTCCGGCAGGACCTATAGGCTCATCTTTAGGATGGCTCTACGTGCACACCACATAGGGAATAAAAAACTTGATATTGTTAACACAATGTGGGTGTCATATTTCAATATCCTAAAAAACCTCAGTGCAGTGGCTGGTTCCCATATTTCTACATAGCTGTAAAAGCCATTGATGTCTCGCCTTCTTATATCCCTGGCAGAAAAATATTACATGATATTCCGTCTCTGCTGCATTGCTACAGGCCGGACAACCCAAGTTGGATGAACCCGCCCATTTATTTGTAAAGGCATGCAACGGGAGCACCCCATGCCTAAACTGCAAATATAACTTCTTGGCAAGGACCGGCTGGATGTCATCCAGGGCAGGCTCTAGCCTGTACTGATCTTTTATTTCTAAAAACCCTGTAGTCAGTGAACCAGACATAGACCTTCCCTGTAACTGGGCAAATGTATGCTCCCTGTAGCTCTCTATCAGGTCCTTCCTTGATGTTGTAGAGCAGATTTCTTCTGCATTGTTCCACAAATTACCCCTACCCATGGCCACAAGAGTGTTCTTAATGAAAGCCAGCCATGGTAGTTGCACCCTGCGAGCACCCTGTAGACTTAATACTTCACTCAGCTCTTCCCTCTATGCAGCCTATTCCGGGGTACTCCACAGATGTCGCCAGAATAGAAGAGGTCTAAGAGCGGCTTCGTCTGCGACTGGTCTAATCCCAAGGCCCATGCGAAGCGGTGTAAGTGGGGAGCTTGGGGGAAGACCCAATAGTTGCATATCAAAAGAATTCTCAAGAAAAGCTGGCCTCTCTATACCAAACCATCATCCCATTCCTTATGGCCGCGAACCAACTTACTTTGACCGACGGCATCCCTACTTCTCTTTCTAAAATCTTTGATAATCACCAAGATTTAGTATCTACTATGGCTAATATTTTCTATCCCAACAAAAGAATAAGGGGGAATAGAAGATCACAACACCTCTGGTATAGTGATAGCTGCCGTATGGCCAAGTCAGCTCTCATCGCTGCTATAAAACTTAAGGATAGGCTGCTAATAAGAGAAAAAAGGGCAGCCCATAAAAGTACCATAGACAAGGCAAAAAGAAGATGGGAATGTCATAAATAGGACACCCTGAAAAGCGCCTTAAGTACCCATGATATGAGGTCCTTTTGGAATGTGGTAAATTCAGGCTCCTCAGAAGAAAAACTGGCCATAGAACCCAATATAGGGGCGGATGTTTGGAAGGATCACTTTGAATCCTTATATCTAAGGGTGGAAAATGAGGATGTGCCATCTGGTAATGAGCTTCCGCCCCCGAGCAAATTTGTCCAGATGCCCCTATAATCTCCCTTAAGGAGATAACTGATGCACTGAGCAGGGTAGCACCATCCAAGGCTCCAGGGTTAGATAAGATCCCTGGGGATCTTTTCCGTAGTGAACCTACTATTTGGGCCCCCTACCTGCGGTCTTTGTTTAATGCTATCCTGCAGGGTATGTCAATTCCCACTACCTGGGCGGGGGCTGAAATTTTACCAATTTATAAAAAGGGATCTCCACTCCTCCCTGTTAACTATCGACCTATGAGCCTCATCGACGTAAGCCAAAAAATATTTGCCCGCGTACTGTTGGGGCGACTCCAGAGCTGGATGGAGGAGCACAATGTCCTTAGTCCCCTCAGAGCGAAGATGTCTACAATAGACCAAATTTTTAGGTTACAATTACTACATTGGAAATCTGTGTGTATAGAGGGTGGCAGTCTCTATTTAATATTTGTGGACCTAAAATTCGCATTCGACCTGGTACCAAGGGACAAATTGTGGGCAATTTTACTGGATATGGGGGTCCCAGCATATCTTTGCCATCAGCTGTAACGATTACGTGAGGGCAATTTTTCCCAAATCAGGTATGGCAAGAATGGTGAACTCACTGCCCCCATACATGTAGAAAGAGGCGTACACCAAGGCTGCGTCCTGGCCCGACCCTTTTTTGCCTTTTTATTAATGGTTTAGTTAAGTCGTTGATTGCAGGGAAGGATATTAATGCCCCTAAGCTGGCGTACCGTAAAGTACCTGCCATGATGTTCGCTGACGTCACCCTCCTGCTCTCAAAGTCACCCGTGGGAATTCAGAGGGCCCTAGACATTTTTTATGCTTTTTGTACAAATAGGGGGCTGGAGATCAACCTACAGAAAATCAAATATATGGTATTTAATGGAAGAAATAGTACCCAGCCAAATCCCCGCCTAGATGGGAAACCCCTGGAGAGGGTGTCTGTTTTTGAATACCTTGGTATCACACTTACCGAAAAAATGGACTGGGGTGTGCAAACTAAGAAAGCAAGTTTAAAGCTGGCCCTGACAACGGGGGGGACTGACATAGGTATATAGGAGCTGTACCCATACATTTGTTGGCCCGGCGGTGGAAATTTATAAAGCCCAAGCCAGGGGTGCCGCCCTGTATGGAGCTGAAATCTGGGGTCACTATCCATCTGGCTCTGCATCGAGAATTGAGAAATTCTTTTCAGACACTAACCCCCAGTCACAGATCTGGGTTGAATTCATCATCGTTCTTTAGCTCACTTCGCTACCCCAGTTCATACCCAGCCATAGGCAAATCAGTCTTGACCCTGTTCCTTATTGGAACAGTTCAACTCCGTCCATCATCGCCTTGTGTTTGCTTTACAGCCTCTCACATACCCATATAGAGACTCTTACATTCTCACACATAACCATGTAGACACCATATATACCCATTGAAATATGCATACAGAGGTTCACAAACCCGCTCACATAGCCATACAGACAGTATGACATCCATTCATATAGCCATACAGAGACTCACACACTCTGATATGCCCATGTAGAGACCCTTATATCCATTTATATACCTATACACAGACTCTCACACCCTCTCGCATATCCATTCATAGACTGTCAGATCCTCTCACATATCTATACAGAACCATTCACATACTTAGAGATACTTTTGTACCCTCTTACGTATTTACACATACACCCTTATACACATTCACATATCTATACTGTGACACCCTTTCAGACACTCATGCAGAGATCTTTTATTCTGATTCACATACTTATACAGACTGTGACACCCATTCATATACTCATAGAGAGACTCTTGCACCCTCTCACTTACCCATAACAGATCCTATAATACTCATTCACATACTGATACAGTGACTTAGATATCCTCTCACATACTCATAGAGAGACTCATATCCTCTCACATACGCCCTTATACCCATTAAGATATGCATACAGAGATTTACACACTTTGCTACACAGTCTCATATACTCATGTATAGACTCATATCCATTTGCATATGTATACTCAGGCTCTCACACCCTCTCAGATATCCATTCATAGACTGCCAGACCCTGTCACTTATCTATATGGACACTGTCGCAGCTATTCACGTACCTATAGAGATACTCTCATGCCCTCTCACATAGTCATGCATACAGCTTTATACACATTCATATAACTATACAGAGACTCTGACATACTTTTACATACTCATACAGACCTCCTTTATTCTGATTCATATACTTATACAAACTGTGACATCAATTGGCATACTCATAGAGAAACTCTTACACCCTCATTGTTACCCATATAGATACTGTAATACCTATTCACATACTGATAGTGACTCTGGCATCCTCTCACACATCTATAGAGTGTCTCTCACACTCTGTCACATACCCATACATAGACTGTCACACCCTTTTACATACACACACAGATAGTGTCATAACCTTTCACACACCCATATATAAACTGTCATAGCCTGTCCCATACCCATACAGATAGTGTCTTAATCATCCTCATACCCATACATAGACTCTCACACACTTTCACATACCATGTAGACACATGTATGTCTATTCATATACCCATACACAGACTGTCACACCCTCTCACATACTCATACATACACCGTCAGACCCTTACACATACCCATTGAGAATTTTTTATTCCCATCCACATACTTATACAGACCGATATGTAGACTGTCACACCCTTTCACATACCCATACAGATAGTGTGATAACCTTTCATACACGCATAAAGAGACTCTCAGACACTCTTATTTACCCATGTAGACACCATTATATCAATTTAGATACCCACACACAGGTTCTCACCCCATTTCACATATCCAGTAACCCTGGGAGACTTCACGTAGTCGCGCTACGCGGAATTCCGCGAAGTCGCAAACAAACTCTGCGAGCTACACGGAATTCCGCGAGCATGCGGAGTTGCTTGTTGTGCACGTTCGCGATGCGTTTTTCCTGTTCAGGAACGCGTATTGCGTGTTCGGGGACGCTTTTTGCGTGCTCGGGGGGAAATATCGCGCAAACTTCACCACGCGGTCGCCAATGGGCGCGGCCATCTTGTTTTTCACCTTTTGCTATGGTTCTGGGCCTGTCTTTCTATCCTCCCTATATCTATTCAATCCTTTGTTTCTAGAAACGTTTTTTGATCTTTTTTATTTATTATCTATCCCTCTCTATCCCTGATTGTATATTTTGCTTTTTTCCCCTACTTTTAGTGTGTTTTTAGTGCGTTTTTCACTCTTTTTCTATAACTTGCTTTTTTCATTTAATTTTTCCTTACTTTCTTACTTCCTACCTTTTCTTTTCCACCCCCTGCCTACCCAGAACCATGGCAAAGAACAAGGGCCAGGGGAAGAGGAGTGCGAGCTGCAACCGCCTTCCTTGCGGAAGGCGGCGCCTACAAGGGGTGCAGCCACGGGCCTTATTCACAGAGGCGGAGGTGGCTGCACTGTTTTTTTTTATCCAGCCCCACCTCCCCTTAACCCTGGCAGCAGGCGGCAGGCCTGGGTCCGGGTACGGGCTCCGGGAGAGTCACCGGCGGTGGGCGAGGGTGCGCCGGGCAGTGTTTTGCTGCTCTGGGATTCAGCGCACCCATAACCAATTGACGCACCGGTGGTCCGAAATACTGGACCGGGAGCAGGACCTACTGGACCTGCTAGGTGTTGAGGTCCCGGGGCTTGGTGAGTAGCTATTTATATTACTATTGTGTTCTTCTGTTCTGTGTTATTGCAAATATAATTGTTTTCGCAAATAGCTAACATGCTGCTGCTGCTACATGCAGGTAACTTATGTTTAAAAATCTTATATTATGTGATTGTTACTTCCAGACAGGTGCTCGGCGCTACTAACTAATCATACTTATTTGCAACTTTGTGCTCACTTGGGCTGGTTATGTAAGAGAGGTTAGAGAATTTAAGTTAGGTAGGTAATCCAGATAGGAAAGACTCCAGTCCTTTCCTTTGTCCTGTCAGGCTGTCCTGTCTCCTGTCACTAAGATAGTGGTAGTAGTTAGTTAGTATTATTTGGTAATTTAGCAGCCTGAGTGACGTGTCCTTTCACATGACTTCAGTCCTAGTAGAACCTTTTTGTCATGATAGTCACCCACCTGCACTCCGGTTTGTTCCTTCCTTGATGCTGCCTTTTTCCCAGATCCCTCCGGAAACTATCAGAACAGCAAGGACGTAGTACACTTATCGCACTGATAGTTCCTCGGGGGAAGGGGAACGGGTGTGAGAGACAAGAGAAAACAAGAGACTGGATTCTTGCAGGCTGACTTGCTGGAGAAGTCTCTTTTAAGCGTCTCTCAGGGACAATGAAATGTGACGGGACTTCAGGTTTCCACTCGGCACAGTTATCTATAGGAGAAACAACAATCGTCACTATTCCTGTTGTACAATACTATTGGACTTCAATTATCACTACTTGTTGTCTTAGACAACCTACCCGATTCAACAGAATGCCCTGAATCACTTCTTCAATTAAGCATCCGCAATAACACTTCTTAATTATGTATATCTTTAAAAAAAAATGTCAAAACATTATGTCAAATGTCAGCATTCAGCATTTCTCTTCATTGACCATAAACATTACTCAGTTTTATGCATGCTTCACATACCTGAACTTTTCTTGTGTTAAGCCCAAAAGGATCCGTAAAACTAAAATAAAGAAATATAAGAAAAACAAAAGAACAGAGCAATTGCGTTCTGTGTTGTACTAAGCACTTATTGCAGAGATTACTATGATCAGCAGTATGAACTGCCCTGTGTAATTTTACAATGAAATAATGCTAGTTCTCAATGAGTTAAAATCCTTTAACACATGTCATAGCGTTCCTTAAGTTCTTTTGTAGTCTTTTGCGAAGGTCAAATGTTTAATTACATATAGTGTTCCAAATACTTCGCAGGCGGGAACTCCTTTTTTCTAGCTTGACAATTGTTTATCAATAAAAAGGCTTACCGCGTTAGTAACAAAGTTATGCGGCGTTCCCAAGGAATTCCGATTGAAAAACACGGGGGCATATTAGCAAGGGCACTATCGCCGCTTTAGCGGCACTTTTTGCCGCTAAAGCGGCGATATTTATATCGCCCTATCAGCAAACTGTCTCTAACAGCAGGTAGCGACAGTTTGCGGGCATTAGCGCCCGTTTTTTTACCGCTTTGCATGTCAGCGATATTTATCGCTAATGACATGCAAAGTGGGCGTTCCCGACGAACAAACCTGGGAAACACTCGCTAACAGGCCTATCGCCTATTAGCAAGGTGGCCATGGCCCCAGTTAGCGACGTGAAAAGTCGCGCTAACCGGGTCATCGCCATTTATTTAACACCTGCAATTAGCAGGTGTTAGCCATACCTAACATGGGGGTGGATTATGCTGATACGACCACAGGGTCGTATCAGCAAGGTGTTCTCCCTTCTCCATGCAACAGCTAAGCAGGGTTAGCGATGATTATCGCCTCTTCTTGCTAATATGCCCCACGGTTTTGCAGTCTTGACAAACCTTTAAAATGTTAATAAGACTTACCGTGAAGTCTTTAGTCTCGAGAATGCTTTACCGTTCGTGCTGCGGTGTTGACTAGCAACCTTTTGTTGAATAATCTTTTCTTTTATGTCTTTACAGGAAACAGGAAGGAGCGTCGAGGTATGCCCGGAACCGGAACACCATCGCTGGATGCCGAGGGAAGACGGGAAGAGATCAGGATCATGTTGGAGAGTCAGGAGCAACGCCGATCAGGTCCGGAGTCAGGTAAGCACTGGGAAGCCACAAAGCGAAGCATGCGAGCAAAGGCGGGTGGGGTTTAAATACCCGAGTGCTCGGTTTCAGTTAACGATCCCACGTGTGCACGATGGAGCAGTTTACACGTGCATGCAATACAACGGTTGAAAGCTCATTTCCCTAATGCTCGGAAACCCATGTGTTTCAGAAATGATTATCTTAACAACAAGCATTGGCAAGTTACAACAAGCATTGACAACTACAACAGTATGTCGTCTGATGTGCATAGTGTCAACAAACCTTGATAACAATATAGGAACATAACAACAGCTTATTGTGACAACAGGTTATTGTGACTACAGATGGAGCAGGATTGGGGAACAGTATTGCAAAACCAGAATAACATGATGTGGAATCATTTGTAAGCATGCCTAACTGGAACAGTTGCTAATGAGTTTAGTCCTCTCGTAACAGTTCCCTCCCCCAAAGCCCTTCTCAAGGGACGGGGTTTATCAGGGTGCAAGGAATGGAAAGATCTGACCAATCCCGGGGCATGTACATGTGTCTCAGGTTCCCAAGATCTTTCTGAAACATCGTAACCCTTCTAGTCAATTAAATAATGTAAACGACCGTGTATTCGCTTGGCATCCAAAATGCGATGCACCTCATATTCTACGTGATCTCCCGCCACAACAGGTGGGGGTGGATTGTCGTTTCGTGTGGAAGGATCATAAGGTTTGAGCAGGGACACATGAAAAACTGGGTAGATGGCATATTCTTTGGGTAAGGTTAGTTTCATTGAGACCGGATTCAAGATTTTGTTTATGGGGAAAGAGCCAATATATCTTGGGTTTTAATTTTTTGGGGCCTTCAATTTGAATATTTCTGGTGGATAGCCAGACAAGATCTCCTATCTTATAGGACGGTTCAGGTGTTCTGTGTTTATCAACAGAAAGTTTAACTTTTTGCTTATTTCTGGCTAAACTAAGTTCTGCCTTTTCTTGTAGTTCCTGCAAGAGTGTTAACCTGTCATTGACTGCAGGCATTGTGTTCGCTAAATCCAGGAGAATAGTAGGGAGAGATCGTGGATGCAACCCAGTAGTAAAAAAGAAGGGAGAACAACCTAAGGCTGCATGGTAGGTATTGTTGTATGAAAATTCAGCTAATGGCAGGATCGCGTCCCATTGAGCTGCTACTGTGGAGATTAAACATCTTAGACTTTGTTCAAGGTATTGATTCACTTTTTTTGTCTGGCCGTCAGTCTGTGGATGACAAGCAGAGGATAATGCTATTTCAATTCCTAAATGAGTGCACAACTGGTTCCAAAATTTTGAAACAAATTGAGGGCCACGATCGGAAATAATTTTACTGGGAAGGCCATGAAGTTTCACGATATTGTTAGTAAATATTTCACTAAATTCAGTTGCAGTTGGTAGTTTTGTTAAAGGAATGAAATGTCCCATTTTAGATAGTAAATCTACTACTACCAAAATTGTCGTAAAGTTGTTAGACTTAGGTAAATCCGTGATAAAGTCTAAACTGATTGTGTGCCAGGGGAGTGGAGGTATGGGTAATGGTTGCAAAAGACCAGTGGGAGATAAATGGGAAGACTTTTGTCTAGCGCACACTGGACAAGCTTTGACATATTGCTGGACGTCCTGTCTAATGTTATTCCACCAGAAATATCGCTGACATAATTCTAAGGTTTTATTAACCCCAGGGTGTCCTGCAGTGCTTGAATCATGATTCCACTTTAATATCAGTTGTTGCAAACTCTCTTAAGGAATGTAAAGTTTGTCATTGTGAAAGAAATAACCGTCACGTATGGTGTTTTGTTTATGTGCTAACCATAGCTGTTGATTCAGTGTCAGAACACTCTGTTTTACTTCGTTTAGGAAGGTGTCTGCATGTGTAACTGCCACTATTTTTTCTGGTGGAATTATTTATTGCGGATGCCTCTTTTCATCAGAATCTTTTTCACAAAATATCCTTGACAAAGTGTCAGACAGGAGTTGTTTTTGTCCTGGGCGGTATGTTATTATGAAATCGAATTCACTAAAGAAATGTAACCAGCGCATTTGTCTGGGGGTAAGTGCTTTGACTGTAGTAAAGAACTGGAGATTCTTGTGATCCGAAAATATAGTGATGGTATGTTTTGCGCCCAATAAATGATGTCTCCATTCTAGGAATACTGCTTTAATTGCCAACAACTCACGTTCCGCTATGGTATAATTTTGCTCGGCTGGTAATAGTTTGCGTGAATAAAAGGCAATTGGGTGTAAGTGTCCTGTTGTAGCATCTTTTTGCATTAGCACTCCTCCCAACGCATTTTGAGAAGCATCCGCTTCAACAAAGAATGGTTTGTCAGGATCAGGGTGAATCAAAATGGGTGCAGATGTGAAAGCTTGTTTTAATTTGGTAAAAGCATCTTCAGCGTCTGAGTTCCATTGAAATTGCTGACCTTTTCGAAGTAACTGAATGATCGGCGTCACTATGTCGGAAAATTTAGATATGAAGCACCTATAAAAATTGGCAAAACCTAGTACACGCTGTGTGTCTTTTACAGAGGATGGGGTGGGCCAATTCAGGATCGCTTCTACCTTTTTAGGATCCATGATTATGCCTTCTGGAGAGAGCCAGTAACCTAGAAATTCTACCTTTTTAGCGTTAAAAACGCATTTCTCAAGTTTAGCATACAAGGAATTGTCTCTCAATCGTTGTAGAACAGAACGAACATGCTGAGTATGTTCTTCCTCAGTTTTGGAAAAAATCTGTATATCATCGATGTAAACGATGACGCAAATGTCAAGTAAATCATGCAAGACTTCGTTTATGAAATATTGAAACGCAGCCGGGGCGTTACAGAGACCGAATGGCATGACTGTATATTCAAATAGACCGTATTTCGTGCGAAATGCGGTCTTCCATTCGTCTCCTTCTTTAATGCGGATGAGGTGGTACGCACTCCGCAGATCCAATTTGGTGTAGATGCTTGATCCTTTAATTTGGTTTAACAGAACTAGAATTAGAGGCAATGGGTAACAATTTTTTATTGTTGCCTTATTAACTGCGCGATAATCAATGCACGCTCTCAGATCGCCGGACTTTTTGGTCACAAAAAAAAGTGGCGAAGAGACGGGTGACGTTGAATGTCTGATAAAACCAATCTCTAATAATTCGTCTAAATAGGTTTTCAAGTATTGGTTCTCAGGCTCAGTTAACGCATATATCCTGCTACAGGGTAAGACTGCACCAGGGATTAAATCTATCCTGCAGTCATACACCCTGTGTGGTGGTAACTTTGTAGCTTGGACAGGATCAAATACATCAGAATAATCTTGATATTCTCTTGGTAACTGAGGAGAGTCTTGCTGCAGAGCAGAACAAAATAAGGGAACTATGGGATCTTGGGTTTCCATATAACAATGAGTTCTGCAGTAGGGGGAATCCAAAGTTACAGTTCTTTTAAGCCATTCAATTTTCGGATTATGTAGTTCTAACCAAGGAACTCCAAGTATGACGCCAAAAGTGGGTGTATCTATTAGGTCAAAAACAGTTTCTTCAGTATGACCGTTCTCACCCACAATGGTCAGAGGTTTTGTATGAAACTTAATTAAACCAGAAGATAAGGCCGAGCCATCGACAGCTCTGACTGGTTCTGGTTCAGTTTTTGGGATTCGAGTTATTCCTAGTTTTCTGGCCAATTCTAAATCAAAGAAATTGCCGGTGGCACCTGAGTCAATTAAAACAGCTAGACTGTGTCTTTGTTGGGCCGTTATTATGAAAGATAGCCTAATAGTCAAATGTTTTGGAGTGCGATTCATAACATTAGTGGCATATTGTGAGATCTGTAATGGATTAGTTCTCCAAGAGACAATCTCATTTTTCTTTGAGAAACCTAGCTTTCCGACTCACTAGATGGTTTATCAGTGATTGCTATAGCCTTCTTTTTCTTAGGTTTGACTGGACAATCTTTGGCAAAATGACCACCCTTGCCACAGTAAAGACATAAATTACCCTTGCACCTTCTTTCCTTTTCGTCTGAAGAAAGTGGTCCTTTCAGACCACCAATTTGCATTGGTTCTACATTATTATTCTTGTCTTCCATATCTTTTTTCTCATTCTTAAAATGTAATGCTCTTAGATCGCCTTTAGGTCTTTCGCTCTTCCGTTTTCCTAACCTGTGATCGAGCTTAACCACTAAATCTAGGAATTCTGTGTAATCATCTGGCAGATCCACGATATGTGCCAAAGAATCCTTTAATTCATCTCTGAGGCCCCGATAGAATAGAGAGATTCTTTTTTCTTCGGGCCAGTGCGTCTCTGACAATAATCTATTGAAGCTAGTTACATATGTTAGTAAATCTTTGGACCCCTGACGTAAGTTCAGTAACTCATTATCAGAGGCTTGAATGAAAACATGTTTTGCAAATAAACGCGACATAGCTGTCTTAAAAGCAACTAAATTGTGCAATAAGGGATCATTTGTGTCCACTAAAGGCATAGCCCAGTTAGCCGCTACCCCTCCTAAGTAAGAGATGATGAAGGCAACCTTGGAAGTGTCGGTGGTAAAAATGTGTGGCTTTCACAAAAAATGTAACTGACATTGGCTCATAAAAGCCGCAAAGTGATTGCTATCTCCCATGAAACGTTCAGGATTTGCCAAGTGGACCGGGCTGGGAGAAACCACACTAACTTGAAGGTTCTGATCAGAATTAGGGGCTGATGAAGTAGATGGGAAAAGGGGACTGGGGCCAAATTTTGAAGAAGCCAGGATGGGACTGTTTTCAACCACTTGAGGGTCCCTCCAACTTGTGAACCCGGTTTTTGTTCTAGCTACTTCCTGCCTAAGGGCCTGATTTTCCTTCCTTAATTCTTGCATTTCTTCGGTTAATTTATGAATTAAAGCGGTCAACTGTGACGAATCCAGGTTGTCTTGCCCTAACTCCATAATTCCAGGATCGAAGAAGGAACAAAGATTAGAGGCTTCGCTTTCTGTCACGGTAGTCACCCACCTGCACTCCGGTTTGTTCCTTTCTTGATGCTGCCTTTTTCCCAGATCCCTCCGGAAACTACCAGAACGGCAAGGACGTAGTACACTTATCTCACTGATAGTTCCTCAGGGGAAGGGGAATGGGAGTGAGACAAGAGAAAACAAGAGACTGGATTCTTGCAGGCTGACTTGCTGGAGAAGTCTCTTTTGAGCGTCTCTCAGGGACAATGAAATGTGACGGGACTTCAGGTTTCTACTCGTGACTGTTCAGGCACAGTTATCTATAGGAGAAACAACAATCCTCACTATTCCTGCTGTACAATACAATTGGACTTCAATTATCACTACTTGTTGTCTTAGACAACCTACCCGATTCAACAGAATGCCCTGAATCACTTCTTCAATTAAAGCATCTGCAATTTCACTTCTTAATTATGTATACCTTTAAAAAAAAATGTCAAAACATTATGTCAAATGTCAACATTCAGCATTTCTCTTCATTGACCATAAACATTACTCAGTTTTATGCTTGCTTCACATACCTGAACTTTTCTTGTGTTAAGCCCAAAAGGATCCGTAAAACTAAAATAAAGAAATATAAGAAAAACAAAAGAACAGAGCAATTGCGTTCTGTGTTGTACTAAGCACTTATTGCAGGGATTACTATGATCAGCAGTATGAACTGCCCTGTATAATTTTACAATGAAATAATACTAGTTCTCAATGAGTTAAAATCCTTTAACACATGTCATAGCGTTCCTTAAGTTCTTTTGTAGTCTTTTGCGAAGGTCAAATGTTTAATTACATATAGTGTTCCAAATACTTCGCAGTCGGGAACTCCTTTTTTCTATCTTGACAATTGTTTATCAATAAAAAGGCTTACCGCGTTAGTAACAAAGTTATGCGGCGTTCCCAAGGAATTCCGATTGAAAAACACAGTTTTGCAGTCTTGACAAACCTTTAAAATGTTAATAAGGCTTACCGCGAAGTCTTTAGTCTCGAGAATGCTTTACCGTTCGTGCTGCAGTGTTGCCTAGCAACCTTTTGTTGAATAATCTTTTCTTTTATGTCTTTACAGGAAACAGGAAGGAGCGTCGAGGTATGCCCGGAACCGGAACACCATCGCTGGACGCCGAGGGAAGACGGGAAGAGATCAGGATCACCCTGGAGAGTCAGGAGCAATGCCGATCAGGTCCGGAGTCAGGTAAGCACTGGGAAGCCACAAAGCGAAGCATGCGAGCAAAGGTGGGTGGGGTTTAAATACCCGAGTGCTCGGTTTCAGTTAACGAGCCCACGTGTGCACGTTGGAGCAGTTTACACGTGCATGCAATACAACGGTTGAAAGCTCATTTCCCTAATGCTCGGAAACCCATGTGTTTCAGAAATGATTTTCTTAACAACAAGCATTGGCAAGGTACAACAAGCATTGATAACTACAACAGTATGTCATCTGATGTGCATAGTGTCAACAAACCTTGATAACAATATAGGAACATAACAGCAGCTTATTGTGACAACAGGTTATTGTGACTACAGATGGAGCAGGATTGGGGAACAGTATTGCAAAACCAGAATAACATGATGTGGAATCCTTTGTAAGCATGCCTAACCGGTACAGTTGCTAATGAGTTTAGTCCTCTCGTAACACTTTTGTAGTTCTTATAGTGAGTGAATAGCAACCAACCAATTTGGTGTATGCAATATGCAGACGTCCATCTATGCATTAAGAACAATAAATGCAGACTTAGCAATTATTGGCCCGTCAAAGGGGGTTGTTGGAGTTGAGACTGAGAGATGATTGGGAATGAGATCGGAACTTAGAAGCAAATATAATTTTTTTGCAATTCATTCCAAAGTCTGGAATAGGCGGGCTAGGTATGTTTAGGATTCAGGAATCGGAATTGAACTGTGGAATAATAATGATCGGATGGTACTCGACTGCAATACATACTAGTCGACTACTACTAGTCGAATAAGTTAGTCTGATTGATTTAGGATAGGTCAATGTTATTGCAATTGCAGTTTCCTGTCTAAAAATATTTTTAGAGCAATTATATTTATTTATTTAACACAAATCATTTTTTGTCTCTTTAATTATGTCTTACATGATCAGCATCCAGGGGCAAGAAGAAGACTGGGTCAGGTGGCAGTGCGGAGGGAGCTGGAGGGGCCTCCCAGGAGCAGCAGGAAGTGGCCTCAGGCACAGATGGCTCTGCTGCTGGCCCCAGTAAGTCCTCCTGGTGTTGTTATATATTAATATTTCCCTAACGTTTACCGCTCTATTATTTCCATTTCCTAATTTTAATTTTTCCAAAATCCTCTTCAATCTATCTGTTTCTAAATTCTTGTTTTTGCTCCATTACCTACTACTAAGTACTAGTACTACTGCTAACATTGTTTCTAGTGTCTGGTTTTTTTACATCAGATCAAACCGCATCTGACTAACCTCTGCCCTGACTCTGTATTAGGCTGTCTGTAGCTTGCTTTCTTCTGGGTTTCACTCAGCTTTCCCTCTCCCCTTAGTTATATGTGGATGCCTAGTAGTGGTACTGTAAGACTCAGAGAACCCATTGGTCCTAGGCTACTACTAGTACTAGTAAGGACTCCTTACTACTACTAGTACTAGAAGCACTAATCTGCTGTGCAGATTGCATGCCCAAGTAAGGTATTATCCGCAGGTTTGTGAGATGAGAAGGCTTTAGTTTCTTTTACTGTCTCATCATGCTCAATCAGTAATGGTGGTCACTCACGTTGGACAGGAACAGGACACCCCAAATTGGTGTATTTTACTTTTTCTAATCCAGGCCTAGTACTTTTTTTAGTAGCAGCAATTGATGGTGAACACTGAACAACTGTTACCGTGCACCATGGCTGGAAGGAAGTATGAGGAGTAGGAGGACGGCACCATTATTTTCCAACTAAGAGAGACCTCATGTCCGCCCAGTTGGCCACTCTTTCTTCTTTTCAAAAAATGAGATGCACCAATAGCTCTAGTCACTGAGTCCAGTCCTTTGGGTTGTCCTCTTCTTGAGAGGCTTTCCAAAAATTGCCACCAACAAAATGCCCAACCGGATATTATTTTGTTATTTTTGATAGGGCATACTGTCTACTCTACTCTAGTATCCGAATTGTAGATAGTAGTGATGTGTGTGGTGTATATGACATTATCAATTATGTATTTTCAATCTTGCTAATGAAAAAAATAAATAGGGGAGGCATATATGGCATCTAAAAAAATGTGAAATGTTTTTTCCAGGCGTACCGACCACCAGTGCCGGGGCCAGCGGTGAGGGCCATGCCACTCCGAAGGGAGCAGATGCGGCAGCCACAGGGAGTGAGCCAGCAGCAGTGGCGGACGGTGGTAAGTCATATTCCTTACTTATTGAGAATGATGAATACACTCGCTGCAAGGGTGTACACTCAGTACTAGTCTAGTACACTGTACTTTTGCTGAGACTAAGTTGTTGTGAACACTGAACAGTTGAAGAAGACACCCTTTACTTAACATTAGCGGGAGGGGTTAAGTAACTAATAGCCTATTCTATTCTATCTTCAACCCAGCAAAGACAGTTTTATGACGAAGACAAACAGTCAGACGACATGTATGACTGGCAGAGAAGGATGCGTGGGTGAAGGAAGGGGCCCCGGGATGCATATAGGTGGCGGATGAAGATGATAGGATGCATGGGTAGTTGAAGGATGGGTGACAGGTGAAAGAGAAAGCAGAAAGGATGCCTGTCTGGGTGGGTGAAACTGTATGGGTGAAAGGAATCCTCCGGGGGGTTTGAGGGGTCAAACTCTAAGGCAAGCAAGGACACATGGCATGGGTGGTGGTTGGTTATATCTATGACAAATGTATGTTGTCGGTGAAAGCCGGTTTATGATAGCCATGTTTGGATGGATGGATACCTGGATGGTATCATAGATAGTAGGTGAAAACAGAGTCAGACTGGATGAAGAGAATGTAAAAGGAAATTAAAGCGTGCCAGAGTGCCAAAGCCAAGGGTGAAGATTAAGAATAAAATAATAATAATGCTAGAAGAGCAATGCACTGATAAATGAAAAAAGCCCTGGGAAGAACAAGGACTGTTTTTTGCAAGGTTTTTGATTCAAAGGTTTGAGATTGTATTTGTATTTCAGAATGGAATTCTCCCTTGACTCACAGTAGTTTGCAAGCACAACAGATATATATTGTGCATGACTATTATTTACCCTACCCACCCATCATTAATCGCCTCCCTCCGACTCCGAGGCCCACTTCCGCTCCAGTACCTACCCATGCCATTTTTGACTGTGTCAGCCATGGGTGGCCTATCGGCTGCATGGTAACTAGTACTTACAAGTCACTCAGTATGTCATCATCATCATCATCACGTGAGTGACATGATGTCGTGCCGCCGTATATCATCATTCATAAGCATGTCATCATTAACCATCATTATGTGCCTTATTGCAGTAGTCAGGGTGAAAGTGAAATTGTCTGAGCATTTGCCATTGAGATTTAACAGAGTATGGCCGTAATGGAAATATATAATTATGTAGTACAGCTGCCCCACATGCAGACAGTAGTAATCAATCAATCAATCATGTCACTTATAAAGCGCACTACATACCCGCGAGGGTCTCAAGGCGCTGGGGGAAGAGGGGGGTGGTGCTGCTACTGATCGAAGAGCCAGGTCTTGAGGAGTCTTCTGAAGGCCAGTAGGTCTTGGGTCTGTCGGAGGTTGATGGGGAGGGTGTTCCAGGTCTTGGCGGCGAGGTGGGAGAAGGATCTGCCGCCGGCGGTCGTTTTCCGGATGCGGGGGACTGTGGCGAGGGCGAGGCTGGTCGAGCGGAGCTGGTGGGTGGGGGTGTAGAAGCTGAGTCGTCTGTTGAGGTAGGCTGGTCCGGAGTTGTGGAGTAAAGTGTGGAGTAAAGTAACATGAGTCTGCGACACGAGTATGTTTGTCTAGGGCACAAGCTGACTGAGCTGGCATGCCTACAAGATTAATTGTGCTAAACAAGAGAGAGAAAAATAATACTTCTAATCTACTACTCCATAGTGCCTGAAAGTATAATCATCACATCCAAATCTTAGGGGCAGAGGAAGTGAAGTGAGGAGGAGAGGATACCACAACTGCTAGTGCTACTACTGTGCCACTATAATTTTCATGTGTGTAATTTAATTTTGTGTTACTGTTTTGCTAATAGTATTGGTTACAATTGTCTTTTTTTTCCTTTCTTGATATAGCTACTCCTTCCTAACCCACTAGGCAGGAGTTGGCGGCCAGGGCCCGGCAAAGGAAGCTGAAGGCCATCCGAGATGAATATCGCCGGCTGGTTGCCCTGGCGGAGGAGGAGGAGGCGGCAGCTGCAGCTTCTTCCTCCAATGCCCCGGGGCCCAGCCAGCCCCCCGTGCCTCCGGTGGTACGGCACCGTGTTCTGGCAGCTGCCCGCCTCCCATCAACATCATCATCTACTGCTGCCCACCCCTGTTGTTCCTGCAGGAACTTTCGGCGCCGCGTGCTCCTCAGGGTGGCGCGCCTGGAGGCCAAGCTGGAGGAGGTCCTCCTGGAGCGAACTAGCCGGCACCCCCGCCGCTAGACGTCCCTTCTCAGTCTTTGACTCTTGCCCCTTTTTAAATCTTTTTTTGGGTGGGTGGGATGTTGGGACTAGTTGGGGAACCTTGGGGTTTACTTTTTCTTCAACTTCGACGGACATTTATTTATTACTGGACATTGGTTGGGGTTAGGGAGAGGGGTGGGTCAGGTGTTGTGGGTTTTTCTTCTAGTTTATATTTGTTAGGGTAATACATTTATAGTTATCCAATACATATGATGCAAATCTTTTCTGGGGGGGGTTACTCTTTTACGTCACCTTGTTTGTTTCCTTCTTTTGCTGCAGGGCCGCAGCCAGTTTTTGAAATCTGCCAATAGTGTAACACACCGACAGATAGATGCAGTACAGTAATCTCACTTGTACCACTACTCTCCTCCTAGTCTATACATTCTGCAACTAAAACCCCTTTGTAGTATGTAATGTACTGGGAAGGATGTGGGTGTGTGAATTAATTAATTTCCATAGTATATACATTATTGACTCCCCCACACTTCTTCTCTTACCTGTGATTGATGTTTAGGCGAAGCAATGGCTGCATGGTGATGGTTTGGTTTCCTAAGGTGCCATGGTGGGTGGTGGTAGCAGTAATAGACAGTTGCATTTGCAAAAAATGAAAAGGAGACAGTCAGTCACCTGAGGGAGACTAGGGAACGAGTAGGAGAAGTACAGCAAGTAGTAAGTACACAAGAAGAAGACTGCCAAACAAGAAGAAAGTGATGATGAATGATATTGATAAGCAATGCCAAAGTAAAATAAAACATAATGGTGGCAGGGATGGCCTAGTACAAGTTACAACAAACTGAAGTAGTTGACTCGACCTTGAAGTGGACAAGCGTAACCTTTAGTGCTGGAAGGATGATAAATCGATGCGGGCAATTAATTAATAATGGGTTAATAATTATGTTCAACACACAAGATGATGGACGGAATGCTGCACATTGGCAAACATTCACCCCCAGTCACAGATCTGGGTTTAATCCATCGTTATTCGCAGCATTCCGTCCATCATCTTGTGTGTTTTGCATTTCGCCCTAAGTGGGAAGTGTATGCCCAGACGTGGGTCCCGTGCTCACTACGCCACTGGAGTCAAGCTATCCTGGTTGATGAAGGCTGATAGCCTGAAACCGGTCCTAGGATGCTTGATTCTGGTCCAGGGAAGACATGGCTTGGCAGTTCGGTCTGGACTGTTCCCATGAGGCACAGGGTCAAGACTGATTTGCATATGGCTATGTCTGAACTGGGGTGGCGTGGTGAAGCAAAATAACGATGGATTAAACCCAGATCTGTGACTGGGGGTGAATGTTTGCCAATGTGCAGCATTCCGTCCATCATCTTGTGTGTTTTTTAATAATTATGTTCCTCTGGAAAAAAAAGAGAATAGCTAATACTACTGAGCAACGCATGGGTGGGCACTGGGCAATCTAATCCGTTGCCAGTGTGGCCGATATATATATATATATATATTTTATTTGCCACGAGCGAAGACAAACACTCCGCCCGAGGCCCCAACAACAAAGAGGGAACGGCGAATCGTCGACAACTACAAGCGGAGGCAGAGGCGCAGGGCCAGCTCAAAACGTGCAAAATCAATACAGGAAAAGAGGAAAGAAAACTTGGCAGAACAAATAATGAAGAACAATATGACTGAAAACACCATTATTAACTTGACTACAATAGAGCTATCAGCACGAGAGAAACATATTTTAAATTTAGGTTTGTCATACGCCCCTGGAGGGAATTTTGATTATGCCTCAACTAGACTGGATATCTACAAGGGGGTACGCAAGTTAAAATTGAAAAAGTTCCATCTGATGACAAAAACTCAAACAGAATTTAACACACAAAGTGATCTCATATGTGGAGGTCTTAACCCAAACTCGAACTTATCTCAATCAGACTTGCCTTTACTCAGAATCATGGAGGATTTATCTAATGAAAATAACAGCTTAACTACCCATGGAGAAACGGAGCAAACGACTTGAACATATGAATCAACAACCCCATTCAAACCTAAATCATCATTTAATCCTATCATGGTCCGTGATTCAATCGACATTTTTCATGAAACAGTAACATCACAAATTAAAAAATTGAACAAAACTGTGACTATGCAGGAAAAGAAGAGGAGTAACAAAGATCAACAGTATGACAAATTAATTAAAAAATTGAAAGGGGACAATAAAGTCATTATCCGCAACAGTGACAAGGGTGGTAATATTGTGTTATGGTCAACTGATGAATATAATAAAGAGGTATATAGTCAACTCAACGATAGGTCTTGCTACAGCCGTAGCAATTCTACATGTCTCAATACATCATACAAGGAATATTTTGCAAAATTGAACGGTTGGAGGAATGCTAATCTTATAACCCAGAATGAATACAAATATTTGAAAAATGAAAACCCTACAACACCTTCACTATACTTTATTCCTAAAATCCACAAGGATCCGATATGCCCCCCGGGCAGACCAATCAATCTGCGAGAGGAGGGTTATTGGAACACACTACGGTATATGTGGATTATTTTTTACAGGAATATGTTAAGAAGTTTCCCAGCTACGTAAGAGATACAAGTGACTTTTTAAGACACATTTCAAATGTAATATGGCAAGATGATTTTCTTTTGATGACTTTAGATGTATCCTCGCTATACACAAGTATAGAACATGTTGATGGCTTAAAAGCAATTGAACATTATTTGATGGGCAGACTGCAGCAATATGAACAGCATAGCACAATGTTAAAGGAAATGATTAGATTTTGCTTGCATAATAACATTTTCATGTTCAATAGCCAGCTATATCGACAAGAAAGAGGGGTAGCCATGGGGGCCAGCTTTTCACCCAGTTATGCCTGTTTGCATATGGGCATGTGGGAGGAGCTGGTCCTCACGGATAAACACAGCCATCACATGACCAATAACGTGAGGTTATGGTTACGCTATATTGATGATATATTTGTGATCTGGCAGGGAACGGAGGAAGAGGCAACTAGATTTGTTACTGCAATAAATAGTAACACACTCAACCTCCAGTTCACATCAACGATTAGCGTTACTATTGTTGAATTTCTTGACACCCAAATATATATTCATGATCAGAAAATGGAAACTCGGTTATTTCGGAAAAAGACGGCAGGAAACTCTACTTTGCATGCAAGCAGCTCTCACCCCGTGCATCTCATCAACAGTATACCATATGGTGAGATGCTACGTTTAAGACGTATTTGCAGTAACGAAGGGGAACTAGTTAGAGCACAGAGTGACAGCAAAACAAGATTTCAAGCAAGAGGGTATCCTGAGTACATCATAGATAAAGCAATTGCAAAATCCATGCATCTATCCAGAACAGAGGCCCTACAAGACAAAGAGAAAGCAGCAAAGATGAGTGAGCCAGACAATAAGAGTGGGGCATTTCGTTTGATCATGAAATATAGCAGACAGCAGAAATCTTTACAGAGAATCATACAAAGGAATTGGGCCATGGTATTATCGGACCCGGTAATAGGACCCCTGCTACCGCAGAGGGTGTCCATTACCTATAGCAAGGCTCCATCAACAAGAGACAAGTTAGTTAAAACCAGTTCTGAAATAATTGAGGGAGGTAGCTGGCTCAACATGAGAAAAGGCTTTTATAGATGCAAAACGTGCAAGGCTTGTACACATGGCATTAACAGAAGCACATACAGAACATCTTTCAGTGACAGGGATTTTAAGATTACTAAATTGTTGACTTGCAAGACCGAATTTGCAGTCTATGTACTTGTTTGCCCATGTGGTTTGAGGTACGTGGGCAGCACGGTCTTGCAGGTACACAAGCGAGTGTTGCAGCACTTACGAGCCATCACGAATCAGGACAACACATATCCGGTGGCTCGGCACTTTAAAGAGAAACACAATTCAAACAACACCGATCTAAAATATTTTGTCTTGGACGCTGTCCCTCCGAGTAGACGGGGAGGTGATAGAACCAACAAATTAAGAAAGCTAGAGACAAGGTATATATTACAGTTGGATTCTAAACACCCGGGAGGTTTAAATGCCACTGAGGATCTGCACACTTGCTTAACATAGATACACTGGAGAAGATTAAATCAGGCGATCGTCTGTTCTAGCTATATATTTTAGCCATAGCTTTAAGCCATTGATATAGCAGGGGTATCCTTTATATGGTGATTCAATGTTTTAGTCTCTTAGATATATTTTTATCAAGTGTTTTTTGAGTGTATTGACAGATTGGTATATGTATTTATGTAGATTTGTATTTATATATGTATTTATTTATTTAAGGTCGATCTTTCTATACAGTATTTAACGTATATAATGAAATATTTTTATGACCTTATTTTATACATGTAATGAGTCTAATAATGTATTTATATATTTATTTAATTATGTACATGCACTGATTGCAATTTGCACATATTGTTACATCTAAACACTGATACAGCTATATATCCAAATAAGGGACAATATTACACACATAAGGGACAGATCATTGCAAAAGTATTGGAGGATGCCCTGCTATGGTAGAATCATATATATATAGATGTATAAGAAAGCACGATACATATACTGATTTAATTAAGGGAAAACGTAACGATGGTACAAGATTTATCTTATTTATCTATTTTATTCTTATAAGATCATATAATAGAATGGAACTATTTTAATAGAAATATTAAAGCACTAATATTTCAGCACATTGCACTTTTTCACTTTTTGCACTTTTTAACACGCAATCTTATTTATCACAACAAATACCACAACAGTAGGACAAACAGGTAGCTACATTACACATTTTGTCAATCTGGATTTATCCATATATTAAAAAAGTTATCTATTAATAGATTAAATGTCAAATATAGTTGCAATCTAGGATATGATAATGTTACGAATTATCGCAATACAATTGTTTGCAAGAGAAATAATAACCAGGTCGGACTAGAAATCCAATGGTGTGGAAGAGAAAGTGTATCTTCCATGTCTACTGTTGAAGGTATCACGTAATATATTTTTAATTGGTTGTTATTGGCACTATAAAAACCGCACTTAGATTTCAAACCATGTCATGTGAACAAGGCTCAAGGGAGCCGAAACGCGTAATGGCGATTGAATAAAGCATTTTATAAGAAGCACCAACTTGGGTCCGTGTCCGTACTGTGGAGAAATCCTTGGATTACAGCGGCGACTGCGTGATATATATATATATATATATATATATATATATATATATATATATATATATACTTAGAGCAGAAGAAGAAGATCCTCGCCCTGCCTTGAGTTAGTGTTGTTTTCACCACACCCGCCCCAGCAAGTGTGTGATCAATTATTGGTGTAAATTTAATTTAGTCACACCTCAATACAAATCACACAGCCCGGGGGAAGAGGGTTAGGGTTTGATGAATGTTTGGGAAGGGGTATTTGAGGGAAAGGTTTGACAAAGACAAACACCACACATGGACAACACACAATCTTGGCAGACGACCATCATAAATCTGTTAAGGGAGAAAAAGGAAATGCATGCATGATGATGACTTGATGGTTAATGATAAGTATTACTAGACTAGTAGTACAGGGCAGCAGTATATTATTATTATTATGCAATTGCCTTGCCTGTCTGCCCTCAGAGAGACCCAAATTACATACATTTTATGTTCTGTTGTACCGGGCTTCCTTTTAAAGCTAGCAAAGAAAATGAAAAAATAGCTGTAGGGGTCAATTATAAGCAAAGAGCAAACATAACAAACAACAACACACGCAGTCGTAATGATTGAAGAGAAAAAATGAATCAAATTAATTAAAAGATGATGAATGATACTAAGTTACTATGTATGTTATGGTCAAATTGGAGAGTTGCATCTCAACATTCCTCTTGTTCCTCCCTTCCATGGACGCTCCGTCCGTCAATCTTGGGTGCCACTGCCTGCCTGGCGGATGCGGATTAGTAAGGTAAGTGTGAGTTGTTTTTCCCAGTATAGCACAAGGTAAAGGCCGGCCTGTAAGTGTAGATGGAAAAACAAAAGGGATATTGAAAAATCAAGGAGAAAAAAAATGCATAAATTACGGAGGAGTGCAACAAGAACAATTTCGGAGGTGGCATGGCTAAATCATGTCTACTACTCTGTTTCCAGAATTAGCCTACAACAACAACAGGACAGAGCAGGCCCACGGCGCCCACCCAACCTCCACTTAGCTTAGATTTTGAGCCAGACAGAGCACACATATACAGCAACATAGCATTTTCCAAATTAAGTAACTAAATCAATGCACCGCTGTCAGTCATACCACTACACTCGCCTCCACCACTACACAGACATTTAGGTCTGCTGTGGTTGTTGTTGACTTGTTTACCTTTTAGGCCACTTCATGAAACAACTCGAGTTATTCCATCAATCATCTCCGATCCTACTGACTGACTGCGATGAGTATAGTATGGTCATCATCATCATGGTGTCCAACTCTGTAGTGTACCGAGTGAGTCCAGAATAGATTCCATATTCAAAAATGCAATGGATCGGCCTGCAGTAGACGTACAATTTTGTTATTAAACAACACGAAGGGAAACATTGACTTGAGTCACTTTTTTGTGTGTAGATTAAATAATACTAGTACACTTCATGCACAACAACAACAACATAAACACCAATCACTCAGAGTCAGTGTCCAATGCATGCCATCCATCATCATTACCTGTTGTTCTTAAGGGGCAGTCCCTCTTGGCTCGGAAAGGAGGATAGCTATAGTCATGTTCTTTGGAGGGAATCAACGAGGCAGGTACACATTTCTTGTACTATTCTCCATCCAATATCTGGCTTGAGGGAAATGGATTTAGGGCGAATCAGGATGGAGCAGGACTCGGAGGAGTGGACTTACTTCTTTAATATATGCACACAGTTGCAACTCCAATACGGCAATAAAAAGAGTAAGACAGTGGCGATGGATTTGTTGTGATTCGAACCAGAAAGACAGAGACACACACAAATAATAAGAGTAAATAAGGAAGAAAGTAACAAGTTGAAAGCCTAGTTGTCAGGGAAGTAGAGCTCGTCCTCAAACTCTGGTGGTTCACCCAGAAGTAGGTCATCTAACACACTACTTCCATGACCTAAGTCGCCATCATCATCTTCCTGCTGTGCTACTTCAGGTATGGTGAAATCCGGTGGTATAAAGTGCTGATTCATTTTGATCATGGTTAACCTCTCCACATTTTGGGGTGAGAGACTGGTCCTTTTCACTGTTACAACGGCACCAGCAGCACTGAAAACACGCTCAGAAGAGACACTTGCGACAGGGCAAGCCAGATAGTTTATCTCCAGCATGCTGAACTCTAGTCATTGGCGCCTTTTCCCATACCAATACAGTAATGGGTTTTGATCAATGTAGACCTCTGTTGGGTCATCCAGATAGGCCTGGACCGTCCGCTCAATGCTCAGGGGTGCTCCGCTTTGCTCGGCCTCTTTTGCCTTAGCTTCAGCACTGGACCCAACAAGCCCTTACTGTAGAAACCATTCCTGTGCCGATTTTGGTGGGGCTGATGCTCCTGTTCTTGTTGTTGTTGATGTTGTTCTTGGTGTTGTTGGTGGTTTTGGCTGCTGTGAGCCAACCGCACTGCCCTCAGGCTCTGAAGTTGAACTTGACGCCGGCTGCCCTGCAGTTCTTGTTGTGGCCTGGAGTAGCGGACCTCTAATTGCCTGCCGTTCTTTTTCTAATTGACTGGCTTCCGCAGCTATCCAAGTTTTGTACTTGGCAACATCCACTTCTGAAAAAGGAATCAATGTTCTTAGTGTTCAGTACTGCTTTGTACCGTGGATCCAGAATTGTGGCAGAAATGTAACGGTTGGATGACACAATTTCTCTTTGCACCCTTGTATTTTCAGATAAGCGAAGGGTTAAGCTCTCCACCAACTCAAATGCTTCTTTTTTTTCCTCCACACCCGCGTACACTACAGACACCCCCTTCAGCTGTTTCTGTAGCATGTGCAACAATGGGATAGCTTTGCCTATAGTACAGTCCTCCTTGCTGACTTCACGTGTGAAGAGCTCGAAAAGAAGTAGCATTTCTGTCAGGCATTTAACTAGGCCCCATTGGTCCATCTCAACGGTCATGCCTTTCACAGTAGCATCCCCTCTTTGCATGACATATTCATTGATTGGCCTGTACTGCTCAAACAGACGTTCAAGCATGTAATACGTTGAATTCCAACGTGTTGGCACCTCCTGGATGAGTGCTTTAACTGGCATTCTATGCTCATGTTGAATGATCCTCAGCTGCTTCCGGGCTTTAAAAGAATGGATGAAATGTGTGCAGATTCTTCTGCAGGTGGTCAGTAAGTTGCTGACTCGGTTTTCTTTTTTCAGAAAGTCTTGACCAATAATATTAATGCAGCGCGCCAAACACAGGACCCTGAAATAGCCACCATTGGACATGGCCCTAACTATATTACTGCCATTGTCCGTGGCAACAAAACCAATGTTAAGCCCTCTTGGGTGCAGCCATTCAAAGACCTTGCCGTTAAACTCTTCCAAAATGTTTGCAGCAGTATGAGAGTTCTCCATGGCGAACATGGCTACAGTTGCATGTTTCCGAGTGGCATTAAAAATCTCAGCAGTGTCAACACCTGCAGATATCTTTTCTCTAGCCCCCACAAAAGAGATCCAGTATGCAGTGATGCACATGCAATCAGTGGCTTGGCAACTGGTCCACATGTCTGTTGTCAGGTGGATAGTGTGAACAGCACTCTGCTGCAAAGCTTGTCCAAGCAATTCCAGCACGTTGTGATGTAGTGCTGGAACAGCAACTCTGGCAAAATAGGACCGGCTGGGAACCTTCCATTTTGGGCAGATGGCTGTCACAAATTCAAGAAAACCCACCCCTTCCACAAAAGAAAAAGGGACGAGGTCCAGCGCTAACATTTTAGCCAGCTTCGCATTGTACAAACATGCCGTTGGGTGGTTGCGTTCGTACTGCCCCTCCGACCTAAACATGCTGAGAATGGTAGGCTGGAATTTTTTCTTTTCTGGTGCCACTGATGCAGGTGACTTCTTGGCACTAGATGTTGTTAGGCTCAACGCCGCATGTTTTTTCGTTGCGGTACTCTCTTGCCTTAGTGTCTCAGCCTGACTCTTACTTCTTGTGCTACTGAGATGTTGCTGAGGCTGATGAGGATGTGGGCGGTAGCACTGCACTGCTGGGGATAGGGCTACTTTGTGTTCCAGAGAAAATGTCTCCCTCTTGTTCACCTTCCACCGCAATCGTATCTTCTACTTCTTCATCACCACCAACAGCAATGGGTGCAGTTTTTTGGCCTTTAAGGTGCGCCTCCCACTGGATCAAGTGGTGTTTTTTCAGATGGGTTGTTTGGCCTCCGGTACCATAGTTTGTACCAAGCTTACCCTGACTAACACCTTGTCCACAAATGGAGCATATAGCAACGTTCTTCTCCTTACTGCTAACCGAAAAGAAGTCCCAAACTGGGGAGGTGAACTTTCTGGTGCTGCTGGAGGTTCCACTTGCAATGCCGGATGAACTGGAAGGTGGGCGTGGTGGAGTTTGACTCTCTGCAGACGCAGTACCTACTTCTACTGACGTGGTTGTGCTGGATGTAGGTCGCTTCCGGGCCTTTGCAAATGCAAATATGGAAGCTGCAGGTGGTGTTGGTGTTATCCTTGGTGATATCCGTGCCACATCCCTCACAGCAATTTGGGATGGGGTAATAATGTCGGTCTCCACTGGGGCAGGACTAATGTCCATGATGACTGGCTCGTCATCATCCTCCTCTTCTACATCTACCTCCATAACTCTAAGGCTTTCTGGAACCTTCCTTTTCCCTAGCCTTCTCTCGTGGCATGTCTCACTCTCAGACTGAGGTGGTGGCATCCAATTGGCATCTAGATCATCAGAAGGGGGGCTTTCAGAAGAACTCAATGGACTAACCCTCCTTTTCCTTGCTGGGGATCTGGAAGACAATGGATCTTCTGAAAGAGTGGCTTGCTCTTCTTCCTCTGCAGGAAGCTCTATCTTCTGAACTGCCTCTACTTCGGGAAGAACAACTACTATTTTGGGCGGTGGTTGCGGCTGTTGTTGCGGCTGTTGTTGTCCACTTATCTGAGTTTCCTGCGTTGATTGGGTACTACTTTGCGATAACGATAAGTCAATTTCAACATCACTGCTCGTTGGCGTTGTCATAATTAGACTGGCTGCCTCTGCGACAGACATGGGCTTGGGCCTAGGTTTAAGTGATGGGTCTACTGATGCGGTGGTGCTGCTCCCAGCTTGCTCCCTGGACACCGCTGCTGCAGGCGCAGTTTTTTGTTTCCCAAAAAACATCTTGGCGGCACACCAGTCTTGGTAAGTGGCAGTTCCTTCTTCTCACTGGCAACTTTCTTGGTACTGGAGGACCTGGTACCTTTCTTTGGGGCCATCTTCTTCACAAGTTGAAGAGCTGTCTCTCTGTGATCACACGTCACGTGACGTCGTGCGCAGCAGGACTTCTGTCTGGCAGTACAACGGGCGATGATGACACCGCTGCCTCAGTCTTTTGTGCACCTAAAAGCAAAGCAGCCAGAAGAACATCAGTGAAACGTGGCATTTGTTGTTGTGGTTCAATTCCTACTAGTAAAAACAAACAAATATAATAATATATAACTTAGTGTGTGGTCACACTTGTTAGTGTTATTATTAATATTATTAAATTTTATTAACTCAGTTTAGTTATTAAAAAAACATAACAACAGTGTAGCCATTTATAAGACTTTGACAACAAGGGCTTTCATGGTGTACTGTGTACAGTCAGGAAGGATATGAAAGAAGAAGAACAACAAAAAAATACAAAAGTAATGGAACCTGTTTGGCATTGTGCATCACGTGGGATGCAGCATTCATGGGGCTGCAGCTGGCAATGGGGATGGAAGCAGTAAGCCAAGAGGAACAAAAGAAAGACATGCAGGCCTATGCTATGGCAAAAGCAGCACACTAACTAGTACTAGCACCACAAAATGGCCACCAGCCACATGGTCACTCACAGTCACAACAAGCAGGAGGCCTGTAAAACAATGAACTCAAGCAGGCACCATATGGCCAGACAAAGGAGGCATGCTAAACAACACAGCTTTAATGCAACAAAGCAAAAACGAAAAGCCACAGGGCTAAAATAGGTTTGCAAGTTACACAACAACCACACCATACACATCCAGCAAAGGCATTTAATTAACACATACGAAAAAATTGAAATACCCCAAAAAAAACACATTTTGCAATTCAATCCAATGCCATCCATGCCCTAAATGATGTTTAAATTCAACAGACACCACAGAAACATTTGCTTCATGCACCCATGAGTAGCTTTGGGCCTATTGGTTGGAAAACCCATTGGCAGACTGGGCCACATAGTGAATCAATTCAAATCAATAATATTGCAAATGTATTAGAAAATGTAGTGAACTGTGATGCATTTTTTGCTGGGTAAAAGAAGAAAAAATTGCATGCAAATCAGCAACAAGGCATCGGCACCACAAAGAAGGCTTGCAGGCCTAATGCAGAAGCACACTGGCTGCCTTCACAAAATGGCCGCCAGCCACATGGCCAGGCCACCACACCAACAAAGAAGGGGAGACAGACAATGCAGGCCTATGGCAAAAGCACACTGACTGCCTATACAAAATGGCCGCGAGCCACATGGCCAGGCCACAACAACAAGAAAGGGAAGACAGACAATGCAGGCCTATGGCAAAAGCACAATGGCTGCCTGCACAAAATGGCCACCAGCCACATGGCCAGGCCACAACAACAAGAAGAAGTAAGCCAAGAGGAACAAAGGAAAGACATGCAGGCCTATGGCAAAAACAGCACACTAAGTACCACCACAAAATGGCCACATGGTCACTCACAACAAGCAGGAGGCCTGGAAAACAATGAACTCAAGCAGGCCCCATATGGCCAGACAAAGGAGGCGTGCTAAACAACACAGCTTTAATGCAACAATGCAAAAACGAAAAACCACAGGGCTAAAAAAGGTTTGCAAGTTACACAACAACCACGCCACACACATCCAACAAAGGCATTTATTGAGCACAAACGAAAAAAGTGAAATACCCCCCAAAAAAACACATTTTGCTATTCAGTCCAATGCCATCCAGGCCCTAAATGATGTTTAAATTCAACAGACACCACATAAACAGTTGTTTGATGCACCCATGAGTAGCTCTGGGCCTAGTGGCTGAAAGGCCTATAGTATTGGCAGACTACTGGGCTAATGAATTAAATAAATATTGCAAATTAATTAATTTCAAAATTTGGAGAAAATGCAGTGAATTGTGCAACATGTTTCCTTTATAAAAGATGAAAAATTACTTACAAATAAACAACCAGGCTCCTACTGAACTACAGGCCACCCACCACAATAAATGTTTAAAAAACAATGAAAAGTACCAAAAAAATGTAGGTGCAATGCCCCAATCAAACAAACAACACCAATTTTCCAACTTACTTGTGAAATCTCAGATTCAAAAGTCCTCAAATCCAATGATATATGGTGTAGCAGCCACAAAGAGTGATCCTTCCAGCTCCAAATCCAAATGAAAAGTGAACAGGAGATGGACAAAGCACTGGGAGGAGCCAGCTGGACAGGAACAGGAAGTTGGAGACACTGGTGCACTTCCTTCCTCTTAAAAAAAAAAGTAAAAAAAGAAAAAGGACTCCTTGCACAAAAAAGCACAGCCAAATGTCAATCTGAAGCGTTTTTTTAATCAGAATCACCGTTTCGAGAAGGTTTTGTTGCTGCTCGAGAGAGATTCTTCTGCAGATTGCAAATTCTGCGTGTTCGGGATCGCGATCTTCAAAAAACTTCCGCCGGAAGTCCGATGGCGCGCCCGAATGACGTGTTCGCGATCGCACTCTTTTGGGGGAACGTGCGGCGGGATACCAATTCTCGTGGCGCTTGCGAACAGATGGGAAATCTCATCGGCAATCTCAGGCATCCCGGTAAGTCGCTCCCGTGCACGCAAAAACGCATTTTGAGATCGCGAACACAAAAAACTCTGCGCCGCTGCGGAGCGCGGAGTTTTTGGTAACTCCACGTTCTACGCGGAACGCGGAGTTGCCAAAAATCCGCAAACTCCGCGAGCGGAGCAGATTTTACGCCCAGGGTTAATATCCAGTCATAGACTGTCAGAACCTATCACATACCTAAACAGACACTGTTACAACCATATATATACCTATAGAGATACTCTCACATCCTCTCGCATATCTATGCAGATACTCTTATACCCATTTTCATACCCATACAGAGACTCTCACACTCATTGTTAATATGTTCTATTGTTTCGTAAATAACCTAGTCACTTAGCGAATTAATAATTACATGGGTTAATCTTGACTTGTTTATTACTTTTTTAGATATACTGTTTTGAAAAAGAAATAGATTTACAATGCCTGACAAAATGCAAAAAAGAAAGAAACAGAGGAAACAGTATTATCAACTTCAAAGTGAGATGGACAAACAAAACAAGGTGGAGAATGTGCAGAGGAGCAAAAGAGCAGCTGGTAAGAGTACTAAGCTGTTTCTTAGAAAAATATGTCATAAAATGAGGAATGAGAGTACAGTCTTATCCAGAAAGGGAATTTGCACGTCAAGTAGAAAAAAGCAAGGAGTACGCGTTTCACAAAGTAGGAAATGTTCTAAGAAATCAGAGAGTTTGTCATGGAGACAGAAACAGTTTAGGGAGTTAAGAGCTAAAATGTTTAGTACTCGGGTAATACAAAATTTGCAGAAAAGAATGAGAAAATATAAGAGGATAAGCAATGCATTTAAGTAAAAGCAACACATTGAGAGTTTTGTAGAGAAAGCATTTGCATTGAAGAAGATAGTATTTATATTAATATTGAATAGAATGAGGACACTAGAGAAAACAGTGTTGTGTATGACAAAAAGAAGTGTTAGAAAAAGGCTTATTAATAGAACTAATATTTGCAAAATGTTTAAAGGTGAATGGAAGCATACATCCAGTACAGAACCTTATTTCAATGAGGAAAGCTTTTTCCAAGAGAATACACTAGTGCATGCTGTTGATTTAAGTGGCCATTGTTATGGAGTAAATGATGGTACTCCTATTGCAAAAGAGGAGATTGTTCTTAGGAGTTACAGTAGTATTTGTAGTATTCATGAGGAATCAATTGATTTATTACTTAATTTCGTACGTGACTTTTCATACAGAAGTTTGAAAAAGAAAATTTCAATTTTGCAAGGCTTTGATCCATGTAAAGGTAGGATATATAGTAATTACCAGGGACATTCTCTGCCATGTCTTTCAAGGAAAGTTTGTAGAAGCACGTTTCATCATTTCAGGATGTTAGCTGTTCACCATTCCAAAATACGAACTTTGGTTAGAGGACTTTACTATGTAAAAACTCCTGCTTTATATTTAGGAGAGATGAATAGATGTTTATTGTATGAGACATTAGCAGAGGTTGAGAAAGTTTGTGAATATATATTCAATTTTGGTTGTTTTTTCCAGAAAAAGAGATTTGGTAAAATGAAGAGTTTGTAGATGGAGGTGTAGAGGAACAAGATATGGAAATTACAACTGAAAACATGGCTCAAGACATTGCAAAGTTTTTCCTCAGAAAGATGAAACTGTGTTTGCATTTGTTGTTGACACACTAACTACAAAACGCAAGCTCAGAATGTAGTTGTGTACTCTAAATTTGAAAAAGAGAACAATGATAAGATGCAAGAATTTGGTGCATATTTATTTCTTGAGGAAAGATTTATTTTTGTCTACAGCTCAGATTATCTGTAAATACTTTATGATAAGTTAGAGAATAATAAAATGCCTGCTAGAGGTATACATAACAAGTTAGAATTGGTATCCATTCTATAAGAGCTTAAAGCATTGAATATATATGAATCAATTCTTGTACAACACATACATCCTTTTCAAGCAATAGTTCGTATGGAGCCAAAGACAAGGAAATTACCTCCAACTGAGCTCCAGAGAGGACTAATAGGAAGAGTTGTGTATTTACCTTTAGATTTTAGAAGAACATTGAAACGGTAGGAGTAGGCAGAGAGATAGAAGAACCACTTATCATTTTAGTTAATGGGGTTCCAATAAAGAATAGAAACATTTGGCAAGAGTTCATAGATGTTAATAAAGTTAAAAAGCAACATTATACCTTGTTGAAAATAATATTTACTATAGAAACGTTGATGTTGCTGAAAATAAAATTTGCATACAAGATGGTGCCTTACCATCATGCGGTCAGATTGAAAAAGTGGATTGATCTAGATCAGAAGAAGTTTATGAACACTATAGCAATCACCGTCTGCATTCTAAATAAGTCATTTGTAATGCTATTGAATTTTTTCAAATGAATCAAGCAAAAGGAAGTCCCTTAAGTGTTGGGGAAAAAAGTTTAGAGGCTCATTGCTTTCTGAAACTGTTTCCCACTGGAATAGGTGGACGGTATGGTGACTGTCCTGTACAGCTACCAGCAGCTGAATACCTCTCAACACGACTATATTAAGAGGATCCAAGATTGTGTCAGTGCATTCCATATATATTTTATCTTCTGTTTGAAAGTGATTTGTCTGGACTGTGAATCATATATTGGAGAAAGAAGCAAATCTTCAAAATATGTCTGCAAGGGAATTTGTTGATAAGATTCAAGAAAAAGATGAAAACTTTGAATATAACTTAATTAATTTGATGGCATACCAAAGGGGAACAAATGAGTATTGGTATCGTCGTCATGGAGAACTCAAATGCATGTTGAGAATCCTAGGAGCACGTACTCGTTTTTTTACACTATGGGGCCGATTCCGATCTCGGTCGGAGGTGCACCCAATACCATTCGGTCGGGAAAAAAGCCATGCGAATGCCTGTTTCCCGACCGATCCGTACATTATTCCGAACGAGCAAGTACGATGCGCACAACAGCATAGAATCCGGCCGAGTCGTACTCACCCAATCCAGGTCCTGTTCTCCGACCGAGGCGAATCCGGAAACGCAGAATCGAGTCGCACGGAAGGGAAAATGCAGCCCCGTCCGGCCGAACAAGTACGATGCGCTTCCGTACGCGCCGAACCCGTCGCTACGTCCGGCACGTCAAAGCTTCCGGGAGAGGCGCACATAATCTCCGATTCGCGCCACAACACGATCCACGGCTACGAGGCGAACACGCCAGCGACGAGGACGACGCGAAGCAACGAGAAAGACGAACGACACGAACCAACCATGAATCCCTTCGTCCCGATCCTACCAATATTCTACATTTACTACCGGAACAGGCACGGACGCGTACGGCGCAGAAGGTAAGTCAGACACCAACCACAAAAACATACAACACGTACACGACACATCACACACACACAGAGGGATGCAGAATTTACTTACACCAGCAACAGCAGCACCATAGGGGCGGGATGCCCATCACCAATGCCACATATGCACACAGGGGCCTGGATGCGCACCACCACTACCACCCCTACCCAGGGGGGGCTGGATGCCAACCACTACTACCACCCTTAGCCATGGGGGTGCCAGATGCCCACCACTACTACCACCCTTACCCAGGGGGGGCTGGATCCCTACCACTACTACCACCCTTAGCCATGGGGGTGCCAGATGCCTACCACCACTACCACCCTTAGCCAGGGGGGCTGGGTGCCTACGACTACTACCACCCTTACCCAGGGGGGCTGGATGCCCACCACTACTACCACCCTTAGCCAGGGGGGGCTGGATGCCTACCACTACTACCACCCTTAGCCATGGGGGTGCCAGATGCCCACCACTACTACCACCCTTACCCAGGGGGGGCTGGATGCCTACCACTACTACCACCCTTAGCCAGGGGGGTGCCAGATGCCTACCACTACTACCACCCTTACCCAGGGGGTGCCACATGCCCACCACCACTACCACCCTTAGCCAGGGGGGGCTGGATGCCTACCACTACTACCACCCTTACCCAGGGGGCTGGATGCCTACCACTACTACCACCCTTAGCCAGGGGGTGCCAGATGCCCACCACCACTACCACCCTTACCCAGGGGGCTGGATGCCTACCACTACTATCACCCTAAGCCAGGGGGGCTGGATGCCTACCACTACTACCACCCTTAGCCATGGGGGTGCCAGATGCCCACCACTACTACCACCCTTACCCAGGGGGGGCTGGATGCCTACCACTACTATCACCCTAAGCCAGGGGGGCTGGATGCCTACCACTACTACCACCCTTAGCCATGGGGGTGCCAGATGCCCACCACTACTACCACCCTTACCCAGGGGGGGCTGGATGCCTACCACTACTACCACCCTTAGCCAGGGGGTGCCAGATGCCCACCACCACTACCACCCTTACCCAGGGGGGCTGGATGCCTACCACTACTATCACCCTAAGCCAGGGGGCAGGTTGCCTACCACTACTACCACCCTTAGCCATGGGGGTGCCAGATGCCCACCACTACTACCACCCTTACCCAGGGGGGCTGGATGCCTACCACTACTACCACCCTTAGCCAGGGGGTGCCAGATGCCTACCACTACTACCACCCTTACCCAGGGGGGCTGGATGCCTACCACTACTACCACCCTTAGCCAGGGGGTGCCAGATGCCTACCACTACTACCACCCTAAGCCAGGGGGCAGGATGCCTACCACTACTACCACCCTTAGCCATGGGGGTGCCAGATGCCCACCACTACTACCACCCTTACCCAGGGGGGGCTGGATGCCTACCACTACTACCACCCTTAGCCAGGGGGGTGCCAGATGCCTACCAGTACTACCACCCTTACCCAGGGGGGGCTGGATGCCTACCACTACTACCACCCTTAGCCATGGGGGGTGCCAGATGCCTACCACTACTACCACCCTTAGCCATGGGGGTGCCAGATGCCCACCACTAATACCACCCTTACCCAGGGGGGGCTGGATGCCTACCACTACTACCACCCTTAGCCAGGGGGGTGCCAGATGCCCACCACCACTATCACCCTTACCCAGGGGGGGCTGGATGCCTACCACTACTACCACCCTTAGCCAGGGGGGTGCCAGATGCCCACCACCACTACCACCCTTACCCAGGGGGGGCTGGATGCCTACCACTACTATCACCCTAAGCCAGGGGGGCTGGATTACTACCACCCTTAGCCAGGGGGGTGCCAGATGCCCACCACTACTACCACCCTTACCCAGGGGGTGCCACATGCCCACCACCACTACCACCCTTACCCAGGGGGGCTGGATGCCTACCACTACTACCACCCTTAGCCATGGGGGTGCCAGATGCCCACCACTACTACCACCATTACCCAGGGGGGGCTGGATGCCTACCACCAACATCACCCCCACTCATAGGATGGACAATGCATGACACAACCAGCACACCACAACCTAGGGAATGCAAGAAAAAGACATCCCCCCAACACCATGACAAGCGTGTGTAGACTGTGTCAAATGCCTACAACACTGAACATGACTTTGAACATACAATGTGACCCCCTATCACATGTGCCACACATATATGTGTGTGGCCCCCACAATGCAAGCAGGCCATGACCATTGTGGCAATGGGGTCCAAACCCCCATCATCACAGTGACCAAAAGGTAAGTGTGGGGTCCATAGCTGAAGCACATTTTGAACATTGTGGCAATGGGGTCCAAACCCCCATCATCACAGTGACCAAAAGGTAAGTGTGGGGTCCATAGCTGAAGCACATTTTGAACATTGTGGCAATGGGGTCCAAACCCCCATCATCACAGTGACCAAAAGGTAAGTGTGGGGTCCATAGCTGAAGCACATTTTGAACATTGTGGCAATGGGGTCCAAACCCCCATCATCACAGTGACCAAAATGTAAGTGTCGACAAAGAAAAAGCTGCAACTGCCAAACTGCATGGATGATTCCTGGTCACAGAACATAAAACACATCAGTGGCAAAGTAGTGCATGTGTCCCATTGCAACATAGATTGGGGGAGGCAAATACTGCAGTGCAAATAAGACATACCTTTGGCCATGTGCAGACAAACAACACCCATGGGGGCTGACACTGTCAACATTCATCAATGACACAATGACAGAAGTGACCATCAGAATGCAGACCCACATATTTGCACCAATGGGCACACAAATGCAGATACCCTGTGGAGACTGTAGATGTGAGGTGAACAGATACCATACCATGGCAGCAATGGGACACACAAACCATGATCATTGTGCTGACTGATGACCTAGGAGTCCCAGGGACAGCAGGGGAAACCCACCAAACAACATACAGCCAATGGCACACCTAAGATATGCCAATGCAGTGGTGCAGATGCACAAACACAAACAGGCAGACCCACACTGCACATCAAACACAACAGGTGAGGGGGGTGCCAGTGTCCCCAGGCAACCACACAACACATGAGGAGGCCTGAATACCAATTATACAGATGTGCATACAGTGCCACACAAAGGTAACTCATGGATCCAAATCCCCTATGTGGGCAATCAGGCATTGTCAGATGAGAGGGAGCACAAATCACACATGTCACACAGGCACGTAGGAACAGCAACTGACACAGCAAGACACAGACACACCACAGCACTACCCCCAGGGCCCCCACAATGTGGTGACCCTGGGCTGCATTACAATCCCACTGTGATGACAAAGCTAAATGTCGTTCACACTGTGAACCACAGTCATGTGTCCTGAGCAACAAACTACCATCACACCTACACAAGCACAAATCAATCAGCACGGCCAGTAAGCCAAGGCCAACATGGAGGCAGGGGTCTAGCCGGGCAACAACTCTCATCTGCACACACTCAACACCACACACCTCGACCTCCAACAATGTGCAGCAGTGAAGCACACATGCACTGGTGACATTGCACATGCACCCATGACAATCCCAGGGTGGTGGGTGGGAACCAAGGTGCAGAAACACATCACACATGGCCACTCAACAAGACTCCTGAATGTCTGACACACTGCACACTACGCTGTACATGGACATGACGGCAATACCACACCAACCAATGGGATCCCAGCCACAGTCACACACCAATGAAGAAGCCAAGGACACCCACAAAGAACACACATAGACAACTACCAACATTGCAGCCCGGGCCCTGAGGAGTGCCAGCAGTCACACACACAACGTATCACAATCACTGAAAGATAACACAAACTGGAAATCACATGACAGGTGTAAACAACAAGTGCCAAGGGGAATCCTGACTGTGACCCATCTGCTTCTGCACACAAACTCAGCTCTGACAGCAAACACACCTATGGGTGACACCCTGATGACCAGTAATGTGCCTTGCACCCACATCACAGAGAATCCAGGGAGAAGATTTGGGGGGTACATAGGTCAACTCAGCAAGCATCACAAATAGGTACAACACTAGGGATCCCAGCATGCACAGCTAAACGGAAGTGAACACACAGACATGCTCATATAACACACACCTTGGGCGCAGGCAATGTCACAGGAGTACACACTGCCATGAGGGGACTCCACTCCTGTGTGAGGAAAGCTGTGCCATATGTTGCCACAGTAGGGCTCCATCATGTCAGCTGAGCACTTGGTCACACAGTCAACAATTAGCACCAAATGAATGCTCCCGTCACATCAGCCTGGTCATGGGAGTGCCAACGAAATCATCAGCACTGATCCAACACACTTGTATAGCAATGTTGCACTGACAACACAGATGAGTCCTTCCCCATTGATGCCCAAACCTGCATGTCCAGTGGAGATGGCCACACGGTCAGGCTAGTAAACGAATTGAACAATGGCAGGCACAACAGATGTGCAGGGGTGGAAGCCACAGATGTGAAATTGCTAATGTAAGTAGGAAATCCCATTGCCAAATATTGAACACATGACACCCTCAGATGCTGCTATGGATGACATGGATACACCACAGGATAGGACACATTCCCCTGGACCACATGTGTTCCTGCACAGTAACACTTCATTATCATGAGACCAAATATCACCATCACTGCAGCAAGGGCACGGTTAGCATCATCAACATCATGTACATCAGAATCAAAACCACTAGAGAACAGAAAGTTGCTTTATTCAGCATTTGGGTGAGAGAAGTGAAAGAAATTATATAACAAAGGCCAATGGCCAGTCCATCAAGTAAGTCAATACAGGGTGACAGTGGCAGATGTCACCCTACGCATGCCTGCACTGCACAAAACCAGGGACAATCCACTAGGAAGGGCAACCGGGGGCAGGCCAGGCACCGCAGGGACAGGATCAGGGCTCACCAGGAGGAGGCAGGGAAGGGGTGGTGGGTGCTGGAGAGCCACTGACAACTGCAGTGGAGGAGTCTGACATGGTGTGTGCCGGCACAACTGGGGGCATGACTCAGATGTTGTGGGTGCCGGCACGACTGCAGTGGACCCTGCAGATGCAGTGGACAGGTCCGCCACTGCAGTGCCCAAGTCAGATAGGGTGGTAGTGGACTCCACTGCAGTGCCTACCACCAGGGGAGGAGAATGGGGAACAGGCAAGGTGGGCTGGACAGAGGGGGAGGACACCCTCACCACATCAGTGGCACAGACAAGCGCAGCGGGGGGTGTGGTGCCGGGAGAGCAAGTGGCAGGGGGAGAAGGCCAGATCCTCTTGGGTATGGTATATCTGTGGGTGGGGGAACCTGGGGCAGGGTGTGGTGGGGGCACCTGTGGAGTGGGGGCCTGAGGGATGGAGGAAGGAGACCTGGTGCCTGAGCTGCAGGGCGGCGGCGGGGTCTTGCTCTTACAACTCCGGGGGGACTTGCGGGTGGGGGCCTCAGTCTGTCTGCCCCTGGGGGAGGGTGTCCGGGGGCGAGGGGCACTCTGCTCCGTGTGGGTGGGCTTCCTCTTCCCCCTGAATGCTGTATCAGCTGGATCAGAGGGGAAGAGGCCGAGGTCACTGAGGAAGAGCCGCTGGGTCTTTGGGGTTGCAGGTGAGGCAAGGGAGGGTGCTTTGGAGGGAGAGGCAACTGAGGACTGCGCAGTGCTTGTGGATGCGTGTGTGTGTTCCAGGGCCCCATCCCCTGTGAGTCTGGTTTCAGTCCCCTGACTGTGCGTGCATGTGCGTTTTGTTTGTGGCGTGTGTGTCTGTGTGCTGGACGTGTGTGTGCTGGTGTGCGCCTGTGCCGGTGTGTGTGTGCTTGGGACGGGTAAGGTGCTGGGGAGTGTGGATGGAGCAGAGGCAGGAGGGATGAGGGACTGTCTGAGGAGGGACACTGCTGCTGTCAGGGAGGAGTCCATGGACCTATTGCCCCTCTGTAGGTCAGACATGCCCGATGAGATTCCCTCCATGAATGACACCAGCTGAGTCAACAGAGCGGTGTGCGCATGGAGGACACTCAGCATGGCTGTCTGCCCTACATGGAGCTGGCGAAGGAGGTACACAGACTCCTCACTCAGGGCAGCAGGGGACACAGGGGCAGGGGGTGCGGTGCCTGGCCCAAAGGAGACACGCTCCCGAACATGGGAGCCTCCACGGACCTGGGGAATGGGAGCCGATGGGAGGGCGGTGGTGGTGCTGGTGGTGGCGGGGACAGCAACACTAGCTGGGGTGTGGTGGCTGCTGACACCCGCCTCCATAAGGGAGTCATCCTCCAAGCCGCTGTGGTCCTCAGCTGAGGTGGATGCTGCTGAGGACTCCTCGGTGTGGCTCCCCTCGCCCTCCGTGCCACTGGGTCCCTCCGACCACTCCTCGGCTGCTGACCCAGTCTGGCTCTCCGGCTCCTCCTGGTCCGTGGAGCTGTCCCCTTCCGTGGCCGTGGATGTATCTGCAAACAATGGGGAAACAGACAGACATCAGTCACCTGCACCAAACGCACACACCACTGTGAGCACAGCACATTACAGAGCAAGCCCTGGCATCATTAGTTGAACATTGCTAAAAGTGCCCTAACTGAACAGGAGAAGCCAATTGTCAGTCTGATGCCAACCATGGCGCTCACATCCCACATGGCCTTGCACCCATCTGTCTGGTGTCTGTTGGATAGCAACACCCCAGTGTGGACACATGCACCACCTACACAGTAGTTGGACAGTGCAGAGGACACGGTGTAGCATGTGGACATGCACACATCACAACTCTTGCCACTGAGTCAGTACAGGTTTCCGGATGAAAGGGATGCCCAGAGTCAAATAGGAAATGCATGTGATGCATACCAGCGACAGACACCATGATGCACCCATGTCCTGAGAGCCATCGCCACAATGGTGTGCATGTAGCACATGTCACTCCCCTGCAGGATCACCAAAAAGTAGACACATGCCATGGCGGAGGCATGACTGCTAAGTCATACATCACTGTCTCAGTGATGTATGACTTGGCAGCCAGACAACAACACTCTGCACTGTGTCACAATAGTAGGTCATGGGGAATGCAAGTCCTGGAGCTGCACAAGTGCACATGTACATCCCCCACACAACACATCATCTTAACCCTCATCTGTCCAGGTCATACCGATTGGACATATGGGAGACCTGTGACACTACCCTCTGAACCTGAGCCCCTCACAATCTGCTGTGAATGGGAAACAGCTGCCTGAACTTCACATTCGCATACCCCAGTCTGCACGGGCAGCTGATCAAACACCTATGTGACACACAAGTATCGTCTCCTATTGTCACATCTCCAGTGGCATGCTGAGCCCCTACCGAGAAACACCCCAGCAGTCCTGGCAACAAATCCACAGCACACTGACACAGAGGCAGACACCTGAGGGGTCAAATCACTGCGCACAACGTGTCAGCTGATACCCGGGAGTGGGAGTACAGGTGTATTGGATGGGCTGGAGTAGGCATGACTGTCCTGCCCCACATGAATGAGGGATGAGCCCTGGACAGTGGATAGCTGGCTATGTATGTGTGACACACGTAATCTGCACACTCCTGGGGCCCAAACATTGTTCCCACCCGCTGCATGGGTGTGTGCCAGATACCCCAGGCACATGTGGTGGCTCAGCTCAGCAAGTGGACCGCATATCAAAGCAACACGCAGATTACATGTCCGAACACAGGCATTGTGTGAACAATGAACCCACCCATGATGCCCACAACAGAGTTAGGGAAACAGATGCTGTCCCCCACCTTGAGTGAAGCAAACTGCAAGGACACAGTCCCAAGTGACACAATTCCCTGAATGTAAGGGCCACACCTGGGTATCAGATGAGGAGTGGGCAGTGCACAATAGAGGGACATGGCTCCTGGACAACATGACTGCTGTTCTGTGGCAGTTTAACCAGGCCAGAGGAGGGCACATAGCATGTAATATAGAGTTCACAGTGCAGTCTTTGACTCACCCCCTCCTTGCTGCTGTCTGGCCTTCAGCTGCCCATCCAGGTCTGGAAACACCACCGCCAGGATCTGGAGCATGTGGGGGTCAGGGTCCGTGTTCCGCCCCTCCTGCGAGGAGGCGACAGCTTCAGCTGGACCCGTGCAATCCTCCGGGTCCAGCCCCGAAGGTCCTGCCACCTCTTCTGGCAGTTGCGGATCCGGCGCTTGTAGACCCCCACGGACCGGACAGCCCGGACGATGTCCTTCCAGATCTCCTGCTTCCGATGGGCATTAACCTGTGAGGATGACAAAGTGAAAAGGCCATTACTACACATGCAACATATCCGTGCATGACACAGTTGTATATACATGTCTCAATCACAGGGGCACATGATGTACACAGGCAGTGCAACGCTGCCCATGGACAGTTTGCCAGAAGACACTACATGGTATCATTGCATGGGAAGTAAAACCTTGTTCAAATGCACTGTCACTGCACCATACCTGTCCAGTGCATGTCACTACCCACTATGGGGGGTGACAACTACTCAGTGAGCCTGCTAGCCAGTGGCGTGCAGACTTTCAGCCTTGCTAGTCAGACAAAATGCACATTCAGAAAGGCAGTGCACAGAACACTCACCTGCTCCCCTGGTGTCCCATACAGCTTGCTGTACTTTGGAAGTAGGCTGTCCAGCAGGGCCTGGTTCTCCTCAAGGCTGAAGGCTGGGGCTCTCTCCACAGTACGTGCCATTGCAGGGTCCAGAGGGGGCAGAGACAGCAGCAGTGCAGTGGCAGATGTTGTCCTGGAGCATGTAGTGCAGGCAAGTGAGCTCTCAGGGGAACAGCCAGCAATATATATGTGCTGCAGAGGCAGATACTGTCCCATGTGTCCAAAGTGATAGGTCCAAGTCGTTTGCATCTTCTGAATCTGGCCAATCCATGGAATAGCAGCACCAATACACGCCCACAGCATCCTTCAAATCTTCAACTTCATGACATACATGATTTTGCAACATTGTTGTGGGTGACCAACGGAATTTCCAGCAACCGACTCGTTCGAATTTCGAAAACGCGTCCGTTGCCAGGCTAGGCCATTGACAATGGGTGCGCACCGATCGGTCCATTGCGGTACAACGCGTACAGGGGTACAACGCGTACCCGCACACATTGAATGCAATGGGCCGGCCGGGTGCACCGATCGGTCAATTGCTGTTCAACGCGTACAGGGGTACAACGCGTACCCGCACACATTGAAAGCAATGGGCCGGCCGGGCACACCGATCGGTCCATTGCGGTACAACGCGTACAGGGGTACAACGCGTACCCGCACACATTGAATGCAATGGGCCGGCCGGGCACACCGATCGGTCCATTGCGGTACAACGCGTACAGGGGTACAACGCGTGCACCGCACACATTGAATGCAATGGGCCGGCCGGGCACACCGATCGGTCCATTGCGGTACAACGCGTACAGGGGTACAACGCGTACCCGCACACATTGAATGCAATGGGCCGGCCGGGTGCACCGATCGGTCCATTGCTGTTCAACGCGTACAGGGGTACAACGCGTACCCGCACACATTGAATGCAATGGGCCGGCCGGGTGCACCGATCGGTCCATTGCTGTTCAACGCGTACAGGGGTACAACGCGTACCCGCGACACATTGAATGCAATGGGCCGGCCGGGCACACCGATTGGTCCATTGCGGTACAACACGTACAGGGGTACAACGCGTACCCGCACACATTGAATGCAATGGGCCGGCCGGGCACACCGATCGGTCCATTGCGGTACAACACGTACAGGGGTACAACGCGTACCCGCACACATTGAATGCAATGGGCCGGCCGGGTGCACCGATCGGTCCATTGCTGTTCAACGCATACAGGGGTACAAAGCGTACCCGCACACATTGAATGCAATGGGCCGGCCGGGTGCACCGATCGGTCCATTGCTGTTCAACGCATCCCTGTACAAGTGACTGGCATATGTCACCATGCCTGTCTCAGATGAACATATGCCAGCCACAGATAGCTCCCAGGGAGTGAGGGGCACACCTACAACACCACAGCCTGTCCAAACTGTATCATAAGGCATGTAAGGCTGCATTTCCTATTGTGTGTATGTTGGTGTACATGTTGTCCTGTGGGTGTCACCTGGGGGCAGCCACCCCCAGGCTGTGCACGTGTTCATGGGGACAGGATCCTGGGTGTTACGTGTACATGACCACTGTGATGTGCAACTGTTCATATCTGTGCATGTGCCATGGTCACATTTCACGGTGGTGTATGTGTATGTCATGTCACATACCCCGTGAGTCCCATGTGGGACGGTATGTTTGAGCCAGGGTGTCCCAGTGGCACAATAGTGATGGTCCTCCACAGTCTGTGTGCATGTAGTGTTTACAATGTCTCTGATTTCATGTGCACAATGGGAGACAGTCTCCACATCCATGTTGTGTGTGCATGGACTTTGATGTTGTGCGTGTGTGTGTCACAGACGTCCATGTCTGTCCTGCAGAGGCAAGTGGAACCACTACCTGTGGGGGTCATGGTTGTTTTGCTGTGGTGTATACATGATACTCCATGTAATGCCAGTGTCCATGTGGCAATACAGGGTCCCTGGGAATGTACCTGTCGTTGAGCTGTGATGCCTGGGGCACATCTGTCCTCACATGTCGCTGTGGGGGTGATTGTGACATGGCAGCAGGAGATGGGAACTGTGACACGGCCTCATGATATCCAATGGGCCAACCTGGGACTTATTGATGCCACTTGTTGAACCGTGATGACAGATGTTGGCCATGTATGTACCATACATGTCCTTACGGAACTGCACACTTCATGTAGTTGTGCCTCATAATGATGTATGATGTGATATTGAGTGTGTTCAATGCCGCATATGTGGGGTGACTGACAATCTTGCTTTCTTCTCCTCTGCACTGCAGGGCTCCTGCTGTCCATAGACCATTCCCAGACCTGGCAACGATGGTGGAACGGGACAGCATCCGACGGTACCGATTCACCAGGCAGCTGATTGAGGATTTGGCAGTGCAGTTGGCCCCACATTTGCAGCCTGGCCGGCCGTATCCTACAGCGCTGACCCCCAAGGTGAAGGTGATGGCAGCCCTACACTTCTTTGCCACCGGTACCTTCCAACATACTGTGGCGACTGCTGGTGGGATGTCACAGACCATGTTGAGCCGTGTGCTCCGCGATGTTTTGGAGGCAATGTTGCTATACCTGAACCGGTACATCTATTTCCCTAGACTGCAACGACTCACTGACGTGAAGAGTGACTTCTATGCCCTGGGGAGGATGCCGCATGTCATTGGCTCCATTGATGGGACACATGTGGCTTTGGTACCACCACAGGCCCAGGAGCAGGCCTACCGTAACCGCAAGCACTACCACTCGGTCAATGCACTGGTGGTGTGTCTTGCAGATATGACCATCTCACACGTGTGTGCCCGTTTCCCTGGTTCAGCACACGATGCCTTTGTGATGAGGAGTAGTCGCATCCCCAGGATGATGGCACAGATGCAGAACTAGCGTGCCTGGCTTGTCGGTGTGTACTGACTTTGTGCCATTGTGTGTGATCTGATCTGTAGTATTCCGCCCACTTTTCCAAGTCAGCTAATGTGCACTTGTCTGTCCGTAGGTGACTCGGGATACCCCAACATGCCGTGGTTGCTGACACCCCTCAGGAACCCTGTGACACCAGCCCAGATGCGCTACAATGAGGCACATGGTCGGACCAGGAGAGTGATTGAGCGGACATTTGGTCTCCTGAAGAGCCGCTTCCGCTGCCTCGACAAGACAGGAGGGTCCCTCCCATATGCCCCAGCGAAGGTGTGCAAGATTATCATCGTCTGCTGCATGCTCCACAACCTGGCAGTGCGGAAGGAGTTGCCTCTCATCCAGGATGACAATGACCAACATCCGCCACCTGTGGAGGATCCTGGCCTGGACCACGATGCCAGTGATGATGATGATGATGGTGATGTCCGCACACAGCTCATCACCAACTTCTTTAGCTGAATGTGAGTATCCTGAGGTGTCATGTCAATGATGTGAGTTGGCATGATATGTGTAGGTGGTGCTCTGGTGCTGTTGGAGTGTGTCCATGGGCTACTTGACTGGATGTGTGTAGCGATGTGTGCTTACAGGTGGTCTGTACTCCCCAACAGTGTTGACATGCTAACTTGGTTCTGGGTGGGTATCTTGTAACATGTATTGTGCATGAGTTTTGCTGTTCTGTCCTGTTCTCCATTGCTTTTGACTGTGTGTCATTTCTGTCCTTCACAGGGTACTTTCAGATTCGTTTTGTCAACTGTGTCCACCGACGACGTGATTGTACTTCCAGGGTGGTAGCTGTTGTGTCCCTACAGGTGATGTGCGCCACACCCATGGACTTCCTTCCTTCTACAGTTGTTGACTGTGTGCCCGCTGCCAGGTGGGATTACCTTGCATCTGTAGTGGTTACGACATGTTGCAACTGTGTAATAAACCTGTGCTTCACTTTGTGATGTGCGTTGTCTGTGGTCACACATTTGACTGCCATTTGCTTACTGCACCTGTGGGCTACTTGACTACAACTGGGAATAGGTGTGGTGTCTGTGCATTGCACCGTCTTTCCTGGCAACATCAGTGTAGGCAATGAGTCAGATGGCCTAGGTGTGTATGTGTTGTGTAGCCCTGGTGGTGTGTCTCCCTCATATGTGTCACGTTGCCATTACTCACATGCCTGTGTTGTACTTGCTGTTGCAGTTTGCATACACAGTGTAATTTTGCAGTTCATCATCCCCATGACAGCACCCACGTTGGAATCACAACAGAGGCAAGTATGGTGTATTAGTGTGTTTATTGTGATACATTTGTGTGAATAGTGCATAGGATGGTTAGTGCTGTACATTTATATTGCAATCAGAAGTTCCTAGATGAATTGAAAGTCCTGGTAGACAAAATCCCCAGTATCGGGACCACAGTTGTCTGAGACATTGGTCCAACTTGTACTCCCCATGTCATGTGTGGGAGTTGTGTTGCCATCAACAGGGTGAACAGTTTGTGCACAAAGGTGAACATCCAGAACAGGTTCAGGCTTCCTGGGGGTTGCACTTGGCCATCGGCCTCTCACTTGCCCCTCCTCGGACGACCCCTCTTCTTTGGGGGGGGCCCCTCAAGTACAGGCTGCTGCGGTGCAGGGGACTCTCCGCCAGAGTTATCCTCCCTCCCTGTGGCAGTTGCAGTTGTTTCAGCACCAGATGTTGTTGGCACACAGGGAGGTGTAGACTGGTTGCTGTTCATCTGGCGGAGGCATTGTAATATGTCCCTATGCACCGCCGTCATCTCTTGCAGTGTGTCCCACTTGGACTCCACGCGGGACATGTGTGAGTCCAAGCGGGCATGATGGGCAGCCTGCTGCTGTTTCATGTCTCTGAGGAGCCCCACTACCTGGCTGAGATCTCCGGTGCTGGACTGGTACGCATCGGCTATGCGTGCCAGTTGTGGGTCATCATGCACACCAGACACCTCTGCAAGCAGCGACCTCTGTCTCCCACCCTCCCACCACCCCTGCCGACATGTGCAGTGCGTGCAGTGGCACGCACAGATGACCCTGGTCCCCCTTGGGGGTTGGTGGTGGTGGTGGTGTCCATGGCCCCACGTTGGTCCAGGGTCCCTGTGCTGGTGGTGCTCCTTGTTCTGTCCATGTCGGCAGGGATGGTATTTGTGGTGACAGTCGTTGGAGGGGTGGGTGCAGGGGGTGCAGCTGGTGGTCCTGCTGGTGCTGCAGCTGGTGGTCCTGCTGGTGCTGCATGTTGACTTGCACCGGAGGTGCCAGGTTGGTCTTCTTCATCCGAGGAGGGCAGAGGCTGTACGACACCAGTGAGCTCCGTATCCTCTTGAGCCTGGGACTGGGACTCCTCAGCGTCTGCTGCTGTGTCCCCATCATCACCTGTTTTTGGGAGACACACACAATGTATGTTATGTTTCTGCAGGCATCAATGGTTGACACACCTGACAGTTGTGACTGTGCCTCTGGGTGCGGGCCTGTACATTGCATTGTCCTAAGTTGTCACAGTCAGGGGTTGATATTGGTGTAGCACATTGTCCTGCATTATTTGGGCATTTCTATGTATTTGTTGGGGTGTGAACATGGTCTGCATTGGTTGTATTTGGTTGACAGCCGACCCTCCTTCCCACCCAGCCAGTCAGTTATCCCACCATGGACTGTGCTTGCATTGCAGGGAGTGAAAGTTGTCTTTCAGGATGTCAGTCAGTGGTGTCCTGCTGTTGGTTGTTGCACAGTTGCCAGCAGGGCCTTGTGCTCCCCACAGCAGTAGCCAGTGTCAGCCATCTTGTGAGTCCTTTTCCACTCCCTGTGAGCATGGTTGTGGGTGGTGTTGATGGGCCAGTTGTGAGGCTGAGCAATATCTGTGCCTACTACTCCCATCATGCTATTGCCTCCACCCCCCTTCCCAGCATGCCCATCCTTCCTTCCTTTTGACTCTGCTTCCCTGTGGGGTGGGCTGCCTGTGCTGACAGGATGGCTGGGAGTGTTGTCCTGGCAGTTGTTTGGCTAAAAGTCCCAAGAGTGTCCCTGTGCTTCACACAACATAACCCAGGGTGGTGGTTCTTTGTGGGATCTTAAGTTAGGATGTGAGGCATTGCATTCTCCCAGGTGGGTTATGTGGAGTTTGTGTTGAGGGGGTGTGTGAGGGGAGGTGCTTGTGACTATGGTCAGTGCTGCAAGTCCTCCTTCCCACCCAGCCAGATATCCCACCATGGAACGTGCTTGCATTGCAGGGAGTGGAAGTTGTCTTTCAGGATGTCAGTCAGTGGTGTCCTGCTGTTGGTTGTTGCACAGTTGCCAGCGGGGCCTTGTGCTCCCCACAGCAGTTGCCAGTGTCAGCCATCTTGTCAGTTGTTTTCCACTCCCTGTGATGTGAGCATGGTTCAGGGTGGTGTTGATGGGCCAGTTGTGGGGGTGAGCTATGTCTGTGACTATGACTCCCATCATGCTATTGCCTCCACCCCACTTCCCAGCATTCCCATACTTACTTGCTTTTGTGGGGAGTTCAGTGTGTGTGGGTGTGAGAGCAATGGCAAGATGGCTGACAGTGGTGTCCTGCTGTTGGTTGGTGTGCAGTTCCCAGCATGCCCTTGTGCTCCCCACGACACAGCAACAGTGTCAGACATCTTTGATGGGCCTTTCCACTCTCTGTGGGATGTGCATGCGTGAGTGTGTGCTTGCTGGGCCATGTGGTGGGGGATGTTGAGCTGTGACTACGACTCCCATCATGCTATTGCCTCCACCCCCTTCCCAGCATGCCCATCCTTCCTTCCTTTTGACTCTGCTTCCCTGTGGGGTGGGCTGCCTGTGCTGACAGGATGGCTGGGAGTGTTGTCCTGGCAGTTGTTTGGCTAAAAGTCCCAAGAGTGTCCCTGTGCTTCACACAACATAACTCAGGGTGGAGGTTCTTTGTGGGATCTTGAGTTAGGATGTGAGGCATTGCATTCTCCCAGGTGGGTTATGTGGAGTTTGTGTTGAGGGGGTGTGTGAGGGGAGGTGCTTGTGACTATGGTAAGTGCTGTAAGTCCTCCTTCCCACCCAGCCAGATATCCCACCATGGAACGTGCTTGCATTGCAGGGAGTGGAAGTTGTCTTTCAGGATGTCAGTCAGTGGTGTCCTGCTGTTGGTTGTTGCACAGTTGCCAGCGGGGCCTTGTGCTCCCCACAGCAGTTGCCAGTGTCAGCCATCTTGTCAGTTGTTTTCCACTCCCTGTGATGTGAGCAAGGATCAGGGTGGTGTTGATGGGCCAGTTGTGGGGGTGAGCTATGTCTGTGACTATGACTCCCATCATGCTATTGCCTCCACCCCACTTCCCAGCATTCCCATACTTACTTGCTTTTGTGGGGAGTTCAGTGTGTGTGGGTGTGAGAGCAATGGCAAGATGGCTGACAGTGGTGTCCTGCTGTTGGTTGGTGTGCAGTTCCCAGCATGCCCTTGTGCTCCCCACGACACAGCAACAGTGTCAGACATCTTTGATGGGCCTTTCCACTCTCTGTGGGATGTGCATGCGTGAGTGTGTGCTTGCTGGGCCATGTGGTGGGGGATGTTGAGCTGTGACTACGACTCCCATCATGCTATTGCCTCCACCCCCTTCCCAGCATGCCCATCCTTCCTTCCTTTTGACTCTGCTTCCCTGTGGGGTGGGCTGCCTGTGCTGACAGGATGGCTGGGAGTGTTGTCCTGGCAGTTGTTTGGCTAAAAGTCCCAAGAGTGTCCCTGTGCTTCACACAACATAACCCAGGGTGGAGGTTCTTTGTGGGATCTTGAGTTAGGATGTGAGGCATTGCATTCTCCCAGGTGGGTTATGTGGAGTTTGTGTTGAGGGGGTGTGTGAGGGGAGGTGCTTGTGACTATGGTCAGTGCTGCAAGTCCTCCTTCCCACCCAGCCAGATATCCCTACATGGAACGTGCTTGCATTGTAGGGAGTGGAAGTTGTCTTTCAGGATGTCAGTCAGTGGTGTCCTGCTGTTTGTTGGTGCACAGTTGCCAGCAGGGCCTTGTTCTCCCCACAGCAGTAGCCAGTGTCAGCCATCTTGTCAGTCCTTATCCACTCCCTGTGATGTGAGCATGGTTCAGAGTGGTGTTGATGGGCCACTTGTGTGGATGAGCAGTATCTGTGACTCCAACTCCCATCATGCTATTGCCTACACCCCCTTCCCAGCATGCCCGTACTTCCTTCCTTTGGACTCTGCTTCCCTGTGGGGTAGTGTGCCTGTGCTGACAGGATGGCTGGGAGTGTTGTCCTTGCGTTTGTTTGGCTACAAGTCCCAGGTGTGTCCCTGTGCTTCACACAGCATTACCCAGGGTGGTGGTTCTTTGTGGGATCTTCATTTGGTATGTGAGGCATTGCATTCTCCCAGGTGGGTTATGTGGAGTTTGTGTTGAGGGTGTGTGTGAGGTGAGCTGCTTATAACTATGGTCAGTGCTGTGAGTCCTCCTTCCCAGCTAGCCAGATATCCCACCATGAAACGTGCTTGCATTGCAGGGAGTGGAAGTTGTCTCTCAGGATGTCAGTCAGTGGTGTCCTGCTGTTGGTTGGTGCACAGTTGCCAGCAGGGCCTTGTGCTCCCCACAGCAGTAGCCAGTGTCAGCCATCTTGTGAGTCCTTTTCCACTCCCTGTGATGTGCGCATGGTTCATGGTGGTGTTGATGGGACAGTTGTGGGGGTGAGCAATATCTGTGACTACGACTCCCATGATGCTATTGGCTACACTGACTTGCCCAGCATACACAGAATTCCTTTCTTTCAGTGGTCTTCACTGTGTGTTGGTGTTGTAGTGGTGGCTACATGTCTGGATGTGTTTGTTAGTTATATTTGTGCCACTACCTAGCTGTAGTTGTAGTTGTGTTTGTACATGTGATGACACGGTTAAATGTAACTTTGAGATGGCATGTGTTGTGTTTATCTGACTGACATACACATTTTGGGATGATTCTGTTCTGGTTGCTGTGTAATTGCTAAGAGTGCATGGTTTGACTCTCCCCTTGACAGTGATGTGTGTGTGTATTGTAGCAGAATATTGTGTACATTTGTTGTGTACTCACCAGGCTCTGGGATGTTTTCTAGTCCATAGACGCTCACTGGCGGAAGGATGGCCCGCACCTTCTCCTCCCAGGGCCTGAGGTATACTGGTTTGGCTGGAGGGCCACTGCCGGTGTATTGGCTCAGGAGGTAGTCCTTCTTCAGCAGCTCCCGTACCCTCCTGCGCACGTCATACCACCTGTTCTGGATGTCAGTCTTTGTGCGCAGACATGGTGATTGTGCGTTCACCCTGTTGATGATCCTCTCCCACATCTTTGTTTTCTGGGAGATGGGTGTCTGTTGGACCAGTGTGCCAAACAGCTGTGGCTCTACCCTGAGGATCTCGTCTACCAGGACTTCCAATTCACAATCTAGGAACTTGTGATTCTTCTTTGGGGGCATGGTGATGGGTGGTGATGGTGAGTAATGTGTGTGTTGGTGTGCAGGTGAAGGTGTGTGAGTGTGTGTTTTGCTGGGTGTATGTGAGGTAGCTATTTATTGGTGTGCTGATGGTGTGTGGCTTGTGTGAGGGATGAGCTGTGGGTGTGTGGTTGCTGTCTGTTGAGTGCTGGCAGTAGAATAGCATTTGCAAAGGATCATGGTTGGGATTTGTGTCCTTTATATGGGTGGAGTTGTGGGTGTGTCTTTTTCTCTGTCCCCACCCCCCAGTATTTATTGGCTTTGTAATTGCTTGTTTGGCCTTTTTTTGTGTATTTTTCCTTAGTACTTTCTGTGCATGTTGGAAACGTTCTTGTGACCGAGTCGGACCCTGCAGTTGTCTCGTACGGTCTTCTCCGTTTCGTTCACGCTGTGTTTGTGCAGTTTTCTATGCTGCGTACGCGTCGGTCGCGGTGTTTTGTGTTACTTCGGCTCGCAGTTTTCTATGCGTGTCGGTCGTATGGCTTGTCCTCCGTACGACTCGGTCGTGGTTTTCGCGCCTTGCATCGTACTTTGTGGTTTGGAGTTCGCGTGTACGTTTTGGATGGATTTGTTCCGGGTGCGTGTCGGTCGGTTCGATTCGCGTGTTTTTCCGGCCGGATTGCTGTTTTCCGTGCGGCTCGGTCGTTCGGCTTGGGTTCAGTACGTGTCGGTCGGATTTTGCACGCTTTGCATCGTACTTGGCGTGTCGGGCGCCACAGGTACGTGTCGGTCGGAATTAATTCCGGCTCCGAGTCGGTTGGTGCTTTTTCCGGCCCGAATCGGAATCGACCCCTTAGTTGTGATGAATACGCATGGTATAACCTGCTTGAATTTTTGAGAGAGACAAATTCAAATATTAAGGACATTAATGTAAAAATAGCAGGAGAACTTTTCTCTTTGGATCCTGCTAATGTTTGCAGATATTTGAATCACAGATTCCAAGCCATGCTGTTTTTCATCTGTAACAAAAGTAATCCTCCACGTGGAGAATTTTTTTTAAGCGTAAAGAGTACCAAGCAAGAAGTGCTCCTCATATTCACATGCTGTTATGGATAAAAGATGCTCCAAAATTTGGAACAGACAGTGATGAGTGTGTCCTCTGTTTCACAGCGGCGGCCTCCATAAACAAAGGATGGTGGGCGGGTGGCAGGGGGAATACAATATTTAAAAAAAGAAAGAATACCTTTTCCCGCCAGCCGCTCCAGCGTCGTTTCTCTTTGTGCCGCCTCTCCTCTTCCTGCCTGTTGATCCCAGCAGCCCCTGGGTTAGACTCCCTGTCCAATCCCGCACTGCAGAGCACTGTGGAGATTGGTCTGAGCAGGCAGGAAAGACGCCCTGCTCAGACCAGGGAGTCTGTGGGGTTCTCCAGTCCGGCTGCTCAGTGCAGCTGGGCTGGAGAAAACCTAAGTGCGCAAGTGTGATTTGGTTGGCCTGAGACAGCCGGCCAAAACACATATGCGCACTTAGGGAGTGAAGTGCACGTAGCACTCCTCCTCCCCCTCCCATGCCTAAGGCCACCCCTCCCAACAACGCTGGCTCAGAGCCAGCAAATGTAAAATAAAACGATGCAAGAACATCGTTTTATTTTACCTTGCTGGCTCTGAGCCAGGCATTGGCCGATGCTCCTCCGCAATTACGGAGGGGCCGCTGCTGCTCTTTCATAGAACAGTATTTGATGTGCCCCCTACCAAAACACACTACTGACAAAGGCCTGGGACAACAAGTGCTGTGGTTTTTAACAAGTACTGCCGTAGAAGATACAGATCTAAAGAAAAGTTTTACACAAAATGTCATTTTGGATTCTCATGACCTGTTATTTCACAAAGAAGAGTGAACAGCTTTTTGTCTGCAGTGAGACATACAGCAACAAGAAAGTCACCGAAAAACAAATACAATCTGAGAAGAACAGTGGCGTCCAAATACATTAATGATTACAACGCAGTCATTCTGAAAATGCGGAATACAAATATTGACATCCAATTTGTTGCAGACGATTCTATTGCTGTTGCTCTATTTGTCACTTCCTACATTACAAAATTGGAGAAGACTGAGCTGAAAGAAATGTGGCAAAAGATTAGTGCAGAAAAGAGTCTAGCAAAAAAGTTGCACAGCTTTAGTTTAAAAATGTAGTTGCATAGGGATATTGGTTCTTATGAATGCTTGGATAGGTTGTGCTCGGCAAGTTTGTACTCTAAGTCTAGGGGAATAGTTTGGGTTTTTGTAAAAATAGGGGGCTGGAGATCAACCTACAGAAAACCAAATATATGGTATTTAATGCAAGTAATAGTACCCGGCCAAATCCCCGCCTAGATGGGAAACCCCTGGAGAGGGTGTCCATTTTTGAATAGCTTGGTATCACGCTCACCGACAAAATGGACTGGGGTGCGCAAACTAAGAAAGCAAGTTTAAAGCTGGCCCAGACAACAGGGGGACTGACAAAGGTATATAGGAGCTGTACCCATAAATGTGTTGGCCCGGCGGTGGAAATTTATAAAGCCCAAGCCAGGGGTGCCGCCCTGTATGGAGCTGAAATCTGGGGTCACTGACCATGTGGCTCTATATCGAGAATTGAGAAATTCTTTTCAGACACTTACCCCCAGTCACAGATCTGGGTTGAATCCATCATCGTTCTTTAGCTCACTTCGCCACCGCAGTTCATACCCAGCCATATGCAAATCAGTCTTGACCCGTCCATCATCGCCTTGTGTTTGCTTTACAGCTTCTCACATACCCATATAGAGACTCTTACATTCTCACACATACCCATGTAGACACCATATATACCCATTGAAATATGCATACAGAGGTTCACAAACCCACTCACATAGCCATACAGACAGTATGACATCCATTCATATAGCCATACAGAGACTCACACGCACTCTGATATGCCTATGTAGAGACCCTTATATCCATTTATATACCTATACACAGACTCTCACACCCTCTCACATATCTATTCATAGACTGTCAGATCCTCTCACATATCTATACAGAACCATTCTCATACTTAGAGATACTTTCACACCCTCTTACATATTTACACATACACCCTTATACACATTCACATATCTATACTGTGACACCCTTTCAGACACTCATGCAGAACTCTTTCATTCTGATTCACATACTTATACAGACTGTGACACCCATTCATATACTCATAGAGAGACTCTTACACCCTCTCACTTACCCGTAACAGATACTATAATACCCATTCACATACTGATACAGTCACTTAGATATCCTCTCACATACCCATAGAGAGACTCATATCCTCTCACATACGCCCTTATACCCATTAAGATATGCATACAGAGATTTACACACCCTGCTACACACTCTCATATACTCATGTATAGACTCATATCCATTTGCATATGTATACTCAGGCTCTCACACCCTCTCAGATATCCATTCATAGACTGCCAGACCCTGTCACTTATCTATATGGACACTGTCACAACTATTTACATACCTATAGAGATACTCTCATGCACTCTCATGTAGTCAGGCATACAACTTTATACACATTCATATAGCTATACAGAGACTCTGACATACTTTTACATACTCATACAGACCTCCTTTATTCTGATTCATATACTTATACAGACTGTGACACCAATTGACATACTCATAGAGAAACTCTTACACCCTCATTGTTACCCATATAGATACTGTAATACCTATTCACATACTGATAGTGACTCTGGCATCCTCTCACACATCTATAGAGTGTCTCTCACACTCTGTCACATACCCATACATAGACTGTCACACCCTTTTACATACCCACACATTAGTGTCATAACCTTTCACATACCCATATATAAACTGTGATAGCCTGTCCCATACCCATACAGATAGTGTCATAATCACCCTCATACCCATTCATAGACTCTCACACACTTTCACATACCATGTAGACACATGTATGTCTATTCATATACCCATATACAGACTGTCACACCCTCTCACATACTCATACATACACTGTCAGACCCTTACACATACCCATTGAGAATTCTTTTATTCCCATCCACATACTTATACAGACTGATATGTAGACTGTCACACCCTTTCACATACCCATACAGATAGTGTGATAACCTTTCATACACGCATAAAGAGACTCTCACACACTCTTATTTACCCATGTAGACACCATTATATCAATTTAGATACCCATACACAGGTTCTCACCCCATTTCACATATCCAGTCATAGACTGTCAGAACCTATCACATACCTATACAGACACTGTTGCAACCATATATATATCTATAGAGATACTCTCACATATCTATGCAGATACTCTTATACCCATTTTCATACCCATACAGAGACTCTCACACTCATTGTTAAAATGTTCTATTGTTTCGTAAATAACCTAGTTACTTAGCGAATTAATAATTACATGAGTTAATCTTGACTTTATTGAATTGTTTATTACTTTTTTAGATATACTGTTTTGAAAAAGAAGAAGTTTTACAATGCCTGACAAAATGCAAAAAAGAAAGAAACAGAGGAAACAGTATTATCAACTTCAAAGTGAGAAGTACAAACAAAACAAGGTGGAGAATGTGCAGAGGAGCAAAAGAGAAGCTGGTAAGAGTACTAAGCTGTTTCTTAGAAAAATATGTCATAAAATGAGGCATGAGAGTACAGTCTTATCTAGAAAGGGAATTTGCACGTCAAGTAGAAAAAAGCAAGGAGTACGCGTTTCACAAAGTAGGAAATGTTCTAAGAAATCAGAGAGTTTGTCATGGATACAGAAACAGTTCAGAGCTAAAATGTTTAGTACTCGGGTAATACGAAATTTGCAGAAAAGAATGAGAAAATATAAGAGGATAAGCGATGCATTTAAGCAAAAGCAACACATTGAGAGTGTTGTAGAGAAAGCATTTGCATTGAAGAAGACAGTATTTATATTACTATTGAATAGAATGAGGACACTAGAGAAAACAGTGTTGTGTATGACAAAAAGAAGTGTTAGAAAAAGGCTTGTTAATAGAACTAATACTTGCAAAATGTTTAAAGGTGAATGGAAGCATACATCCAGTACAGAACCTTTATTTCAATGAGGAAAGCTATTTCCAAGAGAATACACTAGTGCATGCTGTTGATTTGAGTGGCCATTGTTATGGAGTAAATGATGGTACTCCTATTGCAAAAGAGAAGATTGTTCTTAGGAGTTACAGTAGTATTTGTAGTGTTCATGAGGAATCAATTGATTTGTAACTGAATTTCGTACGTGACTTTTTATACAGAAGTTTGAAAAAGAAAATTTCAGTTTTGCAAGGATTTGATTCATGTAAAGGTAGGATATATAGTAATTACCAGGGACATTCACTGACATGTCTTTCAGGGAAAGTTTATAGAAGCACGTTTGATCATTTCAGGATGTTAGCTGTTCACCATTCCAAAATACGAACTTTGGTTGGAAGACTTTACTATGTAAAAACTCCTGCTTTATATTTAGGATGTTTATTGTATGGGACATTAGCAGAGGTTGAGAAAGTTTGTGAATATATTCAATTTTGGTTGTTTTTTCCAGAAAAAGAGATTTGGTAAAATGAAGAGTTGGCAGATGGGGGTGTAGAGGAACAAGATATGGAAATTACAACTGAAAAGGTGGCTTAAGACATTGCAAAGTTTAACACAGTTTCCTCAGAAAGATGAAACTGTGTTTGCATTTGTTGTTGACACACTAACTACAAAACGCAAGCTCAGAATGTAGTTGTATACTCTTAATTTGAAAAAGAGAACAATGATAAGTGGCAAGAATTTGGTGCATATTTATTTCTTGAGGAAAGATTTGATTTGTCTACAGCTCAGATTATCGGTAAGTACTTTATGATAAGTTAGAGAATAATAAAATGCCAGCTAGAGGTATACATAACAAGTTAGAATTGGTATCCTTTCCACAAGAGCTTAAAGCATTAAATATGTATGAATCAATTCTTGTACAACACCTACATCCTTTTCAAGCAATAGTTCGTATGGAGCCAAAGACAAGGAAATTACCTCCAACTGAGCTCCAGAGAGGACTAATAGGAAGAGTTGTGTATTTACCTTTAGATTTTAAGAAGAACATTGAAACTGTAGGAGTAGACAGAGAGATAGAAGAACCACTTATCATTTTAGCAAATGGGGTTCCAATAAAGAATAGAAACATTCGGCAAGAGTTCGTAGATGTTAATAAAGTTAAAAAGCAACATTATACCTTGTTGAAAATAATATTTACTATAGAAACGTTGATGTTGCTGAAAATAAAATTTGCATACAAGATGATGCCTTACCATCATGCGGTTAGATTGAAAAAGTGGATTGATCTAGATCAGAAGAAGTTTATGAACACTATAGCATTCACTGTCTGCATTCTAAATAAGTCATTTGTAATGCTATTGAATTGTTTCAAATGAAGCAAGCAAAAGGAAGTCCCTTAAGTGTTGGAGAAAAAAGTTTAGAGGCTCATTGCTTTCCGAAACTGTTTCCCACTGGAATAGGTGGACGGTATGATGACTGTCCTGTACAGCTACCAGCAGCTGAATACCTCTCAACACGACTATACTAAGAGAATCCAAGATTTCACCAGTGCATCCCATATATATTCATCTTCTGTTTGAAAGTGATTTGTCTGGACTGTGAATCATATATTGAAGAAAGGAGCAAATCTTCAAAATTATTAGGCGGTGTCTCTAATGGTGTTTTTATCTCCTTTTATTTCTAGATCTCATGTCTGTTTTTAACATATTTTAAGAAAAATCTGTTTATATTGAATTAGTCCTGAAGAAGGCGGAGATATAATAAATGATCCGCCGAAACACTGCGTCAACACTTATTCATTGATAATGAAATGGATTCCGCAATAGTGGATCTGGAAAGTTTTTAAAGAGTTTGTTTTTAAGTGAAGTAAAATATTCTATATGCATGCAAGTGGATTTTATGCAAATATATGTTCTGAGAATATGCTTAGATCTTGATATTAGGAATTGTTTGTCTAGATAATCTAATTGATTGTGTTTTTTGAATGGATTTTTAAATGTATAATTCTCATGAAAGAAATTTTGAAAAAATTAAATACATTTGATTGATTATATATTAGAATCTGTAGATATCAATCACTTGTTTTTCACTTAGTTTGTATTGAGTGGACTTGGTTCAGTGTATACTGCTTTGTGTAATGATTAATACACGGCACACAAGGGAAATTTTGTTGTCTTAAGATTTAACTACCCAGTCCCTTTTGGCCTAACTGGGGTAACTCTCTTTTTCTTGAGGATGTTTAGTCAAACATGCCAAAGGAAATCTGATTAACCATAGGAAGCTTAGTTGCCAAATTCAAGAGAAAGGAGAGTTTTTATATTTGGCACTCCTTTAACTTTTCAAGCCTTAGCGTGCAGAATCTGAATTACTTGAAGGTTATGATTGCTATGAAGATTCATTTAATGCTGTGAAAGACAGTATTCAGTGTTCAGTCTTCCAAAATGATATGCAAATGTGGAGTGATGAGCTTCAACAAGAAGGAGCAATTGCTGCAGAGGTAGCTAGGGAAAGTTCTCAAAGCAGTCAAAGTTCTGCACCACTTAGTCAAGATCCTCTTGGGGCAGCTATTATTGAAAATGAAGCTGCAATAGCAATGAATGAGGTGGAAACTGCAATGGAACAAGCTAGACAGGAAACTGAAGATATGGAAAAGTTAGTTGTACAACTCAACAATGAACAGAAAGACATTTATATAGAAGTAAAAGAGAAAGTAGAACTTTGATTTCTCCATGGCTAAAAAGAATGCAGTTGCTCTTCCTTTAAACCAATTCTGTTATACATTAATGGTCAAGCTGGCACTTGGAAACGCTTTTTAATTAATGTGCTGACTACTTACCTACAGAGGACAACAGAATCAAATTTGTCGTGTATAGTGACAGCACAAACAGGATTAGCTGCATACAATATTAAAGGAATTATTCTACATCGACTACTAATTCTACCTGTAGAACATGAAAATAAACTGGCATACCAGAACTTATCTGGTGAAACATGTCAAGAGCTGGCAAGAGTTTTGAAGCAAATGAAATTTTTAATCACTGATGAGGTAAGCATGGTCTCAAGCTTAATGCTTGCTTTTATTCACCTACAAGTGCAACACATTTTAAGAACAGTGCGATGTTCTCTTCAGAGGAAAGCATTTAATTGTGTTTGGTGACCTCCTGCAGCTAACCCCTGTAAAAGGAGAACCTGTTTATAAGACCTTTGTGCATGAACAAACATGTAATTCACTATGAAGTATTGAAAATGTAAATATATGGTTGAATTTCCAATATAAGGAACTGTTGAAAAATATGCATCAAGTATCTGATGAGGTATATGGAAATATTGTAAAGGACATTAGAGTTGGAGTTCTAACCAAGAAAGGTAAAAGTACCTTACAAAGTCTCCTGTAAGAAAACACCAGCAGAGCTCATGTTCAACGTCATTGAAGATGGAAAATGAATACTGTGTTTAATGCCTACACTTCAAGAGTGCAGTAATTTAAATGAAGATTTACTGAAACTGGAAAAAAGGACATTTTTGGACTAACAGCTATTGACAAAATGGAGCACCAGGGAGTATCAATACTGCTGACTGAAAAACTGCAATCAAAATCAAATTCTTTAGAAAAATCTGTTTCTAGGACTGCTGGACTAGAAAAGTGTTTACGTAGAAATTGTAGTGTAATTTTGCGGTGAGATTTGAGGAAGGCTTAGTAAATGGATCAATGGGTAAAGTAATTGATTTTTATTAATTTTCCAAATAGAAATTAAGTTGAATATATAGCTGTAAAATTTGATCAGATTGATGGTGTGAAACAGATTGGCCCGTGTGTTGTACGGTTTTTGCTTGTCAAAGACTTACATGTGAGGCGGCACCAGTTACCATTCTCTCTAACGTATGCAGTAACTATCCACAAATCTTAGGCTATAAGTGCAGCTGCAGCTTTTATTAACATTGGTAGTAGTGTATTCAAAGGAGGTATGTCTTACGTTGCATTGTCACGCGTTAGAACATTGTCCGGTTTGTTTTTACTTGAGTTGGATTAAAACAAAGTTAGTGCTGACACTGGTTGTGTTAGAGAGTATAATCGGTTAAGAAGTGTATATGCTCCTCACTTAGGACAGTATCCCATTTATGAGAAACAGACAATCTGTCCTAAACGGAAACTTAGTAAGCAATCCATGGATAGTCTGCAAAAGAAGCAAAACAAAGATAAAGATAAGAAGAAGAAGAAGAAGTAAAAGCAGCAAAATGAAGGATAAATCAGAGGCTTTCAGTTGGAAAATACAAATTGTATCAACTGCTATGCTAATGTAGTTCTAAATGTATCCTTTCATTTGCCACATCTAGTAAATGCAATTTATCATAAAGGAGACAGCAGGTACTGCTAAGAACTGTGGGCCCGATTCACAAAAGTAATCTGAGACAAAATCCTAACTTTACGACTTTCATTATTCACAAAGGGCATTTAGGAGTAGTAAAGTTAGGATTCCTAACAAAAGTAATCTGAGACAAAATCCTAACTTTACGACTTTCGGGATTCACAAAGGGCATTTAGGAGTAGTAAAGTTAGGATTCCTAACTTTACTACTCCTAAATGCCCTTTGTGAATACCGAATGTCGTAAAGTTAGGATTTTGTCTCAGATTACTTGTGTGAATCGGGCCCTGGATCGTTTGCTGTAACATTTCCGTAGTGGTAGGACTGTACTACATTCTGCTTCAGGAATACAATATACATGGACACAATCACTGGATCTGTACAATTTTCTCAGAACTTTCCACAAGACGCACAAGAGTTTATTATGGTTATCCTTGGACATTTGGAAGAAGAAGAAATGAATATTGAAGAGTTATTTGGTCTGAGTTGCAAATAGAATCATAATTGTGTGGATTGCTCTTTTACATCTGCTACTAATATAAATTCTGAAAGGTTCATCTATTTAACATTACTGAATGCAAGATTAAAAAACTGTACCATTTGACAACCTGCAATGAAATGCAAACCAGACCATGATCTGCCCAAATTGTAGCTCTGATTGTATGTCTACGTAACAGATGCACAGAAGTGGTAAATACATTATATTGATGCTTTCACAATGTAGGCCAGATGGATCAAAAACAGAAACTGAATTTTCAAACATTACAACTGGACAAATTTCAATTTCTGGAAGAACGTACAGAGCGGTAGCTATCATTTGTCATAAAGGACTACATATAACTTCAGGACACTACACTGTGTACTTAAAAACTTTAAGTGGATAGACGGAATGTAATGACAGTAGCCTAACATTTAAACATAAACTACCTTTCAAACTTCCAAATTCATACCATTTGTTTTTTAGACCGAAGTTCTAAAAAGGATTCTCTTTAAAAAGTGGCTTCCTGTGTTTATACTGTATGGATTATGAGTCTGTAAGACATCATTCGGCCTAGTAAGGGTAATGTCTTGAAAATGGACTTTTACGCATGTTACATCTTTTTTCAGAAATTGACTATTTTATTATGATAGTATGTTTTTTGGATATGTTATTTACAGCAGTTGAGTAGGTAGAAGTTAAATAAATTGTTTATGGTTTGTAGTGATTGCATGCATAGTATGATATATTTATAGTGTTATACTATGCTAGTCTAGGATTTTTTTTCTACAATCTATTTGATTGTTTTTTCTCTGCTGTTCAACGATGAAACTTCATACAGTACATTATTTAGAGTGTACCGGTATGAAGCATGAGAACATCAAAAAAACATAAAGGAAATGTTTAAAATACATGTTTAATTGCTTTAGAGATTTGCAGCTCTGTAATATTGTTTATTAACAAAGCTATTTATATTGCAGAAAGTGAAAGTTTTTTATGTAAATCTATACAATGTAACATTAACTTATGTTTATGTTTTCCCTCTTTTATCACAGATCCAAGAAATGATTTATAGAAGTAATGTAGGTACCTAAGTATATGTTTATGTTTATAGCAACAAAGAAGGAGAAAAATTAACAAAAGACTCTTCCGTTTCTTCAACAAGAAAATAATCTTTTAAAATTTTCAAATGAGATCTTGGGACAAGCATTATTCCGACTTTAATGCTGGTTGATGAAACTTTAATTTTCAGAGATTATTGGCTATTGCTACATCTTCCTGCTTTTCCGTCACTTGATGAACTTTCAGTGTCTTAATAACTATATACATTAGCACATATGCTTGTGCTTTTACAACGAAACAAAACAAAAAAAAAGGAATTAAAAACAGTGTCCCTTCATGTTTTCCAATATGGTGATAAGCTCATCAGTTTCTTTGAAAAAAAGTGTTAGCATTTAGAACAGTCAACAACCATTTCTTTAAACTGTGTGCAAGTTGCTGTAATGGTGGTATTTGCAGTTGGTTGGGCATAGTTGACAATCCTCTTATGTCAGTAGAAAATGTTACATTCTGCTTCAGGATTCTTAAATATTCATGTTCACGGTTGCTGCTGATATGCTACCACATTAAAGATACCTCTGGAAAGCTGTTTCCTGCAGAGGTTACATTCAATATATCTGGCAGTGGGTTTTTCTCTCCTGAAGGTACAACAAAAGAGTTGCACAGTATGAAAGTGACTGTTTTGAGTGTAATTTTCACAAAGTTGTAAGTGTGATTAAAGAGGAAGTACTGGAAGTGAAGGTTTTAGTTTTATTATTGAGTTACATTCAAAAAGCTTTCAATATGCTATAATAGTTAGAATTATAATATTTGTTATATATGTATATACGATTAAATAGAGTTCTAATAGTTGCATGTAAATTATAAATGTTGTTTGGTTGAAATATACTTATAATTGTTGTATATATTTTCTTATGATTCTTACTTGTTTGTCATCTATTTTTCAATTCTATCTACTGGATTGTTTCATACCTTTTCCATAATTGTTTCTTGTTTGATGTTATTGCTTTTGTAGTATTTACAGTTATATGAAATGCATTTTTCCAAAATGTTAACACTTTCTCATTTCTAGGGACACACTGACGTCTTCACAGAGACACCCAGTTAAATACTGATGCATACTCTAACACACCCAAGTACTCATTAAAACATACACTGACACACCCAGGCATACACAAATTCACTCACATATTCAGCCACTCACTCATGCATACACTGAGACACTCCGAGACTAACAGATACATACACTGGAACAACTAAAAACACACCAAACCATTCAGTAACACATTCACACACTCATGTATAGCACCCTGACACATCCTAGGACTCACTGATACATACACTGACACACTCATGCATTCACTAATTCACTCATGTTCATGGTTTCTCTTGATGTGCTTCCACATCAACGATGTGCGTTAACTGAACTTTTTTATAGTGCCTTTAGAATCCTGTTTCCCACACACCTTACACTCAATATATCTATGAGTGCTTTTTTTCTCTCCAGAAGGTAGAACAAAACACTTCTGAAGATCACTTCATAGAGCTATAATATATATATAGTTACAACAGTTGTGTTAGTTATATGTAAGATGTTAATCGTGTTTAATTGTTTTGTTAAATACATATATTATTGATGTTTAATTTTGGTGTTTGTCTAGCGAATCCAGGGATTCAAAATGAAATCCTCGGATTTGCATAATAATAAAACAGCTTTTTCAGTAGGAAATTCAAAAGAAACATTAAAACATGTTTAAAATATGTTAATCCTAATACTGTAATGTAATTATAAAGGTCGTATACCTCTAAAATAATTGTTTAGTTGTTTGCCGAATCCGTAGATCAGATCCGCAAGTTCGGATAATATCACGTGATCGGAACAAAAACCATAGAGTTGGACCAGGACAAACCATGCAGTTCGGCGGAAAATTTGTGGATTCAAAATGTTACTTTTTTTTAGAAAGAGTACAATTATAATACATATATAGAATATATTAACAGTGTTCAATTGTTTTTTGATTTTTTTTACTATTATTAATTATATTTTACTATCATTGTTAGTCCTCTGACATCTATTTTTGAACTTGATATACTATATTAATTCCTACCTTTTTGCATCATTGTCACTGCTTTGATGTTTCTGTTTTTGTATTATTTACAGTACTTTCTCATTGTACTTTTTATAAATGTAATACAAACACCTTTTTTGTCATATTTTGCATCAATGTCATTTGAGATGTCATTAGTGATGTCATCAGTGGTGTCACTGGCCATGTCATAAGTGATGTAATATGCGAGGTCATAAGCAGTCCATTGTGGGGACATAAGTTAGAGTTAGCTCAGCTAACTATAACTGATGAATTTCTCTGGTTTTGTACGAGTGAAATGTCAGCCTAACTATAACGTCTCTGTAACCTTTGTTTTTTCCATTGAATATATATATATATATGTACATATATATATATATATTTATATGTATATATATATATATATATATATACACACACAGATGTGTGTGTGTGTGAAATTATGAAGGATCACAAGAAAGCAACAAACAGCAAGGGCAAAAATTTGAATCCCTAACGATACAATGAGTCACACAGAAATGAAATATCCAAGAAAGAAGTGACTCACTAGAGAACAAAAAAAAATTCCACTACAATGGTTTGGCTTCCGCCATCATCAGGTAGAGCAACATTGTTTGCTCAGTAACTGCACAACTGACACTGCTGGATTTTCAAAAAGCATCATGAGTGAAGATTCCATTTGGAATGTGGAATTACTGCAGTCCTGAGATCTCTTGGGATATACAGTAATGAGGTGGTATTGTCAGCGATGTTCAATCTATCTGGATTGAATGATTTTAAACAATACTTCCATACGTTGTCTCTGGAGTCCAGTAGTTCTTCCTTTAGGACATTTTCCACAGTGAAAATGTTCGAATCTGATGGCAAATAGCCCACAAGGTTATAATGATTGGTCACAGGCTGTCCAAGTTTCTTATTAATTGGTGCTGATTTATGATTCCTGAATTGCGTACAGAGGTCATTCACTGTTTGGCCTACATGTTGGCCGCTAGTTGTTTTTTTACAGCTCTGGAGTTGGCACTGAATAAAATAAATAATGCATGTTGAACAACATGTAAGATGCTGTCTTCTTGTAACAGAACTTGTTACTGATGATGTTTTCAAAAGGCATTCACTTGTGATGCACCATTTATAACCATAACAATGAACTACTGCATTTATTACACAGTGCTTGAATTCAGCTCTCAGAAGAAGAGCTTGTAAATTGGGAGCTCTGCAATAAGTAATAATTGGCAGTTTTGGAAAAACATTTTCTAGTTTGTCACTGTTGAATAATAAGGAAAATGTTTTTTGAATTATGTTTTTGTACTTAATGATTGTCAACCACATATGGAATTCTGTCACTTTTGTTTCTCTTGTTGGTATTCCAAATAAGTGCTTCCAATGGTAACTGAAAAGACTTGCCAATTTGTTTCTGTATGAAATGCAGAGGATAGCCTCACATTTCAGCTATTCTAGCAAGCTCCTGTACAAGGTCTCATTGCTGTAGATGTGTCTTATTCTGAGCGCTATGCTGTAGATGAGGCTGGGTTTAGAGTCGTGTGGGTGACATGAAGTCCAGTTTAGATACAAATGAGTATCAGTAGGCTTGTTGTACAGATGAAGTACAATTTTTGTGTTAGTAAACAGTGAGTAGCATATCCAGAAAAGGGAGATGATGATCCTGTTTGTATTGCAGCTGATTAATTTTATGGTAGGATAAATATTGTTGATATAAGTGGTAAATTCCTTTCTACTTCCTGCATCTCATACTATAAAGATGTCATTAATGTATCTTAGACATACCAGTGGATTGATGCTAGAAGCAGCAAGTATATGTTGCTTTACTTTGTCCATGAATATATTTGCATAGGATGGAGCCATTTGAGTGTTCCTTGTATCTGCAGATAGTGTTTACCATTGAAGATATAATTGTTTGATTTAAGGATAACTCTTGCAAAGTCGGTAAGCACTTTGGTTGATGGCTTTCTCTTGGTTCTTCAGATAATGCTGTAAGATCGTCCTTATATGGTATGTTGGTGTTTGCTTGGCGGCCATTATTTGAGTGCAATCTCCTTGCTTTGCCACCAATTTTCTCTGCTTTCTCCTTCCTTTTCCCACATTTTGTGAGTGCCTTCACCCTGCTTTTACCTTATTTTTCACTGCTTTCTCATTCCTTTTCCCATGTTTTTTTAGTGTCTTCTCCTTTCTTTTCCCTCATTTTTCAATGGTTTCTCCATCCTTTCCCCCTGTTTTTTAGGGCTTTCTCCTTGCTTTTTCCTCATTCTCACTGCTTTCTCTTTGCCTTTTCTCCCATTTTGCATGCCTTGTCCTTGTTTTCCCCTCATTTCCAGTGTTTTCTCCTTTCTTTTTTTCCCAGATTTATGAGTGCCTTCTCCCTGCTTTCCCCTTTTTTAATTGCATTCTCCTTGTTTTTTGCCTTATTGTTGCTCCCGCCTGCTGCCCCTTTTCCTGCTCCCTACCCAGCCCCACCACCCGCCTGCCACTGCCCTTCTCTCATCCCAGGACCTACTTAATGGAGGCCACAGCACAACCCGATTGAGCAGGTCCCAGGCTCAGCTATCCCCGTGCTACTGCATTACTCTTGCTCCTGTGTTCTCCTTGCTTCTTCCCCCATTTATTGAGTGCTTTCTCCTTGTTTTCCCCTCATTTTACACTGCTTTCTCCTTCCTTTTCCCTCCCTCATTTTTAGAGTGTCTTCTCTTTGCTTTTCCCTGGTTCTCACTGCTTTCTCCTTGCTTTTCCCCCGGTTTTTGAGTGCCTTCTCCTTTGTTTCCCTCGTTTTCTCTGTTTTCACCTTGCATTTTTCCTAGTTTTTTTGAGTGCCTTCACTTTGCTAGGAAAGGACTCAAGACCTGGTTGTTTGAACAGATCAATAAGTGGTAGTAGATTGTGCACTCCTTTAGAGAAGGTTAGATTCCCAAAATTATCTGATCAAACTAATTTGCGTGCCATGTTTGGCAAATGCCTGCCTGACGTGTGATAACTGTGAAAGGGACCAAGTCCCAAAAGGCAACTTGGACACAAACATGCACAGCGTAGAGGGTTAATACACCCACTGTAATATATTTTCAACCCGAATTATTGTACCTGTTTGAAACGAAATCAAAGTAACAGAAGAAATAACGCCCAATGCATTTCGGGACGGGCTGTCCCTTCATCAGGGGCAATCAAAGGTAACAACAATATAACGGGCGTCTTTGAATGTACCACAACGACAACCAACTCCTGCTAAACAATTATTGAAGCAGGGTTTCCTGGTGAAAACAGCTTCACTCCGTGATATCTCTGCAGACAACGAACGAGCCTCCTACACGAAAGTACAATCCGTCACTGAATGCTAGCTAACAAAAAAAATGATTCAACCACAAACAGTTCTCCAATCGAAGACATGAGTTCCTCTAATATATTATTTCCGTTCATCCACTTTTTATGTCTCAGCTACAGACAGCATTAGGTGTCTGCTTGAGACTTATTGTATCAAATACATTACATATATGTAGTGTGATCTGTTGCTCAGTCCTTGCTCATGATTGGATAGATTTGCTGTCTATCTCTGGTCTCTACTCATGAACTGATTGTTTTCCTTCTTATGATTGAGTTTATCCCGCTAAGCAGCATTGCCATCTCACTGTGTTCTGATTGGATGAGTTGTAGCTTTCTACTGCTGATGTCACTGAATTACTTTTCCTGTTGCTTGTTTCTACAGTATCTAACATTTAGCACATAGTGCCTGACTTTCCAACTTTCTCTTGATATGTTTGTATTTCATTGCTCCTACTTCTGTCCTTTGCTTCTCAATTCCTTGTTGCTTCTACCCTTGCCACTTATCCTCCTTTCCCTTTGCTCTTGGTGTCCAATGCACACTGCCAAGAAGCTTGTCACAGCTGCAGCAACCCTCAGATCTGGTTACCAACGACTTCTTCACCTCATGCACCAGTTAGCTGCACAACTGTTGCATCTGCTCATCAGCACTTCCTCCCCCCACCTACCATCCTCAGGGCCTGCATTGTGCAGTGCTAAGCCAGCAACAGCATTGTCTCCATCTCCTTCATAAACCATTCTCTCTCTTGTTACCCAACAGGCCAAAGTATCTTCTCTCAGATCCCAGACCTATATTGTTTTTTTACCCACAGCACAGACTAGGACTACCCATTTCTCTTCAAGTGATCAAGCCTTTCCAAGTTTTCTGATCCTCTCTTGCATTGCCTCAGCTGCCCACACCCTCACTCCATTCCTTATTGTTTTCAAATGTAGCATTTGGCGACTTCCACTTTGTCTCTACAGATCTGTGATCCTACTGCTCCTCAGGCCACATGCCTCTCTTGTCACATTATGTATTTATTTATTATTTATTAACTTGTGGTTTTTATAAAAGCACGAACATGCCCCATGAACTTTAGAGCACATTACAAGAGGTGTAAGGTTGAGCATAATTTTAGCTAAACTGTCTTTTTGAAAAGAAGGATTTTGAGTTCCTTTTCAAAAGGTGGCATGCCAAGGGGTCATGTGAAGGGCTGGAAGAAGGGATTCGACTGGTTCATATAATGTTCTTGCCTAAAAGTGAAATGCTCCATGAGAAAGGCTTCTGCATTTCTCAAACTAAGTTGAGCAGTGGCGGTTTTCAGTTTTCCAGTCAAGTGGATAAAGAAAGAATCATGTAGGGCTTTGTGATGAAGAAGGTTTAAACTGAGCTCTCGCTTCAATGTGAGCCAAGTGGACTTTTGGAAGACCAGAGGGAAGTGAGTTCCCATAGTCCAGTTTGGAGAGAACCAGCTCCTGGACTTCAGTTTTTAAGTCCTGTCCTAGTATGAATCATATGATACCTCAAAGAAGCCTTAGTTGCATTTGGTCACTCTTGGCCATAGAAGAGAATTGCCCCTGAAGGTTAAGCCGACTATCAACAGTGAAGTCCAGATACTTGGCATTCTTTGCAATGGCTGGTTTACAATAAAAAGGAGAGTAGGATTCCACCCACTTGTGGACAGAAAGTTTGGATTTCTCCTGTTTTAATATGGTTATGTTTGAGATGGTGGATTGGTATCCATTTTTGAATTCTTAGCAGGGTGTTGGAGAGAAGGAGGATGTCGTCAGGAGATGAGATCTTCAGATATATCTGGGTGTCATCAGTATTAAAGTTTTTTCCTATGATCCATTTTGGGTGACTGATTGTTTTGAGTACTAATGAGTTTTATGATGAGTGCCAGCTGTAAATACTGAATTAATGACATTACACTTAAAACAATTTTAATTAGACATTTAGAAGTGTATTTATATGGTTGCTGTTCTAATGTACTGTTCATCTTGGTCCTGCTCATTCCCCCTTCCAATCAAGGCCCCTTGCATGTCTCCTTTTCCCACAGTCTTCGCAGACCACATGGCGCTGTGGCGTAACTAGTTATTTTCCTAAACAAGCATGTATTGTGAATGGACTTTTATTTGCGTTTTGAAGGTCCTACCATTATATTTTCAATCTACTCAGGCAAGAAACATTGGTGTATGGGCAATTGTCTTAACAAAGGTTTAAAATGTTTCATAATGTGTTGTGTACCTCCGGATACAGCAACACATTATGAAACACCTGAAGAAGCTGCTCGAGCCTTTCCTAAACTTGACTTAGTTTTATGTGCATTATTGTGATGCTGCTACCTCTAATTTGTCTAATATGTGTTGTCACTAGTCATGCCATGCTGAATTTGCAGTCTTTGCTTATTATCTATTTATTAAATGTATATAAAAACCACTTGCTTTGATGGTGAGCCATAGACTTCTCCTTTTCCTCTGTCCATTTGATTTTTGAGACGTTTCCTTTTCCTCTAAGGATACTGCCACTTTATTTTATGGTTTTGCTGCTCATTTGGGACTCAGAATCATTCAGATATCTGTTTATGTACTCTACATCTATGTCTTTATGGCATTTGATTCTATTCTGTAACACTTGATTTTTTAAGATTATATAATAAAATCATTTAACTTTTTCCTGATCTAGAACTCAGGTGTTGAGTGGTCCCAGTATTTTTTTTAATTTTTCTGCTAAAGTTATTTGGGCCCTGATGTTGAGAACGGTAGTGTTCTTTATCGCAAGATCAAGAGTGCTGGAGCGGAACCGTCAGAGGTAAATTTCGGGTGATCGAAATTTTGGGGTGTATTGAAATTTTGGGGTTTGGGGTTCTGCTCCCACATCAGCCTACAGGTGGCAAAAGCACTTCAGTAGTAAGAAGCACTCACTACTCCCGACGAGCCATTTAAGCATTTTATGGACTGTTATCACGCTACCACCGGTGGTTGGGGGGAAGCCTCATTGTTAATGATTTATTCATGTAGATACTTATATCATGTCAAAAACACAGGAAAGGCAGCTTCATCTCATTGATGGTGAAACCTTTTTCATGTATGATTAAAATATTGCAAGAAAAAAGGTACAAACCAGGAACAGCAAGTCATTCATTTGTGGTCGCCAAGTGTAGTAGCTTTATAAAGGTTCTGGGTCTAGAACTCTGAATAAACTTATATTGATTTTAGGCATAGCCAAATTAAGATATTGGGCTGAGCTTGGTAGGTATGTGAGAGTCACACATATGTGATTCAGTGCAATGGTGTAGTGGGGGAGCCCATTGTGTGCAGACTGAGGATAATCATGCTTTTAGGGAGAAATCACACTACTCAGAATTTGCAATGGATTTGGCCTGTGAATTATGTATATGCTTCATTAGTCTAGTGAAAGGGGCTAGGCTTAAATTGATTTGTTCAGCAAGAAATACTCTGTATAAATGGCCAGTTACTTTAGCAACCCTGAAAGAAAAACAAGCATTGGCAAAGCCAAAAGGTCTCACCTAAAATACCTATTGGCATTGCTAATGTGTTTTAACCATGCTGTACAGCATCACTGCTGCTATGCAGCATGGCTAAAAAAAGATGTGGTGATGTGCACACTGTATCATTTTGCTGACATGCTCACGCATTCAACTTGCATGTACGCACCTTCAAAAGGACACTTATTTTTTTTAATTTACTGATCCAAAATGGATTGGTATATTTAAAAAAGAAGTGTGAAAGCGCAGTTTGGAAGCTTAGTGCAAAGTGTTTTTCATTAAAAGAAAAATAATAATGAGCAAAAGCTGGTTGGGGAGTGGCGGGAGAGAACCAAAATGAAAGATGGGGGAGGAGCTACATGGCAGGGGCATAAGAAACAAGAGGGAGAGAACCCGGCGAAAGAGTACAACATGAAGTGGGGACAGAAACACATGGGAATGGGAGAGCAATAAAAGTGTGGGCGCAGGGAGAAAAGCACATGGGCAGAGAGAAGGAAGGGGTAGAAAAGGACACGAGGGAGACAGCTGGAAAGCATATGCACTTTCATGCAATGCTTAAACAAAAAGAAAAAAGTAGTTCACTAAAAGTGAGCAGAGGAAGCATAGAAGCCAGCCAAATCAGCGAGATGGGTAAAGAGGCAATGCTCCATGGGAGGAACAAAAGCAAGTTTGATAATAAAGCCATCAAATAATAAGTAGCCAAATGAGAATGACAGGAAAGCTAAACAATGGAAAGCAATGGGCAGGCTCCAAGCCCCTGTGTGTTCTTAGTAAGTCCATTGTATGTCTTTCACAACCAGACAGCTTCCTCTGCCTGATACGCACGACCATAGACAACTGTGTAAATGTACATTACAGAAAGTAGACATTGATGTATGTTTTCTTCTGTATCAGCATGCAAAAAAAAACGTATGTTTCACTTCCTGTATGAATAGAATAATGACTCTCACAGAATAGAATAATGCCTCTCACAGAATAATCTAAGTGTTTGAGTGTAGTTACCTGAATCTGAAAGACCGAAAAAAGTTACTGAATATTTTGTTTTATTTAGTCGTCTTTGACCATGCCCCACACTCACTCACACCATCCCCATTGCGCGCAGGATCACAGTTCCCATACGCTTTTTAATTCATTTCGACCACTGGATGCAGGAGTTCTTATGCCACTACTGGGGCAGGAAGTGCATGCCATTACTTTCACACAGAGCACTTCATACTGTGCCGTGAAGGGAAGCTAAGAAGCAGGCGCGACGGTTGAGCTGCTCGACACAGTCACTGCCTTCCTCATATACAGCTCCCAATGTCAGTGATTTAAAACTATTGAAAGTCTGATACGCTTTGTGAAATGAAGCATCATGCTCATGTATGGCCTAGCCTAACCAAGGGGTAACTTCAAAACAATCTGAACTGAAAGGGAGAGGATGTGGCGTAACGGCCAGAGCTGCCGACTTTAGAACTGGGGAACCAGGTTTTAGACTCGGCGTTGGTTTAACAGCCTGTGATTCTGGGCAAATCACTTAATTTACCTATGCCTACAAACACACCAAAAAATAAAGAATGTGCCCTTGTGTAATGTTACTGGTGCTCATGTAAAGCACTCCAATACCTTCAGTCAAGTTCGTGCTAAGTAAAAATTGCAAAAAATAAAAATAAAATGTTGACAATCTGCGGCACATGTACAGTTAAGGGGATATGTGCACTGTGAAGAAGACACTAGGGTTAAACCTGCAACTCCCGAAGACAGACTTGCTGCTTACCCTGTTTACTGGAACAACCTCCTCAGGAAGGAACACATTTGGGTGGGGAGTGGGGGGCAAGCAGTTTCCCTATTCAACAAAGTCGCTAAGGTCAACATTATAACTCTGACAATTGGTTCAGTGTTGCAATTGCGTCATTTGAAAGAACAAAGATGTAATGTGCATTACTGGACCCCCCTGCGAATCCTATTAAGGTGCTCCCATTCAGGCAGATTTAGGAGCAGTGATGGGGCAATGGTTGGAAATGTGTGCATTAATGCTGCCTGCATAGTACAAGCCCTGTGAGTGTATGCAAGACTGTTCTGTTAGACTTTATCACACTTTTCTTCCCTGCGGAAGCTGTTATCGCTGCAATCTTGGACTCTGAGGAACATTGTGGGGTTTTTGAAGAATCCGGGAACAGTTGCCGAAAGCAAATAGGTTTAAGTGAACAGTTAATTTATTTACGTTTATCTTCAGATACAAGGAGACTGGCAACCAACTGCATCTCAGCTCACTAATGGTTCTCCACTAATCATACGCGTCACTTCAGCATAATGGTTAAAGAATTGATAGTCTACAAGAAGATGCGTGTGACATCAAAACACTGCAATAACATCACTACATATATTGTTGTTTTTGTTCACAGTAGTTCTGAGAGCCATTATCATTTTTAAAACTGCTAACTTCTACATCCATATTGCTGGCTACAACCATTTGTATTGTATTCTTTGTTATATGATTTACACTTTCAACTATTCCATTACTTTGTGGATGAAAAAGAGTATTTCTGATGTGTTTTTCATTATTTTTCTTTAGACACTACTCCATCTGATGTGATGTCATTTGGACTGTGTTGTCTGTGACTACTGACTGAGGCATCTCTTCCCTTTGATACACCTCTTTCATAAAGGCCATGGTAGTTTAAATTGATATTTCTTTCAAGAACTTAATGTCCATCCATTTTCTTTTGTAGTTCACCATCGTGGCTGAAAATCTCAACTTTGGAGGTAATACATACATTCGTCCTATAAAATTTGTACTTAACTTTTGCCACATACCTTCTGGTAAGTCAAAGGCACAATCAGATGCTTTATGTGTGTTCTGCATCTTTTCAATGTCTTTCCCTGAATAGTTTTCTTCCATGATGACAATAGAGGTATCAACTTCTCTCTTCTTAAAAAGCATCCTCCTGCACAGACTGCTCTACTTGTACTTTCCAGTATGACTGTATATTGATTTCTGTGTCTTTCTTTGTTGACTAGCCATTGATAATTGTATCTGCTATTGTTCACATGATATAGTCCTTTTCTTTTTCAGTTTTCAATTCTGTGCCTGTTAGATATGGGATTCCTGGTTGGCTGAGGTATGCACCTGGGCCAGGCAGGAACCTCCACTCTAGTCAGGGTAAGCTAGATACACAATAAAATAACCTGTGCTCAACCTCTGGAAGCTTGTCACAGAGCAGTCAGGCGTATCTACAAAGGTAATGTATAAAGTATTTGTGCAACATGCACAGTAATACAATGAAAACATCACAAAAAGACTCCACACAGGTTTAGAAAAATAGGGAGTATCTATCTGAGAAACCTAAAACCAAAACAACAAAAATCCAGTAAGTAGAAGTTGAGATATGAATTTTTAAAGAATAAATGCAGGAAAGCACTTAGAAGCAAATATCGCTAAAAAGGTTACATTAGGTCACGCTGGACTGGGGCAAAGTCAAAGTTCAGGCTGACCACGATGGATTGCTGGCCGGCTACAGGACCCACGCAGGTCCCAGTGAACAAAGTAGCTTTCCTGGTTGCAAGCAACGAAATGCGTCGATGTTGTGCCCCACAGGCACAGGATGCATTGATCTTGTCTGCACAGTGAAGGTGATGCATCAGTTCCGAAGATGAGTGCTGGAGTCAGAGGGCGTCAATTGATGCAATGCATTTGAGGGGATGCGTTGATCTCACAAAGCTGCAGCGGCTGCAACATGCTGTCTGATGCGTCGATATCTGAAGGCAAAGCGCTGGTTCTGAGGTGATGCGCCGATTCTGCTACACGCATACGGGAGGTGCATTGATTGTGTAGCAAGAGAGCTGTAGCTCCCACTTCTGAGGCCCAGAACTGGAAAGGCACCTCAGGCAAGGGTAGGACTCACAGAAGGCAGAGTGCAGCAGCACAATTGCAGGAAGTCTTTTGTGTCCCTGACACTTCAGAAAACAGGAGGCAAGCCAGCAAGCCCTTGGGGATCACTTTGGAGGGAAGGCGAAGTTCAGCTCTCCTTCAGCAGAGTCAGAGAGCAGCAGCAAGTTGCAGGGCAACAAGCATAAAACAGTCCTTTCAGAAACGTAGTCCAGTTGAGTCCTTTAAGCAGCACTGCAGTTCCTCTGACAGAGGTCCAGTTCAAGATCCAGAAGTGTCTGATTTGTAGGGGTCAGAGACCCAGTACTTATACTCAAAAGTGCCTTTGATGTAGGGGGTGACTTCAAAAGAACTCTCTGAAGTGCACAAGGATTTCTTTCAACCCAGTCCTGTCTGCCAGGCTATATGTGGGGGTAAATCAGTGCTTTGTGTGTAGACCAGAAACTCCCTATTGAAGTGTAAGTGTCAGCACCACCCATTCCTTCCCTGCCCAGGAAGACCCATCAGAATGCAGACGAGCCTCACCTTCCTGTGTTTGTGGCTGTCTATAGGGAATGCAAAAAGTGTAGCTGTCACTAAATTGGAGACAGGCTGGCAGGTACATAGAGCAGTAAGTACAGAGAAGTGCCCACTTTGTAAAAGTGGCATTTCTGAAACAGTAATGTTAAATCCAACTTCACCAGTAAGGAGGATTTATCATTACCATTCCAAACATAACAAACATAAAAACGCTACGCCACTCTGATCAGGAATTACAGCTTAAAAGTATATTAAGGAATTCTCAATGCTGGCCTATGAGAGGGGTAGGCCTCACAGTAGTGAAAAACAAAATAGGTTGTTTGTCACTGCCATGACAAAGGTACATGTCCAACCTTTTACTTACATCGCACCTGCTCTTAGTGTTACGTAGTGCCTAACTTAGGGGTGATATATGTAATAAAAGGAGAGTTTAAGGCTTGGCAAGTAGTTTTAAATGCCAAGTCGAAGCGGCAGTAAACTACACACAGGCACTGCAGTGGCAAGCCTAAGACAGGTTTGAAAGACTACTTATGCGGGTGGCACAATGAGTGCTGCAGGCCCACTAGTAGCATTTGAAGTACAGTCCCTGGGTATATGGTATACCACTTTACAAGGGACTTACCAGTACAACAAATATGCCAATCATGTGTACACCAATGTTACCATGTTTTATTGGGAGAGCACATGCACTTTAGCACTGGTTAGCAGTAGTAAAGTGATAGAGCCCTAAAGCCAACAAAAACACGGTCACAAGAATAGGAAGGGGGAGGCAAAACGTTTGGGGTAACCCTGAAAAAAGGGCCATTTACAACAGTGCCTGTCCGTGAACCATGTACCTTTCCCAGCTCTTACACTCACATCACAATTGTTTCATATTTAATTTCTTTTTTATCTTCATTTTCTGTCATACCTGGAAGATGTGATAGATAGTCGCCAATTTGTTTTTCCATCCTAACAAGTATTCTGAACAATATAGGAATTCCTGCATTTTAGACGCTAATTTTGGAAATCGCAGGGTCACTTTGTCTGCCCCACCTGGGTCTTGTAACAAGGGATTGTTGCAAAGGTGAAATTCACTGCCTCACAGATATGTTTTAAAATGTGCCATGGACCAAACATATGCTAGTGTATCTTTTTTAAATTGTGCATAGTGCCTTTCTGTTCGTGTTAGAATTCATGCGGCACATGTCAACATTTGCTCTCATCAATTGCCTTTTTTGTCAGAGTACAGCACCAAGGCCATATTTTCTTGCACCATCAGTCCAAACAGTTGTTTTATTCTGATTGAATGGTTAAAGGAAAGGTGCTTAGCTTGTACTATTTGTTTCTTTTTTTATTCCATCAAATGCTTCTTTTGTTACTGACTCCAAACATCTGGACTTTACTCAGTTTATTTCATAATGCTATGTTAAATCACTGTAGTAGAATACAACTTTTGCAGAGTATCCTGTGATGGAGCGAGGTAAATAAAAAATGTTGGAACCCCCTAATAACTATACTAATAAATTGATATTATTAATTGCGTGTTAAATTAATCAATATTTTTACACTTTTTGGTAAACACTTACATAAGGGGTAACTGCAATTTGTGTGCAAAGTTAACCTATTTACAATTGTAAAAGTGAAGTAATACGAATCTAGTGATTTGCGTACTAATTAGAGTGAAATTGCATGTTTTGTGCTGTGTAGTAAAATTGTTGTGTGGCAAAAGAATGCAGATGGTAAGTAAACATGGCTTTAAATGTCGCTTTGCTAGGTAACACCTAATTGGGGTACTTAGAATGACGGGTGGGAAACAGAAAGGCTTATTTTCTTTGTTCTAATTATGATTGTGTTTGTTTTCATGATAGTTCGTTCGGGCCTGCTAGGCCGTGCTGTAAAAATGGCTGCCGAGGCAAATGAGCTCAGTGCGCAGACGCAAAGATGGCCTCTAAGCGGAAGAAAGCCGCAGAAACATGTCACGTGGGTGCGAGTCGAGCACAGAGTGAGAAGTGTCAAGGTCAGGTTGACCTGACCCGAGGTGAATGCCAAGAAAGACTCATTGTGAATCCGTGAGAACAGGGGACGAGCATTAGAGAATAAACAATGGACTGTTTGAAATGAAGTAGCAAAAAGAGAAACATTAAATGAACTTTTAATCGGATTGCTATTACCCAATGGCCGTGTGAAAGGACGAAATCATAAACAATTACAGAACCGGTTTGAACAAGGAGGGCAATGAGGTGATTCTTGCCACCCCTCCAATGGACCAATTAGCGTGATTCTCGCCCCCAAAGATTGCAACTTTATGTTTAGTAAGCTAGTAGTAGGGTATAAGAGGACCTACTCTTAAGTAGGAGGAGCGCTATTCATGCATAATTTTTGAGCACTGAACATTGATGCTGGAAGAGACTGCTGCTATTTTTCTATAGGCCATTTTCTGATAGAAATATTCATTTTTGAACTCTAAACTTGACTGGGGAAAGGAACGAGACCGATGCGGGAAATCTGTATAGGAGGTCCGTCGAGGAGGCCTGTTTAGCGGGACAGACAGTCAGTTTTGGGAATTCCATGCTGTGATTATCTGCTTTGGTGAACTTTTATTCTTTATCTAAAAAGTGGTATGCATAAATTTCTTTCTAAAGCTTATTTCTTATAATGATATTGAAATGTATTAAAACGATTAATAAAATTGAATCTTATTCATGCATTCAAAGAAAGTAGATAAACTTTATTATAATTAAAACTACGAGTCTGTGGTTCTTTAGCTCAATAGTAAGTGTAATGTTTTAATAGGGTTTGACTGTGATTGAGCTGGTCTTAATCACCATCAACTTATTCTACTAGTTGGTCCATCGACCAAAGAGCGGAATACCTTGATGTTCTTTGAACTGACAGGATTAAAACTGATTATGTATGATGTTTAAGGAAATATCCTGTTAATTTTTAACAAGGTATCCCGTTCCTCCAGCAACCTCATTCTTCTCTTTGGTAGTGGTGGATGTGACCCAGGGAAACAATTGAGAGAGTGTATGGTTATGCGGTGTTATGGACCCACTGTCATAAGGTATAGTTGCTGTGTGTGATCTTTTACCTGGAGGTTATATCCAAAAGAGAAGAATTTATATTTGTCGCGCTGGATCACCTGTTAGGCCCAAATACAATCCTAGTTGTTTCTTGTTTTCAGGTTCGGGTGCCATTCAATTTTTGCCTTCTGCATATCTCTTTTTTTCTTAATCATTGCCCTGAGAGTATATATTCTAGATATTCTACTTCATATTATCCAATTTGGCATTTTCTTTTCGAAGAGTGAAACCTGTTTCTTTTATGGTGGTTAATACTGTTCACAAGGCCTCATTGTGTTCCTGCTTATCCTTTCAGTTGACTAATACATCATCTTGGAAGTACTGTATACATCTCTCCTCCTTGAATAAACCATAAATAAAGCTTTGAAAGACAGCAGGTACTGTTGCTTGGCCAAGTGGAAGTCTTTTGAACGTGCCCTCTGATTTTATAAATGCTGATGTGTTTTGACTCTGGATGAAGTTGTATTTGATGATATGCTGATTTCAAGGGCTGTTTACCTTACACTGACGACCCTTCAAGATTGGATAACATTTGGACAATGTTGGAAGAGGGTAGCTATCCAATAAAGTGTTTTTATTTACTCAGGGCCCGATTCACAGAACTAACTTAAGACAAAATCCTAAACTTACTACCATTTTGGTATTCACAGAAGACACTTACTCATTTTGGTATTCACAGAAGGCACTTACTCATTTTGGTATTCACAGAAGGCACTTACTCATTGATGAGTAAGTGCCTTCTATGAATACCAAAATGAGTAACTTACTCATTTTGAGTAACTTACTCATTTTGAGTAACTTACTCATTTTAGTATTCACAGAAGACACTGATGAGTAAGTGCCTTCTGTGAATACCAAAATGAGTAAGTGCCTTCTGTGAATACCAAAATGGTAGTAAGTTTAGGATTTTGTCTTAAGTTAGTTCTGTGAATCGGGCCCATAGTGTAGGCCAACATGAAAGTGCAATTTGCCTTTATGCCTCTTTGATCACTACAGGAGTGAGCATTCAGTACCTTCCACCTGTTCTAATATGTCTTCTTCTTTCATTTTCTTTAACTTTTATCTCACTTTCTTTTGCACACTCATAGGAACCAGTCTCAGACATGATGCACTGTTATTGTCCCAGGCTTCATACTAATCTTGTGTTCATAGCCTTTCAAAATTCTTATTTCTTCTCAAAATAACCTTTCATGCTTCTGTGCAATACCATCTAATTCTCTTTCAGTTAATTCTTGCTCCCAAAACCCTGATTTCATGTTCTTGTCCATTTCAAATTATTGTTTCAACACTACAATGTCTCAGCCACGTATTATTCTATTACACATTGCCTATCCTTGAATTCAATCTTTGCCTTCCACTGTCATAGTAAAGTAAATCTATAGTTCCTCATTATCCCCACGCAATTTAATGATACTTGAGTGCAAGTATTTATCTGATCAACTCATTTCTCACATGTTTTGGGTACTATGGCGTACAATGTACCAGAATCCACTTTATGTGAGACTTCCCATATATTTATTTTCACCACACAATGTGTTTTTTGCCCTTGAACCTGCCCTATGGTTATGATTCATGTATCTCATTTACACTTGCCTTTCATGTAATGAATCTTCTTCCATTTCCTCAATGTAATTGACATTTTTGCTGTATTTCATTGATGATCTACATATTTTCACAAATGGCCTCGGCCATTCCATTTATCACACTTTTTGTCTTGTGCAGGGCATGTTCTGCTATATGACAAATGGTTCACACTTCCATATCTACAACACACCCTTCCTGCTGGTCTCTCAGTCTAGTTGTGTTACCTTGTGTCCTTCTGTCTCAAAATTCTCTCTCCTTTATTTTCACTTCTTCCTTTTCTTGATTTCACATCTGCTATTGCCTCCTCCTTCTGTACCTTTAGTTTTTTCACACACTTACACAATTGTTCTTATATGTTGGAACTGATATTGCTTCAACCAATGTTGTATGCTTACTAATAAACTACTGCTCTTGGACTTTAACACTGGGCTATCACCTGATCTCCCACCAACTGGTCAGCCAGCACACCAAAATCACATGCCGTGGCTAGTTCCTTTAGCACAGTGACGAATTCTTCAATGATTTAATTCTCTCCTTGTGGTCTTGTTTGGAATTTGTGTCTTATCATAACTTAATTCACTTCTTTAGTATAATGTTGAACTAAACATTTCACTGCTACTTCATATACATTGAAAATGACATTTTCGACAGCACATCTACTTTTTTCATTGTATTAAAATCCCTTTGTTCTTCTGTACCAAACTAGGTCATTACTAATGCCCTTTTTAAATTTGAGCATCAGCACTGACCTGTTGTATCTCTCTGTGGGGCTTTGCAAACCCACCCATTGCCATTGGCTGTTAGCTGCGGCATTCAGAAATGCTGGCTTCTGATTGGTCTACTACTGCAATTGTCCCTCTTTTGTGTGGCTCCTTCCTCCCATGGCTATTTCACTAATGGTTTCTTTTGGTTGTCCCGCAGGAGGAGGCAGTGCCTGGTTTTGTTTTTGGTACTTCCCCTGAGTCACTCCTCACCACTCCCCCTCTGCCTTCAGGGTTCCTCCTAGTCATCGCAACGTCGCACCCCTCTACCTCCAGGCTTCTCGGCCCTTCCTCGATGCTCCCCTCTCCCTCCAGGCCTCTCGTCACTCCCTCGTTGTTCCCCTCTCTCTCCAGGATTCTCCAAAGCACTGGTCCTGCCTTCAAATCTGGCGGCTATGTTGGAAATACGAAGATACTGGTGTTTTCTAGAAGCAGCGTGGCGAGAAAGAGGTTTATTGTTGAAGTCATTTGGAACTGTGAAGTATATATTTTATGTTTTATAAACAAGATTAATTGCGCATCTGTCTTTTGCGCATTTATCTTAGTAATTTAAGTTGGGCCACTCAAGTTTGACTATGTTTTAAATTGACCAGAATTATTTTCCAAACATAGAGGCGATCGGATGTCTTAGATGGGGGTACAGTTTATAAGGGTTAGAAGTGAATTGATGGAAGTAACCCATATTAACATTTTATCTCGCCTCCATACATTTTGAGGACACCGAGGGGCAGATTTACAAGCCCCTTTCGCCACTTTTGCGTCACTTTTCCCATGTTAAAAGTGACGCAAAAGTGGTGCAAGGGGCTTGTAAATCTGCCCCCCGGTCTTTAACAATAAATACCAAGATCCGAGTGTTCTCGGACATATGTATTCTGGGAAATGTAGTTTCTGTGATGCGCCGATCTTAGGGACTACACTGTAAACAAAGTTGTTTGCAGATTTTACACATAAAAGTAGCAATGTTGTATATATATATATTGTGTTGTATGTGCCGAACCTGTACACGCATAAAGACAACCCAAAAAGTGGAAAGCACTCAAGAAATTGTTTTTTGCTCGATAAGTTATCATCAAGCTGAGAGATGGAAGGTCTTCAATACTCTGCGATTGGCGTTTATCCACCAAAAACCCGATTCTGTCAGAGCAACATACACAGATGGTCTATGCTTCTTTAACTAAATTCACTTTTCAGCTGTCGTCAGAGTGTCAGGATGCCCGAGTGATCCAAGGTGCCAGACTCAAGAGTAAAATCTTTCCCATATGGGTGTTCTGGTCTCCGACTGGAGGGGTGGGTTCGAATCCTACTTCTGCACACACCTCTTTTGTTTTTTGCAATGTTATGTTAAAATATTTTTTCTTAATAATTGGCAGCATTCTTTTCCATCTAATTTTGTATAGGATAGCATTTTAATTTCAGTAACATGTTCTGAGTCATTCACTACGTACTATGGTTTTTCATAAACGCAGCACAAAATTGACAACCCTGCTGTACAAACTGATTAAAACCAAGTCCAACACATTCAACTATGAGTTTTTCAGACTTCAGAACTTATCACTGTCCTCTAAGCTGTGATCAGTCTCAGTCAGCAACATGGGTAAAACTAGAAACAAATGTAGCTTCCTTTTTAACGTTATACACATTAGCTTATGTGAAATACAATCTGAAATTTGATGCTACTAGAGTTTTCTCATACTAAGAAATTATAATGGTTTCAAAAAATATATTCTTCATATGCGATGACGAACGGCTAAACCCACCCATTTAGTTCAATGATAAAATTACAATGAGCTACTGCAGTGGTTCTTAACCTTTTGACTTTTATGAACCCCACTTTATCATTACTGGAACCTGGGGACCCCCACTGAATTATTATTGCAATCTCGGGACCCCTACTCGGTCATTACTGAAAGCCTGGGACTGCAGCCTAAGCATTTTCGATTATTTGTACCACAAAACAATGCACAAAAAATACAGAAATAAGGATTCATCAAACAAATAAATAATTAAATATTTTTTTTAATTCACAAATTATACAAAAAACTCACAATGTAAATTTTAATAGGAAGGTTGGAGCTTTTCTAAATGCAATTGAAGCCACACATCGTCCACACTATATTTTGTTTGATTCACTTACGCTGTTCCCACTAATCAATCTGAGGATACCAACTTAATTTTTAGCACCCAATTTCAAATTCCTTTATGCTTACAGAATGTTTTAAAATTTTAAATTTTGCTTCTTTATTTATATACATTTTAATAATCTGTTAATATTATTTAATTTTCTAAGCAGTCCCTGACCACGTTAGTAAGTTTCGCAGACCCTCAGGGCTCCCCGGAGCACAGGTTATAAAACACTGAGTTTTTGCTTAAATTACTTACAGAGAAACCAGAAAGAATGGACTATGACCACAGGAATTACCGACAAGTAGTTTAAACGTTACCTTTTTGTCCACTTTCTAATTCCAGAATAGTTCTATGAGGAATATCCAAGAAGAGCAAATATCGGTCATACACATCAAACATTATTTATTTATTGTTTATTATAAAGCATGAACAAGACCACCAAGGTATCAGAGCGCTGTACAGAGAGCTAATGAGGGTTGCAGTACAGTAAAGCACCTATTTCTAACGATACGCTGCACATAGCAGTCGAAGATCAAGGTAGCAAAACAATAGGATACAATAAGAAACATTAACATCAATAATATACAATACGAAACTGGGTGAATGACAGTTTAAAGGAGTTATTTTATGCAACATGTTTCTCTAGTAGAAGGGCTTTTACTTCACTTTTGAAGATCCTGAAGGAGGTAATTGCTCTTGTTGAGGGTGGTAGGGAGTTCCAAATTTTTGGAGCGGATCCATCAAAAGTGCGACCTTGTGTCTTCCTTTTTTTTAAACTGGCTGGTTCTAGTTTGAGGGATTTAGCACATCTAGAAGCCCTTCCTCCTTTTGATAGTTTGATCCTATTCGCCATGTATTTGGAACCATAATAGTGTAGAAGATCATATAGATTAATGTTTTTCAAGTCTCTGGACCATTGTCTGGGTTTAAGAGGTTGACGCTTTCTAATCAGAACTTTTTCCAGGATGAGGAAGGAGATTAGATAGTGGTCTGACCCATCACAGGGGGTTATGATCAAGTTGAATGGTATTATTCTTAGATATGATTAGATCTAGAGTGGAACCTCTGTTGTGTGTTGGGCCATTGCATGACTGGGTAAGGTTAAGGTCCTTGAAGAAGGCCTTGAAAGTGTTTAGTATGGGGTAGTTGGAGTCATTTTAAAGTAAGTTGAAATCCCTGAGAAAGATATGGTTGATGTGCTTATCCGAGTTTGAAGAGATGATCTCCATCATTTTGTCAATGAAAGGTAGGTTGTTTCCTGGTGGGTGCTAAATCGTGTTGAGTTTGGATACCATTTTATTATTGCTCCAAATTCCAAATTTCAATACCTAATTATTCACAGGCTGGCATTGGCACAGTCTGTGAGTGTTTAGGGTGTGCTTGGAGTGGTAACTGCAAGCTAAGCCCCCTCAGCTCTATCAGATCTATCCAGTCTGATGATGTCATAGTTGGACGGGACTAGAATGTCCAGGATAGGTAAGGAGGTCTTCTGTGAGAAATTAGATCCGCGCTATCCGCTGCATGTTTTACTGCCGACCTGCAGTTGAGGAGCATGCATCTGAGATGAGATTTGGTTTCTAAAGCTTCGCAGTTGGTTGTGGGAACTTGTAGAAGGTTGTACTCATTCACGGTTTTGTAGTTGTGACTAGTTTTCTAAGTGGGTTGGATGAAATAGTCTGGCTAGTGATGAATCCCTATTAGTAGTGGTGTAAGATAGAGAAGGGAGTAAATGTCTGCATCCAATAGGTGGTCGCTAACCCTCTGGGGTCTGGATATGGAATTGAGATGAGGTTTAGTTTTCCAGTTCAGGTTCGGATAATTTTTGATGTACGATGTCCCATGCCAGGGGTAGTATGACCATCCAGTAAAGGGTGAGTTATGATGTTTGGTGAGAGGGGTTCGATTATCCCCATTGGTCAGGGTGAGTTCCAGGAGTTTCTCAAGCTTCGAGGTTGTGTGTATAATCTTCTGCATGTGCTGGCCATGAAGACTGACTTGATATTTTTTGCCAATTGCCTCCATCATCTTCATGGCACAGGCATGAAGTCTTGCACACACTTCCCTATAAATGTTTAGCTGGTCTAGGTGCATCTTTGCCATGTCTTGCTAACATTTTGCAACATTATCGAAGTCACTGCTCTGCCTGTCAATCATCTGAGGGATTCCATGAAGTGAGGCTGCAATTTCACGCAGAATAGCCCTTATTGCATGAATAACCTGACCTACATTACATTATTGCTGGAAAATTGATCCTCCCAGTGGCTTGCTTGTGCTCATTCCAAACCCTGCGCATGGGTGGTCATTGCAAATGGTCAGCATGTTGACCAACACAGAGAGGGGTGGCACCTGGGATGTTGTGGGGAGGAGATTTATAAATGTGGGATACCTGCTCCTCACCATGGGTTGGTCTCCTTTAGATTACTGAGAGAAAATCAGGAGTACGTAGGAGATTGCACAGAGATACATGTGATGGGAGAGCTGTGTGGAGGCGAGTGCTGCATAGGAGGACCTAGCATCTGTTACTGCTTAGGTAAGGGTTGGCAATCCTCAGAAGGGACTTAGGAGGGACCTGCTGCTCAGCCATCTTCAGGATTTTCAGTGTAGGGAAACAATGCCCTCCTCTTCATCCAGGTCTTCCTCCTTAACCAGCTGCTTCTCCTCCTACTTCTTCTCTTCTTCTTGAGTAGATTTGGCTGCAGATATTGTTGATTGGAGGAGGATCAGTTTCTATTCTGGGATTGCTTGCCATCCTCCGCTTGTAGATGGTTCAGCATCATCATCTGACTCAAGTCCCCACTACCTGAAAGAAGAAGATTGCAACAGATAAATTACATCAAATCCAGTTTTGAACCAATTTCACATCACAGTACTTTAATAAACAATTTCCTGCAAATCAAGATTAATTTTATTACCATGTTAGCCTAAGTCAACATATGGTATGAAGGGTTGATCCATGTATGAGATTAATATAGCTCTACAATGTGAGCTCAAAAGCTCCAGCATTGAGTGTTTTGGAGATCCTCTGTGATATCAGGTGCTGAACCTTGGTATCTGAAGTTGTTCTGGACAAAGAATGTCTAGATCCAGCAGTTAGAAAGAGAAGATGTGGGTTGCCTTGATAAAATCAAACTTGATAATTCTTCATGAACACAAAAGCAGATATACTACAGAGACATATACAGGGGCTTAGACGCCACAGTGAAATGCATGTAGACATTTTCCATATACATTCTAATAAGAAAGTGAATGAAAAAAGTATGAGATGTAGAAGTTAAGAGCATAGGTTCCCAGACTTACCTGACGGGTGGATTGTAGAGGGCCTAATTGCTGTTGCCAGGATGTCCCAGTTAATGTTTTTTTCAAGGTTGGCAGAAGGAGCTGGGGTAGGACAGAAGCTGACAGGAGAGAGAGAGACATACATAGGGGAGTAGATCATTGTTCTTGGAACAATTTAAAAAGAAATACAACTATGTGAAATACTAGCCTGGCATTAACCATGTTGACAACAGGGATGTGTGAGAAAAGAAATGCAAGTACCCTGTTGGTAATAAACCAGGAATAAGAGCTAATATAGAACTTAACCAGTGTCTACCATCCATAATCTGTGTAGTGCCAGTCCTGATGAGAGAGCACTGCTAGGAGCATAGTCACAGTTTTGGCAGGAGGTCGATAGGACAACAACAGAGGATCTAAATATTTAAAAGAATAAGCATTTGCATATATTAGTGTCTCACTATACATAACAAGGTTAGTTTTTAGTCCACTCTAAAGACATGTAAAATATATATTGATATTACTGGGTAGGTTGCGTTAAAACGAGCTAAAACAATCCTTTATTGTCTGCATGCCATCTTGTTAGCATAGGTACATGCTGGTCTTTGTAGGTGGTTTGCGCTGCAAGACTTGCACTGTGTGTTGCCCTGCTTCAATTGCATAGATATCTGCCCTGACTGAAGTAATCAATGTGGCTGTATGAGAAATCATAAAATTAACATCAACACAACATGTAAACATTGTACTACTTGTTTTACAGTGCGATTATTATTATATATATATATATATATGTATATATATATATATATATATATATATATATATATATATATATATAACATTATTTTTGTAATTACCTACTCTCGGTTGCTAGTAGGTAGTTATAGTTAGGACCTAGGGCTTTATTTAAATCTTGCTGGATCGAGTCCCTCCATGACTTTTTTGGTAGTCTTCCCACCCGCCGGCTTGGCGGTCCGCTCACCCTATTGAGATGTTAGTGGGTCCATGGATGAAAGACCGCACCCCTCCCGCCATCACTGCCAGGAAATCTCAACCACATCAATGGCAGGATAGGCAAAGGCAGCTGTTGGAAGGAGGACTGCCAGTTTCCCCGCCAGGCCAATCATGATGTGCCTTCCCGCTGATGTGACTGTGGTGGTAAACATTCCACACCTGAGTTGGTGGAATGGATATAAGGCAGAAACTCACCTTTTTTCACTTTCACACTTCCTGTTCCACCATGGATCCGATCTTCCAAGTCCTGCTGCTTGATGACGAACAAAACCAACACCGTCATGGATGCAATCAACGGTAATCACCACTTTCACCTGTTACCTATTGACTTGTCTGTTAACATTTGCACAGGACTAGTGCATTTATAAATCTCTCTTACAAACAGTAGCATATAAATGTGCAATGCGTGTGTCTGTAATATTGACGTTTAAGAAATGTAAAGAAACACACCTGTATGATCACATTGTATGTATAACTTTGGTGCAAGCTGCCGTTGATAAAACTGACACTTGCACAAAAAAGGATATCCAAATAAAAATTAAAAAGTCACCATACTGGTGTGTTTAAAGACATTCCTAAAAGTCCCACATTAAAAGCATATGCAACATACATCATAGGGATAAGTGTAATGTAACATGATGTAGAAATTGCACTAGACAAGGTGTAACCTTTACCCTAGCAATTAACTGTAATATCAATGTCAGTCACAAATTAGAAATATTCAATATATACATCCATGTTAAATTTCCCCTTGTCTAGTGCAAGTCCTGTACTGAATCCAATTTCAATAGTTACATAATATTTCATACTGATCAGTAAGCAAGGTGAAACAAACACACCTGTAGTAACACATCCAAATAAAATTTGTAGCATCAGTTAGTTGGTGCAAGTGGCGATTACTATGATGAATGGCTGCACCTAAATTGAAATGACCATTACATTCTACGTTAACCAGTGTATGCACTTAACAAAGTATACATTAAAAAAATCAGTTGTATTGCCTGCCATCGTGTTAAAGGAGATGAAGGACATCACATTTTACTCAGAAACATTTCTAGGAATCAAACAATTGCTAAGTAAAAATAATGCCAGGACTAATTTGGTGAAAAAAGCATGTATTTATTAAACAAAATGAGATGAGGCTCTCAAAATTATCAGCATGCCAAATGGCAGTCCATAAACTGAAAGATCTGCACTGCTGTGCAGTGGTACAAAGCTTGTCTCAAAATATACTGCCAATGGGAACCTACTCAGGAAGGGGCATATAGTGGGCAGACCAGACACCTCCCAGATCTTACACGGGGTTGGGAGGGGTATTCTTGGGTTTGGGAGGGGGAGTGGTTTTGGGAGGAGTGCTCTTGGGTTTGGGAGGGGGAGTGGTTTTGGAAGGGGTGCTCTTGGGTTTGGGAGGGGGTGGTGGTTTTGGGAGGGGTGTCCTTAGGTTTGGGAGGGGGGTTTGGTTTTGGGAGTGGTGCTCTTTCATTTAGCAGGGGTGGATTGGGATGTGGCAGGGATGGATTTGCAGTTGGTAGGGCTGGCTTGGGATTTGGAATGGGTGGGTTGGGGTGTGGAACGGATAGATTGGCGGTTCGTAGGGTTGGGTTGGGGTTTGACAGGGCTTAGGGCAAAGTCAAAAAGGACATGTTCAATGAGAAAATGGGTAGGGTGTTTGGGAGGGAGTTGGGTTTGGGAGGTAGAGGAAGTGGCAGTGTCTGATGTGCATGTGTCTGTTGAGGGTGCAGGTGCCTGTGGGTCTAGTGTATGAGGTGCATGTTTTGGTGTGTCTTGCCTCATAGGTGTCTGTTGTTTGGATTCGTGTGGGTGCTTGAGTTTTGTGGGTGTAAATTCTGATGTGTGTTTGGCTGTGGATGGGGGTGCTATGGAGGTGCTGGGTGTGGTTGTGGTGCATGTGGGTGTGGTGGTGACTGTGTCTGTGGAGGTGCTGGGTGTGGGTGTGGTGCATGCAGATGTGGTGTTGGCTGCGGTGTCTGTGGAGGTGCTGGATGTGGTGCATGTGGGTGTGGTGTTGGCTGCTGTGTCTGTGGAAGTGCTAGGTGTGGGTATGGTACATGTGGGTGTAGGTGTGGATGGCTGAGCTGTGGAGGTGCTGGGTGTGTGTTTGGTGCATGTGGGTGTGGTGTAGGCTGCAGTATCTGTGGAGGTGCTGGGTGTGGTGGTGGTTCAGTGTCTGTGGTTGTGCTGGTGGTGGGGGTGGTGTCTATATTTGGTTGTGAACCTATGTTTTTTGTGGTGTTTGAGTTACTGTGTGGGTGTGCTGCTTGTGTCTATATGAGTGGGTGTGTGCAAGGGTGTGAGTGTGCTTGGGACAGGTCTGGGATTAGGGAATGTCTATAGGAAAGGGGCGGGAGGTGGGTCCCAAGGTTTAGATGGTTATGGTTGGGAGGCTGGTCAGTGAGGAGGCTAGACCTTGATAAGATCTCTGTAGGCCATACATGGCACTGTGAATACCTTCCAGGTAGGCTACCATTTGTTGAAATTGGCAGCCAAGCCCCTGGATGACATTCAGTAGTGCAGTCTGGCCTACAGATATGTTCTGGAGGAGGTCAATAGCCTCCTTACTCAGCGCAGCCAGGGGGACAGGAGCAGGGGGAGAGGTGCCTGGAGCAAAGGAGACACCACCTGTTTTAGGGGGGCAGGTATGGCCAATTGGGAGAGGAGCAAGTGGGAGGGTGGTGATGGTACTCTGGGTGGTGGACCAGGATGCAGGTGGTTGACTTCCTGTTGGCACCACCCCCACTAGTGAGTGCTCACTAAAGGAGGCCTCCAAAGAGGACGTTGTGGAGCTGCCATCCTCCATTGCACTCCCCTCACACTCCCTGCCACTAGGTCCTTTGCTGTCAGTGGTGTCGGCACCAGAACCTGGGCACAGCTGCTTCCCCACCTACATTGGCAACTTCTTCACCTGCTCCAGATGATGCTGAAATGATATATACAGATATACAGTAGTATTATTGAATATGTGTAAACAGTACTGATCATGACCTTTGACCACAAAACAGTTTCCAAGTTTTCAGATTTCACCTGCTTCAAGGCTCTCAAACTTTCGTTCCATATTAGCATAAGCTCATGCATTTAGGCAACATTGTTATGTTTAAATCTTTTTATTAGTGTTATCATTATTGGAAAACAATACAATCGTATAAGCAATAGAGTCCAAAGCATTCTACATTCACCGTGTAATCATGGGCGTATATAATCAAGAGGCAACATTGTTAGAAAACATTTAGTCACAGTTATGTCATTCCCCATGATCGCTCCTATATCATGTATAATCTTGTCCCTTATCCATTAGTATGTCTCTGCAGGAACTGTGTCACACCTCTGAATGGTTGGCCGTAGTAGTTTAGAATGGTGAACTGATGTCACCAAAAAGGATATCAACCAAAATCACCTTTGTACAGTGTGTCCACAAGGCCCTACAATCTGCATACTTTTCATTATCAATAGGTTAAATCTGTATAGGTTAATGTCAACAAATACTGCAGAGTTGTACCAATATTAGCATTAACTGAAAGCAGGTGACCTTTGTTTGGGCATTTCACAATGGTAACACTTACTTCAAGTCCCTAAAGTATATGTGAAATGTCCAAAATCATAAACGAAGTTTGTAGTGAAGGAGTTTAGCAATGCATCACATACAATGTAGATACCTATGCTGTTGTAGACAGTAAGACACAAATAATTGGGTGGATTGACAAATGACTACTACAGCATATGTAAATACATAACCCTTGAAACATTCCTAATACATGTCAGTACAAAGCAAAAATATTTTCACATTTGAATCCTAAATATCTCTAGGTATTTGAAGTTTGTTGTATCATTGTGAAATAGTTTCACGAAATAAGCTGGCTGTCACTGTAGGCAAAATAAGTAGAACATCACAGTAATAATTGGCTGTGTGACAGAACCACGCATGCATTTACCACGCATGACGGTTCCACGCAGACTTAACCAAGCAAGTCTTAACCACGCATATGCCTTTACCAAGCATGCCTTTACAATGAGAGCAAAACTAACCCCCTCCCTCCTGAAAACCAACCACCTCCCCCGAGCCCTAAAAACTTCCCTGGCCCCCAAGCCCTAAAAACTAACCCTGGGCTGTAAACTCCGCTCCACTCACGGAGTTTGTGAAATTTAGGAACTCCGCGCTCCACGGAATTCCTGAATTCAACTATTTGGGCGCAAAGCTGAGTTTTTTTCCTTTCGTGCGCTCAAGTTTTCTTTTGGTGCTCAACCGCAAGCGCCAAGTCTCTCAGGCTGCTTATGAGCATGTGCAAGACTTCTTATACCACTAGAGAGCTCCCGCGAGACTTCGCACTCACTTGCACGACTTCCAGCCACGACGGCACCAATCTAGCATTCTTAGAGCCGCTCACAAATGGAGCAGTCGAGCAGCTTTTCTGCTTGAGAATGCAGATGAGAGGCATTTGGAGTAGATTTTCTTCTCAAACTGGCCGTTGGAGTTAGTTTTTGTGTGCGAGAAGCAATTTTTTCAAACCTTTTTTTCCAAACCAGAAGTAAGTGCCCCAGCGACTCCAACTTCCTGTTCCTGTCCAGCAGGCTCCTCCCAGTGCTTTGTTCCTCTCCTGGTCACTTTTCATTGAGATTTGGAGCTGAAAGGATCACTCTCTTTGTCTGCTGCATATATACCATTGGATTTAAGGACTTTGTTTTTGAGATATCACAAGTAAGTTGAAAAACTGGTATATGAGGATGTTGTTTGTTTGACTGGGGGCATGCACCTGGATTTATTTGTACTTTTATTAGATTTTTAAACTTTATTGTGGTAGGTGGCCTGCAGTTTTAGTAGGGGCCTAGTTTTTTTGTGCATGAAATTATTATTTTTTTGCAAAGGAAAAATGTTGCACAGTTGAGTATATTTATTTCTCCATGTTTTTTAATAAGTTTGCAATATTGATTGATTTAATTCACTATGCGGCCTAGTTTGCCAATGAGCCTTCCAGCCAGTAGGCCCTGTACTATTCATGGCATGGGTGGTGGAGGAGGAGCCAGCGCCCGAAATGGCCGCCTGGAGCTGATGCTCTGTGTTGACCCCTCGCACTTCGCCACAGAGCGGCACTCCGTCGCATCCAACCCTTACAAAAAGGTATGATTCCGTGATCGGAATACTCGGACCAACAGCAGGGTTGAAAACGGAGGCTCTAACGCTCCCGGGAAGTCTATTATTGGTTGCCGAGATCCCCAGGGCCCGGCACACAAAATGGCACCTGAAGATCGTGAAATCGCCTACGACCGGACTGGAAGTCAAGCTGCCCTGACGGCCTAGACTGACCACTGGAGAAGCCCCCTAGACGATCGGGCAGTAGTCCCGCTCTGCGGGGAAAATGGCCAATATATGCTGCAGCAGCTGAGTGCTGCGACAGGCCCAGCGGTAAGACCTGCTGATCATGGTGTCGCGACTGAGTCTGCATCGGGCCGCGCTGCGGCTGATACCTGGTGTTGCGCCCTGAGACGCGTGGCTGACGACGGAGAGAGCCCCTTCGAAGAATCCTGCTGTGCACACCGGGTTCCGTGTCGACTGCCCGAACGAACCACGGTCCAGCACTCGCAGAGTCGAGGGCCGCCACCTGGAGGTGCGGGAGCGAGGAGCAGACGCGCGATACACAACGCTCCAGAGACCGCACTGGTGCGGGATGGTGAGGTGGAAGACGCTGAGGCGGGCGCGTCCTGCACCAGCTGGCGAGACCTGCCCTGGGTGAAGAGCCAAGCGCTGAGAAGAGGTAACAGGGGGAGAGCAGGGGGGGGTCTGGCCTCGCTTGCTCTACACTCTGGGGCTGGCGTGGGCTTCCCCTCTCAGTGTGCCCCAGCAGAGAATGCCGCTGGGACCGTTGGCCGGTTGCTGGGAGTGCGCGTATGCCCTTGCCTGACATCCATCGAACTGGGCAACTGGTGCGTGTGGGGGCCCGCAGGTCATGGCTCGCTTACCTGAAGATGGGACCCGTGCTGGCAGGGTGGCATGAAGTGGGGGCACTCTCGGGAGCAGAGGAAAGTGCCCCGGGAACCGACCGGGAGATCGTTATCACCCGTGCCTGACTCCAAGATGGCACTGGGCTGCGACGTGTATTGTGGTGCATGGCGGAGGGGACAAGCGAACAGCAGCGTTCAATCCCCATTCAGAGGGTATTATTTGGACACCAGGGGTCAACTGACAATATGGTCCTGGGACAATGCTGAATTTGGGACAATCTGCTCTCTAGGATCAATATCTGCACTGTCACAATGGGGACCTATAGAGGACTAATTTCTGATGAAGATCAGGTCTCTATTCATAACCCCTCTTCAGTTTCACTCCCGCCAAGAGGACTGTAGACAAGAAGGATGGGTTGTCCCTCAACTCAACAGCCTCTGGAACTGTCCCTTGCCCCTCTGATCTTCCTAATCTTGATCTGGGGGCGAGTTGGAAGACGAAGCGGTCGGCGTTTCCCAGTAACACTGGGACCGGTGCGTTGATGGATCTATGACGATGCCCCCTGGGCGGATACCTGAATCTCTTCGTACTTACAGCGGTACCCGAGCAACCCTGGCCGATGCCCGGTGGAGCTGTCCCATGCAGCTATAGAGGAGTTTGGCTCGGGTTCACCCCCGCGGCCGGCACCTACCCAGCCGGACATCTGACACGGTTTTCCTCGTCTCCCTGCTGTGTTTTCCCCCTTCCCCCTCCTTTTCCCAGTGTCTTGACTATACTTTACATCAATTTCCCTTATTATTGTGTAATCTCATGTTTTTATACTGGGCTCCTGTAACTGATGTAATTTTGTAACTTGTAAACCGCTGATCCTCATGTAAAGCGCTCTGATACCTCCGGGTCTAGCCAGCGCTATATAAAACTTCTCAAATAAAAAAAATAAAAATAAAAGGGTGCATGAAACAACTGTTTCTGTGGTGTCTGTAGAACTGAAACATCATTAAGACCATGGATGGCGTTGGATTAAAATACAAAATGTGGATTTTTTGTGGTTTTTCACGTTTTTTCCATGCAAACAATGTTTAGGTGGGGTAATGCCTTTGAAGGATGTGTGTTGTTGTGAACATTTTTAGCCTGTTAATTTTGTTTTTGGCATTGCTTTATTAAGGCTGTGTTCTCTATGTTACCATGCCTCTTTTGTCTGGCCACTGTGTGTGAATGTGTGTTTGGCATAGGCCACCATTTGCCTTTGTTGTTCAAGAATCATTATGCCATGTTGCCAGGGGCCATTTTGTATAGTCAGTCTCCACCCTAGGCCTGCATGTGTTCTTTGTTTTCCAGGCCTCCTGCTTGTTGTTGTTGTTGTGACCATGTGGCTGGCGGTCATTTTGTGCAGCCAGCCAGTGTGCTTTCCCCATAGGCCTCTATTTCTTCATTGTTTTTGTCCATGCCTCCCTGCTGGTTGTTGTTGCGCCCATGTGGCTGGCGGCCATTTTGTGTAGCCAGCCAGTGTGCCTTCCCGATAGGCCTCCATTTCTTTGTTGTTTGGGGTCATGCCCCCTTGCTGGTTGTTGTTGTTGTGACCATGTGGCTGGCGGCCATTTTGTGTAGCCAGCCAGTGTGCTTTACCCATAGGCCTGCATTTCTTCTTTGTTTGTGGCCATGCCCCCTTGCTGGTTGTTGTTGTCTGACCATGTGGCTGGTGGCCATTTTGTGTAGCCAGCCAGTGTGCTTTCCCCATAGGCCTGCAAGTCTTCTCTTTGTTCCCCATGCCTCCTTGCTTGCTGTTTGACCATGTGGCTTGTGGCCATTTTGCGTAGGCAATCAGTGTGCTTTTGCCATAGACCTGCATGTCTTCTCTTTGTTCCTGATGCATTTTTGCTCTGTGTTGTTGATGATCATGTGACAATGGTAGGCAGCCATTTTGTGTGTCCAGCCAGTGTGGCCCTTTGTCATATGCTTGCATGGATGGTTGAGCAATGGGATAGTAATTTAATAAATAAAAACGAATCACATGCTTGAGGATAATGTCACTTATTTATATATTTTTTTATTTGAAATCTTTTTCAATTTTTGTTTATTTTTATTATTAGTATTTTTTTTTGACCATTTGCATAACATATGGCATTAATGAATCAACCACATGTCTGCTATAGGTGCACAACAGCAAGCATTGTGTAAGGATTATTTGATTGTCAATGAATTTGTCAGCTGCACCTCCCTGCGTGCCACATCCCACATGATGCATCACACATAAATCAAATAGAGCTGTATTGTTTTGTTGTTGTTGTTGCTCTTTCTAATCCTTCCTGAGTGTACAGTCACCATGAAAGTTTATGTTGGTGTAGTTTTCCATTTTACAAATGAACACTGTATACTATTGTTAATTATTTTTAATAACTTAGGTAACCACACTAAATGATATTGTTTGTTTGTACTACTACTTGAACTGCAACAATGCCACATTTCACTGATGTTCTTCTTGCTTGTTTGCTTTTAGGTTCACAAGAGAAGAGACTGCTAGACAGACGGCCTCTGCACGGCATGACGAATGACTGACTACGCCACACGGTCATCTCTTCAGCTTGTTGTGAAGCTAAGTGCCACTGTCAACTGACAGCTTCAAGATGGCCCCAAAGAAAGCTGCTACTAAGAAAGTTGCTAGTGGGGAGCAGAAGAAGCATATTTCCACCACTGGTGTGCCGACCACAACGTTTTCAGGAAAGTCGAAAGCAGCACTCCTCCTTCAACAGCACCACCTCCCCAACCTAAGCCCAGGACCATGTTTGTCCGTGAGGCAGCCAGTGCAATCATGTCGACGCCGACGAGTAGTGATGTTGAATTGGATTTGTCCCTTTCGCAAAGTAGTACCCAGTCTTTTCAGGAAACACAGCAAAGTGGACAGCAGCCAGCAATGGATTTGTCTGATTTTGGAGCAGAACAGGAGGTTGAGCTTCCTTCAGAGCAAGAAGTTGAACCTCCTCTTTTAGAATCATTGGCTCCCACATCTCCTGCAAGGAAAAGGAAGGGTACTACAGCACCATCTTCTTCAAGCACCACTTCTGATGATGATGATAGGGACATGGAGTGCATCCCGACAGAGACAAGGAGACAACAGGAGACCCAAGGGAAAAGAAAAGTTCCAGAAAGACTTAGACTTATGGAAGGGGATGAAAAGGAGGATGACGATGACAAGGTAGTCACGGTGGAAGGTGACACAGAGGAAGCTCACATTGCTAATTAACCAGCTCCGAGGGATGTGGCACAGGTAGCACCGCCACCAGCTCTCATATTTGCAAAGCCCCAGCTGAGACCTGCACCAACCCTTGCCTTAGAAGAAGCAGAGAGGCAATCGACAACATGCCCACCTACCTCCAGTTCATCTTCAGGCATTGGCAGTGGCATTGGCAGTGGCCCAGTAAAAAAAGTCCCAGTTTGGGACTTTCTTACAGTTAGCAAAGAGGGGGTGCACATTGCAGTATGCACCATTTGCCACACAAATGTTCTTCGAGGTAAGCCTGGTACACATTATGGTACTGGAGGCCAGACAACCCATATGAAAAAACCCACACAATCAAGTGGGAGCAGCATCTTAAAAAAATTGCTGAACATGGTCGTGGTGGTGCGATGAGCCGGGGAACATCAGCTACAAGTCCAATCACGGCGGAAGGTAATGATGAGGAAGAAGAGGGTGACATCTTCACGCATATAAGCCCCATCCCCAGCAGTGCACCAGCAGAATCACCCACTTCAGCAACTTCACAATGGCACAAGAAGACTCAGAGTGAGATGATAGAGACACCGTGGCATACAGTGACTGCCCAACCACCACGATGCACATTGAGTCTACCACTAGCATCTACTTCCGGAAAGATGCCTGTGTCAGTGCCCCAAAAAAAGAAGAAAATCCAGGCTACTATTATGGGCATGTTTAGGCAGGACGGGCCCTATGAACGAAACCACCCAACCGCACGTTCAATGGGAAGCTGGCAAAAATGTTAGCGCTGGACCTCCTCCCTTTTTCATTTATGGAAGGAGTGGAATTTTTATAATTTGTGGCAGCCATCTGCCCAAAATGGAAGGTATCCAGTAGGACCTATTTTGCCAGAGTGGCTGTTCCAGTGCTGCATCATGATGTGCTGCAGTTGGTTGGACAAGCTTTGCAGCCAAGTGTTGTTCACACCATCCACCTGACGACAGATATGTGGACCAGTAGTCAGGCGACTGATTACATGTGCATCACTGCACACTGGATCTCTTTTGCAGGGGTAAAGCAAAAGATATCTTCAGGTCTTTGCCCGGAAGAAAGTTTTAAGAGCATTCAGCAGCATGCAACAGTGGCCATGTTCGCCATGGAGAAATCATATACAGCTGTAAACATCTTGGAGGAATTTAACATCAAGGTTTATGAATGGCTGCGACCCAGAGGTCTTTGAATTGGATTTGTTGCCACAGACAATGGCAGTAACATAGGCAAGGCCATGTCAGACGGAGGCTATTTCAGGGTCCTGTGTTTGGCCCATTGCATCAACCTGGTGTTGCAAGACTTCCTCAAAAAGGAAGACACAGGGAGCAACTGACCACCTGCAGAAGAATCTGCACCCATTTCAGCCATTCTTTTAAAGCCCGGAAGCAGCTGCGGCTTATTCAGCATAATAATAGATCACCAGTTAAAGCCCTGATACAAGAGGTGCCAACACATTGGAACTCCACCTTTTACATGCTGCAACGTCTGTTTGACCAGTACAAACAGATCAATGACTATGTCATTCAAAGAGGAGGGGATGCAGTTGGGAAAGCTATGACCATGGATGTGGACAAATGGGGCCTGGTCAAATGCCTTGCACAGATGCTACTCCCTTTTGAGGTTTTCACGTGGGAAGTTAGCAAGGAGGACAGTATGATGGGCCAAGCTATCCCATTGCTGCATCTCCTACAAGACCAGGTAAAGAAGACGTCTGAAAGATTTGCCCCTGCAGGTGTGAATGAAAACACAGAAGCACATGCCTTGGTTGAGAGCTTAGTCCTGCACTTGGCTTCTAATACAAGGCTGCAACATGACATCATCGAGTTCAAAGAGTACATATGTGCCACACTACTTGATCCACCGTACAAAAAAAGTCTGCCCACTTTCATCCCTTTTTCTGAAGGGGATGTTTTAAAATACAAGAGGTGGATTGTAGAGCAAGCCAGAGACTTGGAAGAAGAATGGCTGGAACTTCGAGTCCCACCCGCAGTTCTGGGGTACCGCCTTTAACTTCCAGAGCGGGCAGTCTTCTCTCATAGCAGCCAACAACACCATCAACCAGAACACCGGCAACAACAGCAAAACAAGAACTGGACCCAACCTCTGTATTGTATTGGTGTCAGTTGGCAGGGCTCAAGTACAGTGCAGAGGCGATGGCAAACAGGTAGAGCAATTGGCAGCACCAATGACCATCCACAGGATGTTCTAGGAGTATCTGGATGATCCAAAGAGGTCTATGCGGCTCACAATCCATTGATGTATTGGTATGGGAAGATGCACCAATAGCCAGAGCTCAGCAGGCTGGCAATAAAGTATCTGGCTTGTCCTATCGCCAGTGTGTCTGCTGAACATGTGTTCAGTGCAGCTGGTGCGGTCATCACTGTGAGAAGGACCAGTCTCTTGCCTTAAAATGTGGAGAGATTGACTGATCAAAATGAACCAACATTTTATACCACAGAATTACACCGTTCGTGAAATAGCAGCGCAGGAGGAGGAAGAGGGTTATTGGTCCAAAATTGAATCAAATGTATTAGCTGACCAACTTGCAAAAGTAAAGTGCGTCAAGGTGGGTCTTCTTCAGGACAGGATAGTATTCTTAGAACAAAGCAGCTGCCGGACGGACGCGCTTTTGCCAGATCACGTAAATCATTTGACTGGCTATAACAAAAGACTCCAACCGACGGGTGGAAGTTGATTAAAGAATACTATTGAGGCTCCAACCGGCTGGTGGAGTACTGAGAGGTTGTAATTTTAAGCCCTTCTTTGAATAAGAGGCACTTGATACTCGCAGACACACTAAAGAATCTGCATTTTGGCTGCCTACTCCCCCCTCCTGTCCTGAAGAAGACCCACCTTGACGCACTTTACTTTTGCCCTACCAACGGGGTCAAAACGTCGACGTACCACATATGTCTGCACAACGCTCATGATCACAGTTTAACTTACCAATGGATCCTGTAGCATATGTGCTAAAATAATGACAAACAGAAATTCTTCTCCCCTCTCTTGAATGCACGTTTAATTGTCTTGTATATAGTGCACTATCAACGTCACCAATCACCACGTCACCTTTTCACCACAGTCACTTATTCCCTATTGCAATTGAACTTGTAAATTGCGACAGCCATGAATATTTGATATCTATTTCTGAATACATTATTGAATAATAATTTATGTATGTGTTATGGTATTTTATTCCTTTTTTCTCAAATCATTGGTATGTGTTATAAGTAAGCCGTTGCTACTTGCGTACTCTAAGCAATTGGAAAAAACCCCGACAGAACCAATTGTATCAATACATCGGCTGGCATTCTAAAGGACTTACGGGGCCAAATAACTAAAGTGGAAACTACCCTGACTAACCTTGAACGCGACTATGAGCGTACGCCATGTGAGGCGACCCTAGCATCCATTAAGGAAGCCACTCTTGAACACACTAGGCTAGCAGACGAAGAGCTACGATATATATCAAAACGTGCTGTGGCTCGCTCTTACGGGGAGGGTGGGAGACCAGGACACCGCTTGGCCACAAAGATTGCACACCGCATGAACCAAGAGGTAATCACTAAGATCACAGATGAGACAGGTCATGACCACTTCAGTGTCACAGACATATTGGAGCAGTTCAGACAAACGTATGCAAAATTATACACCTCGCAGGGTGAGACGGCCACTGAAGAATTAGATGCCTATTTATCACAGATAGCTATTGCATGGTTGTCGGAAGGGCAGAGAGATTATCTAGGCCAGCCTATCACAGTGGAAGATATTTGCATGGCAATAGCCTCCCTCCCCAATAAAAAAGCACCTGGCCCGGACGGCTTTCCTTCCGAGTTCTACAAGGCCTATGCTGAGGAGCTCACCCCCTTCCTGATAGAAATGTATGCGGAGGCATATGACTCAGGCATACTCCCCCCTCCCTTCGCGAGGCACTAATCATTACTTTATTAAAAAAAGACAAACCGCCTGCTCACTGCGACTCATACCGCCCCTGTCGCTCATTAACACAGATGTCAAAATTTTAGCGAAGATACTAGCCACCTGCCTTCAACCACTCATGCAGAATCTGGTGCTACCAGATCAATCTGGGTTCATCCCTACACAGTCCAACTCCCACAATCTCCGCACACTATTTGCTCTATTCCACACTCTTTCTCCTGATCTTCCGGCGGCAGCTGTCATGCTTGACGCTGCTAAAGCGTTCAATTCAATTGAATGGGGATACCTGTTCTTCATACTCCAACGGATGGGATTTTCCCCTTTTTTTTATCAACTGGGTGCGACTCCTGTATGCACACCCCACGGCGCGGGTCCGAGTGGGGGATCACACCTCGGAACCTTTTTTTATTACTAGAGGCACCAGGCAGGGGTGCCCCCTCTCGCCACTCCTGTTCGCCTTGACGGTGGACCCGCTGGCCTGCCTCGTCAGACAATGTCATAAATATGCGGCCCTCAACTTACGTCACCGTCCGCTCATCATCTCTTTATATGCGGATGATATGTTGCTTTTTATTCGAGAGCCCCGCACTCATCTGGCGCCGGTTCTGCGGGAGTACATTCGGTTTGCTAGATTCTCCGAGTTACACATCAACTGGTCTAAGTCGGTGGTGCTACCACTGTACATATCCACACACCCGCATGAGCCAGAATTCCCCCTCGAGTGGGCAACGGAGTCGGTTAGGTATCTGGGCATCTGGGTTCACCGAGATCCCGACAGAGTCCTCCGTGAGAATTATGGCACTGCCGTAACGTTGTTGGAGCAGCAAGTCGACAGGTGGATACATCTTCCTCTCTCCCTCGCAGATCGTATCGCCTTAATAAAAAAGGTGGTGTTGCCTAAATTTTTATATTATTTTAATAACATACCGATCCCTCTCTCCCAACATTTTTTTAAAACAGTACGTTCGCTGCTTCTCCGTCTGATTTGGGGTGGAAAACAGGCCCGAGTGGGCTGGCGAACTCTGACCCTAGATTACAAACACGGGGGATTCTGGGTACCAGATATTTACATGTATTATTTGTGCGCACATGCGCAATACGCGCACTTTTGGTTCACTTCTCACAATTTTATCCCGCATGTGGCGGTGGAACACTGGGACGCACATCCCATCCCATTAAGCTCCATTTTAACAGATAGGCGTAGACTCGCACCCCGCGCCACATTCAACACTATCAACTCGACGATCACAGCCTGGCAGGCACTGGGCCGACTGGCCGGGAAGCTGCCATTGTACTCTCCGCTGCTACCTATTGCTCACCATGAGAACATGTCGGTGACACATGAGATGGGAGCTATGCGCATACTGGCTCAGGCAGGCATTGACAAAATGCAGGACTTGTACCCCAATGGCACTTTTTTGACATCCGCTGACACCAACTATATTCAGCATCAGACTTTGCTATTCACATTCTCGTTACACAGACTAAAAAAAGCAACACAAGCCTATTATCCAACGTTCCCTGTAGAACCTCCGGAGTGCCTCGCATTACACACCTTGCTTATTAGCCCCACCCGACACAAGCTCATCACTAAATTGTATTGAGCTGCTAGAGAAGATAGGGCCCTCCCTGATGATAAGAGTCTGGACAAATGGAACGAATATTTAGACCCACAGATCTCTCAGGACGATTGGGTACGCTGCTGTAGCCTGACTGGTGCCCTCACCTCCAACGGGAACTTACGTATCATACATTTTAAATTTCTTCATCAGGTCTACCATACGCCCCACAGACTTTTTAAATACGGCCTGCGAGACACAGACACATGCGCACGATGTGGCGCCCCGGGTGCAGACTTTTGGCACCTGGCCTTGGCCTGTAGGCGGGTGGGGGCATACTGGACCGCGGTGATTACTAGGTTGTCCAAAATCCTTGGAGTGGAATTGCCTTGCTCACCACAGGTGTGCTTATTGGGTCTACTCCCTTTTCTGAAAGGTGAGAAGGGTAAGCTAGCAAGAGTGGCACTGCTTATTGCCAAACGGCGAGTAGCAATGGTATGGGGTGGTAAGCGGAGCCCTACAGCTGAACAATGGCTCAAGGATTTGACGTACTGCAGGGAGAATTTAGCGTTATATGCGGAGGAGTTGCCGGGGACCTCCCGACCAAATGATATCTGGGAGCCTTTACTAACCTACTTACACACAGCTGTACAACCTACTTCCCCAGATGCTGTTACTGTGTAAACAATGCTCAGAATCAATTCATACGTTGTGTGACAATTGTAACTGTAATGTCAAAAATCTGGAATCTACTTCTATATGTGTACTTTATAGCCACGGGTTTATTGATTGAAATGTTTTTTTATTGTTATTGCCATCATTTTTCCATGCCTCAGATGTGAACTGAATGAGACTTTATGATAGGAGAATCACAAGGCCAATTTTATGTTTTCTTTTACCCACACATGTTGCCAAACATAAAAAAGCCGTGACTGTGTGGCAGAAAAGTAACAGGCAGACCGGCAGAGAATAACATCACGGGAATAAAAAAAACAATGATTGGATTATTTTTTGCTTCTAAAGGCTTTTCAAGGAACTATAATAAACAGAGTCAGACATTTTGAGTTGAAAATTAAATGACTTCTCATTTGATGAGTACGGCATTATGCATTATTATGGAGTACAAGTTGTGTGTGGTGCTAAAATAATGAAGTCATGCTCATTGCTAGCCAGCGCCTCTGCTAGTTTGCTACTGGCTGCAGCTGTAGTTGACAATTATCTAATTCCAATGGCCTTGTTCTTCGCCAAATGCATTTCACTTTCTACCCTGTCTCCAAAGAGGCTGATGAATCATAAATAAGATACTATGTCAGTCACACACCTCATGTCTGAAATGTGGATATTAATATATTATCCTGTCTGCCGTAAGTAGACGTTGAGGAAAATGAATCTAATGGACTGCACTACAGGTAAAGGAATGGATTATATAGATATTATTTGGCACATTCGTCACTGTGTATCCCATTTGCCAAACTTGATATCAAATCATGCACTTACTCCCACTTTACTCTGTGGCTTCGCCCGCTACCACGTTTTCGAACAAATTCATTTTCTGGGCAAGAACAAAGGAAAGGAAAATTGATTTTCTCTACTGCAGGGGGGAAACAACCATTACAACGCAGTCATTACAACGCAACATCCTTTACATCGCATGCCATTACAATGCAGCCATTACAACGCATGTCACTACAACGCATGCCACTACAACGTATGCCATTACAATGCATTATAAGGTAAGTAATGGGAAATAGTAATTTTTACCCCTACACTATCCAACACTTACCCTACTGTTGCACTCACTGGAGTGGGAATAGTAATTTTTACCCCTACACTATCCAACACTTACCCTCCTGTTGCACTCACTGGAGTGAGAATAGTAATTTTTACCCCTACACTATCCAACACTTACACTACTGTTGTCCTAAAAGTATTATGCGTTGCAATGGTATGCGTTTTAATGGAATGCGTTGTAAGTGTCGTTTCTAAAAATGCGTTGTGATGGCATGCGTTGTAAAATCATGCGTTGTAATGGATTTTGCGATGTAAAAACCGCGTTGTAAAGGCATGCGTTGTAAAAGTTTGCGTTGTAACGTGTCCTATTCCTGCAGCGGGTAAGATAGAGGGATTAGACAGGTAGGGTAGAGCTTTTTTGATATATAATAAAAGGGCCACTACACTGATCATTGATTCATCATCTTTGGCTTATTCAGTCATGGTTCAATTCACAGGGGAAAAATCGGAACAGGTGTAAATTAATCTGTTATGGGAAACCATGATATATGTTCTGGAATCACTTCACATGGGAATCGCATGATTAAGGTCCAGATGTACGACCATTTTGCATGCGCAAAATCAGTCGCAATACGATTTGTGCATGCAAAAATGGTTGTACGCAATGTACGAAAGGCTCTCGCAAAATACAAAATTGCTATGCGAATGAATACTGACTCACAAAAAATGCAACCGCTTTTTGCGTTCCCAAAATTGCGACTCGCAGTTTGCGAGTCGCTAAATACAATGTACAGAGCAGTCGCAAACAGCGATTATGCGCAATTAGGCCCATTTGCGCATGCAATTTACCACTAACCAGAACCAGGTGGTAACCAGGCCCAACCTATAAAACCAGGCCCAGAATGCATCAGAAATCTTTCCACAATGGTTGCCCTGTACATGATAGCGAGGTGGATGCAGACACTGGCTGCTAAGCAGAGGAGGTGGAGACACGAGAGGATATTCAGAGTCAGGCTAACATTGCTTGAGAAGACATTTATGACCAGTACAGGCTGAATAGCAGTGTCATCCTAGACCTCATAGACACCTTGAAGCTACAACTGGAAAGCAGAACCCTGCGCAGCAATGCAATCCCTACACGTGCAGGTGTTGTGCTTCCTCCACCTCTTGGCCACTGGTAGCTACCAGGATGTCATTGCAGTGGCGCAGAGTGCACTTTCGTGCTTCTTTCACAATTTTCTAGATGCCATGCTACACCACATCCACCATCACATCTACCTGCCCAGGGATGATGAAAACTGGAATTTTACAGATTAGCAAGGTTTCCACAGGTTATAGGGTGCATAGATGGGACCCAAGTGCCCATATGTCACCCATCCCACATAGAATACATATTCCGTAATAGGAAAAGCACTCATTCCCTCAACATCCAAGTTGTCTGTGACGCCAAAACCATCATCACAGACCTGGTTGCCAAATATCCTGGAAGCACCCATGACTCATACATTTTCAGACACAGTGGCATATACCAGAAATTAGAAAGAGGTGACTTTGATGAAGGATACCTACTAGGTACAAATCTTTCTGGTCCCCAGAGAAATGTATTTGCAATTTTATGTCTGTATGCATGTTGTCTCACCATCATATATCTTTCACCAGGTGACAGTGCGTATGCCCTGCGGCCATTGATCCTCACACCATACCTGCACATGAAAGGCGGTACAACAGGGCACATAGGCGCACCAGGACCGTGATCGAGCGCACATTTGGCATCCTAAAATCACGCTTCAGGTGCCTCCACAAGAGTGGCGGAGCTTTGCAGTACGCACCTGAGACTGTCTGCAAAATAGTAGCAACATGTGCCATGCTTCACAACATGGCCTGCAGGGGTGGATTGCCCATGATTATGTCTGACTCAGAATGGGAGGATGAGGAACCAGGATCTCCTGCCCAACAGCAAAGGGAAGGTAGCTCAGCAGCAGAGGGGAGAAGGTGCAGGGACCAGATAGCTAACAATTATTTTTAAAGGTATGTCCAAAGTAATTACCCACTATCCTCTACATAAGACAGGACAAATTGCGACTTTCAATTGGTGCTTTATTGTGCAAGCTTGCACAAACAAAATCAGGACAACCTGTTCCTCTCCAAATATAGACCTGAACTAAAAAGTAACTCCATTGTGGTTACATCACCACAATTTAATACTAATATGTGGCCCTAAAATTGTGCAGTGACCCTACACAAATCACTTTCTGCCCCTCCGTCCAGCCTGGTCACAGCTGCCACTTCCAATCCCAGCCTGGCGCCTGCTGCTCCGACGCATTACAGGTGTTTCTGTAGCTGAGACGCTACTGCGGCTTGACACCTCACTGTCTGCGCCCTCCGTAGCACCACCACTGACAAACATATTGGTTTGCAGTGTTTCCACTGCTGCAGTAATTTGTTGAATGCCCCGAGCAACATCCCCACTGTAGTGGCCCATCTCCACCTGGACCCCCAGGGTGCGCTTGGTGTGTTGAGTCATCGTATGAGCAAGCCTCCCAATGGCCCTGCTCAAAGTGTCCAATTTGTGGCCCCCTGCTGTGCTCCATGCGCCTGTGCTGCACACTTTCTTCCATCCAATTCTTTGACTAGATCGGCAATGGTACCTGTGAGGGCATCAAATTTGGCTTCCAGCCGGCACTGGTTTTCAGTAATTTTGTCAGTGATGTTGCGGAAGCCCTGTGTCAGCTTCTGATTCATTTTCCTCTGTTGCTTCTGTTGCAGGTGCTGTATTCTCAACATCGCCTGTTCCAGGCCTCCAAACAAGACCTGACTGGGTGCTCCAGCAGGGGGCTGACTTTGCAGACTCCGTATGGACTGCTGGGTTGGTCGTACTAGCCGCACCCTGGTGGCAGGAGAGCGTCTGGAAGGAGGTGACTGCAGGAGGCTGGTCTCACACTCGCTGTAGCCTGGGATGTGGTTGCTGCAGCTGTGGCTGGGATGTCTGGGCAACTTGGCCTACTTGATACTCCCCCATCCTGCCCTTCCTCCATCTGGGCCTGATCCGGGCTTCCCTCTGTGTCCTCAGCACTGTGCTCTCCTCCTAGTGGTGTGTCTATGTGGCAAAAGATGGAAGGAGAAAATAAAATATGTGAGTCTCTATCTCAGTGGTGTTGCAATGTTTATCAGCTCAAGTCATTCCTTCACTACACTGTATATGTCACTGACTACATCTCCCATGTTGCACCATTTGGGTTGATTGTTTTGTGGCAATGGATTTGTGGGTGTGGATGATTAGTATGCATACGCAGAACAGGCTTTAGTGGTGATTTAAACATTTCATACACATTTCACACTTGAAATATGAAATAAATACCAGCATTTGTAAAGCACACAGCTACCTCCGGAGAGGTGTCCCAGCGCTGGGGGCCCTCGGGAAGATTAAGCGAGCTATTGCCCAGAGTCACATGGTGCTGGGCTAACCTGCCGCCAGCGCCGGGGATCGAACCGTGAATCCCGTGGTCCAGAGTCAGGCACCCTGGCCGCTGCACCACACCTCATCCCCACTTACCAGGGTTTGGTGCTGGCTTTGATCTGTCAAGGGTCCCAAATCCTACAACAGCCGCCCTCTCCAGGGTACACTCCACCATGGCCTCAGCTGCAGATGGTTCTGATGCAGTGGATGGCTCTCCTCCGGTCCCTTGTGCCTCTTGCCGACGTGCTGCCACCCTCTCCTTGGCACTGGAGCGCAGGTTGTACCAGCGCTTCTTATTGTCATCCAGAGACCTGTGTGCCACACCCAGGGCATTGATGCGCTGCTGAATTCCACGCCAGATCTTTCTTTTGTCGCCTCAGAAACACTGTGTGAGACCCTCCCAAATAGCTCCACATGATGATTGCAGCATCCTTCGATGATTATGTCGTGCTTCTTCTCCAAGAACATTGAGCTTCCTCAGGCGCTCCTTGCCACCCTTGTCACTGGCCTTGCTGCTCATGGTTTCAGTAATAGCCAAACAGCAGTGTTGAACTGTGCTGCTCCACCTGACCATGTGCTAGTGATTCTGCTCAGGACTATCCTTGGAACCGAGTTCCTGTTTTGGGGTCCTTCAGCTCAACCAGGAAGTGTTTTCCATGTTTTTTTTGCAATTGCAATTTGCGTGCGCAATATGGGCTTGTTTTTGCTGCGCTCGCTATTTGCGTATTCAAAAAAGGTTTTTCTGAGGAGCACGCTATTTGCAAGCGTTTACCGACTCTCAAGTAGCCGCAACCCAAAATAGAGATGCGAGTCATTAGCGACTCGCAATCATGGGTTCTCTTTTGTTCATAGGTATCATTTTGACGCAATTTGCGAGTCGCTATTTTTACTGGCCCTAAATGTGGCTCATGCCAAGAATGGCCCACCCTCCACTACGGAGGTATATTTTATGGACTGAATTTGATGTTTCTTGATCCTGTAATTGCACTAACGCACCTGGACTTTATTCGCCCAATTTTTCACCCCCGATTTTGTGCTTTGTATTCCCTCTTTTTAACATTGAGTCGTATTCCTGCCCTTTTGCATAAATAGTCTTAGATTTTTTTATTCATGTTAACTGGATTTCCTTATGTACTCATGGTTTCTTTTAAGCTTTTTGTATTTATATGTGCCTTTGGTACACTTGTTTTAACTCACGTGCTTTTATGGCCTATATCGGCTGAATAAAGAATCTTTGAATGACTCCTACATATATGTGATAGAACATTCCATGTTCCAAACAGTTTTCCATTTTTCTCCATCATTGATTTATCATCTGGACATGACAAAGGACATTGAGAAAAGATTTTAGATATGTTTTACTCTGTCACCAATGTGTATACATTCCTGTCTGTGTTTCCCAAAAAATTGTATGCCTATCTCAAATATTTGTCCTAAAACAAACTGGCTTACGTACACATTTGTGAAGGAGTAAGACATCATGCTAATCTGTCACTTTTATCATGTATAAAACAATATTTCTGATGCTAAATACATTTTCGATGTGTTTTTGATTCCAAAATTAAGCCATTCATCCTGATGTCACAAGTCATTTTGGATCACATGCTCACTCTTATTTGTGTAGAATCCCAGCTTACCAATGTGATGTTTGGTGCATACACTGTATCATAAGTTCCTAGTATGCTATGTCACATGTAATAGGGCTACCATTGCATCATCCATGACAGTGAAGAAGCATCATACCTGACATATTACAGACTATTGTCCTGTTTGGTACAACTGTCCCTCATGACATTAAATAACCTAATGTAAATGTGGAGTATAGGCAGCTATGTGTCTGCTCTGAACACTCGTTTGGTTGTTAACAGGAATCAGGTGGGATCCTTTTCAACAAATTTATAGACAAAGCGCATCATCATACACATTGGGCAAAACTTACACCTTCAAGAACTCTTCTTGTGCGTTGGACACGGGTCACCCTTAATGTTGATAGGTAAAATCCTGGCTGTAGCAAAAAATTAGTCATGTAACATGTAAAGCCCTGATGAGAACTTACCCGTTTGTTGTTGTGCCTTCAACTGCCCATTAAGCTGGGGATAGGCCACAGCAAGGATGCGAGCCATTAGAGGGGTCAGGGTGCGGCACCCACTCTTCCCACTTTGGGAGGACTGCTTCAAGCTGGAATTTGGTTGACTTTCTGATCTAGTGTCATAGCTCTTGTGGCAATGGATGCTGCACCACTTGTAGACCTCTATGGTCTGCCCCTTCCTGGCGATGGCCTTCCAAATGTCCAGCTTCTGATGGGCTCTGACCTGTATGGATACAAGTAATGAAAGAAAAAACAATTGTTTTGTGACTTTTTGTTTGTCTGTGTTGATGTAACAACATTTTTACTATACCTCTCACTAGCATGACTCCTAAGTTAGCATACAACCACGGGCATAACACAGGCATCCTCAGCCCCCACGGTGCAGGGGGGCCCCCAAAGTCCAGGGGGCCCCCTCAGCATAGTACTCTGGCCGGAGAGCTCCAGATTGAGTCCAGAGGGGCCCCTCCATGTACCTTGCAGGGGGGCCCCCTCAAGTTTGGTTGCGCCAGTGCATACAACATGTGTATTTTCACATGCTGACCAAAACAAATATCTTAATACACATGTTTGCAATGACCTGTTGACTACCCTCATCCCATGTCATGGCGTAAACTCACCAATCCAGGCCTGTGACATCATCTAGCCCAGGAGGCTCCTACATATTCTGTGATGGGACCTACTTTTAATCAGTGCAAAAGATTGTGAACTACTGAAGGCTAAACATTAATACTTATGGGACTGTGTATACTGGCCACTGTGAGTAAGGGGCCTGCAGTTTGGACATGACACACTTTGAAATGGGAGTAAGATTAAATGAAGTGTTAGCTCAATAAGATAGGTAGCTCTCCCTTTTTAGCTGTTGTCCATTTAAAATCATTCTGGGACATATTTTTAAGCACTCCTCAAAATTATAACTGGCAAGGATATATGTTAATAATAGATATACATCAGTGCTTCAGTTGCTTTTTCCTGTGACTCAGTCCCAGCCTGGCCCATGATTCTGACTGCATTATCCTGCATTTTCCCTCACCCTCAATCAACTCTCAGTCATTCAGTCTTGTAATTGTATGCATTTCCTCAGTCCTCAGGTTACCACAGTCCCGATGTGACCCTAGATTTGGATATAGGGTTGAAACGCCGTTGACAAACAATAAAGCCAGACTGTACTTTTGTATGCGTGGCACATTGAGAAATCCCTCTGTGTCCTTCATTGTATTAAATATAATTGGCTGTCTTTTGGATGAAATAACCAATAAACCTTAGATGTTCACAAACTTTACCATTGTGTTTTCCTTCTTATTTGGTTTTGAATTGTATTGGGGGCCTGGGAGAACCACCACCAGTCCTCTTGGCCTCCAGGTGACGCTTGTAGGCGAGAGAACACACCCTCCCCCGCAGGTTGTTCAGCCTCTTCCTAATTTCCTCCTGTGTGTACAGGCTGTTTGCTACACCATTCACCCATTCACTCTGTTGATTATTCTGGCCCATGTTTGCCTTTTCTGAGATACAGGTGTATTTTGGATTTGGGCTCCAAACAATTGTGGCTCCACTCTTATGATTTCATCCACCATGACTGACAATTCGCCCTCAGTAAAACAAGGATTTTTGGTGCCTGACATTGTGCAAACTAATATGAGGAAATGACAAAATTAACCACAAGGAATTAAATGAAAGAAGATAAAGGGACAAGAAACAACAGTGAAAGGCAACAAAATAACCTCACTCAACTGGTAAAACTTCTGCTAGAAAATGTTGTGGTGCAGTGGAATGGCAAGAGATCATGGTCTGAAATGGGGTGTGGTTTATAGTATGGTATGCAATTGTTTTCATTTGGCCAATGGACATCAGGGGCGTTCTATTAGCATTCATCCAATGACCACAGTGATGGTGCACTGTTGAGCGCGTACCGCAATGGACTCCCTCAATCAGGGAACCGCTGCTAGGAGACCGCCAGCACAACTGTGAGATCAAAATGTGCTCGCCAGGAACCTGCCGCCCTGATGGCAACAGAGTACTATTTGCCAGCATTGGAGTCTGCCATGTCGGCAGAGGTGAGATGTGACCGTGGCAGGAAACACTCTGTCGAGGTGGACGGTGAGTCAGCATGCCTGCATCTAAATACAGCGGGCAAAAGCCCATTGAATTGGCAGAGTACTTGGATCCACCGTTGTGGAGGGATGGCTTTAAGACAGTCAAGATCTAAATCAGACCCCTAGCTGGGTAATGCAAAAAGTAAGGAGGGGGGTCACGTGGCCTCCCTGCTGGGGCCATTAATAGCCCTGGAAATCGCCGCCCTCCAGGGTCGGCTCCCTATTTCCTGGAGTGCCCACCCTCGGGACATAGATGTTTGCTCTCACTTGGCAGGGATTTGACAGCCTCCTCCAAGCGAGAGCAAACTGTAAGTCCGCTCCCAGCTGGCGAGAGCATGAAAACTGCTCCTGCCAGCTGGGAGCGGACTGTTCATCTGTTTTCCTGACTGTTGTCAAGTGGGCAGGATAATAGATGACAACATTGCTCCCACACACATGGAACAGCATTTTTGGCTACTCGCTACATGTGGGAGCAAGGCCAGCTCCCGCTGAAGGCGGGGAGCCAGCAGGAACTGCAGGGGAATTGAGGTTCCCCCCCGCAGTGCCCAATGTTAGATGTCCTGGGTAGGCTCTAGGCACCCAGCATGAAGAGGCCAGACTCTGAGGGATGGGGTCCCTGGGGTTGAAATCAGCCTGGGAAGGGGGCTGCGAAGCCACCAGCCCCCATTACGTTTTGGCCGGGCCCCGTGTGTCGGGGTCCCCGGGGCCAAAATTGGCCCAGGGAGGTGGGCCACGTGGCCTACCTCAGTAAGTTTTGGCCGGGCCCGGGTGGCCCTGATGCTCACTTCACAGAAATTAAACCTCAACAGGAAGCACATAGCAGGAGCCACATTTGAAGCTCCACATCTGTAAAGGACAAATGACCCTAACTTCCTGGGCTTGGCGAAGGCAAAGCAAGTGTGTTTTTTCTCAGCAATTCCACATTGAAAAACAATCTGAAAACCATGGTAAAGGTAATGCATCGTTGATCTATTGGAGCGCAATCTTTAGTGACTGTGACAAGTGAGTTCTTTCTTGGCCTCTCCTGGCGAGAGCAGAGTCCATGGTTCTTCCTTTAAATGACTACGAGTATGAAAATGTGCCAAATCACCCGGAGGCATGGTCATTTGGCCCCACCCCTTTCACCTTAGTAGTATGCAATGATCTTCCAACCGTTTGCCAGGATGATGGGCAACTTACCAAAAGGCCCCCAGCCCATTTCTCGCTGATTTTGGTGACACGTTCTTGATGCCGAAGAATATGAGGACATCTACACCAAACAAAGAAGCACTTGCTTCATACAGTTAAGACGAAGTACCCTGGTTTGGTGAAGATTCACCTCTTTTGTAGTCTTGTTCTCTTCTCTATAGGAGATTCATGTTATCGCAGATTTCTGGATGAAGACGCACGAGGAACAATCAAATTGCCGAAACACACACAAGGTAGCCGGAGATATTTCTTCCTGGTCCATTACGCAGCTGTACTGTAGAATATGCACTAGTTATTACCCAACGAGGTAGCACTTACTAATTAACTAGTAGAAAGTACTCCTGTTAGGTTGTTCAATAAAGGAGCAGGTGAGGTTCTGTTCTGGCCCAGTCACTCACAGCACTACTGACACACCCAGACCAACACTCTCACACCCACTAACACCCCCATTCACCCCTCTCACATATACTCACATACCCACACAGCCACTCAGACACCTACTCACATACTCATACAGTCACACCCACTCACAGACCCATACAGCAACTCACACACCCACTCACACACCCAGAAAACTACTCACACACCCACTCAAACACCCATATAGCCACTCATACACCCACTTACAGATCCATACAGCCACTCACACACCCACACACAGACCCATACCGCCACCCACACACCCACTCACAGACCCATACCCCCAATCATACACCCACTCACAAAGGTTACAGGTTACAGTTAGGAAATAAAATTAGAAAAACCTTACAAATTTACTGGAAAAACCAAAGATTACAGGGACGTTATGGCTAGGAAATAGAATTAAAAAAATCTTAGAAATACACTGAAAAAACACGAGGTTACTGGGGCGTTATAGCTACGTTCCAATTTCACTCATACAAAAGCAGTGATATTTAGCAGTTATATTACACCCTTTTTGACCTCACATATTACACCACTCATGACATCACTGATGACATCTCAAATGACATCACTGATGACATCATCCACAGAACCACTCACACACCCACTCTCACACACACACAAACTTTCACACACCCACTCACTCAACCATAGAGCCACTCACACACCCACTCACTCACCTATGCAGGCACTCACACACCCACTCATGCACCAATACAGCTACTCACACAACCACTCCATCATCCATATAACAACTCACACAGGCACACACTCACCCATACAGCTACTCACACACCCACCTATTCAACCATACAACCACTTACACAGCTATTCACTCACGCATACAACCTCTAAACACAGCCATACACTCATCCATACAGACACTCACACAAACATCACCCTCCAATACAGCCACTAACACAGCAACTCACTTAACCAAACACCCACTCTAGCAGCCAAACACCTTTACTTGCGCCGCAGCGCGAGTGTGTGTGAAATATATATTGGGTCGTGAAAAGTCCATGCCGAGCAGGAACTGTTGTGCATGCACACAGGGGGCACATGTTATGCCCCCCACCTGTGTCCATGCACAAGCAGAGGAGGCACAGGGGGCCTCTAGGGCCCCCTTTGTTTCCTCTATGCCTGGGTTGATGTGGAGGAGGAACCTCCATGTCACCGCCAGCTGAGAAGAAACTTGTAATATGCTTGGCGGAACCGCAGCGGTCCCGCAAGCATATTGTAGCCCCTGATTGCCATGCCACCTCCAGGAGTGGATGTATTGGTGAGTGAGTGTCTAGGTGAGTGGTTGTGTGGATGATGTCATAAGTGATGCCATAAGTGATGTCATCAGTGAGGCCATAGGCAGTGTTTTGTGGGGGCGTAAGTTATAAATAGCTCAGTTAACTATAAGTGCTGAATTTCTATGGTTTTGTGTGACTGAAATCTGAGCCTAAGTATAATGACCCTGTAACCTCTGTTTTTTTCAGTGAATATATATATATATATATACACACATACATACATATACATAAATATATATTATACATATATTTTCTTAACAATCAAAGATTACAGGGAGATTATAGTTAGGTTCACATTTTACACATTTTACACACACACACAAAACCATAGAAATTCAGCAATTATAGTTAGAGCTATCTGAAGAAACTATAACTCGTGCTCTAAGGTAACATTAACTCGTGATCTAAGGTAACATTAACTCGCGCCCCGGCATGCACAGTTTTCTTATCAATGAGATATGTAATATGTGGGGTAATTAGCAGTGCATTGTGAGGGTGTGAGTTATAGTTATCTTAGTGCACGAGTTATAGTTTCTTCAGATAACTCTAACTGTAATAGCTGAATTTCTATTGTTTTGTGTGTGTGAAAATGTGAAACTAACTATAACGTCCCTATAACCTTAGTTTTTTTCAGTGAATTTCTAATGTTTTTTTAACGCAAAGTAATATTTAATTGCTGTACGTTAATCCAACCACTGCCGTGCACGGCATTCACCCGTGCGGCCGTGCATGTGGGCCACCACCCACATGCAGCTAACCCCATGCAGCACACAATCAGGGCTTGCCCTGCGGCAAGGCCCTGTTGCCAACCGCCCAAAGGCAGCCAACCTGTGAGCGGGGCAGCAGCCCCCCTCCCCCGGGCTGATTTCGGCCCCAGGAATCCCACCCTGCCGGGACCGCCATATTTTTATTAGGGGAGGTGGCTATGTATCCCCTCTCCCCGGGCTGTATTTGACCCTGGGGACCCCATCCCCCGGGGCCCATTGCTTAAGTTATGGAGCAGGGAGGCACACAGCCCCTCTCCCATGGCAGATTTTGGATCCCGGGAACCCCATCTCCTGGGGCCTGGCCATATTAAGAATGAGGAGGGAGGCATTCAGCCCCTCTCCCGGGCCAATATTGGCTCCACGGACCCCATGCCCTGGGGCCCACCCAGTATATGGTGGGTGTCTAGAGCCCACTCAGGGCACCCACTACATGTTCGAATAAGGGGGCATGCAGCCCACCTCCCTGAGCCGATTTCGGCCCCAAGGACCCCAGGGCCTGGCCAATTACTGCAAGGGTAAGGGCCCCCCTTCCCAGGCCAATTACGGCTCCGGAGACCCCTGTAGTGTAGCTCCTACTTCCCTAATAGGCTCTGCGCATTGGAATAATATACCCTATAGGTTTGACATAGGACTAAGGACAGTATGTCCCTATCGAGTATATTAAACTTAATTACTTGTGCCAGCTAGCTCAGAGGCCACTAGAAACTCCTTGGATAACAAGAAGGGAGTAGTTTCTGGCAGCCACAAAACATGACAACTTTGTTTCCCTTTAGAATCAGAACGTGTCCCAGAGTCGTGGAAACAATAGATAACCGTTTCACTCAGCTCAATCGTGCATGCTTAGTTTTCCTCAAAGTTACACAGAAAGAATAGACGGGCGTTTCAATAAAAGGATTTATTGAACAGTCTTGTTTCTCGTGTAGGTGATATGTGCTGTTACGATCACAAGACAGTATGCAAGATAAATAATGTACAGCGTAAGCAGTAGAAATAAATAATACTGCGCTAGCATTATCTTTTAGCGTATATTCACATACATAAATAACATGAGCTAAAAATGCGAGTACTCATACGATGCGTCTCTAAGCTAGTTCTACCCCAATGTACCTAACCTAGGTGTAGGGAGAGGTATGAAGTAGGTGAAGTATTCCTTACTATGGTATACTAAGAGTATGTTACGCCTAGTATGTCTAGTATGCCAAGAGTCTAGTATGCCAAGAGTCCCTCTAGGTTCTAGTCAGCTCCATACCTTAAGAATGAGAGAGGTGGGAATCTCTTGCCAGACTCGAACTCCAACACCCCGCAAGGGAAGTCAGATCACTGGAAGCTGGACTCTCTGCGTGCAGGGATGACAGCGTCTTCTCAGTGCGTCAGGCCGGGATACGGGCTCCTCTGAAGTCGAGGTCTCCTCTGATTTACAAGGGCGAGGGAAGGTATATTTATACCTGAGGGGTACCTCAGAATGTTAGCATTGACGTGAATCGGACAGCGGAAGACGTCATGAATGAACCCTTAAGGTATAACGGTTCATGCATAATAGATGAGTCCTTGAAGAAATCAATAGTCCTGTGCTAGGGAAACTCCCGAAGCCTAAGGGTCTGTTCTTCAAGAACTCGTTGTGACGTTAGGGTGGACGGATGTCGGAGACCATGCCTGTATTTGGAGTGCACGGTTTAATGCCTAAATAAGGACTGGGATTTTATGCCTATATAAGGGCAGGGTGAATTGTGCCTATATAAGGACATGATACAGGAAAACCTATATACGGACACCCTAAGAGGAATACAACACCCCATCTCCTGGGGCCTGATGATTCAATGGTGGGTGTCCTGGGCCCACCCAGGGCACCCAGTGTCTTTTTGTTGGGAGCTGCAGGTGGAGCTCCAATGCCCCCATGGTCCCAGCAGACTTCCTGCCTCCAGCGGAAGCCGGCATTGCTCCCGTACACAGGGAGAAGCAAAAAAGACTTCACAGTGGGTAGGGAAACAGATGTAAAGTCCGCTCCCATTGGGCAGGAGTATGAGAGTGGACTTACTGTTTGCTCTCGATTGGTGGGACGGGAGGCCGCACGCCCCACCTCCCTGGCCGATTTCAGCCCCGGGGACCCCATCCCTCGGGCCCAGCCATAAAAAAATGGAGAAGGGTGGCCGAGCGGCTCCCTTCCCTTTGTATTGGGCGATGGGGTCCCTGGGGCCAAACGTGGACCAGGGAGGGGGGGCACCTGGCTCCACTCCCTGTTTTCACTATCGGCTGGGCCCTGGGAGGTGGCAATTCCCGGGGCCGTAATCGGCCTGGGGAGGAGGGGCCACATGCCCCCCCTTCCCTTTATTACCAAATATATATTTTCCTCGGGACCTGGCCCACCTGGGGTGGCTTTAGAAAAAAATAAGAGCAGGAAACCATGCTTGTTTTCTAAACAATGTTTGCCATGGATCCATCACAATTTTGTCACAAATGTTTTTAAAAAAACGTTTTTGCCCACCGGCGGGGTCCCTGTGGGACCTCACCACCAGGCCTAGAGGGGTCAGGGTATTCCTAACCTGTCCCCTTATGTTGTTTTTTGCATTCTTTTGGGGTGACTCAGGCTCAGTCCCGGTCCCAAGATGGCTGCCAACACTTTCTGGTTGAAGTGTTGGCAGCCAATCATATCCCTCCATGAGATCTGTCGGATCCGCTGAGGATTTACATCCCTGGATATGTAAAAATCTTTTTTCATTAATAACTCCAAAACTGCTGAATGGATTTACACCAAATTTGGAAAAGGGCTTTTTCTGGACCAAGAGCTAGCTTTTTGCCAAATTTTGTGTAATTCCTTTCAGCAGTTCAGGCTGTTATTGTGTTCAAAATGCCTACGGAAAATTGCATGGGGGAAACGCGTTTTAGGACCCCCTTTTTCCTTGGACTACGCTTGACAGATCACCCCAAAACTTTACAAACAGCAGCTGAAGTGAGTGGCAAACTAGTTTTGAAACTTTCGTCAAACAGTGCCAAAGTTATTAGCAAAACAATAAACAGTTTTCCTAAAGGTACGTATGTCCTAAGTATAGAAATGTAGCCAGCTCAATCCTGGAGAACTTCTTCACCCACCTCCTCTCATCCTGCTGTTTTTCCTTTATGTCCCCAACAATCCGCACCTCCTCCCAAATGTATTTATTGCATCAGTGACCTCGCATCAGTGACCTCCCGCCGTAAGGCTGCCTTCTGGGTTCCACTGAGGGAGAATGACGGCAGCCCACGTAGTTGTTTGTAGTATTTCACCACAAATGAAACTACAATGGCTATCTGCTCCTCAGTGAAATTTATCTTTCTCCTCAGCCCAGGCAACATTGTTGTTATTGTATATCACAGACGATGGGCTCAAACAGCGCTGGATACAAATGGAGAAAGATCCAAATGCTGAAGAGGAAAGAAACAGATCCTAGCTTGTGGGCAATATATGTGGATGTAAGTGAATGTGTTCCTGATTACTTTCAGGTGTACATCATTTGCCAATTACATTCCATGTGTAGCTCTCCGATTTTCTACCGTGCAGAGGGCTCAGTGTGCGGAGCTTCCGCACCGTGAGCAGGGGTCTCCTATTTGCTACCACACAGAGTCACTGCCCCCATTCCAGAGGTTCTGCCAGATGTAAAATACAGTCATAAGTTACATGTAGTGAATATACAGTTGTAAATGATGATTATTCTGACTCCATCCCCTCATCTCAGGGGTTGTAGTCATGTAAGTAACACTTTTTGTAGTACGTTTATACTTGGATTTTCTGAATAAGCACAAAGTATTAAACTTACTCAAAAGGGTAAATTACTTAAAAGTATAAATTAACTTTGAGAATCAGGCCCTTGGCTTCCATGGGAGTGAGGTAAAGAACTGATCAAACACATTTGCTTGGATAAATATTAGTTTGAGATTTATCACATTTTTCATCTATACACTGCTGCAGAAGACTTTTAAAGAAATGTATTGGGTGATCATCTGTGTGTACTACTGAGAGTATATTACATTGGGTGGTACACAAGATTGTTGTAATTAACTGTGTGTAACTTCAACAATAAAAAGAGTTAATAAAATGAGAAGGAATTCTTAACACACAAATTAAGGATAATACAAAGAAAAATCATTCGGTTATATGAAAATAAATTAATGAAAAGCAAATGAAGTGTATGTGACATGTATAGGCAGGGAGTTCACAACATTTGATATAGTGACTCTATTATGCAGATTTGTGGGAACACATTCATTACCCACGTCATTATACCATTCATTTAATTGTACATTTGTCCAAGTATTTTTGAATTACTCTGCTAGTTCATGTCATGTGAGGAAAAATCAGCTCTCTTATGTGCTTCTTTAACTTTTTTGTGGTATATTGATTGTTAAGGATGTAATTACACTGGGGATAGTTGAGTTATATGTAAATAATGTAGCTGTGTTTGCTTGAATTCTGCCTTTGCTGATATTTACAACACATGCCTACATTTTCTGTCTAATTCTTCTTCCACCAGCTTGTCACCCACATCCTTTGCCTAGTTGGTTTTAACTTTGGAAAATTCTGCAGTCTGCATTTCTGTTAGAGTGTGGTACACATATGGGATAAAGTACTGCCTGCCTTACTTTAGAAAGTTATTGCAGGTCATTAGGAGTTTCGTGACCATATAGAGGAAAGAGGCTGAAGTACAAGTTAATTTATAAGATGGTGGAATGTGGGGGTGCAATTCCCTTTTAACATAGAGAGAGATTCTGTCTTTCCTGTGAAGACTGATAGCTTACAAAAAAAGAACATGTTACCATAAATATCACCTTTCTGCTGATAACTGTTCAGTTTAGAAAAACTGACCAGAAGAATGATCACACCATCACTTTTCACCTTATCCACAAACCTCTTAAATCCTTGGTGTCTTGATCTTCCAGATGATAGTTTATTTGAAGACAACATGAATAAAAGCGAGAATCTTTAGTGTGAAATTAACACACTAAAAAGCAGTAAGTAACCTGTTGCAAGCAGACATTGGAATCAGATTAATGTAAGTCAGATTTAAAAAACGATGTTAGCTCAGAAAGTGTAGACACATGCAGAGGGATTCTATCTTTTCTGTGAAGAGTGATAGCATGCAAACAATAAACATGTTTTCATAAATATTGCTCTCTGCTGATCACTATTCATTTTAGGAAAACTGATCAGGAGGATGAAAAACCTGTTCTTGTTTTTGTTGTTTATACTGCAGCTGTAATTATGCTTTGCCACCTGCCTCTCACCTTGGTTGTGGGCTCAGGCAGCATTCGTTATGATGTCACAACCGAACTGTAATATGTTTTTACGGTTGAGCTACTACATCATTTTCTTTTTATTGGTGACTGGAGATTTGAAAACTGGAATACAATAAGGAAAGTAGAGATGAGCTTTTATACAGGCGGTGAAGGCTCCCATGTATACTATTGTTATATTGATGAAGTCAGAGTTCTGTTTATTATTATTTTCTGGACAGCAGTGGCCTCATTGCAAATAGAGGGCACTGTCCTGGTTTGTGTGCAGTGCACCTTCAAATTGGTGCACCGGGCGCACACATGGACAGTGTGCCCTATTACTGAAAATACTCACCCGCCAGGACAGACGTGAACTTGTGCTGCCTTGAGGGCAGTGTATTACCGAAAGAAGGATGGCTGATTGAAGCAGCCTCTTACCTCTTCATTGCAAGCGGCATCAACTGCACTTCAAAAGGGTGACAGAGATCCCGTGCAGGCGGATGCAGTGAGGCTTGCACCCACCTGCAGAAGGGATGTCTGGGGGTCCATGGGGCACTATTTCCCAGCACACATCCATAACAAACACATGCGCGGAGGCAATTTGTTCCACAGTTGAATAGGGTCACCTTCACATGCAAATGAGAGAAAGCCCTCTTAAGACAGCACTAGCAGAGTATGTGCATCAGTGTTGTATGTATTACCAAAGGGGCCTCACAAGCATCTGCGGCCCAATCTGTAATAATACAGTGGCCCAGGGGTACAAAAATGGGCGCATATACCTGTTGCGCCCACAGGGCATTGCATGAATTATGGCCTATGAGCCATGTCCAGTCTATTAAATATACCACAGGACCGATCCTGCTTGAATATCATATTCTTCCCACACATCCTAAAATGTCTTAAATCTTTCTACCTGAAACTGGTACTCCATCCTGAATATGTCTCTTCTGTTCCAGCTGCCCGTGCAAACTGCTCTTTCAGCTTCTGTAAGCTTTCGGCTTCCTTAACTTTGGGCCAGCTCAGAATGGTGTGTCAAATCTGTTTGAATTTTTAGTGCTGCATTTTTGGCATGGCCTGTGCCTATTTTTCCAACCACCTGGGCCACGGTCCCTCTCCCAGTATTTTATCAAAAAGCTCACTTAATGTTACATGTGACTGTTGATATGCTGGACATAGAAAGGATAGCTGCTAATCCATATATGGCCAACAGTCTGCTTCAGTTGAAATTGGCCCGGTCCATATGTTCAAATTTAATTTTTTTAAAACTACTTTTTATACACTATCACGGGTGTGTTAGAGTTGGTAGGGTGGGCATTATTCTTTAGTTTTGATTAATTCATAGATTTATTTATATCTAAAACTAACGTAGATTAATGTGTATTTTACATTTGTATGGTGCACCTTGAAGCCTACATTGTATGTAAATGTATACTAAAATAAAATATGCTGCATTAGCACACTGCAGGGGCCTCCGGCACACACTGTGATTGCTTCAGCTAAGCCACACTATTGTTACCTAGCCCCAGAGTCCTTTGTAAACTGTATCCCACCCACACCTTCTCTTCCCTCATTCAAAAGGAATTTTCCCATATTTTGGAAACACTCTTCTCTGCTACCTAAGGCAGTGCTTTACCTGTAGGTTCTTTACTTATAATGTGCAAATATATAAGTGCTTTGTTGTGGCTGTACTGCAATTCGCCTGTAGGCTTGGCATGACATTAAAGCCCAGACACGCTTTTATTAAACTAAATTTTGAGTTGTTTAAGTGCTCTTCAAGGACATAGAGTGAGTAATGTAGGTCGCTTTTTCATCTTTTTTATTACCATTTTGGACATAAAACTGTAGCAATAAAGAAGACATAGGGAAAATGGAAAGTAGTTTAAATGTAACAAGTTTGGGTCATGGTATTTTAGGAGTTAATCTCAGATCTCTGTTTCATCAAAGGCACAGTCACATTTCTAACACAAAAACCTCCCTTCTCTCTCCACCTCTCTCTGCCGTATTTTATGTGTATTGAGATGGACATATGGAAGCCTGTTTTTGATTTCCACAGTAGGTGCCATAGGTTGTGCCCACAAGTGGCCTTTCCACATGCACCTATCTTTTTTCTGTATCTCTTGCTCACCATTCTGGTAGTACTCACCGTTGGGCAGCCCTCAACTGTGTCAGAAAATTCAATACGACTAACACCCCTCACTGCCACTACTTGGGTTGGCACATGGTTTTGTGAACTAGTCTCGGACATCTGCCCTTCCATACGAATTTCAAAACATCTTCAAAATGCTGGCAGGTATCTCGAGTGACAGAGTCCTGCAGGATGTTCATTTTGATTGTGTGGATTTTGCCTAACCAAGGGATGGGAAGGGAAGGCTATCTGTGCAAGTCTTATTTTACAGTACTTAAGAGAGATGGAAGTTTAGTTTTGTATAGATCATCTGTACTCAGGGGCATATTCTCAAGGATCTATCGCCGAGTTATCGGCACTTTATTGCAGCCAAAGTCGCGATAAATTCATCGCCCCATTCACAAGCTGGTGCTAACAGCCCATAACACCAGTTTACCTGCGAAAGCAGTCGCAAAAAACATCGCCACAGATGACCCCGGCAACTACCGCTAATGATATGCAGAGTAGGCGTTCCCGTGCAAAGATCCGCGACAACACCACTCCACAACATTCTCAACGACCAGCCACATCGGCGATAAGATCACAAAACATCTGATAAGGCGCGTTAGCAGCAGGAAATTAACACCTACTCTTACCTGGTGTAAAGTCGGACGACAACCGGCACCAGACAAGGGAGCACAGCCCATAGCCACACATGAAGAACAACAGATGCCCTGGAGGAACCGATCATGCAGCCCGGAGCCCCAATAGGCCAACAACACCCACCGCCACCACCCCCAGGACCCTACCACCCCCCCCGGGGCCCCACCCCGGGCACCCCCCGCAACCCCTCCTTTGGACAAAGATATTGCACATCAACTCCACGAAATCATGAACCAAACAAATCGCCAGAAGTCGCACAATCACAACACCTAACATACATGTGTGGTCAGAAAAAGGGAAATCATACATTCATATCATAATATCCAAATAATACGTATATTACAGATTAAACCAAAAACAACAATTCTGAAGAGGCATGGCGGGTCTTCTCAGGACATTCTGTAAGTCACAGCCTGCAAAACAGAAATCTGGATAAGAAGGTGTGCCATGCGCCCATCAAAGTACAGAGAGAGAGAGCGAAAGAGAGAGAGAGAGAGAGGGAGAGAGAAAGAGAGAGAGAGAGAGGGAGAGAGAGAGAGAGGGAGAGAGAAAGAGAGAGAGAGAGAGGGAGAGGGAGAGAGGGAGAGGGAGAGAGGGAGAGAGAAAGAGAGGGTGAGAGAGTGCCGACACGGCGGACCTAGGCCTCACTGCTCACCTGCTGCCACCGGTGTGTCTCCAACCACGTGCCGGTATACACTGCAGTCCCCCAGGTCCCTTATCTGAAACAGTGTCCAGAGACATGAATGGCAGAGTCCATAAAGTTGCACACGCCATCATTGCTTGCCCGCCCCTGCGCACACAGGCTGCTGCACCCCAGCCCCTCCCGCCGCCCAGCGGTGATTGCCCGCCCCTGCGAAACCAGGCCTCACTGCTCACCTTCCGCCACCGGCGTGTCTCCAAGAAGGCCCACCACGTTCCGGTGGGATCTCCAAGCCCGGGGCCCGCAACCATGGCACCCTCCACATCATGCAGCCCCTCACCCTCACCTGACTCTGGGTCTTGATTTCGCAATGGCAGAGACCACATCAGTGCCCACGGCATCATCGCAGGCTGCACACCCGCTCAGCGCTTGAGGTGCCACTAACTCTGTGAACCGCGAGGCATCGCCACATGGCGGGAAGCCCGCACTGCCCGCTGGCTAAGGCCTACACTGCGGTCCAGCAGGGCTCACACTCATCCTTGCCAGTCCGGACCGCCAGGACGGAGCATCATCGCAGGCTGCACACCCGCTCAGCACTTTAGGTGCCCCTATCTCACTGCACCGCAAGACACCGTCCCGTGGTGGTGTGCCTGCCGCAGTGTATCCGGTGCCACCAAGTCTGTGCACCGCTAGCCATGGACCCTTAATGATTGAGTTCCGTGGTGCGGACGCCATCATGTCACCCCCGGCACTGGGCAATGTGAGGTGGCAGGGCCCTAGGCCCTCATGCATACATGAGAACTACACGGAGACACCCAGTTAGAGAGAGGAAATGGCGACAGCACGTGCGCCAGGCCCTTTTTATTGGCAGGGTCACATGTCCTGTGACGCCTGTGCTGGATGGGTGTGGTGTGGGTGTACACCAGCCGTGAGGGAGTGGCTGTGGCATGCTGACAACTAGACCTGTGAGCTGCATATCCCTACAGTGAAGTCCTGGGACATGTGGCGTTGTCGTCCCCCCCTGTGTGCGTAAGCGGACTGGGCTGTCCTGGCGTATGCCAGTCCAGCGTAAGGGTGTGAACAATGACCCCGGAGCTCTGGGCGTGGTTCCGTCCTTGGCTGGACAAGGAAGTGACTAATGGATGTGTCTCTGTTGTAGTGTCGGCGCCACCCGGACCGCAATCGGCAATATGTCACCCTGTGACAAAAGTCCCACAACATGAGCAACATGGACGTAAGGGGGCATCACTGACCCTACATTCATCCATACTTCCACACTTGAAAGATCATAGACATGACACATCTGTGTGAATATGAATGTTTATTGCACATTCAGTGGAGTGTTGCAGCTGGAGCAGTACAGGGCCATGCCAACCCCACTTTACATTGTTGGCCCGTGGAGGGCCAGCCAGAGTCCTTCAGGGAATGACAGGTACATCAGGAGAGGAGGAGTTCAGTCCGCAGTCTGATAGCTGTGTCATTGGTGACCAAACAGAATTTGGCAGTCCATGTCGAGGTCCAAGGTGAGTGTCGCAGAGTGCATCTGGGGACAGTGGAAGGTTATGATGCAGAGGGCAGAACCAAACAGAAACAGGCCACATGGCAGAGATGAATGCTACTGCGTCCTTCTGACCACGAAGGCAGATTCATCCGCATCTTCGTCCTCTGCTGTTGCATGTGCCTCACATGTGGGTGGTGGTGTTCTGTCTCCAGCACTGTGTAGCAGTGACACCTCAGGGCCGGAGGTGGAATGTCTGCCGCACTGTGTGGCACTGACACATCAGGGGCCGGAGAAGTGGATGGGGTGGTAGCAGCAGCATGCATCAGCGCCAGGCCTTGTGGCAGCAATGCCATGAGGAGGGTCTTTAGGCCATTGAGGGACCCAGCTACCTCTCGCTGGTGTGCAACCGTGGCAGCCGCTCTTTCCGCCTGCGTCCGCTCCATGTTCTCCATGATCCTCCGCATGTGTCCCAACTCCCGGGCGAGATCGCTGGAGGCACTCTGGCTAGACAGTCATTCTTGTCGCAGAGTCAGGACTCTAGCGATGTCAACCATGGTCCGTTGGAGAGCATGGAGCGGACTGTGGGTGTTCGTTAGGGACTGAGAGTGGTCCCTGATGGGACTTAGACACCCATGTATGGCGTCTAGTTTGGCTGCCATGCGGTCGAACCACACCTGAACCTGTTCAGCCAGCTTCTCCTGGCACCCCAACACACAGCGTTGGAAGGCCATGTGTTCATCGTGGGGGTCCTGGGAGGCAGCCGTGGTGGTGGGTGCTGCCTGCTGTGTGTTCTGTGCAGGGGGTGGGTTCTCCTCGTGGCAGCTGGGCTGCCCTGCTCCTGGAAGTGGGCTGCGGAGGCACTCCACGAGCTGTTGGAGGGCGTCGGAGTCGAAGGTGTGGTGGTCCTCTTCGTCATCAGAGAAGAGAGGTTCGGACTGCTCTGCAGGAGGTGTTGGATTTCCCCCTGCAATGTGAAGGGGAGATGCAGTTTAACATCGTGTTCACATGTATGTTGACGCATTGTACATGTTTACATTCAGACTGCGTGACGGTGTACATTGTGACTGTTTGGGGGGAGCTGCCTATTTGATGCGGGACAGTGGACATTCCGACTACGTCACGGATGTGTGTTTGTACTTGTACATTGTCAACTCACATTTCCCTGCAGTGCCAAATGTGATTGGCCAGTTTCTACACACATGCAGCACCAGTTGTGTCCTCTGTTCTGTTGTGTACATGTTGCGGTTTGTACCACATCGTTGTCAATGTTGATGTGCTCTGCATGTGATGTGTGTGTGCCGCATTTTGAGGGAGTAGCCCCTGCAGCTCTGATTTAGCTGCCCCTTATCCCTTACATGCGGTGTGCTACTGGGTTCTGTGCTTATGCAGTGCTGAGATGTTGCATACCTGTGTGCATTGGTCTCTTGGTGGGAGTTGTGGGTCTGGGGCATGGTTTGTCCGCAGATGTGCTATGCTTAATTGTGCATGTGTGCCATTGTGCCCATCTCCCCCCGTCCCCCCAGTCCCTGGTCGTTACTCACCCTGTTGCTGTTGTGTCCGGTCATGTTGAGCAGTGTCCGGTCCCCCAACTCCTGCCACCGTCTCCCCACTGATGACTGTGGACACCATTTCCTCCATCTCGTCCAGCTCCTCCTGTGGCGCTGGACTCCCACCTCCAGTCTGCATTGCTGCCTTCCGGTTGTTTGCGAGTTTCAGCTTGGTTTTGCACTTCACATCATTCCAGCGCCTCTTGACCTCGTCCATTGTCCTCTTCAGCACTCCGACTGCATTCACCTTGTCCACAATGGTCTGCCATATTCCATTTTTAGTTGCCAGTGACACAGTGGAGGTGACGAACAGTGATTGATGGTGTTCTATCACCTCCGTTATCAGGATCCTGTTTTCCTCCGGACTGAACAGCTTCTTCCTACTCTTCTTGTCCTTGCCCTTCCCTGACCCCGAGGTCCCAGGCTGGTCCTCCGGGGGGCCTGTGGGGTTCTGGTTGTCCTCTGTACTTGCTTCGGATGCCTCCATTGTGCTTCGCTGTTGTTTGGCTTTTGTTTGTATTTTTTTTTTCTACTTTTATAGTGCATTTTCCCGCATGACGCGTGGGAATTGCAGGCCTTTGGCTGGTTTTCGCAGATTTTTGTATCGCGATTGGCGTCATTGCTACTATTTTCGCGTTGGGGTTTCGTGTTTTTGCGGCGTCGCATTGATTTTAACGCATTCATTTGACGCGTAATCATGTGACTATCGCATGGTACCGCCGTGTTGGGAATGCCACGTTAACACAGCGTTATTTTCCCGCGATAGACTGCGATGTGAAGTGTTGCGTTAAGCTGATTTTGCGGTAGTTATCACACGTTCTTGAGAATATGCCCCTCAGTGTAATAGCAACTCCTAGGGATTTAATATATAGTTTAGCCTATTGATATGACTCCCAAGCAGCACTAGAAAAACTGTCATTCACGCCCTACTAACCAACAAGTTGGACTACAAGGACACCCTATACGCCGAGGTCACCAAGCAACTCACTAGAAGTCTACAAACCATCCAAAACTCAGCTGCCTTACTCATCCTCAACCTCCCACACAGAGCTCACGTCGCACCATACCTCAGGGAGCCCCACTGGCCCCCAATACAGAAATGTGCTTATTTCAAACTCCTCTCACACACATTTAAGACACTACACAACTTAGGCTGCACCTATGTGAACAGTTGCATCTCCTTTCACCAACCACCCAGAAACCTTTGCTCTGCAGGACTCCTACTCACACACATCCTATGCATAAACAGAACCAGATCAGGAGGACGGGTGTTACATCACTCCTACAGCAGGGAACACCTCCCACTCCACATCACAGTCTTTTCCCCCTCTCTTCTTGAATTCGTCAAGAAGCTGAAGACCTGGCTTTTCAATTAACCAGCTTATGACAGGCAGGGCTAGGCACAAAGCCAGGTACCCTCGGGGTGCCAGTGACCTTTACAAATACACATAACATGACATTACATAAGCGGTATTAATATTTCAGACATATATCTATTATTTGTATTATTATTATTATTATCTATTATATTTTTTTGAGCCCTGCTACTTTGTCATACTCCGTAATAATGTTTGCAGTATTAGGATGGAACTGGATGAAGACGTCATTGTCAGGAGCACATCGTCTACAAATAGCACGATTTTATGCACATCTGAGCCAAATTAAATCCTTTTATTTCGGTATCGTCTCTGACTCCTATTGCAAATAGTTCTATGCTGATGAGGAAATAATAATGAGAGTTATGACACACTTCTCGTCCTAGAGGAAAGGAGTGAGATGTCCAAAAGTTCAAAGGTACTCTCAAAGTGAATGTGCTATACCCTGCCAAGGCATCAAGAGAACGTTTTGTTCCAAAGCCAATTTTTTTGATAACCTCAGAGAGAAAGTTACAGTTCACCTGGTCAAAAGACTTCTTTGGGTAGAGTCATTAAGACCACATATGTTGCTTTCTTCCTGGTGGACCACATGTCTAATATTATCATGGGGTTGTCTATATTTAATGAACTCTGACTGATCTGGGTAGGTGAGGACTGGCAGTATGGTCTCCAAACTTGTAGCTAGTATTTTTGTGTAGTTTTAGCATCTGCGTTTAAAAGTGCAATTGGCCTGTACGAAGAGCACAACTTGGAGTCTTTCCTTAGTTTGAGTATCAGAGAGATACTAGTTCTGCCATCGTGTAAGCCACTGTTGCCCTTGTGAAAATGTTTGTATAACTTAGTTAGGCATGGTGGTAATAACTCAGAGAAGGCTTTCTAAAACCCTCCTGTAAATTTACCCAAGCCTGGGAATTTATGTAGTTTGACAGCTTTTATAGAGACCATGACTTCCTTTGCAGAGATAGGAGCCTCTAAGTTTTCTTGCTGATATTGTATTAACTTCAGGATGGGGCATGTATCTCAGTAGTCTTCTTGCTCTGTTTCTGATAGTTGGTCAGGATGTATGAAGTCTAGTAGAAGTCATAGAACACTTTCTATTGTCTTCGCCTCTTAACATTTATATCTCTTCAGCGAACTTGATTTCCCTAATATAACCCATCTCCTGCTTTATCCGTAGAGGCCTAGCCAGCCAGAGTAACATGGGCTTGGGTCTATTTGTGGCATGTGATGCATGTGATTGCATTTTGCAGTTCCTCTTCCTATTGATCCCTACTGCTTATTTTCCTGATATTGGACACACATTCCTCGGTGCACTGCATTAAAAGTGTCTAACAGCCCTCCCCTTGAGACTTCCACTGTGTCATTGTGTGATGTGTTTGTGTAGTGCCCTCACTGTGTCTCCAAGAAAGGAAGGATATAGCATCCACCTACGTGGTTGATCCTTCCAGTCTAACACCTCATTTTTCTGGATCTGAACTGTCTATTGAGAAGATTTCAGAGGTAATGACAGGAGGTATCAATGTGCTGCTCAGGCATGCATAGTTCATTCTAGAGTACGTTCTGGGTAGGTGTGAAAAGAACATGTATTCTAATTGGTCTTTGATTTCTTTCTCACCGTACATTGTGTAGGCCCAGTTCTCAAAGTGTGTTTTAAGGTTCTAGAAAAGGCTCCTGCCCAGGATGCCCCCATGCTTGTCCTATCTTTTTCTGTCTTCCAAATCTAAATTAAAGTCTCTCTGTAGGTAGTAGTATATCACCTTCTGCAAATTCTACCAGGATAATCAGGAAGGTCACTAGGAAGTTATCTTGGCCAATGTTTCGAGTATAAATCGTAGCTGTTTTTGCCCTCAAGATGTATCTTTCTTTTTTTGTTGGCGGGGCTGTGAAGCGTAATGGTCTTTGGAAGAATAAATCACTTCCATTACGCTTAGTGAGAGCTGAAGAGCACTAGGCTAGAGGATACTGTTTGTGTCAAAACCTAGTTTCTTCTGGCCCCTTAAGGTGGATTTCCTGGACTGCCACTCTGTCAAACATTTCAGCCCAGATAAAGTGCCATATTGTTGTTCTCTTATTAGGTGGGTTCAACCCCTTTGCAATTAGCAATAACATGCCACCATGTCCTAGCGGTGGTAGTAGAGTTTCTTTGTTTGGGTGTTCCCAGTCTAGATATGTATTTAGTGGTTTGTGTGTGTGTCTCTCCACCACCTCTCCAACTGTATATATAGTAAAGATTGAGAACATCCTAAACCCTTTAGTGAAGTTTTGTTCCTCTCTCAGTATTGTGTCCACTGTATTGATAGTATGCATTCCTACATGCATGGGTTTGATCACATTCTTTGCTGGGCCCCTCAGTCCTTATTGATCATGATCAAAGTGTGTACCATGGGGGTGATTTTCTTGTGGGTCCCCTCCCTGGAGGTCTCCCCCTATCCCATGCACTTGTAACTGTACAAATTGTTTGACATTACAAGGGTTGCAGTTCAGTGCTTCTTATCTGAATTGAAGCATCACATCACTCTTCCCTTTTACAAGCTTGCAAGGAAGTGGTTCTCTGAAATCAGTTTATGCCTTGCATGGTTGTGGATATGAAGATCTCTTGTGATATGTAGATTCCCTTATCTCACCCTCTGAAGTTTATGGCCACATTTGCCTAGTATTGTGCCTTTGTGTAGTTTCAGCTGTTTTCCTGTTTCTCGTCGCCTCTGCGGTCTTGGGGTAACTGGCTGCTAGGTCGTATAGTTCTTTGGTTCACTGCTTTTCAATCCTTTTTTTAAGGTAAAGATGTTTATTGAGAAAGCAATATTATATATAGTAGAACATTGCAACTTACACAGGTATGGCATTTGAAAGTTGAGCACAGCTGAAAAATACAATTTATGTAATGTACAAAAAATATTAGTATAAGCAACGAAGAGCCATGTGAGATCTAGAAAAAAGATTGTGAAGAAAGAAGGGAAAAGAGAAGAGAAAGCACTGAAAATGGAGAGAAAAAAGGGAGAGAAAAGAGGAAAAGACTATATCTAAAGTCAAGTTGTATCCTTAATAATTATACAAAGTGAAGAGTTATTGAATGCAGCAGATGAAACAGCAAATATGACATTTTCCTCTGCGTTGTACTCCAGCCGTAAACCTGAGATCTGTACAGCAGTTACTTTGCTGGAAGCTTGTTGTAATTTATTTTGATGTTCCAAGGCAATGCTAAAAGGATACAGCCAACGGTAATGAACATAGTTTTTTTTAATAGGTCTGAGTTGTTGATGCTGTAACAAAGTTGCTGGAGTGATGTCTTAGAAGAGGGTGCACTGAAAACCCTGGTGAATTATTCGTTCTTTGACTTGTGCTGTTCTTAGTACTTTCTCTTTCATCTGAAAGTTATGAAATTTAGCTAATATGTCTCTTGGACTGCTTGTATCTCTAACTTTTTATTGCTGACTCTGTGGAGAACAACATCCTGGACCCTTCCCAGTCCGGCTTCCGCAGCAACCACAGCACCGAAACCGCCCTCATCGCCGCCACCGATGACATCAGGACCCTGCTAGACAACGGAGAAACAGCAGCCCTCATCCTCCTGGACCTATCAGCCGCCTTCGACACGGTCTGCCACCACACACTACGAACACGCCTTCACGACGCCGGGATCCAAGAGAAGGCCCTGGACTGGACCACATCCTTCCTTTCCGGCAGAACACAAAGCGTCCGCCTCGCCCCCTTCCGATCCAAGGCCACCAAGATCATCTGCGGCGTACCCCAAGGCTCCTCCCTCAGCCCAACGCTGTTCAACATCTACATGGCACCCCTCGCCCACGTCGCCCGACAGCACAACCTCAACATCATCTCCTACGCCGACGACACCCAGCTGATCCTCTCCCTCACCAAAGACCCTCACACCGCCAAAGCCCACCTCCACGAAGGAATGAAGGCCATCGCCGAATGGATGAGGACCAGCCGCCTGAAGCTGAACTCGGACAAGACGGAGGTCCTCATCCTTGGTTCCAACCCTTCAGCCTGGGACGACTCCTGGTGGCCAACATCACTGGGAACAGCCCCGCCACCCACCGACCACGTACGCAACCTAGGGGTCATCCTCGGCCCCACCCTCTCCATGACTAAGCAGGTCAACGCCGTTTCCTCATCCTGCTTCAACATCCTCCGAATGCTCCGCAGGATCTTCAAGTGGATCCCCACCGAAACAAGAAAAACAGTCACCCAGGCCCTCGTCACCAGCAGGCTGGACTACGGAAACGCCCTCTACGCAGGAACGACGGCTAAGCTCCTGAGACGGCTGCAACACATCCAGAACGCCTCTGCACGTCTTATCCTCGACATCCCCCGACGCAGCCACATCACACCCCACCTGAGAGACCTGCACTGGCTCCCTGTCAACAAGAGGATAACCTTCAAGCTCCTCACCCACGCACACAAAGCACTCCACAACTCCGGACCAGCCTACCTCAACAGACGACTCAGCTTCTACACCCCCACCCGCCAGCTCCGCTCGACCAGCCTCGCCCTCGCCACAGTCCCCCGCATCCGGAAAACGACCGCCGGCGGCAGATCCTTCTCCCACCTCGCCGCCAAGACCTGGAACACCCTCCCCACCAACCTCCGACAGACCCAAGACCTACTGGCCTTCAGAAGACTCCTCAAGACCTGGCTCTTCGATCAGTAGCAGCACCACCCCCCACTTCCCCCAGCGCCTTGAGACCCTCGCGGGTATGTAGTGCGCTTTATAAGTGACATGATTGATTGATTGATTGATTGACTCTTTCCAGTTTAATTTGTATCTGGCCATCTCTTAGTAGGTCTGAGAAAAGGCCCACTATAAAGATATCTACATTTGTCTTTTCTGCTCCTTCCTGCAGGCTCCTCAGTTTTTGTTCTGTTTTCAAAATGTTCACATTTTAGAGTCATTGTGTCTGAGCTTGAAAGGTGGCCAGTTTGTGTGCAAGAGATGTTTTTGCCACTTCAAGGCTTTGGATTTTGGTCTCGGTGTCCAGCACCCTGGTAGCCAATGAGTTTAAGCCCTTTCATCCCAAGGTTAGGGTTTAAGGTTCTGATTACAATCTTGGTGGACAGGGTTACTCCGTCATAAACGTGCCAGATCTCCAGTCCGCCATTTTACAATTCCATTATATCCCATGGAACTTGTAATATGGCAAACGTGCTATCCGTCACGTTTGTGATGGAGTATCCCATCTGCCAAGATCATATTCAGCCCCTTAGTCTGCTAGGCCCTTTGGAAGTTCTGTTTTGATTTCCTCTCTCAATTCATTTTTAAATAGCTGCAGACTATCTGATTGTACCTAGTCAGTGCATCAAAAACGAGGTGATGGTTAGAATTCTTGAATTATTCTTAGCCACAGGCAATTGTTTGCGTTGCATCCCAATCCATCATTTTTCACCCCCATGCCACCTCAGTTTGAACCAGCCATACGAAAATCAGTCTTGACCCTACCCCAATAGGTATAGCCCAGCCTGAACTGCCAGGGCGCGTCCTCCCTATACTGGAACACAAGCAACCCAGGACTGGTTTTGCACTTATCGGGGCTCATCAGTCAGGTAGAGCTTGGTTCTACTGACAGTGTGCAGAGGACTCACATCTGGGCACTGTGCAAAGATTCAAGAGTCAAGAATTAGGCCTTTGCGAAGTTTTCATAATTTCCTTTGTGAAAGTTATGCAAAATTCCTAAACAAATTATGGGAAATTACATGAAATGCCGATTCTGTATTTTGCACTATTTTTTGGACAGGAGGATGCATTTTGCGCTAAAATATAGAGCAAAATCGCACCTGAAAAACAGCGGCTCATGTTCTGTTTATTTGCATGGTTCCCGTGCTCCTGCTGTTTTTTATCCAAACGACATCAATTAGAAAAAAATGGAATATTGGCACACTCTCTGGCATTTTGCATAACAAGCATAATGCACAATGCCAGAAATTACATGAGATTATGGGGACGTAATTGAGTTTTTGCCCAAGCCTAGCCAAAATGATAATCCTGAACAACTTGTTGTGCTTATGTTATCCGAAAATGAGCTGGACTACCTCATTCTAGACTCATGAAAGCCAAGTTAGGTGATAACTGGGAACACCAGCCAAAATGTCATTCCCGCAGTGTAGTTTGTAGTTGATTAAAGACCCCACACCCAACAATTTAAAATCCGTTGGGAGAAAAAGAAGGACTCAAAGGGGCTGCCATAGTTTGAACCAGCAGTCCTTCACCACTTTGTCAATGTTAGGATGGAAATATCCACATCCCATAACACCTCTCTTTATTTTTAGATCTGGCATCTGCCAAGACCTTCTAATAGTACATCAATGATGTGTATAATATACTTACTTAAAGGGGCTTTCAGCCAGCACTCTTCATCCATTGATCTGTTATTGTGTCATTCACATTTTCTTCCACCCTCTACATCATACAGCATGGGGCACTGAGTCATCCCACTTCAGTCATTCGTTAACTTCACTGTGAGTTACAGCGTTCTGCCCTTCCACAAGGAGCACATCCACAGTTCACTTCAGTGCGAGAGACTACTAACTACTATGGCAATGTGTGCTTTTTATTAGGTCGAACTAACAGTCAGTGCGTTTGCGCTGCTCTGCGAGACTTTATGTAGCTACAATATGGGCTTTAACCAAGCTCATCGACCGCCACTCGCTCTCTACTGTGCCAATCAAAAATGCTGGGCCCCTATTGGTGGACTGCTTACCAAAGTCCTTCCCCTGGGTGCTTGGTTGATGCCCAGGCGATTTCACTTAGAGAATATTTTTGTTGGCCATCCACCGCTCAAATCGACACCTGGAGCCAGCCCTGCTCCAAGCTACTATGGTATACTCCGACCCCCTCCCTCCATCCAGAACTGCCGACAGCAAACTAGAAAGGGCATAATTGCCCTGTCTGTCATAACTAACTCGTCTCGCGTGGGAGTGCTGCAAACTGGGAAACACCCTCCCATAGCCAGGGGAACAGCTCAGTTCAACCACACGTGCGACTTCACAGCACTTTGGAATTCTGAGCTGTGCACTGGGATTGGCTGAGGTGCTGTCAGTACTCCAATCTTGGGTCACCTGACACATTAGCAGCACTGCCCACTCCCAAAGGATTTCCTAGAATATGTTCACTTGTGGGATTGGTTGTATACGAGCTGGAAGTGTCGAATTCACGGACAAATGGCATCCGTTAAAAGATCTACAACAGGCCACAGAGCTTAGGCTGAATTCACGGAGGTTCAGTGTAAGTAGCGGACAGATGATTAGCTTAGGTACAAAATAAATTTCATGCAACATAATCCCTTCGTTTTTTTAATTTTCGTAATATGTGGCTATGCAAGATCAGTCTCCTTTTCGGTTCAGCACCCATATAACCTTGCAAGAGTTGGCTTCGGATTCATTGCATGATAGCCGACGTTTAAAGTCACGGTAAATTGAGAACTAATTTCTGGGTTGGTGACGATCTCAGAACACATGCTACTTTTGTTATCGTAGACAGCCGTAGTAACAACAATTTAAATGAATGCAGCATTAACTTTATACACGCAAAAAATCTAGGGGCATATTACCTAGGTTTTGCGATAATTATCGCAAAGCGCGCTTAGCGCTGTTTTTTTTATCGCCGGCTATCGCTGGATTTCATCGCGGAGATAACGCGTTATTATCAACGCTTATCTCCAAGGCGATAAAAAATCCAGCGATAGCGGCGAAACCCAGCAATAGCGCGAGAAATCCAGCGATAAAATTACTGCGCTAATGAAAAGCTTGCTAATAGGCAGGTGAGGACTTAACCTTACAATCCACCTCCCATTGACAAGAATGGTTAAGTCAAGTTTTTAGCAGGTGTTAAATTCCAGCGATAATCGTGGTTAGCGTGACTTTTTTTATCGCTTCGCGGGCATTGCTAATAGGGGGAAGTTGTGTTTGCGACTGTTTGCAGTTGCTGTTAGTTGGGAACGCCTACTTTGCATGTCATTAGCGATAGTTATCGCTGACATGCAAAGCGGCAACAAAACGGCCGCTATCGCCATTAAGCTGTCGCTAACAGCTGTTAGCGACAGACAGCTTGCTAATAGGGCGATAAAAATATCGCCGCTTTATCGGCAAAAAGTGCCGCTAAAGCGGCGATAACGACCTTGCTAATATGCCCCCTAAAGTCTTAGTCTGTACTCAAGACATGGGGCCATATTATCAAGAACGGGCGATAACATTATCGCCGCTTTAGCGGCAGGAAACTGCCGCTAAAGCGGCGATAAGGGGCTTGATAATATGCCCTATAGAATTCCAATAGAAGCCCAGGTTCTGGTGTGAAGGACATCAAACCTGGGCTTCTATTGGAATTCTATAGGGCATATTATCAAGCCCCTTATCGCAGCTTTAGCGGCAGTTTCCTGCCGCTAAAGCGGCGATAATGTTATCGCCCGTTCTTGATAATATGGCCCACGGTGTTTACGCAAGCTTGAGGAAACGACAATTTTAGTTATTGCCCGATAAGCAGATCATGCAACCCCGAAAGTCAAGAACACCATAAATTGCAATTGCTGGGGTACCAAGGCTAGTTCACCTTTTGTCCGATTGGTGCAGCTATATTTGTGTGAGCGTGTGCCGGTGTGCGTGAGTCTAAAAGTCTCCGAGTTAGTAATAGAGGAGTCTTCTGATGACAGCGAGGTACTTATCTCATGATAGTGGAGTAGCTGTCAACCAAGGTGACGACAAGATTGGAGTTGACCTAAGGACTATATAATTACTTTACTGGCAAAGGACTCGTAAAGACAAGGTACAAATAATGAATCACCGTATAGGCAATCAGTGTTATGCATATAAATCAGAATTTTCATTCTGGTTAAAAATGTAATTTTACGTGTTAAGCTTTTGTTTATTATGCTGTAGCTAGTAGTGAGAACGTAGCTCTCCTAATGCTATTGACTCTCGTGGCCCTAAATGATATATACTGCGTTTGTGGTGGTGGACAGGGCACCTCCACTAGTAGACGACCACCTGGCTGGCGTAACTTAACAAGTGTATTTGTAAAGCGCACTTTCACCGCGACGGGTATCTTGGCGCTGAATAACATGTTTATTGTTATCCAACTCAATGGTACTCATTTTAGCGACCTCAGAAGGACGAAAAGCTGAGTGAACGCGCTGGGAATTGGACCTGTGACCATGAGGTCGAACACAGGCGGCACAGTGGACGCATTAGTCCACTGAGCCACCAGACCTGGTGTGAGGGTGTGTGCCAAGTACTGCATGTTCAGCTAGCACAATGAAGAATAAGTATATAGCTAAAAGGATTTTTAAAAGCAACACATTTTTCTTATACACCCATTTTGAAAACTAATGATATCTAGTCCACATGATTCATATGAACCCAACAAGTTTTATCATAGCAGACCACAATATTGTAAAGATGGCATGATATCTATTAAGTGAATAGAAGCAATGTTAAACAGTGGCTAGGCAGCAGACAAAAACAGAACTGCAGGCCTCCATGCACGCCAGTCATTTCTAATATTGATGTGATTACATATGCTTTCTGGAGCCTTTGGGTTAGGGGTGTGGGGTACTGGCCAACTGGTAACACCATTTTTTTTGTTATACTGCTTCACATATTGCCAACGCAGCTCTACATCATGAGACACTGTATAACCACAGAAATATCAAACATCAAAATGGAACTAAAAAAATAGACTGACTAAACAGAATGAACAATTGTGACCGAGGCTTGTGTCCTTGGATATTCAGATCTGCTTATTATTCATCGCGTGTATATTTCTTTAAATGTTTTCGAATTGTTATTTTTGATTGAAGTTGTCTCGATGAAATAAATGGATGATATAAATTGTAATTCTTGGACAGTGGAAAAAGACCATGACCCCTTTAAACAACTTGTTTATGCCCTAATATTTCTCTGGCTTTTCATTCTGTGTGGTGTGTGCATTTAACTATGGATGCCCCTCCAGGTAGGAATGTGCAGTCGCTCTTATGTTGTAATCCTCGATCAATTGCCACAACTCTCAAGGGCTCAGCTGTCCTCTCATGACAGACAATGCTCATTATTAGTTGTCATATGGTATCTCTCCTGGGTTAAATGAACGAGATTCTTTCTTAGCGCTGGTCTACAAACAGAATTGCCTCCAGGCACTTCACGATCATGAGTAGTGGGTGCGCGAAGACACATGCATGCAGCAATACAGATAGTATTGGCACATTAAAAAATATATTTTTTTCCTTTTATTGCTGGTTTTTAAAGTGATTGCTTGTATGGGATGATAAGTCTGGACTTTCTCATACAGGTAGTCAGCACGTGCCTTGGGATCTTTTATATTGATGCTTTCATGCTTTACTTTTCCAGTGTGAGGCACTCATTTTTGAGGATAGAGGTTGCTAGTGTACTTGGTGTGGAGAAGCAGTTCTTCAGTTTTGGATTCATTAAATTACTGAGCTCTCACTGGCATTTAACACTCAATAGCAGAGAGACAGGTCTCTCGTTGTTATGTAAGGGTTTCTTGTTGTGAATCATGGGTAGAGCTGAATGTCCTCACTTTTAAGCGTGATCCAAAGGCAGACTGCAAAGTTCCTCCATGTAGGGCATGTATTCCCAGGGAACACATGATTAATCAACAGCTATGCGCCTTGAGCTTCAGAATATACTCTCCGGGAAGATTAGAGGGTCTGCTGGGAGCTGACGCAGTCTTTGGCCACAAGATTCAACTTTTTGTTTGTGCAATCTAAGGTAAGATAGGATTTCATTTCTTGAATGGTGATATGTAGTCTTGGGGTGACATAGTAGTCATCTCATAGGAAAATGTGTCCTCAAGAAAGACCAAATTGGTCTCCTTGTAGATGGTATATAACCACAGGAATGTTTTGAGCATTGCAGCTTAGATCTTGTGTAATGTCAAACGATAGAGCATTTCCTCCTGCTAGTTGTGGTGAGATCTTAGGATACAAGATTATTTTCCTGGTCAATGACATGTATACATGCCATCTTCTGATTGTCTGGTGGGGAAATAAAGTATACAGTTCAGGTAGGAAGATGATACCTCTGCAGTCTTGTGTTCAAGGCCCAGGTTTCCAAGACTGCTCTTAAGGTATGTTTAGGACATTTAACAATATCATATTGCACAGAAATGTCAATGGATAGGTGTGACATTTGCTGTTTGTAAGCAGCGATGCTTAAAGAATTACTCTTGAGTTGGGACAGTGATCAAGTATGGGCATTGTTGAATCTCCATGGTCACAAGGCTGTCACAAGCTCTTCATTCCTCTAGTCGCACGAGTCCCAAGACACATGATTTAATTCGTGTTCATTGAAGCTGGCTGCCATGCTCATAGAGGGCTCTGTGTTCTAGCAGCCGTCCTTAGTGAGTGTGTGAACAAATCTGTCCTGGAATATTTAATTACTTTATCTAATATCCCAGTCATAGATTTGAAGCAAATCTGTCTAAAGATGTGAATCCAAATGCATTGGAGAGTTTTACATTTAAATAGAATACTTTCCTCTATTGGCATTTAATGCATATTTTGCAGAATAGGGTAGACGCGATTTTTCTGATGTACACCCTAACTTCATTATTTTAAGTGCCTGCAATATCCCAATGGGAGTTCCTCAATGTGCCTGTCAGTAGATCAAAAATGTGTTCAGGATACTTGCTCTTCCAGTCCTTGGCCTCTCTGCAGAGCACACAAAGCAATGGTCATGAATGTCAGTTGCAGTCGCGTAGATAGTAGCACGCTATATGAAGCGTTTTTTTTTTAACATGTTGAAGCCATACGCTTAATTATATATGCCACGCCCCTTTTAAGGATCCTCCACTTTTTCCATCCCACTTAAAGGCCTGAGTCGCCCTTTCCTTAGGTGTCCTGTGCCGTACGTGATTTGTAGGTAACTATGTGTACTATAGAGCACCACTACAAGTTCCAGAATGCGCTGCATAAATCTGGGCCTACGTACACAGCTACCACTTTAAATGAGACAACCGGAGAGTTCTAGTTAAGATGGCCACATTAATGCATCTCACTCCCCCACCCCTCCCCCCCCTCCCCTCCTCCCACCCCTATCCAAGGCATGACATTGACATAAACAGTGATATTTCTTCAGTTGTTTCTGGAAAGCTCAATGAAGTTTGTTTTATGGTTAATATGTTGCATAATGTTTATGTATGTACTCACCAAGCCTCCTTTTTCTTCATCACATTTGATAGTATATTCAAATACGTGAGTTCAGGATGTGTGCTGTATTATCACATCTTTGGTTAAGTTTAATACACTATAACATTGCTTCATTCATGAAAAGAAAATAGGCCATAAATAATGTGCACATGAGAACTGACTTGCTTCTTAGTTCACTAGTGGCATTGTCGTCATGGTGGGAGCACAAATGTTTCAAACTTCACTATAACTTTTAATAAACGCCTCTCAATGCTATGATATAAGCTTATGTACCAAGGTGAAATCCTTCCACATGTTAAAGAATGCACTTTTATTTAAATTGTTAATGTTCAGGCTCGACTGGCTCTTAAAGCCAAGCCACTCTCTCGGTTCGGCTCCTTGTAAATGTGTTGGTTTGCCCACCTCTGCCTCTCCCAGAACCACTCCATTAACCCAAGAGACAAGCATTGGCATAGCCAATAGGTCTCGCTTTTGGGACCTTATAAGTATTTAGTTATGCAGCACAATATCCTTGGTGCAACAACATTAACTGTTGCTTGGCTAAACACTGGGTGGGCTCTAAGCCCCCGTATGTAAACGGGATGTCTCAGAAGCGACAGACCTAAAAAACGTTTTCTAGGAATAGGGTACTCCGGGCTTAAGTGGCTTTCACTCATGAATTTCTAAAACTAAAACAAGTTTATTCTAAGATTCTGAGTAAACCCGTTTTACGCCGGAAAATACTCAGTTTAGACGGAAGCCACGAACGACCGGTCCTTAATCTCGGACATCAGACAACACTGGACACTCGAAGCAGCAACCCTGATAATGGATGTATTGAATTCTCGTAGTGCTAAGACTTAAGGGACAACAGAGCACATTTCCCTCCACGACTTCAGCCTTCCACTGAAGTACCAGAAAATGTTCCCATCTCTCCACTGAATGATTGGAGAAAGGCCATTTTCACTAGGAGATAATATCAGTTCTGCAGACTGCTCATTTCTAAGCGGTTTCAATGCAGGCAGAAAAGGGAAGGGCAGGGCAACAAAGCGTGGGTTTCGCAAGGATCTCGCAATGGAGTAGAAGGGATTATAATCAGGGCCACTGGAATTATGCGACAGGGATGACCAAATTATGGGACAGGGTTGACTCAATTGCACGGCAAGGAAAGGCAAATTATGTGTTGTAAAGTGGAACAGTTTGTCACAGTATTACTGCAATATGTTGGCTTGTTCACACATCATAACAGTCTGGCCAAAGATTCCACATCATTAGTAACAGTTTCACACTCAAAAATAGTAAGAAGCAATTACAAGGTGACCAGCTGACTTTTGTCAAGGGCCTATCACTTTGGGGCAACACGTGTTGCAGCGTTTTTAGTAACTTTTGATACGTTTGAGCTGTATCAATTTTTTGGGTAAAATCTGCAAATTATGCAGATAGATGATGGATTAGGTGGCAAACGCACTAAATACACAATTATCCAGAAAACGGTGCAAAATCGAGTAATGCTAGTGGCCCAATTATAACGCGGGTCTCCCGTTTTAAAAAGACAGCCAACAGACCACATTTTCTCAAAAAGCGTGGGTATCCTAAGGTGAATGACACGGCACATATGCAAATGAAGGCTTTCAATTTCATCTGCTTACACTTTAGTATCTCAAAAAGGAGGGAAACTAGTTGCGGGCTGTTTCTCACAGTAGTTGGCCATCTTCCATTTGACCTGCAGATTTTAGGATTGGAGCGAGCAAATGAGAACTGAACCCGTGGCACCAGCCCCGCAGTAACAGCAGCACTATGACCGCAAGTATTGAGTGTGGGTGTCAAACCCCAGGGGAAAGAGTTCAAAGTCTTCTCACGTCTCAATGTGCATTTGAAGGTGGCAGAAGGGATTAGCTTCTCGTGTGTCAATATAGTTACCAATTACTTGATATTGACCAAAAGACAAAATAAATATGCTATAGCACTTTAAAAAAAGTTACACAAACATCTCTGAAGTTTCATAATACAATTGCCGTAAAACAAGAGCAGCCTACCTCAAATCAGGAAGGCTCGGTTTAGCCCTCCTACTTGGCAGGTATTGGTATATTGTACAGGAAGAGACACGGCGTGAACAATGCAAAGCACAGAACCGGTTTCTTCGATGTTTATCAAAACAACGTACTAATGCAGCATTGTTCAAGAGCACTCTGTGTGGTTCACGTTTTAAGCTTCGTTTAAAGGCCTGTCCAGGACATGTGAAAAACTCACCTTTTACTCTGAGCGTCTAAAAATACAAGCGCGTTTTCGATCGACCAACCACAGCAATTTTTGAAGCATGTAAAGCGCTCCAATTACCTTCGGGTCAGTTTCACGCTATATAAAGGTGCACAAAAAATAGTCACATTCTCATCGTTCCTCAATCTGTTCTTTTCATCAAGCATCCTAAAGTCAAAAACTGCTTTTACGCAGACAACAATACACACCATTTTCACTGACACTTCGAGTGCTCTTTACGGCGCTATTACAGATTTCGTTAAAACAAGCGGGCAGCTATGGGAATAGAAAACTACAGACGACTAGAGCAGTCTCAAGCATTTGGAGCAGGAGGCTTTTAAAGTCAGCGGAGTTCACCTTTGCGTCTCTATATACTTGCTCTGAAAAGATCAGGGGCTAGGCAAAAATAAAATTACGCCAGTGTAATAAGCAAAAATTCCGAAAACCACACCATGCACGCTTGCAGCAGAGAAAAGACGGAGGAGGGAGGCAGCGTCAGCACAAGTGAAGTGCTGGAAAGCAGAGACGTCTGCAGCGTGAGAGAGGAGCGGGGGCGAGCGCGGCAGCCTGCTGAGCTGACCACACGCTCGTGCACAATGGCCATGTGTTTTCAATTATCGTGCCCGCGTCTGGGCACAATAATTGCAAACAGATGGCGGCCCTGCGGGTAACCGCAGGGAAAAGGCCATTGTGCACGAGCGTGTGGTCAGCTTTGAAATGCCCCTTACATAAAGTCTCGCAGAGCAGCGCTTGCGCGCTACTCGAGGCTCGACCTAAAAATGGCTTCTTAAAAACAAATACAGCCGTGTTGAGACACTGTGTAAAAAGCACATCTGCACTGGAGAGAGAGAGAGTGGGCTTGCACTTGCTACAAGTGAACCTTTTTACATTCGCTTCACGGACAGACTGTGGTAATACAGGGCTTGTGGGTCTGGCAGCTATTTATAAGCCGAGCTGGACACTGCAGACAACAATCACCCAGGCAAGAACGCACAGTGACATACAGGCACTCATGCACGCAGACAGGGCATTCAGTATGTGTTTTAGAAACGCTTACATTCCAGACCTGCCAACTCACACAGTGCCACTGTGTGTCACACAATATAGGTTCCTTTCATATAGTCATATAGTGAGGAGCCGATATCACAGGGTGGGAACACAAGTAGCGGGAAACTCCTGCAGAGGCCAGGTTTCAAGCTAATTGTTTGGAGGTTTAGCTCAGCCAATGTACATTACCAGGTGTGAAACCTCCCGAGCACATATGTGGCAGCCTCAAAAGCTCTGAATTTAGTTTGGGGGATGAGGGGGTGGGGGAGTGAGCGTCTTGGGAGGGGTGGGGGGCTTGTCATGGGAGGGAGGATGTGGATATAGAAGTGCCTGGACTGTGTTCAGCACTAAACCCCACCACCTTTGTGGCCACGCCCTCCCCTCACACGATGAAAAGAATTCTCAAGTTGGCAGATCTGACTTTCGCTGATGTCCACATTACTAAACCTCAACACCAACCGGCTCTGCCACAGTGTGACTATCACCACCTTCTCCTCAATCTGGCTCCAAACAAGTGCTGGCGTACTCTGCTATACTAGCTGGAAGCCTTCACTTCGATTTCCCGTGAGTCAGGAGATATGGCTGTTAGCAGGCCCTGCTCGCTCACCTACAGCGCTATTGACTCCACAGAGCCTGATTGGACACTGTGTCAGGACTCACAGTCTGCCTCAGGCCCCTCCCAAACTACCTGTCAGCTCTGAACTAATGCATATGTGCCACTGCTGAATTAGCACAGTGCAACTGTAGATTAGCACTGGATTATCAGAGCGCTGCACAAAAACGGACCGACTCGTTGTCAACCAGGGCCGGCCTGGCAACCGAAACCGGCCCTGGCAAACTGCTTGGCCGCCCCCCCCCGGGGTGAGGGGCGGTGCAGCCGAGCAGTTTGTGAGCGCCAGTTTCGGCCGATTGTGTTAAAGGGGGCCAATTTTGCCGACCCCCGCTAACAAAAATTTTCCCTCCAAGGGGCCCAAAACCGGCCCCCACCCTAGCGGCCAACCGGGGAAATGCCCGGTGCCCGCTACGGCCAGTCCGGCCCTGTTGTCAACTATGCTGCGCTTTTTTCTAAGAACCATTTTACTGAGCTTGCTTTGCTGCCTCATGAGTACCGGCACCCTCTTTGGCCATGAGGAAGTTCAGGTGCTCAAGGGCAGAAAATTCAGAAGTGCCGGTACTTAGTACCGGCCCATTTAGAGCACTGCCTGCAAATGAACGTCACAAAAATAATATCTACAGCGTACTATTAAAAACACTGAGAAAAAAGTAAAATTGACTTTATGGCCTGCTTGAAAAATTATCCTGATTTTAGCACCAGGACGTTGGTTAGCTTCACTGGGTTATCTGGTCAAAAATAATAAAATAAAGACTAAACCTAGATGGGGCCCCATGAACCTTAAGATACAATTTATGAGAGCTCCCACCACTGGTGCATGTCCTTGTATCAGGATTACTTCCAAAGGAGCTCCAAGGGGGACCAAACTGAAAAAGCATTGGCAAAACCAATTGGTTTTTGCAATCCCAGAGGTATTGACATTGGCACTGTCAATGTCTTACAGCCATGTTTACCCATAGTCCCTCTAACAATTAACCTTTGGACTATGTTTAAAGCTGCTCAAAAACTGGGAGAATATGAAACAGTAAGTGCCTAAGTGACTTACAAATGTATTGTGCAGATAGATAAGTATATAAAAGATAGACAGAAAGATAAAAGATAGATAGACACACAGATAAGCAATAGATAGACAGATAGATAAAAGATAGGTAGATAAATAGATAGATAGATAGATAAAATATAGATAGATAAAATATAGATAAAAATAAATAGATAGATAAAAGATAAATAGATAGATATATGGATAGATAGATGGATAAATAGATGAAATATTGCTAGATAGATAGATAGATAGATAGATAGATAGATAGATAGAAGCTCTCAACCTTGTTTTCCTAAATTTACGCAATGCTTCTAAAAACTGCTCTGATCACTTCGAACAAACCCAAAAATTGTCATTGTATAAAAACATGGAACACTTTCTGGATGAATTTGCAACCTGTGTATATTTTGTAACCATTTTCTGCTCTATGAAATACTTGATAGGCTACAGGTGGCGCTACATAAACTTTCTAAAGAAATACATTCCAAGCAGCTATTCTACAACAAGCGCAGAAAATGCTTTGACACGGTTTAGCTGCTAATTGTATCTGACATAAGCAGTTTATTTTCAGCTCCCAGGAACATTCGATAGTCGTGTACTGTACAGTACAGTATGTACTGGGGAACCATTGATATGTTTGAGCAAGCAGTTTAGATTGAGATCTGCAAAAAAGAAGAGCCGCTTCAGTGCAGCGCGCAGATGACATTGGTAATATAAAAACAGAACAAAAGGCCATTTGCACAGGGAGATGGCGCCAGTGGAAATATTTCCTTACACACAGTGATCTAATTGCTCTCTGTGACTGTTGTTGCAATCAAAACAGCTTAGAGGGCAAGAAAAACAGGCCACGTGCTTGGGCAGAGAGAGGTAGGAAGATGTCAGTGTTTAGCAGCTCGCAGGATCCTAAATAAAAACTCGGCGCAGGATCCTAAATAAAAACTCGACACTGGGCACCAGTCCAGTCCCTTCTGGTTCTCGCTGCTGTGCACAAGGCAATCTGCCACTGAGATAAGAATAGGATTTGCAGGCCTGTTTACAGACGCAGAGCAGAGCTCAAAGGGACAGGACCAATCGTGTGAATTTGTTTTCAAGAAAGAAAAAAGTAATCCCTAAACAGATGGTAAAATGGTGACCAGTGTATTTAAATAGTACTTACTACCTGCTCTCAGGGAGGGCTAAACGCAGCACGAGGCATGACAAATGCATGCCATGGACAAATGGGAAGAAAGAATAGGAGAGCAACAATACAGCCAGCAAATGGGAAGTCTATGGGCATGCTGAAGCCCACAGATTATATACAACATGTCTTGAAGAGACAGCTCAAGCGCTCTCTAGCAGAGACCTAAAACGCATGCAGATAAGGCACCAGCGGAATAGAATACATCTTGCAAAGAGCGCCGGTCACCAATGGCCATCGGGTATGACTATTTGGAAAGTAGTAAAAGAATTATCCATTTCTTACGAAATCCTGAAGCCATTCTGTAGTAACTATGTTCTCTTACAGAAACAATTGTCAGTGTCTTCTTTACAGAACCCCTGTCACACAAGTCCCTTTGCAACTGGTCATTCCACGTTACCATTCTAGCACTCTAAGGGGCATATTCACAAGGACTTATCTCCGAGTTATCTCCACCTTAACGCATCAAAAGTAGAGATAGATTTAACACCCCATTCACAAGCGGGTGCAAACTGCAGACATCGCCAGTATTCCCGCGATAACTGCCCCAAAATGTATCCCCACGGGTGACACCACCAACTAACCCTAATGAGATGCAGAGTAGGCGTTCCCGTGCAAAAACTCACGAAAAACCACAACACCACTTTCACAACGAACTGCCAGATCTGCGATGCGAACCAAAAACAGGCGATAAGCCGCGGTAGCAGCAGGGAATTAACACCTGCCTTATGCTGTTGTTAAGCAGGACTACTACCTGCTGCACTAAAGGGAGCCCAGCCCAGAGCCACATCGGAAGACCCACAGATGCCATGACCGCTCAGCCCTCCACAGGGCTTGGTCGCCCCACTCACTGCTGCCGCTCCTGCCTGCCTTGCCGCCTCCTGCCTGGAGATTCCTTCGCTCGCTGCCCGCTGCTCCTGGGGCTTTCCCGCTTCCCGCTGCTCCTGGGACTTTCCCGCTGCTCCTGGGACTTTCCCGCTGCCCGCTGCTCCTGGGACTTTCCCGCTGCTCCTGGGACTTTCCCGCTGCCCGCTGCTCCTGGGACTTTCCCGCTGCTCCTGGGACTTTCCCGCTGCTCCTGGGACTTTCCCGCTGCTCCTGGGACTTTCCCGCTGCCCGCTGCTCCTGGGACTTTCCCGCTGCTCCTGGGACTTTCCCGCTGCCCGCTGCTCCTGGGACTTCCCGCCACTGCCTCCCTGCGGCCCCGCCCCCGTGATTCCATTCGCCGCCCCGCTCCCGCCACCCAGCTGCTCCTCCCTCCAGGCTCCTTACTTATGACGCCCCTGAGCGACCGCGCAGCGGCCGCGCGCAGCGGGAGCACCGACGGAGCGCCGAAGGTGCGCCAAAGGTAAGCCCGTCTGCGCCCGTCCGCGCCTGGCCCGCGCCCAGCGCCAGGACCCCTGGATCCCACCGATGCAACACTACTCGACGGACCTACGACGCCGCCACCCTCACCGCACTCAATGCCGGCCGGAACCCTGCCTGCTACCGAGCCTCACCGAGACGCACCCACGGACCCTTCACCTGCCAAGCCTGCCGATTCACCTGCCCCCGGACGTGCACCACCTCCGCCAAGTCGAGCACCAGCAGCAACCACCTGAAATGCATCCTGTTGAACACCCGCTCCGTCCACAGGCACGCCGTGGAACTCTGGGACCTGCTCGACGCAACAGCACCGGACGTCGCCTTCCTCACCGAAACCTGGATGAACGCCTCCTCAGCGCCCGACATCGCCATAGCCATCCCGGACGGATACAAGATCACCCGGAAGGACCGCGTCAACCAGACGGGAGGAGGCATCGCCATCGTACACAAGAACACCATCCGCATCTCGACTAACTCCGACGAGACCTTCACCGCCGCCGAACACCTACACTTCCAGATACACACTGACCCCAAGACCACCCTCCGAGGCACCCTCATCTACAGACCCCCGGGACCACGCACACTATTCAGCGAAGACATCGCAGACTTCATCAGCCCGCACGCCATGCCCTCCGCCGACTACATCCTCCTAGGGGACCTCAACTTCCACCTGGAGAACAACAACGACAGAAACACCACCGCCCTGCTGGACAACCTCGCCAACCTCGGACTGAAGCAACTGGTGAACACGCCCACCCACTACGCCGGCCACACGCTTGACCCCGTCTTCTCTTCCAGCAAGCACATCTCCTTCAGCCACGCCACCGGACTCCACTGGACCGACCACAGCTGCGTCCACTTCAGCTTCAGAAAGACTGCGACCCACCACCACCCGCAACAGGCTCCCCGCCGGAGCTGGAGCAAGATCACCGCCGAGCAGCTCACCGCCTCCCTCAGCCAGAACACACCCACCAACACAACGGACCCAAACGAAGCAGCCAGCAACCTCGCCAAGTGGCTGACCGCCTGCGCCGACGACCTCGCACCACTAAAAACCCTCCCAGCAGACCCGGAAGCAAGAAAACCCCTTGGTTCACCAACGAACTCAAGGAATCCAAGAAGAACTGCCGCACTCTCGAGAAAGCCTGGCGACTCGACCAGACCACAGACAACAGGACCGCCCTCAAGCACGCCACCCGCAAACACCACCAGCTGATCCGTGCCACCAAGAAGTCGGCACTCAAAGAACGACTGGACAACAACGCCCACGACAGCAAGGAACTTTTCAGCATCGTCAAAGAGTTCTCCAACCCCAGCGCCGGAAACAACGACATCACCCCCTCGCAAGACCTCTGCAACTCACTCGCCGCGTTCTTCCACCGCAAGATCACCGACATACATAACAGCTTCGACGCACAGACCACGCACCCTACCGCCGAACCAACGCCCGCCACCACCACCCTCTGCAACTGGACCCCGATCAGCACCGAAGACACCACTTGCACGATGAACTCCATCCACTCCGGATCACCAACCGACCCCTGCCCACACCACGTCTTCAACAAAGCCGACGCCACCATCGCACCCCATCTCCGGGACATCATCAACTCCTCCTTCCACACCGCCACCTTCCCGGAGAGCTGGAAGCACGCCGAGCTTACCGCCCTCCTGAAGAAACCAACGGCGGACCCCACCGACCTCAAGAACTACCGTCCCATCTCGCTCCTTCCGTTTCCGGCCAAAGTCATCGAGAAGACCGTCAACAGACAGCTTGCCGCCTTCCTCGAGACGAATGGATCCTCGACCCCTCGCAGTCCGGGTTTCGGGCCAACCACAGCACCGAGACCGCCCTTATCGCAGCCACCGACGACATTAGAACCCTAACCGACAACGGGGAAACAGCAGCCCTCATCCTCTTGGACCTCTCCGCGGCGTTCGACACCGTCTGCCACCGCACCCTAGTGAAGCGCCTCAGCAACATCGGAATCCGAGAGAAAGCACTGGAATGGATCATCTCGTTCCTCGCCAGAAGAACCCAGAGAGTCCGCCTCCCCCGTTCAGATCCGAGGCCACCGAAGTCATCTGCGGCGTTCCACAAGGATCTTCACTCAGTCCAACCCTCTTCAACGTCTACATGAGCCCCCTCGCAGCCATCGCACGCCAACAAAACCTCAACATCATCTCCTACGCCGACGACACCCAGCTGATCCTCTCCCTCACCAACGACCCCACCACCGCCAGAGCCAACCTACACGACGGGATGAGAGACGTCGCCGACTGGATGAGGAACAGCCACCTTAAACTGAACTCAGACAAGACGGAAGTCCTCATCCTGGGCTCATCACCCTCCGCCTGGGACGACTCTTGGTGGCCCCCGGCCCTGGGCACCGCGCCCAAGCCAACGGACCACGCACGCAACCTGGGCTTCATCCTGGACTCCTCCCTGTCGATGACCAGACAAGTCAACGCCGTCTCATCTTCGTGCTTCAACACTCCTGCGCATGCTCCGCAAGATCTTCAGATGGATCCCCACTGAAACCAGGAAGACCGTCACCCAGGCACTCGTCACCAGCCGACTGGACTATGGGAACACCCTCTACGCCGGAACCACAGCCAAACTTCAAAAAGACTCCAGCGCATCCAGAACGCCTCCGCACGACTCATCCTGGACATCCCCCGACACAGCCACATCACCGGACACCTGAAAGACCTGCACTGGCTCCCCGTCAGCAAGAGAATCACGTTCAGACTCCTCACCCACGCACACAAGGCCCTCCACGACCTGGGCCCCAAGTACCTCAACGACCGCATGACCTTCTACACGCCCACCCGCCAGCTACGATCAACCAGCCACGCCCTCGCCACCGTTCCACGCATCCGCAGAGCCACCGCCGGAGGAAGATCCTTCTCCTACCTGGCAGCCAAGACCTGGAACTCCCTCCCCACTCACCTTCGGCGAACCCAGGACCATCTCTCCTTCAGGAAGCAGCTCAAGACCTGGCTGTTCGAGCAGTAACTTACCCCCTCCCCCAGCGCCTTGAGACCCTCCCGGGTGAGTAGCGCGCTCTATAAATGCCGTGATTGATTGATTGATTGATTGGAGCCACTGATCATGCAACTCGGAGACCCAAGAGGGCCACAACACCCACCGCCACCACTCGCAGGCCCCCCCCGGACCTCCTCCGGACAAACACATACTGTGCACGACACAAGAGCCACAAAAAGCGCATGATGTCGCACAATGACAAAAAGAAACACACATGTGTGGTCAGAAGAACGAGAAACAGTCACACATCATTGAAGTAACAACCAAAAACTTTATTGAGACACAACACAAAACACCAATGCGGAAGACTCCTGTCGGGTCCGTCCGGTACAATCTTGTGATCACAGCCTGGAAAATAAAGCACAAAATCAGAACGTGTGTCATGCGCACATCAAAGGAGCGAGACACAGAGAAACAGAGAAGGAAAGGAAGGGAGAGAGAGAGCGGGAGAGAGAGAAGGAAAGGAAGTTACAGAGAGAGCGAGGGAGAGAGAAGGAAAGGAAGTGATTGAGAGGGAAGGAAAGGAAGGGAGAGAGAGAGAGGGACAGAGAAGGAAAGGAAGTGATAGAGAGAGAGAGAGAGGGAACGAAAGGAAGGGAGAGAGAGAGGGAGAGAGAGAAGGAAAGGAAGTGATAGAGAGATAGAGAGTGAGAGGGAAGGAAAGGAAAGGAAGGGAGAGAGAGAGAGAGGGAGAGAGAGAAGGAAAGGAAGTGATAGAGAGAGAGAGAGAGTGAGAGGGAAGGAAAGGAAAGGAAAGGAAAGGAAAGGAAGGGAGAGAAAGAGAGAGGGAGAGAGAGAAGGAAAGGAAGGGAGAGAGAGAGAGGGAGAGAGGGAAGGAAGGGAGAGAGAGAGAGAGAGAGAGAGGGAGAGAGAGAGAGAAGGAAAGGAAGTGACAGAGAGAGAGGGAGAGAGAGAAGGAAGGAAAGGAAGGGAGAGAGAGAGGGAGGGACACTGCCGCCCCGCGCACCCAGGCCCCACTGCTCACCTGCTGCCACCGGTGTGTCTCCAACCACGTGCCGGTATACACTGCAAGCCACCAGGTCTGCAATCTGTAATCGAGGCCAGAGTCAATCATGGCAGAGTCTATCTCACTGTACACGGCAACAACACCTGTCCGTCCATGTGCACGCATGCAGCCGCACCCTACCCCCACCTGCCGGCCAGCGCTGGCTGTCCGCCCCCACGCACCCAGGCCCCACTGCTCACCTTCCGCCAATGGTGTGTCCACCAGTGGGCACACCACGTGCCCGTGCAAGCTCCAGGCCCCGGTCCCGCCACCATGGCATGCTCCACATCATGCGGACCCGCACCGCGGCCCAGCATGCCCCACACATGACGCTGAGTCCTGAGGCATCAATGGCAGAGACCACATCAGTGCACACGCCATCATCGCAGGCTGCACACCCGCTCAGCAATTTCGGTGCCACTAACCCTGTGCAACCCCAGTCAGCGCCACGTGGTGGTAGGCCCGTGACGGCCGCAAGGCTTCTGGTGCCACTAACCCTGTGCAACCCCAGTCAGCGCCACGTGGTGGTAGGCCCGTGAAGGCCCGTGAAGGCCGCAAGACTTCGGGTGCAACTAACCCTGTGCGCAACAACTCATGGGCCCTTTATGATTGAGAACCGTGGAGCATCCGTCATCCAGTCACCACCGGCAGTGGGGAATGTGACGTTGTCGGCCCCTTATATTGGCGGGGTCACATGGCCTGTGACGCCTGTGCCGGATGGGTGTGGTGTGTGTGCAAACCTGCCCTCAGGGAGTGGCCGTGACATGCTGACAACTAGACCAGTGACCTGCACACCACTAGCGTGTACGCCTGCGACATGTAGCTATGTGGGTCCCCCCTCGGAGCGTAAGCGGAGTGGTCTGGCGTACGCCGGACCAGTGCAGGGCTTGCAACAATGACTCGGGGCCCTGGGCGTGGTTCAGTCCATGTCCGTACAAGGAAGTGACTAATGCGTGTGTCCCTGTTGTGGTGTCTACGGCACCCGGAGCGCAATCGGCAATGTAGCACACTGTGACTGGAATCCCAATAGATGAGCATCATTGATGTTAGGGGGAATCACTGTCCCTACATTCATCCACACATTCATACATGAATGATGTAAGACATGACACCACAGTGCGTTTCTGAATGTTTAATGCACATCCAGTGGAGCTTTGCAGCTGGAGCAGTACAGGGCCATGCCAACCCCACTTCGCAATATGGGCCCGTGGAGGGCCAGCCAGAGTCCATCCGGGAATGACAAGTACTGCGGAAGAGGAAGGGTACAGTCCGCAGTCTGGTCGCCGTGTCATTGGTCATCAAACAGTATATGGCAGTCCATGTCACGGTCCAAGGTGAATGCAGCGGAGTGTATCGGGGGTCAGTGGAAGGTCATGGGGCTATGTGCGGCACCAAGCAGAAACAGGCCAGGTGGCGGAAATGAATGCTAGTACCTCCTTCTGAGCTCATTCCCATCCACGTCCTCATCCTCGGATGTGTGCTCTGCCCCACCTGTGGGTGTTGCAGTTCTGGCTGCAGCACTGTGTGCCACTGACACATCAGGGGCCGGAGGTGGATTGTGGGCCGCACTGTGTGGCAGTGACACATCAGGTGCCGGAGTGGAGACACCTGCCGCACTGGGAGGCACTGACACAACAGGGGGCGGAGGTGTGGATGGTGTGGGGGCAGCAGCATTCATCATCGCCACGCCTTGTGGCAGCAATGCCATGATGAGGATCTGCAGGGCATGGTAGATCCCAGCTACATTTTGCAGATGTGCAGTGGTGGCTGCCATCCTTTCCACCTCCATCCGCACCATGTCCTCCATGAGCCTCCGCATGTGTGCCAGCCCACGGCTGGGATTGCTGGAGCCACTCTGAGCGGACAGGTGTTCTTGTCTCCGAGTCATGACTCCAGCGATGTCAGCCAGGGCTCGTTGGAGACCATGGAGCGGCCCGTGGGTGTCCGTTAGGGACTGGAGCTGGTCCCTGATGGGACCTAGACACCCATGGATGGCGTCCAGTTTGGTAGCCATGAGGTCGAACCCCACCCGCACCTGCTCAGCCGTCTCCCTCTGGCCCTCCAGCACATGGCGTTGGAAGGCCATGTGTTGTTCGTGGGGGTCTTGGGAGACAGCCGGGGTTGTGGGTGCCTCCTGCTGGGTGGTTTGTGTAGTGGGTGGGGTCTCCTCGATGCAGCTGGGCTGCCCTGATCCTGGAGGTGAGTTGCGGATGATGTCAATGATGTCTTGGAGGGCTTGGGTGTCGATGCTGGGGGTGTCCTCCTCGTCATCAGTGAAGAGTGGCTGGGACTCCTCTGCAGGAGGTGTTGACGGTGCCCCTGCAATGTGAAGGGGAGATGGTGTATTACAATGTGTCCACATGTATGTAGCCGCATGGTACATGTTCACATTCAGACAGCATGGCATTGTACATTGTGACAGTCTGTTGATCAGGGCCATGATCCTGAGTCATTGTGGGTGTGCACTGTGCTCTGCTTGATTGTGCATGTGTGCCATTGTGCCATCTCCACCCGTCCCCCCATTACCTGGTGGTTACTCACCCTGTTGCTGTGGTGTTGTGTCATGTCGAGCAGTGTCCGGTCCCCCGACTCCTGCCACAGTCTCCACGCTGATGACTGTCGACACCAGCTCCTCCATGTCATCCAGCTCCAGCTGTGGCGCTGGGCTCCCACCTCCAGTCTGCATTGCTGCCTTCTGGTTGCCTGCGAGTTTCTCCTTGGTTTTGCGCTTGATGTCAATCCATCGCCTCTTGACCTCGTCCATTGACCTCTTGTGCTCTCCGACGGCATTCACCTTGTCCACGATGGCCTGCCATATCCCATTTTTGGTGCCCAATGACACGTTGGAGGTGACGAACAGTTATTGATGGTGTTCCATCACCTCCGTGACCAGGATCCTGTTTTCCTGCGGACTGAACTTCGTCTTCCTCTTCTTCTTGCCCTTCCCTGTCCCCGAGGACCCAGGCTGGTCGTCCGAGGTGCTTGGGGGGCACTGGCGTAGCAAGGGGGGGGCGGAGGGGGCGGTACGCCCGGGCGGCACGAGATTTCGGGGCGGCAGGTAAATTTATCGCCAGCACCCCCCCCCCCTCTCCCCCGCTCTTTGGCGCTCGGCGGCGGCAAAAGGCAGGGACCGCCACGGGCGGCAGAGTGCCTAGCTACGCCACTGTTGGGGGGTTTCGCTCGTCCTCTGCGCCTGCTCCGGCTGCCTCCATGGTGCTTCGGTGTTGGTCATTTTGCGTTTGTGTGTTTTTTCTACTTTTGTAGTGATTTTCCCGCCTGCCGTGTGTGTATTGCAGGCCTGGTGCTGCTTATCGCTGATTTCCTCTTCACAGTTTGGCCCATCGCATGTTTTTTTGCGTTGAGATTTGTGTTTTTATCACCGTCGTGGTTGTTGTATCGCGGACATTGTCCGCGGCTTCGGGAGGCTATTGCATGGTACCGCCGTGTTGTGAATTCCATGTTAACACAGGGTTATTTTCCCGCGATAGGCTGCGATGTGTAAAGTTGCGTTAACCTTTTTTGGAGATGTTTAGCACACGTTCTTGTGAATATCCCCGTAAACCTCTTCCAGGCTTCGGCAGTGGTGTGAAAGGCCTTCTTAGTAAAAGGTCTCCTAACCCATTCGATCAGGGAAACTAAGCTAATGCTAAAATAATTTTCCATTGAAAACACACTTTTTATTCTACACCACAAGGGCGCTAATGTTCTGTGGGATTTGCGTTGTAACCCTCCAAATTCTGCTAATAATTTAGAGCGGATTTGCAAACGGTAAAATCTTCTAAGGAAAATGAAGATTGTCTGTAAGTAATTGAATCAGTCACATGGTTGGAAATCTACCAATCTACCATCATGGAGCTGGCAGTACAGGGTACTTACTATATGTGTGTATGCAGAGTTGGTATAGAGTGAAATGAGCTGAAAGGAGGTGGAGGCTGGACTAGGACAGGGTTGGAAACACGTGCAAAACCACTCTTTAGACTGGCCAAATGTGGTAGAAAACCGAGTTGGAATTGGGGAGATGGAAAATATTTAAATATAAAATGGCCATCGTATCAAAATGTTCCCAGTTGCATTGGCTAAAACACACGTTTCCATGATTTATTAAACCACAAGTTAGGATGTACAAGTGTCAGTATGGTTCATGTCACTAAGTCTAAATTAAAACATAAATCTTCAATTTTTAAAAGCCTTCTAATTGTAAATGAACATTTGATCAATTTCATGATTCCTATTTTCTCCAGAAATAGTACATTTAATCAAATAATTACTTGCTTGCATTTCAAAAGCGGCCTGTTACATTATGCTAATGATCCTGGGGGAAACTCCAATAATAGTGGCTGATCCCCACACATAACAAATAAATGATGCATGCTGGGCAAGCAAGCTGCCAGACAGAGTTCTCTCATTGATTGATGGTACTTCTGTTTTTTGTTTTACAGATGCTGGACTGGACTACAATTACCAGAATGCAAAGGAACACGAAGTACTCAAGATCAAACCATCCCCGCATAAATGTGGAACACTGCTTAATTGTAACAAAAGGCAAAAATACAGTTTATGCACAGACTTTTATATAATGGAACGGCATCAGTAACAAGCATTGGCAAAGCCAATAAGCCAGGCCTTATCAGATATGCATTTTATGTGAATTCGTTCAAAATAAGCATTGTGGTAATTGCTTTACATCCTGGAGCGTTACAAAAGTAAGATATCAAGTTTGCTATTGAGCAGCAGCAGCACGGCCAGCATAAGGAATATAGCATTAAATATCACTACCTTCCAGGAAAAAAGGTATTTAATAATAAGCAAGATGCTCCTCTGAATCCAATTATAAAACCAATCCAATTATGAAGTCACTTCATGTTTTTTTTGCTCTAAAGGAAACATATGTTATGGTCCATTTTTCTTACAGTGAATCACTTTGCAGAAGGAAAAATGAAAAAAGACACCTCTGGGACACTCTACCGTTATAATACGTTGTGAACAGAGCGCACATCCCATTGCCTCCTGAACCCACTCTCCCCCAGAATTAAATTGCAAGTTTGTTCTTCACTGATTACAATGTCGGGGCATATTAGTAAGACCGGCGATAAAATTATCGCCGTTCTAGCGGCAGGAAACTGCCGCTAAAACGGCAATAATGTGCTTGCTAATATGCGTTATAGAATTTCAATAGAAGCCCAGGTTAGATGTCCTGCACATCTAACCTGGGCTTCTATTGGAATTCTATAACGCATATAAGCAAGCCCATTATCGCCGTTTTAGCGGCAGTTTCCTGCTGCTAAAACGTGCAGGACATCTAACCTGGGCTTCTATTGGAATTCTCTAACGCATATTAGCAAGCCCATTATCGCTGTTTTAGCGGCAGTTTTCTGCCGCTAAAACGGCGATAATTTTATCGCCGGTCTTGCTAATATGCCCCTAAGTTCTTTGATGTTCACTGTAGAGCGCACTACAGCCACAGGCACAGCAGTGCTATTGAAAATGTTAAATAAATAAATAAATGAATACAAATCACCCCCATCTGAGAAAAAAACAGAGATCTGAAACTGAGTAAATTCAGTTTCAGGAGAGAGGTCTCCAGGCAGGTGCGTCCGCTTTCAGGAACTTGCGTTCCAGTTGGATCACTTTATTAACTCTAGCCCACGCCAAACCCTCTCAGGGTTGTGTATTAATGAACATTGTCATCACAGCTAAGGAATATTTTACTGAACACTTCTGAAGAGTCATTATTCACATGACAACAAGTCAAACAAAGGTGTGTGGAATTCCATGATCGCAACATATTTAAGATGTTTCTTTCCATAGCTTGTGGTGATGCACCGTGAATCAGTTTGTGGAAATTCCGAAAGGAATCTAACAGAATTGCTGAGCATGACTTCTGTTCCCCTCGAAGGGCTGTGGTGGAACAGCTGACAGTGCAGGCAGGGTCTGCTGCTGTGGCTTTATCACCTGGTTGTCCTACATTGTAGGCCCTCAGATTGCTCTGACTTGAAGAGTTGTTCTGTACAGGAGAGAAATGTGCTGCTGAGAGTAGGCAGCAGAACCCAGCTGCAGAAGGGGTCCCATCAAGACCCATTAACCTCACAGGGATCCTTTTGCCTTGCTCAGATCAGTTTTATACCAGCGAGCCTGTAAGAGTGTTTCCGAGAGACCTATAACAAAGGCTAGTTTGTTAAATACCGCCACAGCACTGTCCCATGTTGAATGTATTTAAGTTGTAAAACTTTTATTACACCCTTCCCCACCCCCACATTGGTAAACACAGAGAACTGACAAGGAGTTCTCTATTAGATCACACAAAATTATATGAAACAAGCATTGGCAAAACCAACCAGGCTGCTCCGTTTTTAGGTTTCTCATGCATAGCGATTGCGCTGTGCTTGTGAAATCTATTGTATTAAATATATCTTAAAAGGGACTTACATTCTGTCTTCCTTTGCTATTGGTCCGTGTGCTTGTCAGTTTACTTCTCCTCCTTTCTATTGGTTGTAGGCGCCGCGTTGGATTTCCTGTCATTCCTTGTGTCTTTCTCTTATCAGTCTCCCATGGCCCTAGTACTCATTCTCATCCACCGCTTGCCGCTTTGATGGGTGGAACTTCTTTAAGTTGCTTGCTGCACAGCGTGATTGTTTACCTTTCATTCTCGTTCCCTGGCTGCATGCGTTTAAAGCGTGTTTTCAAACAGCATTTTATTTGCGTTTATTGTTTACCTTTTATTCTCTTCCCCTGGCTGCACTCATTTAAAGCGTGTTTTCAAACAGCATTTTATTTGCTTTGGCAGACAACCGAACGCTTTTTAAGTGTGCTTTCCAAGAGCATTTTTAGGTCTCGCCTACGCAGCGCGCATGCGCTGCGTAGGCAAAAAGACCTTTTGCCATCGATTCGGCTTTTCAGCCTAAAACGTGCACGCGTTCCATTGCCTTCAATGGCAACGCGTGCACGTTTAGCGATTCACTTGCGGAGCGAGCGGCGCCATATGGTAGCAATTATCGCTCCTGGCGCCGCTCGCTCTCGCAAGTGAATCGTGCAGGCTCCCTCCTCTCCCCCCTCCCCCTGCTGCCGTGCGAGGCGCGCGCGCTTGTTTTTTTGTCTAGACAATCTCGGACACTTAACAGCAATTAAAAGAACTGGATATTTCCCATACACCTGACTTCTACATTTACTAATTACATAGCTACCAGCAGAAATAAAAAAAATAGCTTTTCAGTGACCCGATTCGTGATGCGACACAATTAAAACATGCATGGATTTCAGTGGAGCTCCCCGAGAAACCGTAGAAAGGTTAATTCACTTTTGTTCGGCTAATAATGAACTGTAGGACTTCTTAGCTCTTTCCATGTTTTCCAATCTGGCCTGACATACTGCATAATGCGCGGCAGAGTGTATATTATGAATAACTGCTGGGTGGCAGTGCGGAAAAGGCGGGCTGACGTGGAACCAGCTTGTGCTTTCACTGGAAAAGGTTAGGAGAGTTCCACGAGCGAGTAGGTCAATTTGTGATCGACCCACTTCTCCTAACAATGACAGACCTGTCAGCAAGGACTCATTTCACAAAGTATGAAGGCAGCCTCCACTACCATCAATAATTCACACATATGCTAATATTTTTACACCATGGGGAATTTTCCTTATGATGCTCTGCTGGACAAAAAGAGCCAATATATAGTATATATTTGTGGATGTAAAGATTGTATTAAGCTATTCATCACCAATGGTGAGTGCGGGTAGGGGACATGACTGAGATCTTGGGCGAGTCACGATGCCCCTTCCCTCCATCAACAATTGTACTAGCATAGTATACTCTGTACATCTGCTTATAAAGGTTTGGGTGGTAGTTTTTCGTATGTACTTGTTATAACAAATTTTTTTAAATTCAAAACCAGGATGCAAGGGCTTAAATGTGTGCAGTATATAATAACATCACATTACATACACATCAACATTTTAGAACAGGAAAGTGGGAGATTTTGGAAAAAAAAATGGGGGAATGCATTTTTTCCCATTGACTTTTATTGAAGCAAAGGCCATATCAGGTGGGATATACCTACAATAAAGCCATTTTTGGCTTTAAAAAAAATCGGGACTCTCCCTCCTGAATCAGGTCTATTGGCATGTATGCACTGAAGGGAGTTATGACTAACAGAAGAGTGGTTTCCCCCATGTAAAGTAATTGTTACAGGCAATACAATGTGTTTTTCAAATGTCAGTTTTGCTGTACTATGGTAATAAACTCCAACTTGATCTTTGTACTGTAGTAATAAATGTGTGACTCAGCGTTTATTAGTACAATTGCTCTAAATAACGAGTTATTGGGCCACATTTATTATGCATTTGCGCCAGCTTCAGGTAAAATATGTGGTAATGTCAGGAAAACAATAGCAACAAGCATTGGCATAGCCAATAGGTCTCGCTTTTGGGACCTTATAAGTATTTAGTTATGCAGCACAATATCCTTAGTGCAACAACACCAATTGTTGCATGGCTAAACACTTATAAGGTCCCAAAGGCGAGACCTATTGGCTATGCCAATGCTTGTTTTAACTTTCTCCGACGACTGCACGCATTTAAAGCGTGCTTTTAGACACCCGTTTGTTTGCTTTCTTAGATAACTTTTTTTAAATAAATGTTCTCTTTCAGCTAACCACTTTAAACTAATGCTTTCCTGCTTTTTTTTTAAGCGGACTCCTTTTAATTAATGTTCGCATGGCTGCACGCATTTAAAGCGTGCTTTTGTTTCAGTAACACTATTTTCTAAGTATATTCCGAGGAGCACGTATGACTATCATTTTTTGTTTCTCCTCCATTTTTTTAAGTTCACCACTTTATCGTAGCACACATTTCAAGCCTGGTACCAAGCGCTAGTGCCAAGCGGGATGCCATGTCTGGCTGCACGCAATGAAAGCGTATTTTTTTGATACCATCAATTTCTATTTCTTTGCTTTTTCTGACAAATTTTTTATAAGAATTATTTTTTCTCTTTCAGCCACCCTCTTTAAATAATGTTTTCCTGCTTTCTTTTGAAGCCAACTCCTTTAAATTAATGTTCGCATAGACACCAGTTAAAGTACGTTAGGCAGAGCTGCGCTGTTGAGTACAACCAGTGTGACCACATTCTGCTTCTAACAAGCTCCCCAGTGTGGCTTCATCATCTCATGAACCCTGCTAATTCCTGTAATTTGAGGAATACAGGAACAGCCTCCTGGACTGAGGGATAGAATTGAAAAGAGGTCTTTAATAGAACTTTTATACAGGATTTCCACAAAATCACTTTTCTCTCTATTTGTCTATCTCTGTTTTTCCCTTTTTACCCATCTCTATATGTGTATTCTCTCTCTGTGCCTATTTTTCACTCTACCCACCTGTCTGTCTCTTTTTTGCTCTGTCCTTCTCTCTGTTCGCTCCCTCCCACCCTCTCATCACAGCTTTCTTGCCTTTTTACTGTGGTTATTTCTGCTTTCGCTCTCATTCTCCAACTCTCCATTTTATTTCTTCCCACCCCTCTTCTTTCTTTTTCTCGTTACTCATATTTTTCTGTATCTCCATAGTACTCACACTCTATTTTTCTCCTTTCATCACAGCCTCATCCCCTCACAGCCCTTGCCCCCAATCTCTTTATTTTTTTTCTTGTTTTGTTGGCATGATTTATGGTTTTACTCGTACTTACAAAGCTTGCTCATGGGCATTGCGCATTCTATACAAACTGATTTGTCATTGCTGAAGCTGTCACAAGCTAATATGTATTATGCTTTTTGTTCTGCCACCTCATGTCTCTTCCCCACTGTCTCTTACTCCCCTTCTTTCTCCACCTCCTGCTCTCTTTGTCACCTCTCTCCATCCCCCCCCCAGCAATTTGCAAATTTCCGATGATGCTGCGTCTATTGTACTCTTAAATTCTAAATCAAGAAGCACAGAGATAGGTTCATGCAAAATTTAAAGTGTCAGTGAAATTCAGAACATTTGAATATTTTGTTTTATGCAAAATTCACAAGTCTTATGTACAATAAAAGGTTGCATTTAGCTCAAGCTTATAATGATGGACAATGTGATAAAATATTCACATGCAACATTTTCACCAACCAGACTTTCGGTTAAGCAATACATTTTAGAATTCACTTTGGAGGTTATAGATGGCCCATTTTCTCATAAGGCTGAAGTTAAACTCCTGCACGTGAACACATTTTATTATCTGGGGCAAATCACTTTTTGTGGTTGTACCACTATTACCTAATATCCTCACTTTATAAAAACACCAGTAACAACACTATATATTGCCTTTCTTAACAAACAAGTCATAACGCTTGAACAGACTTTATGTAAGTTATATTGCACAACTATTCACCAACTTATTAAGCACATAGGCGATACTTAATGCATTTACCAGTGCTTGTTAGTGAATGCTTTCTACGTTGTAATGACTGTAACTTGTGAGCTACGGGTGGGTGCACAGCCTTAGCACACATGCACACACAGCTATAACTTGAGGTAACTCAGATATAACAACCTGAGAGCTTAGACAGCAGACTATCTCCAGGACATTCAACAGGCATCAGCTTCACAGCAGAGCTACCCTCATGAGATAATCTAACTTGACTATCTGCTAAGTCCTCCAATAAAACAGTGTTCAGGTTTTGCTGATCTTGATCTATAGCAGAGTTACTACCCAGGTCCCACAAACCACACGAGTCAAAGCCCCACTCATCACAGGCAATCTTGAAGCAATATGGGACGCGCAGCCCATCCCAGTGTGAGTGGTAATGTAAGAAATGTGGTGGCTGAGTCATGGTGTGGGTGTGGGGGGGACATACGATATTGAACCTGGCGGAATGTTGACTTGGTGAATGCTTGGTGTGGTATGCGGTGAGCTACATTGTTTGGTATGACACTGGTGTTCTGAGTAAAGAATGTTGTAAATGACTGATGATGAGTGAAAGGCGTGAACAAGTGGTTTTGCTATGAGTGTGGGCTAAGATGAGTATGTGGGTGATTGGCATTGTTGAGCTGTGTTGTAAGTGACCGAGTGATGTGAAAAACTGAGTTCTGGTACGAGTGCCTATGGGCGAATGGATGGTTCCGCAAGTGAGGGAGCGGGGTCATGTTGTAACAGTGATTGTTGCTGTAGGTAACTTGCAAGGGTGTGAGGGTGATTGAATAGTCATAAATAGAACTGAGTGGTATTATTAGTAGATGATAGGTTTATATTTCAGGATTGCTGAGTGGTAGGACCATGTGGCACTGTGGGTAAACAGGTGTTGAGGCAGTGCTGTGTGTAAATTTAAGGTTGAGCTTTTTCCATTGTAGTGAGCAAGGTGGTATTTAAGCGGTTGTGGGGCCTGCAGTTGGATGGCAGTAAGCTGCTCAAGTGGGTCAGTTAACATGTACATCCAACCAGCTATCCATTCACAAGAGACCCAGGAGGCACCTTGAAGCAGTTCAATTAACAGTTGATCTGTGTCTATGCATTCAGCCATTCATCCATCCATCCAAAAGAGAATGACACTGAGCCAGCGGTTGCCGATGCATTCACCCACAAGCTCTACACGTGTACCGCATTCTTTTTCAGCTCTTCTTGCACACTTTGGGTGGACAGAGAGAACTACAGGAAGATAGTGCGAGGTAGATACAGTGAAATACATGGATACATCGATAGGAGAGCAGAAAAGTGGAAGATGGAGACAAGATGGTGACATGGAGGTCTGGGTGGAGTGATAAAGAATACACCAATAGCGATAGCCAAAGCATTAGAGTGATTGAGTAAGAAACAGAGGAAAACAGAGTGACGTGGCGAGATATTGTCAGTCAAAGACAGAGAAAGACAACAGATGGAGAAATAGACAAAGCACTACAGAGACAGGTTAGATAGGCAGATACAGAGAGATATACCAACATTATACAAACAGAGAGCAGCAGACAGATCAATAGAGAAATGCAGATATAAAGTGACACAGCGCGATAGATAGACAGATTGACGTACAGACAGACAGTCATCAGTGTTAGGACAGAAGTGCGCCTCAGTGCAAGGATTCAGAGGCACGGCCTCCACGCTTTGAAGCAGCTCGTATACATTATATAAGTTACCAATTACAGAGCACACTCTCTACCTTGAAACTTTAGCCCCCAGGCTAGGCAATTAATAGGCAAGCATTGGAATCCTGTCTGTCCTCCCCACTTGGCCCCTTTTTTGATTCTGAGGAGTCCTTTGCCCCAGACCCTACTCTTCTAAAAGTATGAATTCTTGGAAGTGTGCCGAAGACGGGCATTGAACACTGTATAAATGAGACGATGCCTGTGTCAAGGCACAGGAAACGATGAGGTCTAGAGACCGAAGCTTGGGGTAGCCGGTCTAGAGCGGACAGAGGTGGGGATTCAACGCAATGACACGGCAAGAGGTGAAGGGATGGAGTAAAATGGGACATTGGATTTAAGTGCCATTGGATATCCTGTGGGTGCCTTTTTCCTTGCAGATGTTCAAATTTCGGCTTAGGTAGCTCTGCGGTGACACAAACACCAACCCAGCGGAAGGGCTGAGCGAAGTGTGGAGAAAGGAGATGGGGCCAAGCACCATGGGTGAACAGGAGTAATACATGGACACCTGCCTGGGATGGGGTCCTGAAGGAGCTATCTTCATTAGGGCTGGGTGAGAGGCTAAGTGGGTATGGGCAACGGGGCAGAGGACAAGCAGCCATCACCCAGCTGTGCACTGTGCCAAGCGTATGCAGCATCATTTCTAACCGGAAGTCCTGCCACAGTGCACCAGCTCCTGATGTAAAGTGGCAAAGGCCCTTGGCATAAATTTTATCCATACACTCTCCATTGCAACAAGTGGACTTGGCGTCTTGTCAGTCTGTGCAATGCAATGGCATAAATTCTCAGATGGACTATTTCACTGCTCCACAAATGCAATTACTCAAAGCTAACCAAACGTCATACGTCAACCAATCAATGCTGAATGAGGCATGACAACAATCAATGTCTGGGTGTGGCTGACATTTTGCCCTCTTTCTCTATGCAGATATATAAGATCTGAATAAAGATACAGCTAAAGCAGCTTTTTCCCTAGACCTAAAAGAGGAGATTTTGACATCCGTCCATTTTTCGAACAGAAATGAAATGGGATGTTAAACTTTGAACCTGAGATATTCAGTTTTAAGTTTTAAGACAGTATAGCACCTAAAAGAACAAAGTGACACTCGTGGTCATCTGGTTGTGCTAGACTGGGAGAAAGTCACAAGTTTAGGCAGACTGCGATGGAGTATGGACCAGGCTAGATGCTTAAAAAAAGTTATCTTCTCAAAGTCTGGTGCAAAGAGTTCTGTTTGCGGTGGAGGAGACCTTGAGGAGCAAGTAGAGCATTGCGGATGGTCATCGCAGTAGCGCGAAGAGCAGGCTGTCGTCTCTACAGCACAAAAAATGGATCAGGTGTTGCATATGGTCATTACTAGATCTTTGCATTGGTTGTCACTGCAGGCTGCCATTGCTGTAACGCAAAGTGCAGAGCTCGCATTGCCAGTTGTCACTGTAGTGCGATGACAGTTGTCATGGGCATTAGACTTTTGGTGCAAAAGGGCCCGTTCGCAGTCATGAAAAACCCAAATTTTCAGGGTTTGTCCTTTTCTTGAAGACGAGTGAGCTCTGATGCCAGCAAATGGTCCAAGACCTCGGGAGGCAACTCTTGGGCAGGAGAGATTCATTCTAGGAGAGTCTGGAAATGATCAGGCTGGTCCAGTTGCAGGTCCAGGCAGGTCCAGTTGCAGCAGGTCAGCTGGGCAGTTGCAGGGAAGCCTCTGGAGCTTGTTGTCAGCCAACTGACCCTTGGAGTCACTCAGGCAGCCTGTGAAAAAGGGAGCAGGTCCATTCTTCCTTCTCAGAGAGCAGTGCGGGTCACAAGCAGCAGAGCAGTCCTTTGGGGACCAAGGCGGGTCTCAAGGAGCAGGGCAGTCCTGTGGGGAACAAGGCAATTCTTCATCTGTAACGTCCACAGGTCCTGGAGTGTATCGATGAGTGGATCAGGAAGTCCAGTATTTATACTTGGTGCCAGCCATTGTGTGTGGGGAAAACCCTGTCTGACCCCCACATCTGGCTGTAGAAAGTTCTTCCGTTCCCCTGCCAAGCCCCACACTGTCTGGGGTGACAATAGGCTGGTGTCAGGGTCCCTTGTGTATACTTTCCAATGGTACCCCTCCCTAGTGGATCCCTGCTTGGGGATCGCCCCAGGAGGGTGATCCCCAAGCAGGGATCCACCCACTAGACACCAGGGAGGGGGAGTTGCCCCTTGGGCAAGGGCCTTTGCTCCCCCAATTTTTTGAGGGGGCAATTCAGTATTCTGCCCCCACTCTGGGGGGCAGAAAGCCCACTAGATCCAGGGATTTTTTTTTTTATATCGCTATAGGGGTGGGGGTTGCCCAGAATGGGCATACCAATGCCCCCACCCCACAAAAAATACAGCCACTGACTTTCTGCCCCCCTTGGGGGCATATCTGGGCAACTCCCCCCCAGCCTCCCAGGGCAGCAGAAAGCCCACTAGGCACTGACTTTTTTTCGCTATGTGCCTACCTGTGGATTTTGGGCACTAGCGCAGCCGGCACCTAGGGAAGCCTAGCAAACCTGTACATTTTTTAAAACTAGACACCAAGGGGAATACAGGATGGGGTGACTTGTGTGCCTCTCACCAGGTTCTGTTACCCAGAATCCCTTGCAAACCTCAAACATAGTAAAAAAAAAAAAAAAATTCCTCATATTTCTGTGATGGAAAGTTCTGGAATCTGCACGGATCCACAAAATTCTAGCCACCCCGCATTCCCCAAAGTCTTCTGATAAAAATGATACCTCACTCGTGTGGGTGGGCCAAGTACCCGCGACAGGCAAAGGCCCAAAATGTATTGTGGAGACATCAAAATTACCTATCACAAAAACCTGGTTTGGAAGGGGGGTCACCTGGGTTTTTGGCCCCGGGCTCGGCGACCATCTTGGGAAACCTACCAAACCCACAGATTTCTGAAAACTAGATACCCGGGGGAGTCCAGGGAGGTATAGCTTGCGTGGAACCTCCAACGGTTTCCTACCCAGAATCCCCTGCAAACCTCAAATTTAGCTGAAAAAATCACTTTTTTCTCAAATTTCTGTGTGGGAAAGTTGTGGGATCACAGGGCTGACACAAATTTCTTACCACCCAGCATTTTCCCAGGTCTCCCGATAAAAATGGCACCTCACTCGTGTGGGTGGCCCAAGTACCCACGACAGGCAAGGGCCCAAAATGTATTGAGGAGACATCAAAATGACCTATAACAACCTGATTTTTCAAAGGGGGTCACCTGGGTTTTCGGCCCCGGGCTCGGCGGCCATCTAGGGAAACTTATCACAACCATACATTTCTGAAAACTAGACACCTGGGGGAGTCCAGGGAGGTATGGCTTGCATGGACCCACCAACATTTTCCTACCCAGAATCCCCTGCAAACCTGAAATTGTGCTGAAAAAATTACTTTTTCCTCAAATTTCGGCGTGGGAATGTTGTGGGATCACTGGGCTGACACAAATTTCCTACCACCCAGCATTCCCCCAGGTCTTACGATAAATATGGCACCTCACTCGTGTGGGTGGCCCAAGTACCCATGACAGGCAAGGGCCCAAAACTTATTGTGGAGACATCAAAATTACCTATCACAAAACAACCTGGTATTGCAAGGGGGGGTCACCTGGGTTTTTGGCCCCAGGCTCGGCGGCCATCTAGGGGAACCTACCAAACCCACACATTTATGAAAACTAGACACCCGGGGGAGTCCAGGGAGGTATGGCTTGCGTGGATCCCCCAACGTTTTCCTACCCAGAATCCCCTGCAAACCTCATATTTAGCTGAAAAAAATCACTTTTTTTCTCAAATTTCTGTGTGGGAAAGTTGTGGGATCACTGGGCTGACACAAATTTCCTCTCACCCAGCATTACCCCAGCTCTCCCAATGAAAATGGTACCTCACCCGTGTGGGTGGCCCAAGAACCCGCGACAGGCATGGGCCCAAAACGTATTGTGGAGACTTCAAAATCACCTATCACAAAACAACCTGGTTTTGAAAGGGGGGGGTCACCTGGGTTTTTGGCCCCAGGCTCGGTGGCCATCTAGGGAAACTTATCAAACCCATACATTTCTGAAAACTAGACACCCGGGGGAGTCCAGGGAGGTATGGCTTGCATGGAGCCACCAACATTTTCCTACCCAGAATCCCCTGTAAACCTGAAATTTAGCTGAAAAAATCACTTTTTTCTCAAATTTCTGTGTGGGAAAGTTGTGGGATTACTGGGCTGAAACAAATTTCCTACCACCCAACGTTCATCCAGGTCTCCCTATAAAAATGGTACCTCACTCGTGTGGGTGGCCCAAGTACCCGCGATAGGCAAGGTCCTAAAATGTATTGAGGAGACATCAAAATTACCTCTCACAAAATGACCTGGTTTTGCAAGGGGGGTCACTTGGGTTTTTGGATCCGGGCGTGGCGGCCATCTTGGGAAACCTACCAAACCCACATATTTCTGAAAACTAGACAGCTGGGGGAGTCCAGCAAGGTATGGCTTGCGTGGATCCCCCAACGTTTTCCTACCCAGAATCCCCCGCAAACCTCAAATTTAGCTGAAAAAATCACTTTTTTCTCAATTTTCTGTGTGGGAAAGTTGTGGGATCATTAAGCTGACACAAATTTCCTACCACCCAGAATTCACCTAGGTCTCCCAATAAAAATGTTACCTCACTCGTGTGGCCCAAAATCTGTCATACTTAAAAGAAGTTACAGGTGAAAACGTTGGCACAAATGGCTGTTTTTTTCAACTCCTTTTAAATATTTTCCTATTTTCAACTGTTAGTTTCTATAAAAAAACCTTGAAGGATCTACACAAATGACCCCTTTCTGAATTCAGAATTTTGTCTACTTTTCCGAAATGTATAGCTTTCCAGGATCCATTATTGCTTTCATACCCATTTCTACCAGTAACTGGAAAGAGGTTGAAAGCACAAAAAATAGCAAAAATAGGCTATGTCCCAGTAAAATGCCAAAACTGTGTAAAAAATGTTGGTTTTCTGACAAAAGTCTATCAGTCCCTGAAAGCTGGGAAGATGGTGATTTCAGCACCACAAACCCTTTGTTGATACCATTTGCAGGGAAAAAACCAGATGCTTTCATCTGCAGCACTTTTGCCCCATTTAAAAAAAAAAAAACAATAGCTATATTTTGGCTAACTTCTGGGTCCCCTCCAAGAGAATCAACAAACCCTGGGTACCTCTAAAATCCCCATGATGTTGGGAGAAAATGACGCAAACTTGGCGTGGATACCTTATGTGGTCAAAAAGTTACAGAGGCCTAAGCGCAAACTACCCCAAATAGCCAAAAAAAGGCTTAGCACAGGGGGAAAAGGCCTAGCAGCGACGGGGTTAAGGCTATGCCAGCGTTAACATTGACATAAGTGTACACCTCAGATATTAAGTACCATTTTTAGTAACGTGGTGTAGTAGTTGTTAGAAATGGGGTTGTAGGTGACTGAGGGGTGAACCTCAGTCAAACAGCAATGACAATCCTAGTCAGGGTAAGTGTCAGGTAAATCCTAAATTGACCTTTGCTCACCCTCTGGTAGCTTAGCACAGAGCAGTAAGGCTTAACGTAGAGGCAGTGTGTAAAGTATTTGTGCTCAATTATCAAGGAGAGAGAGAGGACTAGGTAGCTAGTCCATATCCCCAGGTTTATTATATGTAATCAAAAAGAGGACTAGCCTATTTGTGAGTGATACAGGACTCAGGACTGTATGAGGAAGGGGGAAACTATTAAGTTTCTTTATGAAGCCCTCACCCACCAACCTAGTTGGTGGCATGCTTCATCATCGGGCCCACCCAGTGACACCAAATGTGTCCCGGGTGTGCTTCTACGCCTGTGTTACAGCGGAGCTGGTGTTTTGCTGAGTGTGCAGTGTTGGTGACGTGAAAGTGAAAATTTAAAAGCTATACAGTGGTCCCAGTTCCCGAGGGGGTTAATTTTAATGTCTGGGCCTCTGTTAGCGTTAAAAACAAGGCAATGGATGTTAGTGGAGTGAATATTAGGAACTCCAGCATCCGATGTGTGGTTTACATGTTTCAGCCAGGCCTTTCTTTAAAACTGGCTTCCCTCAGGACCGAAAGTTATGTGAAGGTGCGATCTATACTTTAAGTGAGTATGTGATCAGAAATGTGTCGCACTTGCTAAGGTGCTATACGTGTGGGAGGGGGATTCCCTCTCCAAGCATTACTGGACATACAACATGTATGACAAACAAACATACATACAGGGGAGAGTCTTAGCATGGTTGCATAAATCACAAAAGTACGAGTTTGCCGGTTGTAATGTGCATAATTAGCGGGAAAAATGCGGCAAAAGGTGGAACCGTACTGGTGGTGCGGTTGGGTGAATTTACCAAAATATGCGCTTGTACGTGTGGTGGGCTAAATATCGTAAGCACACACACATGTTAAAAGTGGATACGCTCAAGGGGTATCCTTACGCTAGCGTTTTGCTGCAAATGCCCCTATAGAGATATCCGGCAGAGGTGTTGACCCTGTAATGAGAAGGAGAGTGGCCCGTGGGCCGTTAGGAACCTGTAAAGGAAGGAAAAGGCTTACCCGGTCAAGGTTGAGTATGGTGCTCTACTCACGACTTTGTTGGTCAGGACCCTTTAGAAACCTGTTGTGCTGTCGCGGATCTCCGAGGGAAATGATCCCGGAGGCGCCGGGGCTTAAGTATCCTGTCCGGCGTGCTCAGGTGTGGCTGGTTTCCTCACAGTGAGAGTAGCGTCCCTAGGAAGGGGGAACATAGAAGAGAGACTACGCGCGCGAGGTGGGCGTCATGCACGTTGTCAAGGGAACAGAGCAATGCACTGTGTGACGCGGGTAGGGGGACTGTGCGCGCGCAAAGGGCGTCGTGCGCGTATTCAAGGAAACGGAGCTTAGTGAGACACAGGTAAATAAACGTGTAGCACGCGTGCTATGGGCATCGTGCACGGAACCAGAGCGCCGATGGTGCACTGTGGGACCTAGGAAACTGAGCGTGTTTGAATAATGAATTTAAAAGTAAATAATAGGGGGCTAGAGCACAGTGTTCTGATGGCGCTAACAGACTAAATGTTGATGGGATCCTGACATCAATCGTAGATGTCTGACAGAAAGCGCAAGTCAAAGAAATGGGGTTATATCATCATAGAGTGTGTGGGGCCCATGCGCAGACCCCTTTCTCTGAAGGTCAGAGAGATGTGTTAGGCTTTCAGCGAGCACCATGGAATGGAGTCGTTCAATCCCTGATGTTGAGTGGATAAACGATAGATCCAACGTTGTTCTTTAGTGAGAAGGGTTTTTTCATTGTCGCGTTGGTTGTGATCGTATTGTTCAATCACTGTCCATGTCATGTCATTGGGAGTATGACAGTGTTGTAAATAGTAGTCAGTGAGTCTGCTGATGTTCTTTTTGTATCTTATGGTGCTGCGATGCTCAACCACTCTGGTTTTGACCTTACGTGTCAACATCCCCACGTAGCGGAGGCCACATGGGCATGTGATGAGGTAGACTACGTTAGTTGAATTACAATTGGTATGGTGCGACTGTGTCCAGACTTTGCCTGGTTCCAGATCGAATGTCTTAGAGTGTTCAGTTAAGTGGCACACACTACAGTTATTGCAGGGGTAGTGTCCTGTGATTTTGGGGAGACCCCATGTGTTGAGAATGGTATTGGTTGCTGGTTTGGGCGCTGTCTTGGGACGTGTGGACACTAGTTGGTCTTTAAGGTTGCTCGCATGTTTATATGCAAAACGGGGTTCCTCCCATTGTCTTGGTCCGGAGTTTATGATGCGCCAATGTTTACGGATGATGCTGGAGACCTGGTTGGATGCCACGTTGTATGTGGTGACGCATGTCATTGGTGGTGGGTCAGTTTCTTTGACCACCGTTTCAAGGAGGGCCTCTCTATTCTGGTTGCGTGCCCTCTTTTTGCTTTTTCAATGATTTTTCTAGGGTAGCCTCATTCCTGTAATCTGGAAGCAAGGGCAGCCGATTGTGTTTTGTAGTCTGTAAGTTGGCTGCAGTTCCTCCGTATGCGTAGGAATTGTCCGAAGGGGAGGTTTTCCCTTAGGGATCTGGGGTGAAAACTGTTGAAGTGTAGTAATGAGTTCCTGGCAGTGGGTTTGTAGTAGGTATTGGTTGTAAGGATACCTTGCTCGGCTGTGATGTTAAGGTCAAGGAATGCCAGGGTAGTGGTACTGGATGTACTGGTGAACCGTAGGTATGGGTCACGGTCGTTGAGCCATGTTAGGAATAGTGTTAATGTGTCTGGTGTGCCTTCCCAGATCATAAAGATGTCGTCGATGTAGCGACGCCACACTTTGATGTTGGCTGAGTGTGGGTTGGTAGTGGACGATATATATCTCTGCTCAAAATGATGGACGTAAAGTCCCGCTACACTGGGGGCGAAAATGCTCCCCATTGATGTGCCGTTGATTTGTAAGTAGAAGTCACCCTCATATTCAAAGTAATTTTCTTTAAGTGCAAGTGTGGCACATTTGAGGATGAATTCTCTGGGGGTATGATATGTCCAGGGTGTGTGCATCAATATGTCCTGCAGGACCTGGAGCGTGGCGTCCTGTGGTAGGCTTGTGTAGAGACTTTCTATGTCAAGTCCCACCATTAGTTGAGTTGTAGGATCAAAGTTCAAGTCTTTGATAATGTTTAAGAGATGTTTGGTATCTTTTATGTAGGTCGGTGTTTGTTGGACCAGAGGGTTAAGGAAGTGGTCACAGTATCTAGACAGTGGTTCCAGGAGGGAGTTAATCCCAGATACAATGGGACGTCCCGGGGGTGGAATTATGCCTTTGTGGACCTTGGGGACGGTATAAAAGTATGGTACTTTAGCATTTGTGGTGCACAAAAAATCAGTTTCTTGTTTCGATATATGATGTGCTTCACTGGCGTCATTCACCACGGTGTTGATGGTTGCTTGTAGGGTTGTGGTGGGATCATTCCTCAATTGTTTATAATTGCGTCTGTCGCTGAGTAGTCTGCGGCATTCTTTGTCGTATTCTACTTTGTCTTGTAGTACAATACCTCCGCCTTTGTCGGCTGGCTTGATGACAAGGGAGGGGTTGTCGTGTAGACTTCTGATGGTCTCCCGGTCTTCTCTGGAGAGGTTGTTGAATGTCCTGATAGAGTTGAGTTGCTCTATATCATGGTAGACGGCTTGTTCGAACGTGGCTATTTCCGCTGGGACACTGGTTGGAGGGGGTGTGAAGGTAGATTTTAGTTTCAAGCCCGTCTCATTGATGTTGTCAGAGGGGTTGTCATCGTTTGTTCTTGGTTTTTCGAAGAAGGCCTTCAATTTGAGCTTCCTGAAGAATTCAGCAAGTTCTACGTGTAGTTTGAATTTGTCCAGTTTAATGGTTGGGACAAAGGATAGGCCTTTGTTGAGAACTGTGGTTTCTAAAGGTGTTAATGGAGTGCTGGATAGGTTGAATACCAGGGTGGTTGGCAAGTCGTTGGTCATTGTTTGCTCGTGCGTGGTTGCTGTTCCCGTGTCTTGTTGCGGGTATTCACTCCACTAACATCCATTGCCTTGTTTTTAACGCTAACAGAGGCCCAGACATTAAAATTAACCCCCTCGGGAACTGGGACCACTGTATAGCTTTTAAATTTTCACTTTCATGTCACCAACACTGCACACTCAGCAAAACACCAGCTCCGCTGTAACACAGGCGTAGAAGCACACCCGGGACACATTTGGTGTCACTGGGTGGGCCCGATGATGAAGCATGCCACCAACTAGGTTGATGGGTGAGGGCTTCATAAAGAAACTTAATAGTTTCCCCCTTCCTCATACAGTCCTGAGTCCTGTATCACTCACAAATAGGCTAGTCCTCTTTTTGATTACATATAAAGTATTTGTGCAACACTTCAAACGGTAAAACAGTGCAAAGACCACACAAAAATATACCACACCAAGATAGAAAAACAGTTCTGACTTTAATAAATAAAGCAAGACCAAAATGACAAAAATCCAATAAGTAGAACTTGAGATATTGATTTTTAAAGGTTTTAAGTGTAAATAGTATAAAGCGCTAAAATAGGACATCTGGTCGCGCTGGACCGGGACAAAGCCAAAAGTTCAGGCGGACCGCGATAAAGCTGAGGTCGGCTACATGGACTCAGGCCAGCTGAACAAAAGTACCTTAATCCAAGGGTGCAGAGCATTGCATGGATCTGGGTTGAAGATGTGTCGCCCATCAGGGGCGATGCATTGGTTCCAAGATGCGTCAAGCCTGTGGGGTGAGATCCTGATGCATCGACCTCGAGGATCCTGTCAACATGCCTTGTGATTTGAAGAGCGGTGTCGAGGATAAGTGGAGCAGTCGAGGTGATGCTTCGGCTCCAATGAAAGGGGAAGCTGCAATCCAGAGTTTCGGCATAGTCGTCAACGACGATGCGAGGACCTTAAGCCAGGAACAGCGTCGTGCAGTGGCAGTTCCAAAGGTGATGCGTCGGGTTCAATCCACGCAGCATAGGCAAGCGTCAGTGCGGATCAACACAGTATCGGCGATGCATCAATTCCAATCCCCGCAGCAGCGGCAATGCGTCAGTTTGCCATGGAATGCGTCAGTTCTGCTGGAGCAGACACTTTAGGCCCACTTCCAAGTGTCCAGGATGGGGGTGGCACCACTTGGCAGGGTGTACTCACTGATGGCAGAGTCCAGGTGTAGAGGCAGGGTGGTTGGAAGTCTTTTATGTCCCTGAGACTTTAGATCAGGAGGCCAGCCAGCTGTGCCCCTTTTGTGAACTGCCTCCTGCCACGCGGCCACCAGGGGTGCATCAGGAGAGTAGCAGGGGATCGCCAGTGGAGTGTGAGTGCACGCTTGGCAAGACTGTCTACTATTGTTATTTGATCGGATTTTCCGTCAAAACCCATGGGTGAGCACACAGTGCTGGACTTGGCCCTGTCTGCATAGTCATTACCAGACTATTTGCCTTCACCCTCCTATTTTCTGAACCCGATTTTGTTGACTTTTAGGACATGGTAGAATTGGCTTCTACTCAATTGGCATATTTAATTTACTTGTATGTCCCTAGTAAAGTGGCACTACATGTGCTCAGGACCTGTAAATTAAAAGCTAATAGTGGCCCTACAGCACTGATTTTGCCCCCTACTTAAGCAGCCCTTTAAACATGCCTCAGGAGGGCTGCCATTGCACCCTGTGTGGGCAGTTTTAAACTGCCATTTTGATCTGGCAAAAGTAATATTTTTGCCAGGCCCAAATACTTCTTTTTGAATGCATATAAGTCACCCTAGTGTTGGCCTGGACAGCCCAGATGGCAGGGAGCAGTGTATTTATAAAGGCTGGACATGTAACTTTAGTTTTACATGTCCTGGAAGTGAAACACTCCTACATTTGTTTTTCACTACTGCAAGGCATACCACTTCACTAGGATAACATTGGAGTTTATTACATTTCATAAGCTGTCATTTTCAAATGGGAGCAGGTAACCATGTCATGTTTGGTGCCTTTGGAATTTTAATGAAAAAGCCTTACTTATGGTGAAGTTGGATTTTAAATTACAATTTTGAAAATGGCACTTTTAGAGAGTTGGCATTTTCTTATCATATCCATTTAGTGCCTGTGGCCTGTCCCTGGATCTCGTGACTGGGAGTAGTTGGCAGTTGGGCTATTCCTCCGAGACAGCCACACACAATGGAGAGCTTAGGTGTGCCTGGATGGCAATCACTGGCAGGAAGGGAGGGCAGAGCTGGGCCCAGCCCTACTTACACGTGAATAGGCGGTGGTGGCCTCCACACAAAGGGTTGCATACCCCCTGTAGTTAGCCTGGAGCCAAGACAGGGAATGCAGGATGCATAGGGACTTCAATGGGAAACCTCTAAAAGTTCTCCCCCTCTTCAAAGGCACAACCGAGTATAAATGCTGAACCTCAGACACCAACTCTTCAATACGCTTCTGGGCCTGTGGACACTCTGCCAGGAAGAAAGACTGCTGTGCTGTTGAAAGGACTGCCACTCTGCTGGACTGCTGCTCAGGAGGACTGCTGCCCTGTTGTGCTGACCCGCTGCCGTCTAGCCTGGGTGAGCTGATGTAGCGGAACCAATACATCTCCTCTGCTGCGCTGCACAGCCCCCAGCAGAACTGACGTGTCGCCGCTGCTGTGTGGATCCGAATTGTGCAAAGACCCGCTTCGCAGCCCATCGCTTCATCGGAACCGCTGTTGTGCGATGCATTGTCGATGCATGGCCTCGCATCCTTCGATGTCTGCAGCCACTACAACAAACTTTACATCACAGCTTTGCAGCTCCTCGGAACCGGCGCATCACCCAACTGTGCGACACATACTCAATGCCGAACTTCACATCGCAAGTCCTCATCGACGGGATCCTCGATGCCAGCACAGGACCTCGCACTGCAGCATTGCTGCATCGCAGAACTGACACATCGTTTTGGCTGCGCAACGCATTTTCAACGCGGATTTTTGCAAAGCTCTGTAAATCAGGATTTAAAGTACTCTGTTCAGCGGGCCAAACTAGATCCCTGTAGCCGGCATATTCTCCACCGCAGTAGGACTGAACTCGTAACCACAGATATCCACAGTGGGTGCTTTGCGCTATTTGGTGCTATTTTACTAAAATCTTTAAACCTGCATATCTTCGGTTCTACTAATTTGATTTTTGTCATTTTGATCTTCTTTATTTAGTAAAAATTACCCTATTGTTTCAAATCTGTTGTGGGATCCTTTTGTGATGTGCGTTCACTGGGTTACTGTTTGAAGTGCTGCACAAATACTTTACACATTGCTTCTGAGGTAAGCCTTACTGCTCTCTGCCAAGATACCCATGGGATCAGCACAGGTTAATTTAGGGTTTGCATGTGACTTCACCACGAGAAGAATTGTGACTGCTACTTGAGAAGGGTTTCACCCCCTCAACCATTAACTTACCATTAACTTACACACAGGAATGCCCAGGTACCACCCATGGAACACCCCCTTGACGCAGAGTAATTAGCACTTCCCTTCAGCCCCAGGCCACCCTCCAGTAATTAAATGATGACTTTGCATATAAGGGTGAATGTGGTAGTGACTGAGCGGGTGGATGGGAGAGAAACAGAGATTCATTTGTGATGCCATAGAGAGGAGTGTAATGAAGGAAAGGGCAAATCAAAGAGAATGGGTAGAAGGAGATGTATAGAGCGCAAGACAGAGAAGGGAGAAAAATAGGAAAAAAGCAGGAAATGAAAGGCGAGAGAAGCAGTGAGGTAGCAAGAAACAGAAAGATCATCAGAGGATGGGGGCCGTGAAAGGGAGAGAGACGGGAATAAAAGGGGAGACGTTAATAGGGGAGAAAGAAGAGGAGGAGAGAAGTAGAGAGTGGGAGATGCAGAGAGGAAAAAAAGTAAAGAGGGAGTTGATGATAGAGTGCGCAGGAGAGAAAAGAAGAGCCCAGTGAAAGGGAGATGAAGAGGGGGCGTAATGAAAGGGGTCAAAGAGCAGGAAGAAAGGCAGACAGAGGCACAACTAATAAGAAAGATTGGAATACGATAGTGGGATTGTAGACCAGTAGACAGAGAACTAGTCTTAAAAATGTCATTCCCGGCATGTTTCCCTGTGCATCGGAATTGTGCCCAAAATGTAACCCAATCTACGGATGTTCGAGAGACCAGGGCAAATATTTACTGCTCACTTTGTAGAGATAAGCAGTAAGATTGCTGGTTATATTTTCCAAAGTTGTTTGAAAATGTGTTCAAACTCCTTCTTGGGGAAGACAGACTACCCATTTAGGCTTCACTAACATCTGTGTTCCATGCAGCCCCCGTGATGATGTTGCTATGTGGAGGTGTCGGCGGGTGGGGGCGAGGACAGGGTGGGGGCAACTACATATGAGGACCATGGTTGGCACACTTCAGTTTACCACACTGAAAGGTAAATGACCTCCCTAATTAGACTGGTAAATTCTTGTTATGTCCAACTGCTTATTCAACATTTATCCACATTGATCCGCAGAATTGTATGCCACTTGTTTCACTCTGTGTGGATATCTGAAAAATGAATAAAATGTGATTATTAAAAGAAAGTTCTGCCTGCTGTCTGCATGTGTTTGTGATTATTCAGAGGAACCTCTCTAGAGCAGAGCCTCAGCCCAGACAGAGGGTCACCTAAAAATTCAGGGTAAGAGCATGGGGGGAGACGGCCTTAACAATGTGGGCTGAGTCATGTGTGCCATTTCCCCGAATGCCGAACCACGTTTGCTTTAACCACGCATATGCCTTAACCATGCTTATGTGCGGTTAAGGCTGTACATGGTCTAGATGCTGAGATGGGCACACTAGCCACCAGACTACACGACGACGGCATCCGCAGAAAGGCCCTTGACTGGATATGCTCCTTTCTTACAGGCAGAACTCAGCGAGTCAGACTCCCACCCTTCCTCTCAGAACCAACAGAGACCAGATGTGGAGTGCCCCAGGGATCCTCCCACAGCCCCAACCTCTTCAACATCTACATGGATTTTGCTTCCACACTAGTGCACGCTTATTGTTGCCTGCCCTTTACCTGCCCAGTGTGAAGTCTCCTCTACAATTCGTGGTCTCCAATGGTCCTGACACACATGCGTAACCATGAGAACATGCCCAAATTCTCCAGCCTCTGGAAATCAGATTACCTGTCACATTTTTAGTACAGGATTCCTTTATATACTTTTTGGGAGTACACAGGTATAGTGGCAGAAAAGCTCCTCCCTAGCCATGGCTTCCAATCTTCTGCCCCATTGAACCCCAGAGCAGGGAACTGCCTAGCTGTCTAGTTACTTTTGTGCCTCGATTTACCACCCTCTTTACTTATAAGCATGTAGCATATAGTCCTGGTGGCAGGTTTAGGATATTGATATAACACCATGGCCTTTATTGCCTAAGAAATAGGCTGGCAGTCTTTCAATATGAAAGGCAGTAATACCCAAGCATAAAGTGGGTCGGTAAAAGGCCAGAGTGCCCCATTTTCAACACGAGCCGACAAATTGTATCTGCGGTCCAGTGGACTGTCAGGCAGAAATGTCTCCATTTGACAGAGACAACTGGGAGATCGTCCTGGAGTGATGGAGCTCTCCATCTTGCTGATATGTTTTGTGCAAACACCACCCAGGAATAGAACAGCAAAAAGAGGATGTAACTGTGGGTCGAGCATGCCCTGTCTATGTCTACTATGCATTATAACATCAGCATAAGTAGCCAATAGTAATAGGAGACAGGATCTTATTTGTATGCAGACGCTTTTATGCCAATAAGCCACATGTGCATCCAGTGTTGATGACAGATTGGGCTATAAGCGTGCCCTACAGTCAGCTACTATTTATGTTTTTTTTTTATGTACATTATGTAGAAAGGCATACGTAAGTTACATATTATAACAATTTAATGTTTAAATACTAATAATTACTGCACTGCAAACTTGAATTACAGACACAATGTTTTTAGAAATGCCATCTTTGTTTTATATTTGGTTGGAATATATTTATCAAGCAAACACAATAAGATGATGGACGGAGAGCTGAAACTTTTCAGACACTCGCCCCCAGTCACTATTAGATCTGGGTTGAATCCATCATTGTTCTTTTGCTTACATCGCCACCCCAGTTCAGACCCAGCCATATGCAAATCAGTCTTGACCCTGTGCCTCATGGGAACAGTCCAGCCCGAACTGCCAAGCCAGGTCCTCCCTGGACCGGAAACAAGCATCTTGGGACTGGTTTCAGGGTAACACCCCTCATCAGCCAGGCTATCTTGAATCCAGTGTCAAAGTGAGCAAGGGACCCACGTCTGGACATACCCTGCCAACTTAGAGCGAACAAGAAAACACAATAAGATGATGGACAGTGTGATGAAACTTTTCAAACACTCATCCCCAGTCACAGATCTAGGTTTAATCCATCATCGTTCTTTTTCTCACTTTGCCACCCCAGTTCAGACCCAGCCATATGCAAATCAGTTTTGACCATGTTCCTCATGGGACTAGTCCAGCCCGAACTGCCAAGCCAGGTCTTCCGGGGACCAGAAACAAGCATCCTGGGATTGGTTTCGGGGTAACACCCCACATCAGCCAGGCTAGCTTGAATCCAGTGGCAAAGTGAGCAAGGGGCCCACATCAGGGCATAGCCTGACAACTCAGGGCGAACAAAGCAAACACAAAGAGATGATGGACGGAGCGTTGAAACTTTTCAGACACTCACCCCCAGTCACAGATCTGTGTTAAATCCATCATCATTCTTTAGCTCACTTCGCCACCCCAGTTCAGACCCAGCCATATGCAAATCAGTCTTGACCCTGTTCCTCATGGGAATTGTGTTTGCTTTGGAATATATTTATTGCAGCTGTCTGAAAACAAAGGGGTAGATATACAAGCCCCTTGCGACACTTTTGCGCTGCCATTGCGTTACTTTTGTGACGCAGCGGCGGCTTAAACAATGCGCCACATTGCGGCACATTTACAACGTGACGCATCTAGGGAGATGTGTCACGTTGTAAAGCCCTGCGCCACATTATACCTGCATCAGGTATAATGTATGCATGGTGGGCGTTCCCACGCAGGAAAGCCTTGTAAAAGTGTCGCAATTAAATTGACAAGATTTCACTGTGCCACTTCTAGGACGCCACTGCGTCAAAACCTTATGACTGCTTGAAGAAGGCGTAAGGAGTGTTATGTTTCGTATATAGGCCCTAATGTAGACCCGTTCATATATGCCATAATGTAGAAAAACTAGTATATGCCCTATTATGGTCATACTCGTATATGCCCTATTATGGTCATACTCGTACATGCCCTATTATAGTCATGGCTCCTAATATAGGCATGATCTTTCACCTACATTAGTTCCCTACAGGACACAACGAGCTCTGAGGGTTGAACGTTATCTAGTCTGTGGTTAGAACACTGCAAGGTCTTTCCAGAACACAGGCCTACACTGTACTCATAAATTATGCATGAGCATTCACCAGCTACATCTCCCGCATAATATGTATGTACAAAGTTCACCCCTGACGTCTTCCTCATGTCTAACAAAGACCAATACAAACCATACTGAGGGACGAGACACTTTAGGGTATAAATACACCACATCTTGCCACGGTAAGATAGAGGGAACCGAGACTTCCATGCTGATACACTGACCAGAGACGCTGAGGCTCCTGCATGCAGTCGCTCCAGCTGACAGCGGTCTAACACAGCCCTTGCGGGGTGTCCAACTCGAGACCAGGACGGGGTCCCACACTCTCTCTATTCAGGTATGGGGGTTCGACTAAATCCTAGAGGGATTCTTGGCTCTTAGGCTTTTAGACCTACACATATGCTAGGTACACTCAGGTACATCTAGTTAGGCATCGTAGGAGTACGCGCACTTTCATAATGCATTTTATACTCATGCATGTATTCATGATTATTGCAATATGGTAGAACTGTTCTATCCTTTCACTTTGATCGTACTGCTGATAATATATCTCTGCTATTGTCTGCTGGTTGCTGCAGCACATATATTTTACACTAGAATAACAACTGTTCAATAAATACTTATTGAAACGCCCAGACTGTTTATTCTGTGTTACTCTCTGAGACAAACCAAATAAGTAAGCACGAGTGACTGAGCGAAAGGTAGTACATTGTTTCCACGATTCTGAGGAATTAGGGTTGTCATGATCTAAGGTTGCCAGAAACTAATCTCTCCCCGAGAAGAGGAGATTCTAGTGGCACTGTGAGCCAGCTAATGCAAATCCGGCTAACATATGCGGTGGGGGTGCACAGAGTCAGTCTAACACCAAGCCCACGTTTATGTTATCCAAACGCGCAGGTCCTGCAGGGGTACTATAGGAACTACAAGACATGGCGCCACCAACGTTGGTTGGGTACTTATTTAACAGTAGAATCTGAGTAGTTCAGTTGTGCTATTCTCAGAAAACCTACTCACAAAACCCCAGAGACGTCTGGAGTGGGTGGGCACAAACTCCGCCATAGCTGATTAGGCGAGATATCCTATTTATCGGCTGTTGGTTAATCAAGCTTAAAGGACATTTAGTTCCTAAATTGTGCATAACACCTCATCTTGGTTCCCTTTGAACACTTCTTCCTCTAAACATGCCTGATTCCGAGGCAGGGGAAGACAGAGTTGAACTGAATTTTTCAGAAGATCCTGCAGATGCAATGCAGATTGCACCAAAATTCAGAATGACAGTCACCCTAAGACTATTAGAAAATGGTTTACAAGCTAGGGGTGGCATGGTAGTTTTCATGATTGAGGCACACGAATCAAACAAAACAGAGGTGTTCTATTCATGGGTTACATTCCCGGCAGCAAATGCCATAACAAAGACATTTCACTACTATATAAAAGGAGATGCACCAAGGAATATGGTCCTTTGGAGGACATAGAGATTCCACTCACTTACCAGGAACATTATTACTGGTTTAATGGCACCCTACCCCACATAAGAGTAAGAGTAAGATTAGGCCCGCTCTGAGGAGATGGGGCCACATGGCCAATACTAACAGCTTACACACCTCATCCTGACATTGGAACAATGCCACAGCCAGAATTACTCATACAACACAGAGATTTAATTAAAATCTACAGAAAGCCTGTACCGGTCCTAGCAATCCAAGGCACAAGAACTGTACTTCTGCCACCTCTTGCCGGAAAAAAGGAGAAAAGATTTGTCTCAATCGACTTAATCAAACCACACTATGTGGCCGATACTAAACAGTAGGCCTCGTGGACTCCATTGTAGCAGACGCCCTCCTCTTGCTACAATCCAAGAAGTTCAAACAGAAAGCCTCATCACGTTTGAAGAGCCACCTGTACGGAATGAAGGACTAAGCAACAATGCTATGGAACTCGTTCCACTTCAACAAGAAGAAAATCAACTTAACAACCAAGTTGCAATCAGACCAAATACAGGCATCTACGTCAACATGCCTCGTCAAGAGCAAAATCCGATCTCAACAAATCCCGATGCAATTCCAACAATTGATCGAACTGCTTCTGGCTATTTCATGAACTTTGATACATTTTCACTGGATCCAAGTGAGCCGGAAACGACGCCAGCCAAAAAATCACACAAACAAAGACTCATCGACTTTTTGAACTTTTTTAGAAAGACTTACCTGGTGTCACCTTGGATTGAACTATGGTATATCACTGGTATTTTATTTTTTCTTTTCTGGCTAGGTTTAATAATAACTTTTAGTATGCTTATTGATGGACGATACCTCCAGCAGAGCTCTACAGCCCAAAAGGTTAATTTGATTTTAAAACCACACCAGTCTTCACATCGTGAACCAAGAGACTTGTCTTCAGTGAACATCACAGCAGTTCCTATACCGGACGGTATAGTATGGGACAAGATTGATTATGATATATTCGGTCCGACTGAACTTTTAAAGCTTAAACATGTATTTAAAATTTCTTTAAGTGATATCATTACCTCCAGTACATTTTCTGATGATTGGGACACTGAAACTGTAAATAATTTAATGTCTGATTTAGAAAAAACTGCAGCATTTCCGAACAATGAAATGTTAGAAGGTACTTCAGACTATAATACATTGTACTGTTATCAACATTATGGTCATCATTTCTTGCACAAATCTATAACACCTAGAAATGTATTTGAATACCACCAGTGGGAACACTGCCCAACTCCTCCAAAAGGTAGTTCGCAAACTTTTGCACAGAAATTCACATACTTTTCAGGGTTCAACACATCTGACCCAAAGTCATTTTATTACAAAGTGGCAAGAACATCAGCACAGAAAATTATGTTGACTAACACCAAACAGATTTACTCTGCTTCCTTTATGGCCCAATTGTCTATACAGGGTTTCGACCTATCGAAGGACGCTATAGATTCAAAATCAATCTGGGGTTCTAGGGACTGGCAAGTCCAGGGAACAGAAGCGCTTTTTAGAGCATGCCTCATCCCACAGCAGATAATATTTCTGAATGAAACTGTGCAACAGACATCCTGTCTTGGACTGGCCAAGAACAAGGAAATGAACACACCGGGGTTTCCAACACCATGGGTGGGGGGCAGAATTCAACTACACATGGGGTAAGATTAGATGACATTCTCCAGTACAACAGGTCAGATCCCAATTGGACAGGATGGCTGATTTGGCCCATTGACAGGAACACTTGTCAACAGAGATTCCTAGGTACACCCAAGGGATTTAGTATCCATAGGCCAGATCCACGCTATGTACAGAGACAACACCCAGGGGTAGTGACATCCTATAGTGTTGGGAAGTTGTGCCTTGATTGGCTAGAAACCTCAAAACTCACAGAAGTGAAACATCACTTGACCTTACTCACACCTGATGTAGACCTTAGGGATTTTTTACAAGGCCCAAGGAAAACACGTCAGAAACGTTTCATATATGCTGGCATCTATGCCTACTATAATGAAAACTGGAAAATATCCCAACAGGAGGCCGCAGAAAGAATACGGGAAATAGACCGTATTAACTTAGAGAAGGCATTAGCTGTAGTGGATAATGGGTTAACAACTTTAACCTCCAGGATTTACTCCTTAGGCAACATTGTGTCTTCGGCAATCGACATATTAGAACAAGATTTGGCCTTGTTACAACACAGGCAATCTCAGCTACGTTCTATTATGATGTTAAGCTGGACGCTACAATCTTTGCGTGCAGGCTATGTGCCCTGGCGTTTTATAAACACCACGTCTCTGTTTTCAGAATACAATCTAACCGATAAACGGACAGAAATGGCACAGAGGGGAGCCAAATATACAATGCTGCGTATTGAGAGACTGGAAAGGTTACCATTCACTGCAGCCGAATCACCATCAACAGAATGGCCAAATCACTCTGCCGGTCACTACGTTTCAGTTTCAATATTGCCTTGAGCAGAAGCAGGCAGGCAAATATGAAAAAATGGGTAAGGGATACATCAAGGAAACTTGGGAGTTACCATATAGATATCGATGCCAGAATGGGGATCGAGAAGTGTATCTGAGTGGTACTGTTGCGGGGATTCTGCACATATACAGAACTATGCACAGGAAAAAAGGACCTCGCCATATAGTGGTGTACCAACCATACACCTTAGTACCCAAAATCCCAATCCGACTAGCTATAGTGTCACATTCGTTCTCCGCCCTACAGCGAAGCTACCAATGATTAGACATCCCGGAACATGGACTCTTACAGGAATCGCGGGAGCAAGAACACTCTTTCATAACTCACTCATACTTGTCCACAACGTGCGTATTAAGAGACACAGTATAGTTTAAAATGTTTATTTCAACTGTCGTGCTCCAAGACACAGTACACGTGCCAGTACTAGCAGCATAATGCATAAAGACAAAACAGTAAGCATTGTTACAGTTCCATAGAATACAAACGGGGACAGCATTTTATAGAGACAGTGGATAAGGTCTATAATGCCTTGCCACCCTCCCCGTGCTAGTAACTAGTTTATTATAAAAATAGAAGATCTCTGGGCTTTGTCAGGGGGACCCCCATACCTCAAGAACTAGATGCAAGGTTTACATCATCGGACAAGCACAGCTCTTCTCCCTGGAAAGGTTTTTCTCCAAGTACCCCAACAGGAAGATCACAATATTAAAGGCACCCAAATTTCTCCAGTGCAGCTGTGTTTCATGTAATGTCTAGGTGCGAGGGGCTGACCAGAACAGCAACAATAAGGGACGTTGTTTTTCGACCTTGTACATTGTGTGCAGACGAAAACCACAGAGTACATCAGAAAAGGTGAAAGGCAGAAATGCAGACTGTTCTAATGTGAACGGGCACAAGGACAGTCTGGAAAAACAAAGTCACGGAGGACCGTGTGCAAAACGAGGCATCATGGCAGCTAGGCCTAAGCTAACTTAGCAATGTCGACAATGAGGCCACAATCCACACTACACCCTCACCTGGTCAGTCCATCGGACAAGACACAAGACGAAAGCAGAGTTCAAACAGATGGAGCAGAAGGCAAATGTCTGTATGTTAGTGAAGGTTTCCAGAAGAGAAAAAAATCAAATCGAGACAAGAAAAATGATCACTTAAAGAGGCAAAAAAATCTGAATTAGCTGTTTTCTGCGAGGAAACAAAATTAATCCATCAGATTATATGCGCAGAAGACAGCAACACCCTCCAAAAAGACATCATTGTCATCGTCTGAAAAAAGAGATGCCATCCAGTTTAGTAAATCAAAACTGCATACATGTTGCTCACAATAGGGAGCATCGATCAGCATTGCGGGACAACTTGCGTGAACTTCAATATAACTTTGTTGTAGGAGATTCTGAGCAACCGCCCAGATATCCCATTGTGCCAAGACTCCAAGTGCAGCCACACGCGCCATTAATCCATCACTGGAACATTCCTGTTCATGGGCCATCAAGGGGCCCATCAACTGGTCGAAATCCGGGTCAGAACAGTACGTATTGGAGAGGCAAACATCCACGGACCAAGAAAATGGACATCGTAAGCACGGCATCACTGGTTGCACGCAAGTGAAATACGCAAAGCGAAAAGACAGGCCATATGCCACGCTGAATGTTGCCAGCATCAGGACGCCGAAGCTGTCAATCATGCGATTACGGAGCATTTGCAGGCGCCCTGGGTTGTGGTGGTCCACAAGAGGTGCAGCCATTGCGCATCAGGCAAAATAAAAGCAATATTCCAGCAGCTAAGGCAAGGATCAAGGGGAAGCCACCGAAGACGCTGGAAAAAATAGAATGAATAAAAGCCGGTATTACACCAAATATTGTCTGAAAAGAAGTCAAAAGGCCAGAGCCCACAACTTTAAAAAAGTGTACAAGGCCGGCGGTGTTAGATGCATTAAATATACAGTGAACCAGTTCACCGAAATGTTGGGGGAGGTTGGTGTTTAAAAGGGCCTGTATCTCACTGTGGGTACTAGCCACCTGGAGGACGAAGGTCTCCCTCGCGGAAGTCAGCATAACTTCCTGGTTTAATAAGAGCGCCTTTATTCTGCTCAATTTATTGAAATCCGCTTTCAAAGTAGGGATGTAAGGCCAAATGGAACTATCTAACTTCCCACGCGGGGGCGGAAAAAGCACATTTTTGCGGCATACCACGCGTTGCGAAACTGTTACTATATAAGGTATGCCAGCTTGCAAACCACAGCAATCCTGATTATTCAAAAGCAGATAGCTACCATTAGCAAGCATAGTGAAAGTAGGTGATATAACAGGGGCAGGAATGCCCTTTAAAACACAAGCAAGATTCGGGGCAGAAACATTACAAGCCCCGTGTAATTTAATGTTTTTACAAACAAGGGAATGACCCACTGTAGAATCGCAAGACTCTCCCGTGAGAAATACCTCCTTGTCATCCCTAAGGCACCTGTATGTGAAAGGTAGGGAACAAAGTTCATGCAAAAAGGCACTGCCCAAAGGCTCAAAACGGCCAACAGGATAATGTTTCATGCATGAACTGAATTCAAATAGAGAAAGAGGCAAAGTGATAACCCTGTGTACTAGCCACACTGCAGAGTCAGTCTCCGCTACAGAGAACGGTAAAGGATCTATCTTTTCGATATGTAGAAGAGTGTATGTCGCATCCTTCATGGACATGAACTGTTGCTTTTTGGTTAAGTTAAATGGCAAAAACAAAGCAGATGTGTTTAAAAAATGCCATGGAACCGTCCCCATTTTCAGAGTCTGCAAAGTCCATGCAAACTGCATTACTGAACGCAATTGATTCTGACCATGATATAACACAGACATGTCATCCTGAACAATATCAACAACAGATGAAACAATATTCTCTAATGTGTAAATGCGGGAAGAAAGGGTGTTAATACTGTTGTTGACAACAGCAAGCACTTTCTCTAGATTTGCTTGATCTATTTCCCGTAGATGGGAAGCAGCTTCTATTTGCGAAAGCTTCCAGATTTCATTGTAAGTCGCATAAACAAATCGTTTCGGTCTTGGACCTCTAGGTCCTAGAACAAAATCGGCCAGATCGATATTGCTGGATAGCAGGTATAAATGTTGTTTCACAGAATCTAACGTAGAGTGCTGCAACCACTGTTTACATAATTTACCAACCGAATATGTTGTAACCGAACGTGAATCAGAAAAGCGTGGATCAGGTCTATCCTGTTTGTAACCAGGAGTAGAGTTATAAAAACACAGTTGGCAGGCATTAGCAGCTGCGGGCCACACCAACCATGCTGATGGATGTAGTGTAGAGACATTAAATGAGTTATTCTGAATCAAAGCTTGCAATGTCTCAATGGAAAAATTTAAATGCAAGCTGCTGTTCGGCAACGAAGACAATACAGGAGTTGTAGGTGTATTTAATTGTTTGGAAGTTGCCAGACCAAAACAAGTTGTTTGATATATCGAACTATTGATAAATAACATTTGGGTCGGGATAAGGCAGGCGCGGTGTAAGGCTTCCGTACCGCGTACCTGCCAGGATTTAGTGCCCCAAATAGATTTCAAATCTATGGTGTTTTTCCAGTGTTCATAGCCACCAACAGCTAATGCGTCCATAAAGGAGCTGGAGTATAGTAACTTGGTGTGGGTCAACATCACCTTCGGAGTTGAAGAACTGTTCAATTTAAAATAATATGACCCAGGGTTCGACGGGTCAAAGTTGGTAAAGTAAGTGAATTTATTTAATAGTGTTTGGGAGCTACCTTGCAGAGGGGTCGGGCAATGTTCCCACTGGGTGTAATTGAAACTACCTCGAGGTGTACTTGGTTTATGCAAAAAAAGATTACCATAATGTTAATAGCAATACAAATCGGCATAATTAGCTGAATTTAAGTACAAATCCTCAGCATTAAAAGCAGCATAATATTTCAAATCAGAAAATAACGATTCAATTGCATGCACATCCCAATCATCTGAATGAATATTCTTTTTAACCACATCCCCCATGGAAACACGAAGCACATTGGGGACATTAATAATCTCTGTCGGTCCAAGAATTTGAAAATTCACTGCATCCCATACGATCCCATCAGCAACTGGAAAGGCTGTAATGTTCACAAATGTGTGGTCACGCTTCATGATGTGTGAAGAAGAATGCGGAGCCAAAGTTCCAGCCACAGAGTTCACCGCAGAGCGTTCTGGCAAATAGTGACCATTGATGAGCAAGAAAAAAACTGTCACAAAACCAATGGACATAAACAGGAAAATTAGTAATAGCGCCAACCAGATGTATGTCCATGGAGGGACCAAAAAATTGGCTCTGAACCAGGATACAAAAATGCTGAATTTGGTTGGGACGAATGATGAGGTGGAAGACGAATCAAAGGAAAAATGAGACGGGCTCAGTGGTGTTGCAGGCAAATGAGCCACCGACTCACTTGCGGGATAAGTGTACTCAGTTTCCTCGTTGCAGGGGGAAACCGGAAGGTTGTGCAGGCGATCTGGTAAATCGACCATCCCAATGGCAACATCTGCACGAGTGGAGCCAGGAGGGCCATGAGCAGGATTTCTGGAAATTGCTGGACATGATACAGCAGGTGTTACACTATTCAGAATCGGCCAGATGTTGTAGCTTGACATTGTCCCTGAGATGTATCTGTTGTCCTTGCTACCAGGAAGCGGTGGTAAGATGACTGTACGAGTACCCTTCAAGCCAAGAACTGGAACCGGTGCACGATAAGAGGTGCCAAATTCTTTTTTGTTCTCCACCTTCTCTCGGACCAGATCTCCAATCTTCGGAAGCCAGCCGGCTACCGGAATCAGCAGCGCTGCGTCTGTGGCTGAGGGTAAATTTTCGCTTGCAAGTCTGTCACGGGTCTCTTGTAAGTCCTGTAACATAGTAGAATGATTATCTACGTCAAAGATTGTGGCTGTTGCCGCCATGTCTAGACCATCAAGGTCTGGCACAAACATCTGTATGCCAAAGAGCATTTCATATGGGGTCCGCCCACCCAGAGATCTTCTAGGGAGATTATTAAGTGCACGTTGCACGCCATACAAGTGGGCCAGCCAGTTTCTGCCAGTACCTAAGACTCTAGCTGTCAAGGATTGCTTTAAGTCACGGTTCATTCGCTTCACAATTGAGTTGCACTCAGGCCTGTATGGAGACGAAAATTGCACCAGTACCCCCATAGACCTCATTGCGTCCTTGTACGCCTTAGAGGCGAACGCTGGACCTTGGTCGGAATGGAAGGTGCCACAGTCAAAAATTCCCACAAAGACACGCAAATCCCTGATGACATTTTGAGCATCAGCACTGCGTTGTGGCCAAACCCAGATGAAACATGTGCACGAATCTACTGCAACTAAGATGGATTTATATGCAGTATCAGAAGAAAATGGACCGCAGTGATCAAGATATACACACCCAAAAGGTTTGTTAGAAATGCAGAGCTGTGTTTGTGGTGGACGTGTAACCGTAGAGGGCTTAATTTGCTGACAGATGTCACAAGAAAGGACATAATTACGGGTCTGTTTATATAAACCACGCCACCAATAACGCTGCTGCAAGAGTGAAACAGTTGCAGACACGCCAGCATGGGCCGAAGCCAAGCCTTCGTGTGCGGCTGTTATCAAAGAATTCCTGCAGTCCGCGTTGGGAATCAGCCGATCACCAACGTCTGGAATTCTTACATAAGGAACCTGGTCGGGACTTAAATGATAGGAGTACTTGGAAGGGAAACCCTGCGGGTAATTAGAACCTTCCTTAGTGGCAGCAATAGCTGCTAAAATCTCATTGTCTATCTTTGTCATGGATCTTGTAACGGCTGCTACTGAGCACGTGGCTACTGCTGATTTGGCTGCTTCATCGGCCAAACTGTTACCAACCGCGTGTGCGCCCACACGCTGGTGGCCAAGAGTGTGAATCACCTGTGTGAGAGGCAGACGTCGTTTAAGATCTGCCACTCGAACCCTAAGCATTTTATGCTTAATTGCGCTGCCTTTAGAATCTCTATAGTCATTCTGAGACCAAAAGAATAAGTTGTCATTAAAAGACTGAACACAGTAGTAAGAATCGCATACAATAAGTGTAGTCACATCCGGGTCTGCAAACTCGAGTGCGAGCACCAAAGCACGCAGCTCGGCCAATTGTACGGTACTGTCTCCCAGTGCCTGCGTGTGCACACCACTCGATTTGAACTCACCGTTCACTATGTTACCTGCCACAATCGCGCATGCTGCTGAATAAGCATGCTTAGAACCAGTGGCCGGTTGCACAGAACCATCTGTGTAAATTATACATTTGTACTCCTCAAGCGGCAGCAAAGACAGAGGAGGAGGATGAACAAATTCATACTGTAAGAACTCCTGTGTCTGAAGAGAGGAATCAAAGATGAAGGTGACATCCGGAGACGTCAAAGAAGTAGCCCATTGTATCCAACGGCGGTGCAAAGCCTTAGAGTTGCCTTTGTCACTGCCTCTAGGGCAGGATATGGTGTTACTACCAAGATGCGTTTACCCTGTGCCAGTGCGCGTTCCTTAAGAATCGCCATTTGCACTGCAGTCAGAACTTTCTCCACAGTTGAAAAGCGCAACTCGGCTGAAGTGTAAAGATGGGACTTGTATGCAATGGGCACTGTGTCACCTTCGTTAAAAGTCAAGTAAGTGAAACCCACTGCCCCCGGCACAATTCTAATCACCAGGTTAGTGTGGTTATCACGAGTCAATAAGAACTTAGATTCAAGGAGATCAGACTGCAAAGATTGCAGAATAAGTGAATGTTCCGGAAGCCAGCATGACTTTGAAAAGGTAGGTTGTATCAAGGCATAGAGAGGCTTGATACGCTGGGCATATTCGGGAATGTAAGAACGCCCGAAGTTCAAAAATCCCAGCAAAGACTGAAGTTTTTTCAGTGTCGTCGGAGGGCGCAGAAGTGCGCACTTCTCCAGGAAGTGGGGAGCTAAGCCCCTACCTTCATTGTTGAGCTCATAGCCCAAAAACAACACAGTGTATTCTGCGATGTGAGATTTGGCAAAATTAAATTTGTACCCTAAGACCGCAAACTCAAGAATTATGCGGTCTACTCGGGTAAGATGTGGCCATAATTCGTCGTCTGTCAGATATATATCATCGACGTACGAATACGCATCTGGGTCTATGCTGTCTAACAAAGAGACAACACGAGCGGCGAAGACACCTGGGCTGTTTTTATAGCCCATTGGCAAACACCGGAATTTTCTTTGTTTGCCCCCGGAACTGAACGCGGTCCATTGACTGCGTTCAGGGGACAAGTTGTGTGTGTAAAATCCATTGGAAAGGTCAAGGGTCATTTTATATTTTTTACGAACCAGACGATCTACTAGCGCAGAACTATGGGTATTCTGTACCGCAAAGGTTCGACAATGAGAGTTCAAATGCCGGTAATATAAAACTAAACGGTACGACCCATCGGGTTTAGAAATGGCGAAAAGGGGATTATTCATTGGTGACACACATGTTTCAATTACTCCTTGATATTCTAACTGTGTCAGAATTTCGGAAACGGGACCCTTTGCTTCCCGCCGGATGGGATATTGGGGTTGAGGCTGTGGCATAGACCGCAATGGTATATCATGGGGGGGAGAATCCTCATCCCAGCCCACGTGATTACGGTACAGCGCCGGGGCCTGGGCCATAGCCCACTCAGCTGCGAGAGCCTCCGCTTTGTCCTTGGGGACATGACGAGAAAAGCTCGGAAGGACTACTGCCTCCCCTTTAGGAGCAGCGAGAATAAATGGGGGCGGCCAAACCGCCTCCGCCAATAAAATGTCATAAGAAGAGGTCAGATTTGAAATTGCGAGCAAGATGGTGTTGGTGTGATTTCTCACGTCGCTCAGCCGCGCACGTCGTGCTTCTCGGTAATCGGCTGTATGGACTGTTTCAAAATGTCGAGGGGGAAAAGCAGCCAGACGCGAGCGCTTTGCTTTTCAATTCAGAGAGGCTTGGAAACGCTCTTCGTCGGCAGGATAAACGCCGGACCTGGAGGAAAGTTTTACTTCTGTATTTGCCGCTCGATTCTGTGCTACATTGTATCTGTGACTCTCGCGCTTGCTCTGGGATCCTTGCTACCAATTAACAAAAGGATTAGAGCGCGAGGGCAGCGGCCGTGGTTTCAAGCTTGGAGATATACAAAAAGAAACATCGGAATTGGAATCTACAATCAACACTTGGGACATGTCATTCCAGTAAGAACACATCACTTCCTTATCTACGTTTTGTTTCTGTGCTATTTTGCGCTTTCTCTGTGCTTCTCTATTACAATAAATACACAACAACAAAGGCTGCAGATGTCTTTCAGGGGCTCTAGAACCGGGAAAAGCAGTAAATTAAAGCCCCCCCAACCCACGCTAAGCAATATGGCCCCAGGGGAGCCTGCAATACCGGATAGCTCATTAAAAAGTAAAAGGGAGACTATCTGCCCAAAACGAGGCACTGGGAGGATCGGGGGCATTGGGGGCGCTGGGGGAGCTAAGGAGGGTCTCCAACCGACAATAGTGGAAATGCTTATTGGATCTAAGGCTTTACCTGCTCCGGACACTACCCTGAGCGGCGCCCCATCCCCTATACCCCCTGCAACGTCTAAATCAGATTGTCAGCTTGTAGACGCGCAGGACTGTTTGAATCCTGAATTTAACTTGACCGGATCTCAAGAACATGCTACGCTTATGTCAAAAGAAAAATCTTTGGATGAACAACTTACAGCTCAAAGCAGCACAATGGGTCTTGTGGTTTTGGCAGATTTACCCACTGATTCTTCTCTTATCGTACAACCTGCCGTAGACGCGGCCAGCTCCCAACATTTAGAACCTACTAAAATGATGGACGAAAGTGAAACTGGGCTAAATCATCTTGCAAAGGGTTTCACGGACTACATTCTCTTTTTTTCTCCAGATACAGGCATTACCTTATTTTGTTTATCCATTCGAGAAAGGCGATCACCTCTCTGTGTATCCATTTTTACCTCCAACCCATTTGATCGCTCCGTGGCAGCCACCGTTCCTCGCTTTCCTCTGACTCGCGTTGCCATTGACACTGGCAACTCTTCCGGAGACGCGCTGGGTTTCCACGGAGACCACGTTGCAGCGTATGCGCGCCCGCCTCCAGCGACCGCCGTCAGTAACAGCCGCGCCAGACGCTCCCAACTCCGGAGCTCCCGCCAGGCGTTCCCGCTACACGAGCCACGTCCGCCACAGATCGCCGCCGCCTCTACACACCCCAGGGCATCGTGAGTCCTGCCACCACATACGGTTCCTCGCATGCCGCGCCTGTCGTGGGTTGATTTCGGGAGTATATGTGAAGCCCAGGTAAGAGAGCGGTTTCACAGGCTTCTTACTCCGACGCCATCTTGCCTCCACCCATACGGACTACATTCTCAAAGCAGAACCTAATCCTGGCCCCAGAGCCCCCTGGACTCCAGAGGTTAGCGGCGAACATTTCTACTCGGTGTCAGACGGCTCTCTGTCAACTTCCGATGAAGATCAAATTAGCTCCAGCTCCAGTGAAGATATTCATGCTGATCCTTCTAAAAACACAGGGACAGTACAACGCCAGACGAAAAATAGAAACCCCCAGAAAAGACGTAGCCAACTTAAATGGGATTATTCGGACTCGCAAATGTCTTATCCCCTATGCGAAGAAACTGAACAACCGTCTATCTGGGAAAATGCCAAACCTACAACTGTGACTGAACCTATGGCAGAACCCTCCTTATCTTCAATTCTAACTTCTATCAAGGACTTCCAAGCAGAAGTTCGCTCCGACAATCGAGCTGCTAAGGGGGCAGCCAAAAAGGTACAGGGGAGTCTGCGGAAATTAAACAAATTATGTACTGATATAAGTGATCGGGTCAGTATGGTTGAAGGTCGTACAGAGAGCCTAGAAACAGAGATAACCACATTGAAGAATCAGGGGTCTGCTCATGAGGCATGCCTGGGAGATGTTAGGATGAAGATGGAGGAGCAAGAAAATCGCCAACGCAGGAACAACCTCCGCCTGCTAGGTATTCCGGAAGGAGCTGAGGGAGATGACCCAAGACGCTACATTGTAAAACTGCTACGAGAAACCTTCCCGACACAAGTAGACTGGAACTGGGACTACGAAGTCCAGCGTGCGCATCGTTTCCCTTTCCATCTTAAGATGAACCGTAATGCTAGTACCCCTTCTGAGGGAAAACCAAGAGCTTTTTTAGTTTTCTTTGGGAACTTTCTCCTTAGGCAATTTGTGTATGACCAGGCTCGTCCAAACTCCCCAAAGGGGGCTAATGGTGTGATGTTTTTTTGCCAAACCTGATTTTTGCCACACAACGGTAGAACGTAGATGGCATCTGCGCCAGATGATTACCCCATTTCAACAGCTTGGTGCCCAAGTGTTTTTAATGAATCCTTCTCGACTGAAAGTTATCTTGAATGGGTCCACCCGGATTTTTATATCCGAGGTTAAGGCAGGGGAGTATCTGGAGGAAGCTAAGATAAAAAGAAAGGGAGGTAAATAAAGGTTTATTAGAAGACTAGTAATACAAGGGCTGTCTATTATACTGGAGAAGCTTTTGGGTCTTTGGTATAACCCCTTTATTCAGGGTCCAATTTATATTGTAAAGAATTCTTAGCCGATAATTCTATATGTCATTCCAAGGCGCAGGCTTCGCGGCAGTGAAACCTAACTGACAACCATCACTCAGGATGTTCCTGATTGCTCTATGTATGGAGAGGGTGGGAGGGGGGGGAAGGGAGGGGTCACGTTTTGGTGGTGGAAAAGGGTACATTATGGGAAAATGTTATAATTGATGAATTTAAAATACTGAAAAAAGAAGGGGAAAAAAGACAAAGTAAAGTCAATGAAAACAGGAAAAAGAGAATATTCACAAAAAAAAAAAAAAAGAACAAATATAATAATTTTATGGGATATTTAGGGACGTATAAATTGTAGTTTGATTAAGATGTGTTTTCAGGATAAGAATCAATATGTTAAACAATATGAATGATCAAAGTCTTCTAAAAATAGTGTCCGTCAACGTTTGCGGGTTAAATGATGCCCTGAAAAGACAGAAGGTGGCTCTGGGTCTACGTTCATTGGGTGCGGATATCATCACTCTCCAGGAAACACATATAGAGGGATCCCAGAAGCACTTATTGAACTCTTTGGGTTATAGGGTTATTGGTGGTACCTCGCAGGGAGCAAAGACACGAGGGGTTGGAATCTTGGCTCAAAATAGGTATCCTTTGACCTCTAGCAGGGTGAAAACTGACTCTCTGGGCAGGTGGGTTATTGCAGAATGTCATCTTCCCCCGAACAACAGTTTCACACTATGTTCAATATATGGGAGTAATATTGATGACCCCGGGGTCATCAACTGGATTTCGGGTGAACTTGCCCATTGGCCATTACCGTTAATAATATCCGGAGACTTAAATATAAACCTACCTAGTAACTGGAGAATAACTGACCAATGGTCCTATAGAGGTAGAAAGCCTAAAGTCTATTGGGCCCTGTTTAATCTAATGCAAACTCATGGGCTTAACGATGTTTGGGCCACTTTTAAACCAACTTATCCGGGCTACACTTATTTTTCAGCTCCACACCTTTCCTTTGCCAGATTAGATTATTTTTTGGTTTCCTTATCACTACTTCAAAACTGCTGTATAGCAATTGCTCCACGTTTTATGTCGGACCACAATCCCCTTGTGCTCAAAATTAGGGGGCTGGGGCCTAGAGAAGAAATTTCGAGCTGGAGTTTTGAAAGAGCATTATTATATGATGAAGATTATCGACTTCACATGCAAGGGTGGATCAAAGAATTTCTAGAAATTAATATAGGATCCGCAGTAGTTAGAACGGTATGGGATACCATGAAGGCGGGTATTCGGGGGGAGACCCTGCGGTTCTCTATAAGGAAGAATAAAAAAACTAAAGAACAACTAGCGAGGGCACAAGAAAAGATGAAAAAGGCAGAGGAAAAATTAATCCTAGCAGTTCAATTAGGGGGCGAAATCGAGAATGCCCAATTAGAAGTAGTAGCTAGCAAAGCAGAAATAGGGTCCATCTTTGCAGATAAAATCGCTATGAAATGGGCATCTGCTAGAGAAAAAATATATGAATGTGGCGATAACATTGGTCACCAACTTGCCCTTAGAATTAGACAACAGGTGTCTGCCTGTGAAATTTCATCAATTAAACTCAGTTCTGGTGAAATTACAAATGATACCAATAAGATTCGTAAGGCATTTTGCGAATTTTAGCAAAGGCTTTATTCTGAAGATAAGTTGGGACCCTTAAAATTAAGAGAGGATGAAAGCCTGGAATATCTGGGCGAACTCACATTAGCGGAGCTTAGCCCAGAAGATCATGATCAGCTCGAGGAAACTCCAGAATGGGATGAGATATCTAAAGCCCTGGTTAGCCTTCCGGATGGGAAAGCGGCAGGTCCCGACCACATACCGGTCGAATTTTACAAAATATTTACTCCCCAGATAAATACTCTTTTTACTCAATTGGTTATTTCTATCTTTAATGGTGCACCCCCACCAGACTCTTGGTCTAATGCCAAGATAGTTGTATTTCCAAAAAAGGGTAAATCCCCTCTTGAAATGGGATCGTACCGGCCAATAACTTTAATTAATTGTGACTCCAAGATATATGCCAAAATTTTGGCTTCTAGACTATCTCTGAGAATAGAGTCCTTGGTCTCACAATGGCAACACGGGTTTGTTCCCAAAAAAAGCACGACGGAACATATCCGAAGGGCTGTTACCCTTTTGGATGCTGCACAGGTAGCCGGCGACCCGATTTCACTAATTTTACTTGACGCTGAGAAAGCGTTCGATCGGGTCTCCTGGATATTTCTTTGGGCCGTCATGAGGAAAATGTGCTTTGGGCCTAAGGCAATACAAGCTATACAAGCGCTATACAGTCACCCCATGGCTAACGTAATAATCAATGGGGTTCCAATGGAACAGATAAAAATTTCTCGGGGGACCCGCCAAGGGTGTCCATGCTCACCTCTGCTCTTTGCTCTCTATATCGATCCTTTTATTAAAGCAATTGAGAGACAATCTATTCGAGCGACGAGCAGATTTGGGCTGGATACTAAAATTATGGCTTATGCCAATGACTTAGCGGTGGTGACTCCCGACCCTCGGAGCGCTATCACTGCCCTAGAACATGAGGCTGAAAGGTTCGGGAAGATTTCAGGATATGCCCTCAATCAAGGGAAAACTCAGATCATTATTAACAATCAAATTGACTGGTCAGACTGTAGGGTGGTCCAGACTGCGAAATATCTTGGGGTCACCTTAACTGCTAATATCGATCAGATAGTGGAGGAAAATTTGATCCCACTGGCTACCGAGACTAAACGAGCGCTTAAGCGCATCAATAATCTGCATCTTACCATGGTAGGGAGATGTAATGTTGTAAAGATGTCCTATTTTCCCAAACTTCTATATTTCTTTAGGGATATTCCTTTAGAAATAAGTAAAATAATGCTACGGAAATTTAATCAAATTTTCTCCGAATTTATCTGGGCATATTCTAGACCAAGACGAGCGTTCAAATTACTCTCTCTCCCTCGCGAAAGGGGTGGTTGGGCGCTACCAAATTTAAGATTTTACTATTGGGCCTCTGTTATGCAATATAGCGCGGTGTTGCTTCAAGATGATATATTTACTTCTATGGAAGGTTTACCATCGCCTTTTCAATTACTTTTAGGCGCAGAGACTCCCGGATGTCTCTGGCGGCAGCTCTCCTTTGGTTACTTTAAAAGGGTAAGATTCAAGACTTTAATGAGTGTCTATAAAGTTTTTGTCAATATTCGTAAAACTTTTGGATTGGGCAATTTGAATTATTACTCCCCTCTTAATAATAATTCTAACCTACCAGCAATCTTCGGGGCTTCTTATCTACGTGAATGGCATCAAGCTGGAATATTGAAAATGGGGGACCTAATAACTTCTGATGGTATAAAAACATATGGCATACTTAAAACTGAATTCCATTTGGGGGATCAGGAATCCTTTAAATACATGGCCATAAGAGATTTCCTGACTCGTAAGACTGGGGGGATTGCCGGTTTTTCTAAGGTAGATCTTATTGATAAATTAAGAAGTCCTACCTTACCTAGGATAGGTTACCTATACGATATATTAGTCAGCTTGATGTCTGACGACATGCTCATTATCGCTAACAAATGGCAACAGAAATTGAATATACCTTTTAACATCTTTAATAAGGCTGTGCAATCTGCCAAGAGCGATCTACTTTCTGCTAAGTTACAGGCACAATTTTATAAAACCGCATTTTTTTTATATATTACACCTAGCAGAGTCGCTAAATGGGGAACAGGAGCTGGAACGCTATGTCCGAGATGTTCAGCATTTAGGGCAGATTCAACACATATGTTTGCCATGTGTCCCCAACTTACGCCATTACTGGATCAGATACAAGACTTTTTTAATAAAGTTCTTCATCAGGAAATTCAGCTAACTCCTACGATTATTTTGTTAGGCATCCAAGAAAAGATTAGTAGAAATAATGGAGGAGCTTTTATTTATGTTTCTATGACGATTTTGCATTTATGTATAGCTTCATCTTGGAAGGACCCTAATCCTCCAATATTTTCTCATTGGTTTGCTCGACTGATTTCTATATATCATTTGGAAAAGGCCATTTTCTCCAAAAAGGGAAGTCGAGGAAAAAAAAGGGGTCTTGCTATCTGGCAACCTTTATCTGCTTGGCTTAGATAGATAGTTATACTGGGGTTACATGAAACAAAGTAACATGTTTTTGGGGAAAATCTACGTTGATGGAATTTTAGGAGATTTACTGTTTGAATATAATTCCATGCGTACTCTCTTTGTTGGGCAGGACTAAGACATTCATATTTAATATATTATAATGTTTACAAATGCAAAGTTGATATAATGTTATATATGTATATATATATATATATATATCTTTCTCTTTTCCCTTTAATCACTGTTTTATTAACTTTTGAAATCCTGGATATTGTAATGATGTATTAGATTACTCACCACCATATGTCTACCCTGTTGCTTTTGGACATGGGGGGGGGGGGGCTGAGGGAAGGGGGGGTTGGACATGCTTGAAATTGGTCCTTTTATTTTTTGTATAATGACTTTTGTTAAAAAAAAAAATTAAAAAAAGAAGAAGAGGTCAGATTTTCCCAAAAAAATCCCTTTTATAACACGCTCTATGTCAAGTTCAATTTGAAGAACAATGTTAAATAGTCTGTCAGGGGGTGCCACTCGGGTGTCTGCTGTCTCTACAGTAATGAAAGTGTCAGTTGCTGTCGCCTCCACATGAGGACGCAGTGCCTCCCGCACTATGGTAACTTCCGCGGCGCTGTCTAGCAGCGTCACCGCCCACGTCCAATTCAGGAGTCTCGTTCTCACCGTCTGTGGCATATCTCGCTGTTAAAGCAGCAACCTTTTTCTTCTGAAACTGTGGGCGAGAACGTGGAAACTCTTCTTGTTTCCCTTTTCCAGGCTGTCGAGGTTGGTCTCGTCCCGGAGGGGCGTCACGACCCCTGCCTCGTTCCTGTCGATCCCCTCCACCAGCCTGTGTGGTCGATGGTGCCTGTGAAGAATGAGGAGAACGCTGATCAGGGACCTGAAATCTATCAGGAGACCTAATTCTCGCTCGGTCGCGCAAATCATATGTGCGTTCAGAAGTTGCGGAAACCGGAGACGCTCCACGCGACCCCGGTTTTTGTTGTTGCTTCCCCTGTTCCTTTAACCTCCAATTCTTTTTAGAAAAGAAAGGTTTCTCGTCTTTACTAGACTGAGCTTTTGGTTGAGGTTGTGGTTGAGTCTGCGTTTTAGCAAAAGGCTTAACTCCCAAACTATTGCGGCCACCTGGGTGTGTCCGGAGTAGCCTTAACGTGGCTGCAATCCTTCCTGGAGGGAAGATCTTTTCAGGTGTTCGAGGGTGAGGCCACTAAATCCTGGCCCCTTCACTGCGGAGTTCCTCAAGGATCTTCCCTGAGTCCCACACTTTTTAATGCCTACATGGCCCCCCTAGCGGAAATTATCCTTCCCTACGGGGTGCACATTGTGACCTATGCCGATGACACCCAACTGGTTGTTGCACTTAACTACTCAGACAGGGCCTCCACCTCCCTATGCACCTGCCTTGAAGAAGTAGCCAAGTGGATGAAACACTCTTATCTGAAATTGAATGGCGATAAAACCGAGCTTATGCTCCTTGGCAACCCCTCTCTTTTCAAGGCAGACACCATGTGGCCAGCCTCGATGGGCGCGGCACCTGTCCCCAAGTCAGAGATAAAAAGCCTGGGCTTTTGGCTGGACTCTGACCTCAGCTTTAAAGTCCAGGCCAGAAAGGTGGTGGCCTCTTGCTTTGGCATCATAAGGATGCTTCGTAAAGTGCTCCCACTGCTCCCCTTTCAGGCAAGAAAGCTCTTGGTCCAGGCGCTTATTCTTTCACGTCTGGACTACGGCAACGCCTTATACCTTGGAGCCCCGAGTTCGGTCCTCGTCAAACTGCAAACAGTACAGAACTGCGCCGCAAGGATCCTCATGGGGACTCAGAACCGGCAGTCGGCATAACCGGACATGAAGGCTCTCCACTGGGTCCCCATCCGGGAGAGAGTCTACTTTAAGGCCTTATGCATTACCCACAAACTGATAGGAGGGAAAGGACCAGAGATTATCTCCTCTATGGTCAAGCCCTATCGAGCTAACAGGCGACTACGCTCAGATGAGCAACACCTGGCAGTCGTCCCCCGAATTCAGAGAGTCAGAAGTGGTGGTCGGCTATTCTCACATAATGCTGCCAAACTTTGGAACTCCCTTCCTCTTCAGCTACATAGGGAACCTAATCACCTTGTCTTCCGCAAGCTGCTGAAAACATGGCTCTTCCCTAAGTGATTCCCTGAAGCTTCAGTTATCCGCCAGCGCTGGGATGCCTACGGGTAGCTATGCGCTCTATAAATGTTGCTTCATTCATTCATTCATTCATAAGCCTGTGCAATAATTTTCGGTAATTTGCGAGGCTTGTCCGGTTCTGGGACTAAAGCCAAGGCATTAGCTACTTGTAAGTTAACTGCATCACCCTTGACGTTCGCAAGGATTAGATCAGCCACCACATCGAACACTCCCACTAGTCTCATCCCCAGTTCAACAACCGCTTCAGGGCCATGTTCGTCTTGAACACGCTTAATCATGGTGGGGAGGACTGTCATGGACGGAGTGCCGAAACACTTTGCATACACTGCCGCAAATACCTTACCCCAGTTGTTGCATTCTGTCAACTCTGGAATTAAGTCTTTTGGCAAACTTAGAGTCAAAATCCTGTGTTTCTCCACAGGAGAGGTATTCGGAAACACCGCCTCCAGCTGGTCAAATTTTTCAGCAAGCCAATAAGGCAAATCATCCTTATTCTGTGGGCGTTTGCCCATCACCAAATTAACCATGACGGGACTTATAGTCACACCGCCAGGTCCCGCTGGATGTGCCGCGACTCCAGGAGGGGCCATCTGGACTGTGCCTGTAACGTGCTGTACTAAGGCTCTGTGCACACGGACCAAGGACGTATGCAGTATGCGCAGTTCATCAATTGGAACTGCTGAATAACGTGGATGCGGGGTATACCCGGCCAAAACGGGCCAAGCGGCCCCATCTATCGATAAATGGCCTAAACAAATTGGGGTGACCGGGTGTGGGAGGGCGCCATTAAACCAAATTCGGTGTTGCCATGCCGTAAGTGGAACTTCAAGAGCCTGATAAGGCCGATAAACATTAGGAAGGGCCGTGGCTGTGTACTCATGGAACAAATCATCAGTTCCATCGACCGCCGGAAAAGTGACCCATGAATAAAATACCTCAAAGTGGTAAGCCGGGTCAGCTTGAACCACAAAGATGAGGGCGACACCCGCGTCCGGTACTCCATAGGCTGCTAAATGAGCACGGAGCGCGGCGCGGCTATGTGCAGGAATATTTACATTCACAGCCATCAAGACTAAGAATGAAGGACAACCTAGTGCGTGGCAGCGCAATATGGGGTTAACAGTAATAAAATACCTTTTAATTACTTCAAGCTTGAAGGAACCTATAAAAGCGTCAATATAGGAGGTTACACCCTCACAACTGTTTCCGGAAACAGAAGTGAAGGGAATTGTGGACAAGCATAAGCACTACTCAAGCATCTCGCAGATAAGAAGCCCACCACGTTGGTGGCGCCATGTTGCGGGGATTCTGCACATATACAGAACTATGCGCAGGAAAACAGGACCTCGGCATATAGTGGTGTACCAACCATACACCTTAGTACCCAAAATCCCAATCCGACTAGCTATAGTGTCACATTCGTTCTCCGCCCTACAGCGACTGGAAAGGTTACCATTCACTGTAGCCGAATCACCATCAACAGAATGGCTAATTCATGGCCAAATCACTCTGCCGGTCACTACATTTCAGTTTCAATATTGCCTTGAGCAGAAGCAGGCAGGCAAATATGAAAAAATGGGTAAGGGATACATCAAGGAAACTTGGGAGTTACCATATAGATATCGATGCCAGAATGGGGATCGAGAAGTGTATTTGAGTGGTACTGTTGCGGGGATTCTGCACATATACAGAACTATGCACAGGAAAACAGGACCTCGGCATATAGTGGTGTACCAACCATACACCTTAGTACCCAAAATCCCAATCCGACTAGCTATAGTGTCACATTCGTTCTCCGCCCTACAGCGAAGCTACCAATGATTAGACATCCCAGAACACGGACTCTTACAAGAATCGCGGGAGCAAGAACACTCTTTCATAATTCACTCATACTTGTCCACAACGTGCGTATTAAGAGACACAGTATAGTTTAAAATGTTTATTTCAACTATCGTGCTCTAAGACACAGTACACGTGCCAGTACTAGCAGCATAATGCATAAATACAAAACAGTAAGCATTGTTACAATTCCATAGAATACAAATGGGGATAGCATTTTATAAAGACAGTGGATAAGGTCCATAATGCCTTGCCACCCTCCCCGTGCTAGTAACTAGTTTATTATAAAAATAGAAGATCTCTGGGCTTTGTCAGGGGGACCCCCATACCTCAAGAACTAGATGCAAGGTTTACATCAACGGACAAGCACAGCTCTTCTCCCTGGAAAGGTTTTTCTCCAAGTGCCCCCAACAGAAAGATCACAATATTAAAGGCACCCAAATTTCTCCAGTGCAGCTGTGTTTCATGTTATGTCTAGGTGCGAGGGGCTGACCAGAACAGCAACAATAAGGGATGTTGTTTTTCGACCTTGTACATTGTATGCAGACGAAAACCACAGAGTACATCAGAAAAGGTGATAGGCAGAAATGCACACAGTTCTAATGTGAACGGGCACAAGGAGAGTCTGGAAAAACAAAGTCACGGAGTAACGTGTGCAAAACGAGGCATCATGGCAGCTAGGCCTAAGCTAACTTAGCAATGTCGACAATGAGGCCACAATCCACACTACAGTACAAACTGCAAGAACGCTTTCAGCGGTTCTCTCATGTGTCACGATATTTCTCTACACGGAGCATGTAGTCGTTCGGTCGCGAACTTATCTTGTCACATGTCAGGGACCCCAGCGGCCATGATCACGCCGGTTTTCCAGCTGCTCTCAAATGGGAGTTACTTAATGCTAAATGATCAAGGTTGCTGTGGGATGCTTCCGGGTGTCGCCTATCTGGTCACTGTTAACTCCAGGGTTACTTGCTGTATGCAAGTATTGTTTCCGCCACTGAACACAGTCAGGGAGGCGCTGTTATGGCCTTAGTTGAATTTTTCCTTTATACAATTTGATACTTTGAGCAGACTGAAAGCCATGCTTTTACAGCAACCCGTGCCCTTAACCTTCACTCGAGAAATCTTTAAACTTCAAGTTGCAAGGACCTCGACTGAGATACAAGCGATTATACGTACAAACTGCCCCTTTCATTTCTCATAAATGGGGGGTCGTATCTTCAACATGTCTGATACGAGCAGTATTGTACACCTATTTAAGACCATAGGGTCAGGACTATTAAGCACCTTTCAGACAGTCCTCGGAGTAATCCCAAATTTTATACACTCCGTATTGGGAAGCGTCTTTGGAGGTCTCCCGCTTATCCTGTTCCTAATTGCAGGAGACCTGATTGTAATATTACTGCTACGCAATGGACAGCCCCATTTCCGAGGAAATGGCGAACACGCTCATGGAACGGAAATATCGTGAACTCATGGTGCAGCTTCTGGGCATACCTTGCCTAAGAGAACTGAATGCCTCTTGGTTTCTATCATTTAGACCAGTCTGGCTAAACTGCATCTTACCTGTTCTTCGATGCTTTCTGTGGAGAAGAATGCACATTGGATCTATGTCTAACGTTTCCATCGGATACGCCACTAGACCTAGATGCTATGCTGGACCCCCTAAAGGTCCATGCTCTGCGTTGTCTCCAGCGACTTCCAATTCTGATGAATGCATTCCTTGAGAATCCACAGGTGCCGTTTGCTCCTGCTGGGTTAGGTGGCTCCTCCACAGGCACCGAGGTAACAACTGCCGCACAAGCTGCCGCAGGAACGACTGTTGGCAGTGCCGAATTCCATCTATGTGCGATTGACGTTCTCTGTGAAGCGTTGGATTTGTCGTCTGCAGTAGCTAACACTGATAATGCTGTATCTCCCAGCCAGGACACTTAATCTTGAATTGGCTCATCGCGTCCTGGGAAAGAATTTGGCTTTTCCACTTCGTTTCATAAATAAACGAACAAAATTTGGAACATTTCCTAAACTGACACTTCCGCTTGAAAAAGCATGGCCTTCTTCAGCTTATAATGATGCAACTTTTATAAATGGGACAGAATTGACTTTCTCAAGCGGTAACTAAGAAATAGCTAAATATTAACATTTTTTAACATTTTTTAACGTCTTTTTTAAACCTCATGTTTTAGCTGTTTTTAAGTGAATATTTTTAAATTGTCCAGATTTTAGGCATGGTCATTGTCATCCAATTCGAAAGTGGAGTGGGTGTTATGTTTCGTTTATAGACCCTAATGTAGACTCGTTCATATATGCCATAATGTAGAAATACTCGTATATGCCCTATAATGGTCATACTCGTGTATGCCCTATTATGGTCATACTCGTATATGCCCTGTTATGGTCATACTCGTACATGCCCTATTATAGTCATGGCTTCTAATATAGGCAAGATCTTTCACCTACATTAGTTCCCTACAGTACACAACGAGCTCTGAGGGTTGAACGTTATCTAGTCTGTGGTTAGAACACTGCAAGGTCTTTCCAGAACACAGGCCTACAATGTACTCATAAATTATGCATGAGCATTCACCAGCTACATCTCCCGCATAATATGTATGTACAAAGTTCACCCCTGACGTCTTCCTCATGTCTAACAAAGACCAATACAAACCATACTGAGGGACGAGACACTTTAGGGTATAAATACACCACCTCTTGCCACGGTAAGATAGAGGGAACCGACACTTCCATGCTGACACACTGACCAGAGACGCTGAGGCTCCTGCATGCAATCGCTCCAGCTGACAGCGGTCTAACACAGCCCTTGCGGGGTGTCCAACTCGAGACCAGGACAGGGTCCCACACTCTCTCTATTCAGGTATGGGGGTTCGACTAAATCCTAGAAGGATTCTTGGCTCGTAGGCTTTTAGACCTACACATATGCTAGGTACACTCAGGTACATCTAGTTAGGCATCGTAGGAGTACGCGCACTTTCATAATGCATTTTATGCTCATGCATGTATTCATGATTATTGCAATATGGTAGAACTGTTCTATCCTTTCACTTTGATCGTACTGCTGATAATATATCTCTGCTATTGTCTGCTAGTTGCTGCAGCACATATATTTTACACTAGAATAACAACTGTTCAATAAATACTTATTGAAACGCCCAGACTGTTTATTCTGTGTAACTCTCTGAGACAAACTGAATAAGTAAGCACGAGTGACTGAGCGAAAGGTAGTACATTGTGTCCACGATTCTGAGGAATTAGGGTTGTCATGATCTAAGGTTGCCAGAAACGAATCTCTCCCCGAGAAGAGGAGATTCTAGTGGCACTGTGAGCTAGCTAATGCAAATCCGGCTAACATATGCGGTGGGGGTGCACAGAGTCAGTCTAACACCAAGCCCACGGTTTATGTTATCCAAACGCACAGGTCCTGCAGGGGTACTATAGGCACTACATGACAGGAGTGGCCCAGCACAATAAGTATAGGCCTGTCAGAGCATTGCTGGAGTTGCATCGTACTTGCGACACGACTCCAGCAATGCGTGACCTTTACACCAACAGATGCGTAACACATCTGTCAATCCTTTCGCCATGGCGGGCCGCATTGTAAATGCGACGCATCCATGGTGGTGCAAGGGTTTTTGGCACTGCGCAAGGAAACTGACGCATCTCTGCTATAACGCAGAGATGCGTCAGTTTCTTGTAAATCTGCCCCAAAGTGTGTAAATAGTTTATGTAATTTTTCAAATACATATTAAACCAGACGAGTTGGACTGCATGCCAGGTGTAACAAAAGTGCACCGAAAGAGACAAATTAACAATAAAAAATTGCTTAAATCTAAACTACATACATCTGCAATAAATAGTGTGGCTATCCTCAGGCACCTCTGCGTTTTCTAAGTGGACGCGCTATCACACTAATTGGCCCAAATATCCCATGCATTACAGTTGCCATTAATTTAGAATAGGGCCTGTGCTCAGGTGCCTCTATTGGCTTATCATGCTCTATTAAGAAACGGTTGCTGTAGAGGATGCAACCAGGAACATGTAGGCACTCTCTATTGTGCTGCCATGTATTTGAGATGAAAAGCACCGCACAACAAAATGAAAAAGTGTGAGCCGTTAGACACAGTTCATTAATCTAGACCTTTCATTTCGTTTCATATCTGTATTTTATTCTTTTCTTGTATGCTTCTTTAACATATACTTGCACCTGGTACGTATCTTGTGCACAGAATCAGAGCAGCTAATAGAGTAACAACAATAAGTGGAGCATTTTTGAGTATGTAAAGTAGTACCTTGGTGGCACTTCTTTATCTTCTCACACATGATGCTCACTAACCTCTGTCCTATCTCTTATGTGCAGAACTCTTTGCATCTGTGTGCCCTACAGGAGCTGCTAGAGAAGGTGCGGCATTTCCTGGACTGGGTGTGGTATGATTTGTAAGCAGTGGGAGGGGGCGGGGGGGGGGGTCCCTAGGGCGTCAGTAAGGGCTCAACGCATTCCATTGGAGGGAGGGGGCGTTGCATCTATGATCTCTCTGGTGAGGCCGGGGGGGGGGGGGAGGGGGTTCAGCACCCGGTGAAAATAAGTTGTCTACCAACACTTACCAGGCCCTTGGTGCCTCTAATGTGCCTATTCCGCGTTTAGCTTCTCTAAGGAGCAGTCTTACTTCCCTTTTCTGTCTGTTATGCTAAATGTACACATAATTCAGGAACTCTAAATGACAGTGTGGGTTTGTTGGTGCCTGGGCATAGATGACACTGCCCATTTTGGCTGCTCTCTGAACCTCACCTAATAAGGCATAAACCTGACCTAATTGTAATTGTAGATGCCAGGTGTTTATGGTTTGGCTTGACAGTGCAGCTATAGCCAGACATTTATGTGAGAATTACCAGGAGAGGGGCTTTGGATTTGCCCATATGTGTAGAGCCAGGAGTACATGTTTTGATTGGGCAGAAGTTGTGTGCCTTCACGAAATAGTGCTTGCCCTCCACACAACTCTGTGTTTTGTTTATTTATCTAGCTGCCTGAGCATGATCTTTCAGAGGCATACACATGACACTGTAATGTATTAAAAAGCGTTAGATAAATAGATAATTTATTGTGTATTTCTCTGGCAGCAGTAGAGATGGAAGAGGGCAGACATTAACCATTGTGGATTTTTAGGTCTGGCTTGAAAGTGCAACTGCCACCTTATTTTTAACCTACGCCAATATTAATTTACAGTTCTTTGCTTCCACACAAATACATATAAATTCCCATGGTATCTACTTGTAATGCTTCACATTACCATACAACACTCCCTTAAAGCCAGAACTGCTGGCATTGCCAATGCTTGTTTATCTATTGATACTCGTTTCCCATTTAAATAAAAGAACTCAGTCAGGATGTTTTAGTGGATTTTCCGCTCCTTATTCAGAGGGGTGCCACCCAGAATACTTTGAAATGAAGAGAGTGGCATAAGATTTGCCAGGATGTCACTGTATTGTGGTAAACAAGATTAAGGAGGATAAAGCACCTCCCACGGCGGTGTTCATGAACTCATTTGGATGGCCCGTGTGCATCAAAGGGGCTAGGAAAGGCGTTGTTGAGCAGTTTTTCCAAGAATCTCTGGGTGTGACTGAAATGGGATGGCAGGCAGCACATGAATTCTGACAACAAGGGGGTTGCTGTTAAAGTGCTCAGGACTGTCGCCTGGAAGAAAGTCATCACCGCTTTGAATAAGATCTGACTCACAGGCATATGCTCTGGAAAAAGAGTACCACCCTTCATCAACAGTTGTAAGCTTTAAGGCCAGAGGGATTTGGCAGACTGGGGCCAATCAGGGCTGGACTGGGAACAGCAACCAGCCCTGGCAGATTGCTGCTCGACCGGCCCTGGGAGTGGGGGGCTGCTAGCAAGAAGCACCGCTCCCGCTTTTGTTACAGGGGGCGATATTGCAGCACTGCTGCAAAACTGGCCCCCAGTGACAAAACCGCCCCCCACGGGCACAAAACCGGCCCCCAGCCTTCCAGCCCATCAGGGAAATGCACGGTGCCTGCTATGGCCAGTCCGGCCCTGGGCCCAATTGATTGCTTGGCAGTCACCAAAGCTCATAAAAGTGCTTTTTAAATTCCACAGCTCAAGGAAACCTTTTGTGCTTCATGGTAAGGGAAGGGTGTAGCTTGGTCAGTAAGACTGGGGTGGGGGGGCCTTCAGATTTTCAGACAATAAGGCTGCCATTTAATGTTTAAATACATTATACGCCAAGCAGGGTGCATGAGAGGGGCCTAGGGGGCAGTGGAAAGTAAGAGGAATGCGGATTGGTACGAGTACTAAGACAGAAAAAAAAATATTGTGAGAGAGTGTGTGTGTGTGTTTTTGTCTGTGTATATCTAAAGATTCCTGCTGAAATCCCACTGACATCTAACAATACCCGACTGAAAGGACCTGTACCCAACTACTTAGCAAAAAAGACATTTATTAGGGAGGGGTGTAACACCCCAAACACCCTCCCCCTGAAGCTACACCAGCAGCACATGGTTTCGAATAGAAGGAATTACTTAAACACCCCCTAACTCCTACTGCCCTCCATTGAAAGGAACAGCGGTCCATGGACAAATCAGGCAGCTCGATTTTGTGTAACCTCTTTCTTCCCTCCCTCTCTCTCTCTCTCCAATTCTCTTTCTCTCTCTCCCTATCCCGCGGGAGCTGTGAGGGTGAGAGAAGCGACCTTGGTCTTCAAAAACCAGCCTACCATGGCTCCAGCCCCACCCCCCCCCCCCACCCCTAGCCCCCACCCTCACCGTTGAAATACTCGATAACAAAAGTGCAAGAAACAATAAGAAGATGGAAGGGCTGTTTCAGTCCATCTCAGTGACTGACAATCCAGCCCAAACTGCCACCCAGACAATGAAAGAAACACCCCCACCTGTTTCAACAATCTTAGATTTATCAGTGAGCTGTAGTTTGAGTCTTGTGGCTCAGTGACTGAGCTATACAGGTCCGGGGTTGCTTATATCCTCATTCAGAAGGGACCTGGCCTGGCAGGGAGTTGGTGATGGACTGCTCCTTCTGCAGCAGGACATGGGGCTGATTTGCATATGACTGGTTCCTGTCTGATGTTGCACGATGGGCAAAAAAAATGATGGACTGGGATATAGCTGAGGCTAATTAGCAGTAGGAGAAATTAATTCATGTTTTGCAACCATTGCTTTTTGGTTTTCTCAGAGTTTGTTCAGAGTGATGCCCTAAGGGGGGATACATATTCTCTGGCATGGGTCCTGTGCTCACCTCACCACAGGACTGAAGCTACATGTCGCTGACAAAAGCTTGACTAGACTGTAACCAGTGTTGCTTCTGCTCCTGTTCAGAGGGGACCTGCACAGTAGCTGAGATTAAAACAAGTATTTTACCCATCAATGTTTGTTTACATGGTAAGATAAATGGCCAGTCCAGTTCTGGAGTTTCCAGAAACCTGAGTATGTATTTCGATTTTGTCCGCATAGGACTGCCGTCTGTTTAAAAAACTGCCCAAGATTTGGAAATTGGGGAGCTATCGCGTGGTCAAGATGGAAGAGCCATGCAGGACACCACATGAAATGTTGTCACTGCCAGAGAGGGCGGGTCGAATTTAACTTTTGGTTCCTGTCTGAGATGAAGGAAGACCCCAGGCAGTGGAAGAAAGGGGCTGCTCTAAACACTGTGGCTTATCCAGTGCACTTAGCATGTACATTCATGTAATATAGTGGCCTCATACCTTCCTCTGCAATAGACCTGGTCCCCTCACCAATGTAGACCCTGATCTTATGGTGACACCTTTTTGTTGGGCATGTCATTGTACCTTCTACAATGTCACCTCATGTGTTTGTTGTGCCTGGGATCCGTGGTGGCCACTAGTGTGTAAATGGTGAGGCTGACACCTCTACCCGCCACTCTTTCCACCTCTAGCCTCCACTCCCCTGGCAGCCAGGAGAAGTGCTGGACACTACACATTGCTTCGTTTGTTCATCTTTGCCATCCATTGCAATGTCTGCAGTTTGTTTCCGGTGGATCTCATCTGTGTGCTACACATTTTTTTTAAATATGGCATCGCATTTGCCGGATTGCTCCTAAGCTGTTGTGTGCTACTTCATTTAACATGTACACAGGACTCTTCCACAATACCAGGCACACGGATCACATTACTCACATGATTACATTTATTACTGTAACCAAACCTAAGGTGAGATGATTTTGTTTCCTGCTGACACGTCAGGACATCCCCTAGACTACTTCTACAATATGTTAGTGACCGGTTGTTGTTGTTTCGTTGGTGTTTGGGTGAGTGAGTGATTCCCTGTTCTGTATCTTCAGTCAGTAGATGTTTTGTGTCCAGCTGCTGGAAGAGCTCATAGTGAGCTGTGTGTGAGTATTGGTGTTTAAGTAACCTCTACCTGTAGCGATGTTCCTTTTATACTACAACCTGCTGGAAGTCCCTTTATTACAGTTCTCCAGGAAAACTGTCTCTGCACGTGTGAACTCTACTGCGTTTGTTTTATAGCGTGTGCTTTTCTTTATTATTAAAATGCATGTTATGGGTTAGTGGTTCTGCTACTGTGTTCTTACCCAGACAAAGTCTGTCTCCCTATTTCCCACTTCTCATTCCAGTGGTCTCCTGAGTCTCTCCAATTACTACACATCAGAAATGTATATGTGTGTGTTTATCCATGAGAGACAGAGAGAAAAAGTGAATGAGAGAGAAAGTGTGTGTGTGTTAAGACACGAGGGAAAGGGGAGTGACGGTCCCTGATGAAACAAGCATTAGCAAAGTTAATAAGTTTCGCCTATGCAAGAGCTATTGGCATTGCTAATGTGTTTTAGTCATGTTATACACCAGCGTAGCTGCTGTTCAGTATGGCTAAAAGTAAGTGGCATTGAGGAGAGTGGCGTGGAGTGGAGTAAAGTGAAGTGGAGTAGAGTGGCATTGAGTGAATTGGAGTAAAGTAGAGTGGAGTGGAGTGGCAGAAAGTTGAGTGGCGTAGAGTGGAGTGGTGTGAAGTGAAGTGGCGTAAAGTGGAGTACCATAGAGGGAGTGGAGTAGGGTGTCATGAAGTGGTGTAGAGTGGACTAAAGTGGCGTGGAGTGTCATCGAGTGGAGTGGGGTAGAGTGGAGTGGCATAGAATGGAGTAGAATGCTGTAGAGTGGAGTAGAGTGGCGTAGAGTGGAGTAGATTGTCAAAGACTGGAGTGGCGCAGAGTGGAGAAGACTGTCGTAGAGTGGAGTGGCATAGAGTCACATTGATTGGAGTATGTTGGCGTAGAGTGGAGTGGTGTAGAGTAGAGCAGAGTGGAGTAGAGTGGAGTGATGCTGAGTGGAGTTACATAGAGTAGAGTAGAGTGGAGTAGCACAGAGTGGAGTGGAGTGGAGTGGGATAAAGTGGAGTGGCATTAAGTGATGTAGAGCACCGTAAAGTGGAGTGGTGTAGAGTGGTGAAGAGTGGAGTGGCATAGAGTGGGGTGAAGTGGTGGGGAAATGAGTAGCTTGTGATAGAGTGGAGTGTGACAGAGTGGAGTGGCGTAGCGTGGCGTGACAGGATTTGAGTGGAGTAAAGTGGTGTGAAGTGGAGTTGACTGTCATAGAGTGAAGTGGCATAGAGTGGAGTGGTGTAGAGTGACATAGAGTGGCATAGAGTGGAGTGGTATAGAATGTCGTAGACTGGAGTGGCATAGAGTGTCGTAGAGTGGAGTGGTGTAGTGTGGAGTGGAGTGGCAGAGTATAGTGTATTGGTGTATAGTGAATTGAGATGTCGTAGAGTTCAGTGTCATAGGGTGGAGTGCAGTAGAGTAATGAAGATTGTAGTAGAGTGGCATAGAGTGGTGTGACATAGAGTGGAGTAAAGTGGCACAGGGTGGCAATGTGTGGAGTGGAGTGATTCATGCCATGTATGCCAGCTCGAAGCTGGTGTCTGTGTCGAATATAAAACAAAAAGATGAAACCAAAACCCTGCTGTCTATGTGTGTGTGTGTGTGTGTGTCTAATCTAAATAAGTGAAACCCAAATCCTCCCAAAGTCATTCGAAGCAAAACCGGCCGGCAAAATAAAACCAACCCAGCTGCTGCTGACTAGTAAAGACAGAAGAAGTGAGAGTGATGAAGATGCCACCAAATGGTAAGTAATGGGTGGGCTCTAAGCCCTTTTTAGGTTTGTTTAATATACAATAGAGCTCGACGAGACAGCGCATGCGCGCCGCCTCAGGTAAAAAATGGCAGCTACCTTGTGAGCACAAGGCTGACAAAATCTACAGTGAAGCAGGTTAGGGAGTGTGCATGATTTCAAGAGTTCATGATTCCTGTGGCCCCGGTACCATTTGACAAGCCTCAAGCACCGACCTGATGCTCTGAGAATCTAAAACTATATTCTGCAGCGGAGGTTCAAGCGACTAACGTCAAAGACCCCGCTTTGTGACTCTTCAGTTCCAGGAATAAATTACAAGGACACTTCTTTAAGGCAACTTGTGTGGTGTACTGGTTGCCTCGGCATCCTGTCATTACAACTCCTATTTTCCTTAGACTAAACTCGGAACATATCATTAAAAATCACGAGATGAAAGAATCTGGCTTTGCAAACCATCAATCGCTGCGAGCTGTTTTTATATCTTCCATAGACTGCACATGAGCTGCTTTTTCCTGTGATGTTATTTCATATCACATGAGAGTAAAAAAACAGAAAGGCTAAAAATAAAATTTTCCCTACACTTTACATGTTATGTACTGTATTTTAACATGTGCTGATTTTTCAATAGTGCCACAGTTTACATGACAGGAATTCCGCAACTTTTAGATGAGGAATAAAGCCTTCTTCCATCAAAATTGCCCCCACTTTTTTTCCCTTTTACATAAATCAGGTAATTGACGAGATCAGGCTGTCCATTAGGGATGCTCCCCGCCTTGGAGAAGCAAAATGCGCATTTTATTATTTGCCGATGACGCCCTCCTGCTTACCAGGTCCCTTCTAGATCATTTGCTGGTTTCTTCAGCAGGCAGGGTGTACTCGTTAATGCGACAAGACGCATCTAATGATGTTCAGAGCACGCACAGGTGTGAGAAATAATTTTACTCTCAACTCCAGTCTGGACCCGGTGGACATGTTTCCCTCTCTGGGGATTAACCTGTCATCCCGCATTTCTTGTAAGTCACATGCCTCCAGAATGAGGAACGCCCTGGCTCAGAAGGCCTGGGCTTCGGCCTGGTTTGCAACAGAAACGGGGGCACTTTGTGTCCCCTGTTTTGGAAGTATACAAAGCACACTGCCAGAATGCTTCTCTCTAGGGAGCACAATGTTGGGGTCATTCAAACCTTGCGGATTTGCCTATATACGAGAGAGTACTTAAAAAAATTGCTTCGACCTCTCTGTGGTTCACTAACACTATCCCTTCTATTTAGATTTGGTAATCACCAATATCATCTCCTGTGCCAAATTGAGACCCATCTTATATGGATGAGTCTGGGGCACACAGGAACTCAGCCACCTTAAGGCTGAATTTGGTGATGTACCGGGTTACCCAGACAGTATAGCCTTGGGGTGGTTCAAGTATGTTAAGAATATGCTGGGGCACTGTAAGAAATTGGGGTATTGGTTGGGGGGTGGGAACCCTTCTCAAGAAACAATCGTCCTTGTGAGGGTGAACCAATAAAGTCACTAAATTAACCTGTGCATAGCCCTCAAGCTTTTAACTCAGAGGCAAAGAGTAAAGTATTTTTGCAGCACACAAACAGTAATAAAGTGAAAACACAACACACAAAAATCCCACACCAATTCAGACAAATAAAGTACATTTTGATAAATAAAATGATACCAGATTAAGTTTAGTATTGAATTGAGTGGAGATTGTTAGAAATTATAGACTCTAATCATGACCTTAGAAACATTCAGTGGCGGCTCCTCCGCTAAGGCAGAGGAGCTTCGCCCTACTGCTTTTCGGCAGTGTAAGGAAAAATAAAATGATAATAACTAAATGTTGTTATCATTTTATTTTTTCCTGTTGTGGGCGCGGCAGCTTTGCAAGGTGGGGCGGGGATGCTGCTGACAGAGCAGGGGAGGAGTGGTTTTCATTCCCTAAATGCGCATGAATGTTTGACCTGCCATCTCGAGCCTGCCAAACTTTCATGCGCACTTAGCATGTTCTCCACCCAGGCTGCATTACAGCCTGGGTGGAGAACTTGCCCAGGCCCCCAGTCTCCATCTGAGCGCCGATCCAGGGCACTCAGACCAATCACAAAGCTGCATTGCAGCATTGTGATTGGCTCTGGGGAGCCTGGGTGCTTCCTGGGTGTTTCCTGTTCCAACAGAGGGTAGGAGGAGGCGAGATGCGATGAGGAGGACACGGCGAGGAGGACGCGTCGAGGAGAGACGTTTAATTTCATTTTTTACTTGCCCACTCCCTGTCCCTGTCCCCGTTACCCCTAATCCTTGCTGGGCGCCACTGGAAAAATTCATGACCCCACCACCACTGCCTTGGCGATGATGCAATTAATTAAACAGGAGGAAAGTCAGCTGTCTTTTGTTCCCTTATACGTGGCCTAGGGTGTTAACATAGATGGTGTAACATTATAGTCTTTTTCCTTTGCGCAGAGCACACCCCGAACGGATGTATTTCAAGGTGCTCTGGTATGAATATGAAGAATAAGGGATTGATGCAATGTTTTGTGGTTTCAGTTTGTGCAATTTAGACACTACTTGTGTGTAGGAGAGTAGGATCTGCTTCACATGGGTACCCCCACTTTTTGCTGATGCTTCACTGGTTTTCGACATTAGTCTGGCTGGGGCCCTGCTATTCAGAACCCCAGCCTAGCTGTTTCCTCTTTAAAAGGGTCTCCATGTGCCTTAGGCACATCACTGATTGGGATCTGGAGTGCCCTTGTAAGTCCCTAGTATATGGTATACTATGTACCAAGGGCATAGGTACCTCAGAGGCCTGCCAGGGGCTGCAGCATGTATTATGCCACCCCTGGTAGGCCATCCAAACTGACACCACAGGTCTGCTACTGCAGCCTGGGTAAGGTGGTGACTGCACCCCTTGCTGTGGTATAGGTTACCTATATCACTAAATGCATACACACATATAAACCTATAAGTCACTCCTAAGGCAGGCCTTATCAATCCTAAAGGCAGAGTGCATGGTTCCTATGTGAGAGGGTGCCCCTGCATGAGCAGGGCCCCTCTGCAGCGTTCGGAGACCATCTCTGATGCTGTTTGTAGTGCAGCCTGACCATATACTCTTAAACGCATTATATCCTCGCGGTAAAATGCTAACTATGGAATGGCTGCACCTAAACATGTCGTGTTTGGTGTCAAACATCTTGGAATACTACCCCCCGCCAATCCTGGCGGCGGGGGTAGCATTCCACCCTTCTAGAGGGAAAGGCATGTTAACTCTGACGAGTCCGGTAACTTCTTTCCAGAGCCCTGGCATCACAGAATGGATGCTGCTGCCACAGACACGAGTCTGGCCTCCTGCTGCTGGACGAAACTCCGGCAGGGGAGGCCTGGACAACAGGTTTCCTGTCCCAGGGAGGTGTGACCACCTCCCCAGACAGGACAATGTGTATTGGGGCTGGGCGGGAGCACTTTCGGGTGCTTTGAAGTCCTGCACTGGGGGCACATTTGGTGTCCCTGTGCATACCCCAGTTCAAACCGGATCAGGGGCTTGCAGCCCCTGCTTTGGCGCGAACTGGACAAAGGGAAAGGGGTGTAGCCACCCCTCTGCCCTGACCCACCCATAGGTGGGGCCACAGAGTAGTCCATCCCCTATTTTTAGAATAAAGGTAGGAACCCAGTCCCTAGGACTTTAGATTATACCTGGACGAAACTCTGAAACAGAATCCTGGACCTTCGACGCTCTACTCACGATTAGAGGACTGAAGAATCTCCCTTGGGGTCAAGGAGTGACTCCTGCTTGGCAGGCACCAAAGAAGCATCTGTCCGGTTCGCATCACTGAAGCTCCTGCCGGACGCCGAAGTCATCGCATCACCAGAGGTGGATTCTCAGACTTCCCCGAGGCTACCCTGAGTCCCCAGCAAAGCTGAGGCCCGTGGCTATCGTGGGTGACTTGAGACCGTGACCCCTGGACACCGAGCACATTTGCAAGTGCACCATCTTCTGGGTCTCCCAAGAAGTCGTGCTTTGGGCTCCGAGTAGCCCTAGCCTCCAGCACCACCTGCACCGAAGATCACTGGCCCCCACTCCACGAGTGTCCTGTAAGCCAGCTCCACGTGCGGCGTCACGAGGCTCCTTCGCGGTCGCTAGCCCGTTGGCTAGTAGCCCTTAACGAAGGCCAATCTTTTCTTTACTTGGCAGTCTGGTTGCTCCAGGCCTGCCCTCACTTACCCTCGCTGGGTGAGTTCCCCAGACCTTGCTGGTCTGCATCATCGACGATCTACATCTTACTCAAGACTTGCCGTTGCCAAGGCTTGTTGGGTCCAATCTGGTCGCCGACACCTCTGCACTCGACAGACATCAAGCAACAGCCCGAATCCTGCTCCTGGTCGCCGACAACGCCTCCCGGACCTCGTGGCTGAAGAGTCAAGACAACCGTCATCGAACCTGAAGCACTCGACATCGGTGGGCATCTGTCCATCACCGCCCCGGTCACTGGCTAGTGACCCAGACTCTGTCCCCTCTGCTTTCAGGTTCTTCAGAACTCCGATCCACTCTTGGATCCACCCGGACACTTTTCTCCTGGTCGCCAGCAGCACTTTGCAGCAGATCGCCATAAGAACCGACGACGAAACCCGACCCCGAAAGGCACCTATGCACCCGGCTTCCCTGGGTGAGGTAACACGAGTACTCCGGTGCTCCCGTGGGTAGAGACTCTTCAAAGTCCTAGATCTCAAAGGGTTTTGTCCTAGTCCTCTTTTAAGTGTCCCTTTCCTCTATTTTCCCGATCCCGACTTTCTCCATAGAAGTTAACGGCGTATCGCGGTTGTGTATTTACACTGCACGCGTCTCCCGTGGGTCCCCTGTGTCACTACCTTGGGTGGTTCCTTGTGGTCCAAGCACTTCTAGAGGCTCTAGGCCTAGTGTCTAGTTCAGTCGTGGTTCGCATACCACTTTATTGGTATATGGTTTGGTACGCCCCTAGGGCCCAAACGTGTATTTGTGCTATTACTGTGATTTAAGATCTTATAACCTATGTATTTCGAACTCTAGCCTCATAAAGAGACTAGAGGGGTGTGTTTAGTAATAAATACATATATTTTGAATATATACCTGGTGTGGTGCTCTTTCATTTGGTCACTCAAGAGATTATAGACTGGTAAAACAAGCTGCTTTACATTCCTTCAAGACTTAGCCTGAAGGCTGCTCTCCACAGCTACCACTAGGATAGCTTTCAATAAGGTTGTCTTTAACCTACCTACCATAAGAGTCGATTTGGACTGGTGCAAGGTGCCCACTATAATTAGTGGACAGCATATGCCAGGCCAACTTCTCACATTGGTGTGCAGCGTGTGGGATTCCAGCTTGCTATTGTTTTACCAGATAATCTCAATTGAATTGATCAACTGAAAACCACTAAAGGTACCTAAGGTACATATAATTTAAGCTTAGAATATCAGTAAGTTCTACTGAACTTAGAGTTGTGTGTTAAGGGATAGCACAACCCTTTCTACAACTCAAGAGAGTTTAGTAGGCCACACTAGAGTAGGTAGTGCATACACCACACCACACTAGTAATGTCTTTAAAAGCAGGATCCAAAGATGCCCTGCAGGAAGCCATGGAGCTTCCCTCCAAGTATGACACACTCCCATTCTTGGAACTGAGAGCTTTGTGTAACGTGAGGAAATTAAGGACAGGCCAAAGTCCCACCACCCAACACCTCCAGGAGTTGTTGGTGGCTTATGATCTTAGTAAGTCTTCAGAGACTGAAGGGGTAGGAGCAGAGGGTGGGCCAGCAGATGAGGAAGGGGCCAGGGGTACTACTACCCCCAGCCCCCCTCTGAAACTGACCAGGAGGGTGACAATGACCCTGACCTGGAAAACCCAATCCCTTCTGGGGAAGATGAAGATGAGGATCTGGAGAACCACACCTTTGTCCCCCCAGGAAGGATTATGAGTGTGCTCAGAAAGTCTAGGTCTCCTTCTCAGGAGTCTAACCACTCTGGCACCTCCATAGGGAGCTCTGTTTCTTCTCACAGGAGGGAATCCTCTCATGAGAGAAGAAAGAGACTGGTCCAGTATGAGGAAACTCAACTGGAGATCAGGAAGAAGCAATTGGCTTTAGATAGAGAATCCCTAGATCTCCTTAAAGAGAGAAGAAAGTTGGGACTAGAGTCCCATGGTGGCAGCCATGTCCCTAGAGATAGGGAAAGGTCCTATGACCATAGGAACCTGAGCAAGATTGTCCCTCCCTACCAGAGTGGGGATGATATCCACAAATGGATAACTGCTTTAGAGAGGGCCTGTAAAGTACAGAAGGTCCCTCAGGAGCAGTGGGCAGCAATCTTGTGGCTCTCCTTTGCTGACAAAGGTAGAGACAAGCTCCTCACTGTTAGAGAGGAGGATGCTGACAATTACAAGGTCTTGAAGAGTGCTCTTATTGATGGGTTTGGCCTAACCACTGAACAGTACAGGTTGAAGTTCAGAGACACCCAAAAAGCACAGACTCAAGACTGGGTAGACTATGTGGATTGTTCTGCCAAGGCTCTGGAAGGCTGGTTGATGGGCAGTAAGGTGTGTGACTTCTCAGGATTGTATAATCTGATAATGAGGGAGCAGATTCTTAATAACTGTCAAAACCAGCTGTTGCATCAGTACCTGGTTGACTCTGATCTGACCTCTCCCCAAGAATTGGGAAAGAAGGCAGACAAATGGGTCAGAACCAGGGTGAAGCAGAAGGTACAGAACCAAGGTGGGGAAACCAAGAAGCAAGATGCTAAGAACTCTGACAAGGGTGGGGAGAAGGGTAAAGATCAAAAGTCTTCATCAGGCCCCCAAAAATCTTCTTCTGGTGGGGATTCCCAGTCTACCAAGGGTAAAGGCCAAAGAAAACCATGGTGCAAGGTCTGTAAGCAAAAGACCCACTGGACCAGTGATTGCACCAAGTCCAAAGACTCCAGTCCAGCACCCACCAATGCCCCTAAGGCACCTGTTCCCCCTAGTACAGTTGGTGGAAGTGCTCCAGCAAAGGGTTTAGTAGGGTTCACCCTGGGAACTGAGTTGGGCTCTGACCTAGTTAGAGAACTGACTCAGGCTGTGTTAGTCTGTGATGGAGGCATGGATGTGCCCTCCTCTATGAGTCCCAGTAATCTGGGCAAGTACAGACAACAGCCTTTAATCAATGGACGAGAGGCTTTGGCATTTAGGGACACAGGGGCAAGTGTCACAATGGTGACACAAGACCTTGTGCTACCTGGGCAAGTTATGCTTGGTGAGATGTACCAAGTGACCAATGCTAGCAATGTCAGAACAGACCATACTCTGGCAGTTGTTAACTTCTCCTGGGGAGGGGTAACTGGCCTTAAGAAGGTTGTGGTAAGTGCAAACCTACCAGTCGAATGCTTGCTTGGCAATGACTTAGAGACTTCTGCTTGGGCAGAAGTGGAGCTCAGGACCCATGCAGAAATGCTGGGGATCCCTGCAGATGTGTTTGCTGTGACCAGGTCACAAGCTAAACTGTCTAAAACTGAACAGGCCTTGGATTCTGGAAGAATGGACCAAGTGCCTTCCAAGAGGAGGAGTAGTAGGGTTAAGGCAGTGCCTTCCCCTTGGCTCAGGAGGAAGATCAGTCCCTTGAGGGGGATGATCTCAGCCCTGAAGAAGGAACTGTCCCAGAGGAACTTGAACCTGACCAGGTTGAGTTCTTGGGGACAGGGGGACCTTCTAGGGCAGATCTGAGCCAGGAGCAGCAGAGCTGCCCCTCCCTTGAACCCCTCAGACAGCAAGCTGCTGCTGAGGCTGCTGGGAAAGCTAGTGGTCCCCATACAGTGTATTGGGATGATGGACTCCTGTACTCAGAGAGTAGAGACCCCAAGCCTGGTGCTACCAGGAGGTTGGTAATACCTTTGAAGTTCAGGGGCTTCCTATTGACCCTAGCCCATGATATTCCCTTAGCAGGACACCTGGGCCAGAACAAGACTTGGGACAGAATTGTCCCTCACTTTCACTGGCCCCACATGTCTGAAGACAGTAAGGAGTTTTGTCGCTCCTGTGTAACCTGCCAAGCCAGTGGCAAAGCAGGTGGCACTACAAAGGCCCCCTGATACCACTACCTGTGGTGGGGGTGCCCTTTGAGAGGGTAGGGATTGACATTGTTGGTCCCATGGATCCCCAAACAGCATCTGGGCACAGATTTATACTGGTGGTAGTGGATCATGCCACCAGGTACCCAGAGGCTATACCCCTTAGGACCACTACAGCACCTGTGGTGGCAAGGGCCCTCCTGGGAATTTTCTCAAGAGTGGGCTTTCCTAAGGAGGTGGTATCAGACAGGGGTGCAAACTTCATGTCTGGGTACTTAAAGGCAATGTGGAAGGAGTGTGGAGTTACTTATAAGTTCACCACACCCTATCACCCACAATGCAATGGTTTAGTTGAGAGATTCAACAAAACCTTGAAGGGCATGATTAAAGGGCTCCCAGAAAAGCTTAGGCGTAGATGGGACATACTCTTGCCCTGCCTTTTATTCGCATATAGGGAGGTGCCTCAGAAGGGGTTGGGTACAGCCCTTTTGAACTTCTGTTTGGCCACCCTGTGAGGGGTCCACTGTGCTTGGTGAAGGAAGGATGGGAGTTACCTCTCAAGCCCCCAAAGCAAGATATAGTGGACTATGTACTTGGTCTCCGCTCCAGGATGGCTGAGTACATGAAAAAGGCAACCAAAAACCTTGAGGCTAGCCAGGAACTTCAGAAGGCCTGGCATGACCAAAAGGCTGTTCTGACTGTTTACCAGCCAGGACAGAAGGTGTGGGTGTTGGAGCCAGTGGCCCCAGCAGCTCTCCAAGACAAATGGAGTGGACCCCACACTATTGTTGAGCAGAAGGGTGAGGTCACTTACTTAGTGGACCTGGGAACACCCAGGAGTCCCCAAAGGGTTCTCCATGTCAACAGACTTAAGCCATATGTGGACAGGGCAGACATGGGCTTGCTCATGGCTACTGATGAAGGGCAGGAGGAAGAGAGTGACCCACTCCCTGACCTGCTCTCACAGAACCCTGACGATGGGTCAGTTGATGGTGCAGCCTTGGCAGGCAGCCTCACTACCCAGCAACAAACTGATTGCAGGCAAGTCCTCAATCAGTTTAGGCATATGTTTTCACTGACACCCAGTCAGACCACCTGGTGCACTCATGAAGTGGACACTGGGGACAGTCTGCCTATTAAAAACAAGATTTATAGGCAACCTGACCATGTCAGGGACTGTATCAGGACTGAAGTCCAGAAGATGTTGGAATTGGGAGTGATTGAGCCCTCAGATAGCCCTTGGGCTAGTCCAGTAGTCCTAGTACCTAAACCTCACACCAGTGGTGGGAAAAGAGAGATGAGGTTTTGTGTAGACTACAGGGGCCTCAATGCAGTCACTAGGACTGATGCCCATCCAATACCCAGGGCAGATGAGCTCATAGATACTTTGGCCTCTGCCAAGTATCTCAGCACATTTGACCTAACAGCTGGCTACTGGCAGATCAGACTAGATGATACTGCAAAGCCCAAAACAGCATTTTCAACCCCTAGTGGGCATTATCAATTTGTGGTAATGCCCTTTGGTCTGAAAATGCACCTGCCACTTTCCAGAGGTTGGTGAACACAGTTCTCACAGGACTGGAGGCCTATAGTGCAGCTTATCTAGATGATATTGCTGTCTTTAGCTCCACCTGGGAGGATCACCTGGTCCACCTCAGGAATGTTTTACAGGCCCTGCAAAAGGCAGGCCTGACTATCAAGGCCACTAAGTGCCAGATAGGGCAGAGTCAGGTTGTGTACCTGGGCCACCTTGTGGGTGGAGGCCAGGTTCAACCTTTGCAGAGCAAGATCCAGACCATCATGGACTGGACTGCTCCCACTACCCAGACTCAGGTGAGAGCCTTCTTAGGCCTGACTGGGTACTATAGGAGATTTGTCAAGGGGTATGGATCAATAGTGACACCCTTGAATGACTTAACTTCTAAGAAAATGCCCAAAAGGTTCAGTGGACAGCTAGCTGTCAAAAGGCATTTGATGACCTCAAGCAGGCCATGTGCACTGCTCCAATTCTGCAGAGTCCTGATTACTCCAAGAAGTTCATTGTTCAAACAGATGCATCTGAATTGGGGGTAGGGGCTGTACTGTCACAATTGAATGAAGAAGGTCAGGATCAGCCAGTAGCTTTTATTAGCAGAAGGCTGACCCCTAGAGAGAAACGTTGGTCAGCCATAGAGAGGGAGGCCTTTGCTGTGGTCTGGGCTCTGAAGAAGTTGAGGCCATACTTGTTTGGTACACACTTCCTGGTTCAGACAGACCATAAGCCCCTCTTGTGGCTAAAACAAATGAAGGGTGAAAACCCCAAACTGCTTAGGTGGTCCATTTCCCTACAGGGGATGGACTTTACAGTGGAACATAGGCCTGGGAGTAACCATGCGAATGCAGATGGACTCTCTAGGTATTTCCACTTAGAACATGAAGACTTAACTGGGCAAGGTTAGTTTAATGTCCCTACGTTTGGGGGGTTGTGTAGGAGAGTAGGATCTGCTTCACATGGGTACCCCCACTTTTTGCTGATGCTTCACTGGTTTTCGACATTAGTCTGGCTGGGGCCCTGCTATTCAGAACCCCAGCCTAGCTGTTTCCTCTTTAAAAGGGTCTCCATGTGCCTTAGGCACATCACTGATTGGGATCTGGAGTGCCCTTGTAAGTCCCTAGTATATGGTATACTATGTACCAAGGGCATAGGTACCTCAGAGGCCTGCCAGGGGCTGCAGCATGTATTATGCCACCCCTGGTAGGCCATCCAAACTGACACCACAGGTCTGCTACTGCAGCCTGGGTAAGGTGGTGCATGCACCCCTTGCTGTGGTATAGGTTACCTATATCACTAAATGCATACACACATATAAACCTATAAGTCACTCCTAAGGCAGGCCTTATCAATCCTAAAGGCAGAGTGCATGGTTCCTATGTGAGAGGGTGCCCCTGCATGAGCAGGGCCCCTCTGCAGCGTTCGGAGACCATCTCTGATGCTGTTTGTAGTGCAGCCTGACCATATACTCTTAAACGCATTATATCCTCGCGGTAAAATGCTAACTATGGAATGGCTGCACCTAAACATGTCGTGTTTGGTGTCAAACATCTTGGAATACTACCCCCCGCCAATCCTGGCGGCGGGGGTAGCATTCCACCCTTCTAGAGGGAAAGGCATGTTAACTCTGACGAGTCCGGTAACTTCTTTCCAGAGCCCTGGCATCACAGAATGGATGCTGCTGCCACAGACACGAGTCTGGCCTCCTGCTGCTGGACGAAACTCCGGCAGGGGAGGCCTGGACAATAGGTTTCCTGTCCCAGGGAGGTGTGACCACCTCCCCAGACAGGACAATGTGTATTGGGGCTGGGCGGGAGCACTTTCGGGTGCTTTGAAGTCCTGCACTGGGGGCACATTTGGTGTCCCTGTGCATACCCCAGTTCAAACCGGATCAGGGGCTTGCAGCCCCTGCTTTGGCGCGAACTGGACAAAGGGAAAGGGGTGTAGCCACCCCTCTGCCCTGACCCACCCATAGGTGGGGCCACAGAGTAGTCCATCCCCTATTTTTAGAATAAAGGTAGGAACCCAGTCCCTAGGACTTTAGATTATACCTGGACGAAACTCTGAAACAGAATCCTGGACCTTCGACGCTCTACTCACGATTAGAGGACTGAAGAATCTCCCTTGGGGTCAAGGAGTGACTCCCCTGCTTGGCAGGCACCAAAGAAGCATCTGTCCGGTTTGCATCACTGAAGCTCCCGTCGGACGCCGAAGTCATCGCATCACCAGAGGTGGATTCTCAGACTTCCCCGAGGCTACCCTGAGTCCCCAGCAAAGCTGAGGCCCGTGGCTATCGTGGGTGACTTGAGACCGTGACCCCTGGACACCGAGCACATTTGCAAGTGCACCATCTTCTGGGTCTCCCAAGAAGTCGTGCTTTGGGCTCCGAGTAGCCCTAGCCTCCAGCACCACCTGCACCGAAGATCACTGGCCCCCACTCCACGAGTGTCCTGTAAGCCAGCTCCACGTGCGGCGTCACGAGGCTCCTTCGCGGTCGCTAGCCCGTTGGCTAGTAGCCCTTAACGAAGGCCAATCTTTTCTTTACTTGGCAGTCTGGTTGCTCCAGGCCTGCCCTCACTTACCCTCGCTGGGTGAGTTCCCCAGACCTTGCTGGTCTGCATCATCGACGATCTACATCTTACTCGAGACTTGCCGTTGCCAAGGCTTGTTGGGTCCAATCTGGTCGCCGACACCTCTGCACTCGACAGACATCGAGCAACAGCCCGAATCCTGCTCCTGGTCGCCGACAACGCCTCCCGGACCTCGTGGCTGAAGAGTCAAGACGACCGTCATCGAACCTGAAGCACTCGACATCGGTGGGCATCTGTCCATCACCGCCCCGGTCACTGGCTAGTGACCCAGACTCTGTCCCCTCTGCTTTCAGGTTCTTCAGAACTCCGATCCACTCTTGGATCCACCCGGACACTTTTCTCCTGGTCGCCAGCAGCACTTTGCAGCAGATCGCCATAAGAACCGACGACGAAACCCGACCCCGAAAGGCACCTATGCACCCGGCTTCCTGGGTGAGGTAACACGAGTACTCCGGTGCTCCCGTGGGTAGAGACTCTTCAAAGTCCTAGATCTCAAAGGGTTTTGTCCTAGTCCTCTTTTAAGTGTCCCTTTCCTCTATTTTCCCGATCCCGACTTTCTCCATAGAAGTTAACGGCGTATCGCGGTTGTGTATTTACACTGCACGCTGTCTCCCGTGGGTCCCCTGTGTCACTACCTTGGGTGGTTCCTTGTGGTCCAAGCACTTCTAGAGGCTCTAGGCCTAGTGTCTAGTTCAGTCGTGGTTCGCATACCACTTTATTGGTATATGGTTTGGTACGCCCCTAGGGCCCAAACGTGTATTTGTGCTATTACTGTGATTTAAGATCTTATAACCTATGTATTTCGAACTCTAGCCTCATAAAGAGACTAGAGGGGTGTGTTTAGTAATAAATACATATATTTTGAATATATACCTGGTGTGGTGCTCTTTCATTTGGTCACTCAAGAGATTATAGACTGGTAAAACAAGCTGCTTTACATTCCTTCAAGACTTAGCCTGAAGGCTGCTCTCCACAGCTACCACTAGGATAGCTTTCAATAAGGTTGTCTTTAACCTACCTACCATAAGAGTCGATTTGGACTGGTGCAAGGTGCCCACTATAATTAGTGGACAGCATATGCCAGGCCAACTTCTCACATTGTGTATCGAATTCTCTCCCCCATTTTAGATTAAAGCTTAATGCTTCGTGTTTAATTATTTGATGGGCTAAATAAGTGCACATTGTTAAATGCATCCGGGCTATGCGTTTTTCACAAGGATTGGTGGTGGTAGTTTTAGGGAGGGTGATGTTTTAATGCAAAAGCTAAAATGAAAACCAGAGCACACAACTTTGTTCAGTGCATTTGCTCCATGTTTCTAAAAGTCTTTATTGTCATCCATTCTTGAATTATTTCATTCACCCACACCTCACCATCCAACTATTCATTCATTGAGCCATGCATCCCTGTCTCTAATCTCCATCCATCCATTCAATAATTGGACAATGTTCTATACTGAATAACCATATCTGCAATTTTTCCAAACAAATTCCTTGGGAGGGAGGAAACCCTCCCAGACCTCCCTTGCAGTGGTCAGGCTCGCTCGCTGCTCTTGCTCACCACATGCAGTATAGGGGCTGATCTGACAAAAGTTGTCAGAGCTGCTTTTGGTACCCAGTCTGGGTCTGGTACCAAATACTGTCCCCAGACAGTTTTTTTTCCTTTTCTTAGTAATCTTGTGAGATTCTGGGAGACAAGATTAGGTTGCTGGAGAAGCAGCCTGAATCAGGAAGCATTTCCATGCTGCACATTGAGTGTAGACACTAAACATAGAAAGTGTAGTGCTAAGCGCTAACACTCAGAAGCTGCAGAAAATTAAGTTAAGTAGGAGAAAAGTTCTATTTCAAACCCAGACAACTTTACCTGAATGGAAAAATATGGGGAATGATTAATAATGCAGTAGCTGCAGCACTGCAAGCCAAGGAGAAGTCATCAACACCCACGCTCCCCAGGTTTCAAGCAGATTCTGATAATACTGAACGAGAAGAACAGGATGTTAAGAGCCATATTGTTGAACTTCCCAGCTGCTTTCAACACAGTTGACCATCCAACCCTCATTCACACCCTGGAGTCTGATATGGGATTTGCCTGCAATGTCCTTCAGTGGTACTCCTTCTTCCTGGCCAACCAATACCAGTTTGTTCACATAGATACATCCAGGCCCCAAAAGATCCCTGTCACCTCTAGGAGTCTCCCAAAGCTCCATTCTACCCCCTGTCATCTTCAACCTCTAAATGGAGGCTCTTGGGTTTCTACTCACAGGTAACAGAATCAAGACTCACTGATATTCCAACAATACGCAACTCTACTTGAAAGTCTCCTCTGTTCCAGACATCCAACGCATCAAACGCTGCCTGCAGCTCATCCAGACCTGGATGTCCAGAGTCTGACTGAAGTTTGAAACCAACCAAGACAAAATTCCTCTTACATGCTAAGATCAACAAGCAAGAAACAGTATAAACCTAGCTCAATAACATGTACCTTGGCGTTTCGCATCACAATTTTCACTGAATGTCAAGTTGCTTGGATTCCCAATGGACACCAACCTCATGCTCAAGGAACACACTCCCAAAACATATAAAGATAGCATGTGTAAGAAATTGGGTGGAAGACCCACTCAAACAATAAACACAATCCTTGTCAGGGTGAACCACACAAGTCATTACATAAACCTGTGCATAACCCTCTGGGAGCTTGGCACATAGCACTCAGGCTTAACTTAGAGGCAATGCAGCACTCAAACAGTAATAAAATGAAGCAAATACAAGAAAAATCCCAAACCAATTTAAAAAATAGAGTAAAATTTAATAAATGAAATGACACCAAAACGACAAAAAATCCAATCAGTTAAACCAGGGTTTTGATTTTTTTGTTGAAAATAGCGCCTAAAAGCACAAAGCGCCACTCGCAGATATCTGGTTGCGCTGGACCAGGGTAAAGTCATAAGTTCAGGTCACCTCGATGGAATGCGGGTTGAATACAGGGACCAGGTTTGTCCCACTGGAGAATTACCTTCTCAAGTCCACGTGAGGAGATGCTGTTCACATTGGTGGGGGTTGCAAGGAGATCACTGATGGCACCGGGAGCAGGTCAGGCGTCCCGGACAGTCGCTGTCTCTGCATAAATTGTTGTTCGTTGCTGGAGCATCCCATTGGCAGCGAATGTGGCCTGTTACTGTTGATGTGAAATGCAGGTTTCGCTTGAGCCTCATGTTGGCAGTCATCGTAGAGGGTCACTGATGGCCTAAAGACGTCACGTCGCGAGTAGCCCGAAACATCTGCATTTTCACCTTGAACTCAGAAGAAGTACATTCTGATGCCACCCAAGGGTCCAGGACCTGGGGGGCACCTCTTGGGGAGCAGTACTCACTCCAGCAGAGGGCAGCAACAGGGCTCAGGCAGCTCCAGGTGGTTCTGGTCAGCTGGGCAGTTGCAGGGAAACTTCTAGAAAATTGTTGTATCCCTGTAGCTCAAACAGCTAACTGACCCTAGGAGTCACTTCTGGGGACCTGGGTCCAGTCGTCCTGTTTCAGGCAGTAGTGCAGTCCATCTGACCCTTTCACAGGTCCAGGAGTGTTTTTAATGAGAGGTTCTGAAGGTGCCACGTTTATACCTAGTGTCAAAACTGGTTTTGGTCAGTTCTTCCCCTGGGTTTGGCTCCAAACTGTCTAGGGCGACAAAGGCAAGGGCAGGCCTGGTGTCCGGTTCCTTTGTGTGTTCTACAGGCAGGATCTTTGAAGTGTAATCAGGCAGAACACTGCTCCTCCACAGCCATCCTGTCAGGAAGACCCATTCCCTATGTACCTAAACCCCTATTGTCCCCATGTTTATTTTGCCAGGTCGAAATGGCAGTTTAAAATTGCACACACAAGCTGCAATGGCAGGCTGGAGACTTGTTGACAGGCTACTTAAGTGGGTGGCACAATTAGTGCTGCAGGCCCACTAGTAGCATTTAATTTACAGGACCTGGGAACATGTAGTATCATATACAAGGGTGTAGGCCACTTTTGTCATGTTAAAGGAAGAGAGCGCAAGCACTGTACCACTGGTAAGCAGGGAAAAAGTGGACAGTCCTAAAAGCCAACAAAAACAGGTTCATCAAAGGAGGATAAAGGGAGCTAAAAATCTGAAATGACCCTGCAGAGAGCGCCAGGTCCAACAGTGAGATACCAGCTCTCTCTTCTAAAGAACGTGAAACAGTTTGTTCCATAGAGTGACTTCAGAACTGCTGTTCACACCTTTATATTCTTGCATCTGGATAGTGGTAACGCCCTGCTCCATGACCTCCCAGACTCCACACTTGCATCACTTGAGGGCATCCTACACGCTGCAGCACGTCTCATCAAGGGTTAAATACATATGATCACATCACCCCCTATTCTGATGGAACCTCATAGGTTCCCCTTGCCGGCCTGCATGTTTTCAAAACTGTCTGTACCATGTTCAAAGTCATTATGACCAGGATCTCTGCTAAAACTGCAGACATGCTCACTATCTCAGGTGGCTAGCAGCACATCCATAGCCAGGACACCATCAGAATGGAGACTAAGTATGGTCTTACCCAATTAGTGTCTGAACCCACACACTCGGCGGGCCATACACTTGATGGGATCTTTACAAATGACCCAGAAATAACTATGACTAAGATCCTACCTCTACCCTGGACTGATCACAGGGCCATATACTTTGAGGCAACAAGAATTAAGCCTAGCCGATCGATTCCTATCCATGCTATCAAGGAGAGGGTCCGGCAATGGAATAAGATACAAGGGGGTGATTTGGAACAGGCTTTGAACTCTGGTCCGCCCACCTTGGCCGGGGACAATGATATAGCAGCTGACCAGTTCGATAACTGGATCCGGGTAGCTGTAAATGGCATTGCTCCCGAAACAAATAAAATAGTTAAAAGAGTCTCAGCAACTGCACCTTGGTACGGTCCTGACCTTAAACGCGAAAAGATGAACTGTAGAAGAAGTGAACGGACCTGGAGAACCGACTACAGCTCTAAGCATAAGGTAGCTTACAATGCAAACCTAGAAAAATACAAGAAGGCCATCATTGAAGCCAAGCGGGCGTATTTTACTGCTAAAATTGGGGATGCCAGAAATTCCTCTAAGGAACTTTTTAAAACCATCCACACATTAGTCAAACCACAGCATACCGCTCAGTTCAGACCAGATCAAGCTTTTTGCAATGAAATGGCTACCTTCTTTCAGAGTAAAGTGCAATTGATTTATAATGATCTTTTAAACTCAGCCACTGCTACGTCTGGCAGCAACATTCCAACCATAAAAGCCTGGGCAGCACACTGTAGGCTCTCACGTTTCAGGGTACTTACCCTGGATGAGGTCCACAAGCTCATATTATTAACAAAATTGGGTTCCCCGAATGACCCCTGTCCTCCAGCTATATTTCAACTAGTATCTAAGACTATCAGTATACATCTTACCCCCCTTCTGAACAAGGTCTTAGAAACTGGCCTATATCCAAGCGCTTGGAAAAAAGCCTGTATTAGGCCAATCCTCAAAAAACCAGCCCTCGATCCTATGGAGACCAAAAATTACCGGCCGATCTCTAGGTTGCCAATGACAGCAAAAATCCTAGAAAAAGCTATAAACAAGGGGCTAATACAATATCTGGAAGAGAACAATCTGCTGGACCCGACACAGCATGGTTTTAGGCCCCGTCATTCGACTGAGACAGCCCTAATATTAGCTACTGAGGGGATTCGGAAGATAGTTGATGGGGGGGCAGAGCGGTCCTCATCCTCTTAGACCTATCTGCTGCATTTGATACCGTGAACCACTCGGTATTGGTGCAGAGGCTGAGGGATGTGGGAATAGAGGATACCCCTCTGACCCTCTTCTCTTCTTTTCTAGAAGACAGGGAGCAGAACATTCACTGGGAGAATCTACAGTCTGAGACTTTCCACCTCCCATGCGGTGTCCCGCAGGGATCCGCCTTGTCACCAACTCTCTTTAACATATACGTATCCCCGTTGGCTAATCTTGTCAGGAAACATGGCTTTTCCTTGATCATGTATGCCGATGATTCACAGCTTACGATATCGGTATCTAAACAACCAGATATGGTGGCCAGCAGTTTTTATGCCTGTCTGAAAGACATCATGATCTGGATGAGCCAAAACCTTCTGAAGATAAACACTGACAAAACAGAGGTCCTTGAGTTTGGCAAGGGACCCTCCTTATGGAACAACAGCTGGTGGCCAACAGAGGCGGGAGACTGCCCTCGCCCTGTCACCAAAGTTAGGAATTTGGGTGTGATCTTTGACGATCAACTCAATTTCTCGGCCCAAGTAAACCATCTGACCTCCTCTTGTTTTTTCCTTCTGAAAACTTTGAGGAAAATCTTTCCTTTTATTGTACATGAACTCCAAAAGACCGTTGTAGTGGCACTCTTTCTTTCTAAGTTAGATTACTGCAACGCGCTCTTTGTGGGAATTGATAAGGCGCAGAGGAGGAAGTTGCAGTCCCTGCAGAACGCTGCAGCCAGACTGCTCCTGAACATCCCTAAGGGTCGCCCCACCTCGGATGCCATCAGGACTTTACACTGGCTCCCAGTCCAGCAAAGAGCCGATTTTAAGTCCCTGTGCTTGGTGCATAAGGCCCTTTACGGAGGAATCTCCGGGGAGATACAGAAGCTGTTCTCCAGGTATTCTCCCATCAGAACGCTCAGATCCACAACGATGGGCCTTATCTGTATTCCAAAAATCCGTAAGGCAAGGTGGGGGGGCCGTACTTTGTCATTTTGTGCGGCCAAACTTTGGAATCAGATGCCGTCCATACTTCGACTCCAACCTAACCTTTTGATGTTTAGGAAGGAGCTGAAAACTTGGTTATTCTCTACGATCTAACAGTTTCATTTATAGCTCTCTAGTACCATGTACCTCAATCAGCGCCAAGACGCCACGGCATTCGAGCGCTTAACAAGTAACAAATCAAATCAAATCAAATCACTAAGAAGTATAAAAAGAAAAAAATCAAGGCAGCAGCTCTTTTCTATCTATGCACCCAGAATCAGGAAGAACATCCCTGTATCCATTGCTGCTTCAATTTAGGAAAGAGTTGAGCATCTCTCTTTAAAGAAGACTACAACACAATGCAGTAACAATTCACAGCCAGCTACTTATCTTTGCACTCAGTGACAGTATCCTTGCTCTAGCACTATACATATATCACTGATGACACCATCCAGTAAGTGTAAGTATTTTGTAAGAGATTATGATTGTTAAACATATATACTAAGGTACTACAGTACTAAAGTAGTATACTAGATGTACTACTAATGAGTGATACTACTTTTAATATATATCATGTGAGTGGCTGTGTGACTGCATGTATCCTTGTGCCTATGGATGTGTGAGTCACTGCATGAGTGTATAAGTGGGTGTGTGAATTGCTGGTTGGGTGAGTGAGATGCTGTGTGAGTGGCTGTATTGGGGAGTGAGTGGGTGTGCCAGTGGCTGTATGGGTGGGTGAGTGGCAGTGTGAGTGGCTCTATGGGTGGGTACCTGGGTGTGTAGTGACTGTATGGGTGAGTGAGTGGGTGTCTGAATGGCTGTATGAGTGAGTGACTGGGTGTACAAGTGGCTGTATGGGTGAGTGAGTGGCTGTTTGAGTGGGTGTTTCGTTAAGTGAGTTGGTGTGTGAGTGGCTGTATTGGAGTGTCTGTATCAATGGCTGTATGGATGAGTACGGGGATGTGTGAATGCTTGTATGAATGTGTGAATGGGTATGTAACTGGTTGTGTGAGTGAGTGTGTGAGGACGTGTATGGGTGAGTGAGTGGCTGTGTTGAGAGGCTAATTGGGTGAGTGAGTGGGTGTGAGAGTGACTTTGTAGGTAAATAAGTGGGTGGGTGAGTAGCTGTATGGGTGAGTGTGTGGTTATGTGACTGGCTGTATGGGTGAGTAACTGGTTGTATGAGTGGCTGTATGGATGAGTAAATGTTTGTGAGAGTGGCTCTATGGAGGAGTGAGTGTGTGTGTGTGTACTGGTATAGGTCTGTGAATGGGTATGTCAGTGGTTGTGCGAGTGTGTGAGTGGGTGTACGAGAGGTTGTATGGGGGTATGAGTAGGTGTGTGAGTGGTTCTGTGGATGATATCATCAGTGATGTCATTTAAGATGTCATCAGTGATGTCACTGACCATGTCATGAGTAATGTAATATGTGAGGTCATCATAAGCAATGCATTGCGGGGGCGTAAGTTATAGTTAGCTCAGGTAACTATAACTGCCGAATTTCACTGGTTTTGTACGAGTGAAATCTGAGCCTAAATATAACGTCCCTGTAACCTTTGTTTTTTTCAGTGAATTTCTAAGGTTTTTTTCAATTCTATTTGCTAACTATAACGACCCAGTAACCTTTGTTTTGTTTGTGAATTTCTATGTTTTTTTAACTAGTAGTCATGTTTGCAGAGTGGTGGACAAAGGGGATGGGGCCTCCGACCAGCTCTCATGAATCCTGCTGTGTCGGACTTACTGGAGACAACATAAGGGCTTCTGTGCCCCCAAGAATCCTCAGCATTCCAAGAGGACTTCATCCCCCAACCAGCAGTGTGCCAGGAGGCGCATTTGCAGAGCGGTGGAGAAAGGGGGCGTGGCTTCCAAAGACCTCTCAGCAGTTCAACTGTGTTGGGACTTACTAGAGGTAACAGGAAGGTTTGTTGGCCCCTAGGGACACTCTAGAGCCAAGGGGACTTCATCCCCAACCAGCAGTGTGCCAGGAGGCGTGTTAGCAGGGTGGTGGAGAATAAGGGTGTGGCCTCCGAAGTGCTCTCAGCAATCCCACTGTGTGGGACTTACTGGAGGTAACAGGAGGTCTTATTGGCCCTCAAGGACCCTCAGCAGCCAAGGGGACTTCATCCTCCAACCAGCAGCGCGCCACGAGGAACGATTGTAGAGTGGTGCAGAAAGGGGGTGGGGCTTCTGGCGTTGTGCCGGTAGCTTTTTCTTTTTTCTTTGTTTTTTTTTAATTATAAAGGAAGGGGGGCTGTGTGGCCCCCCTTCCGTGGGCCGATTATGACCATGGGGACCCCATCCCCTAGGGCCTGGCCTTTTCTTTTTTCTTTTTTTTTTAATAATGGAAGAGCGGGCCGCATGGCTCCCCCTTCCCTTGGCCGATTATGACCTGAGGACTCCATCCCCCATGGCCTGCCCTTGGTTTTTTGTTTTTTTTTAAATGGGAGTAGGGCCGCACGGCCTCCCTCCCCCAGGGTTGGGCCACAATACTGGGTGCCCTGGGGGCCGCGGGGGGACCCTGAAGACCCCAGGGATCCCTGCCGGCTCCCTGCATCCTGCGGGAGCTGGCATTGCTTTTGGACAGAGGGAGCTGGTAAACATGCAGTTCCCTCTGTCCAAAAGCAATTCTGCTCCGCTTCCAGTAAGCAAGAACATTTTTAATGTTAATGTTCGATCGCCGTTTTTCAAATCAGCTTCTTGTCAAGACGCACATCTATTGCAGTGCATACGGCCTGGTGGATAATCTCCACTACGAAGTGCCTGTCTGACTTAGACTCGCACATCTATCTCCAACATTTCGGTTGAAAACACCACCTGTATGAGTAATAATAACTCATCGTTTATCGGACATTTGATTTGATTTGCTTTCTTGCTTGGACTGTATTCCCAGTTCCATACAGATGCCAGCAATTGGCATACGTATTGTAAAGTGCACCTTGACCTTGGTGCACAATTTAGATTGGCACAGGCGCTTTACAACTTTGCTGCCCTGAAGAAGTCCAATGTTTAATGGACGAAACGCGTTGGCTGATTGTTTTTATGAATGGAATATACCTCAATAAAAGAAGAGATTAACATATGGACCGCATAGACACTGTTATTTATATTGAAGTTTCATATTTGATTGTGATATCTTGAAGCCTGTTTTACATACATGCTTGCTTTTCTGTGGTGCAGCTCCAATTTTGCTTTGTTGAGCTACCTCCCAAGGGTGGGCACCTCGGGAGCTAGCAGGAGACGGCCCTGGGGGGTAGCGGTAGCCAGCTCTATGTATTGCTCCAGGAGGGGGGCCCTGCACTCAATTTAAAAAAAAAAACCTGCTGAAGTGGAGCGCTCCCGGGGCTGTGGGGGGGTCTATGAGGCCCCAGAATTGTTTTAGCATAAAGCCCCCAGGGGCTGGGGGTGTCCAAGAGGCCCCCCATTTAAAAAGAAATAAGCCCCGGGGAGGTGGTGGTTCCGGGGCTGCGAGGGAGGCCACATGGTCCTCCCCGTCATTAACGTTTAAAGAAGCCCCGGGGAGGTGGTCGTCCGGGGCATAATAAGCCCAAGCCCACAGCTGATTCCTCACCAGATGGGGTCGATGCGATGCACGGGTTCCCGGAGCCCAGTTGTAAATATAAGAATCGCACACCAGGGTCACTTTTAAAGATCAAAGTGTATTTAACGGCAACGCGTTTTGACTGAGACGGTCTTTTTCACAAGCCTATATATATATATATATATATATATATATATATATATATATATATATATATATATATATATATATATATATATATATATGTAAATACAGGTTTCCTTCCTTCAGGGTTCTGACGTGGAGTAGGTCTTAGTCTACATAAGATCAATTCTAGCATTTCCTGAGCCAGTGCCAAATGACACTGAAGATAATTTCTTTCCAACAATATCAGCACAAATAGCTGGAGCAATTACTTATTCATAATGATGTATGTAAATTACTTGGAAGGAAGTGTAGAAGGTAAGGTTTCCCAATATTCCTTTCAAAAGGATGCCCTCTACAGGGTTTCATGGAAGAGTTGACTTCATTTGTTAAGGAGGACTCTCTGAAGGCAGGAAGAAGCGTCCCCTTCTAATATGGTGGACAAGAAGGTAGAAGTGGCAGTAAAGTGGTTTTAATGCAGCATCAAACTTCTCCATTTGATACAATGCTTATGCCACTTGTGTCGTCTAATCAGCAATCACTATTGAGGAATTCTCAAGCCCTCGTGCACTCTATGCATCAGTGGTTGGACTGTTGGACTGTAGGTCTATTCTTTCAGTTATGGAGTATCAAGTAAGATTCTGCTTCGATGTTACGTTTGATTCACTATGTACTACGGCTTCCGCTTCATGATCTTTGGTGGCTTTAGCAGCTGCTCACAGACATTAGTGGATAATGCTAAAAAACTGTGCTAATGTGTCTTCCTTTTTCTGAATCCAATCTATCTTTTTGGCCCTCAACAGCAGAGAATAGACAAGTGATAAGCAGAAAATAGAAAGTTAATGACACCAAGCTGCCCTTCCTTCAAAGGAGTCAGTGGTCCAAGAATAGTGGTTGGGTCAAAGCCAGCACTTTTGAGGGAGGCGTTAAGGCCGGGGACACCCTCTTGCAGACAAATCACAGCTCCAGTCTGCCTCTAATCAAACACTATCATCATCAAAGTTCTGACTGTCTTGGAGGGGGCCTTCAGAGGATGGTACAGTAGGTCGGCTGAGAAACTTTGGCCCCGATTACGATGCCGGTCGGACTCGCGTCCAACCGACATTGTATCGGAATGGAAACCGACCGACTGGTAGTCAGCAGTTCCATCCAACAAATTAGGATGCGACGACCCATGAGGCGGTCAGATACATCAATTATTCCATTGTGGCTTGTGCTGCGGCCGGAAAAGGCTCGCAGCACAAGCCACATTGGAAAAATTGCTGTTTGCAAACATCCATGCACCATGTGACAGGCACCATGTGGTATGGATGTTTGGGGGACACCACAGGTGCTCCCCAGGCCTCATAGCTGAGGCCGCGGAGGGACGGGGGACCTGCTAAGGGCCCCAAAGTCCATTTCCGAAAGCCTTACAATGGCAGTCAGACCGCCATTGAAAGGCTGTATGAAAGAGACATCATAATTCCTACAGTGGTGACTGAGCAGGCACCGCCCTACTGTGGGGTATTACATTCTGACTGACGGTCGGACGGGCACCTTGAGTCCGTCGGAAGCATCGGTCGGTCCCTCCGCCCGCTGCTTCTGACTGCCGTGCATCATAATGCGGTGGTCAGACTGCGGCACCAGATATCAGTAGGACTGCAACCGACGGCCTGTCGGTTGCGATCCGAACGACATCATAATGAGGCCTTTTGTGTCAGTTTGGGAAAGAACTGTGTCCATTGCACAGGTGCTCAAACTATTGCCCAGGGTTACAACATTCAATGTTCAAATTTCCCTCTGGAAATTTTACAATCTACTTCAGTTCCTCAACGTCCTCTGCAAAAAGAAGCACTTTTGAAGGAAGTGAAAGATTTACTTACAAAAAGTGCGATTGTCCCTCTGCCAAAGGCAGAATGAGGAAAGGGTTTTTATTTCACCCTTTTCCTTGTACAAAAGCAATCAGGGATCAGAAACCAGTCCTAGATCTGAAGGACAGCAATGTGTATATTATCTATGAAACTTTCAAAATGACAGTGATACTGACAATTCCTTTGATAAACCTGGGCAATTATCTGGCATACTTGGATTTAAACAATGCATATTTACATATCAGGTCTGGTGACTTAGTGGATTAATGTGCCCACTGTAGGGAGCATGTGTTTGACCTCATGGTCACAGGTTCAAATCCTTGCAGGTCCACTCAGTTTTCCATCCTTCTGAGGTGGATACAATGAGTACCGTTGGGTAAAAATAAACATCTGTTTTTCAGCACCAAGATGCCTACGAGTGAATGTGTGCTTTGCAAATACACGTTATGTTATATTTATATGCATTACAAAATCTCAGAGGTTTCTTTGTTTTTGTGTTATGGATCAGCATTTCCAGTTCACAGCCCTAGTATTTGGCCTTTCCTCAGTGCGAAGAGTGTTTGTCATAATCTTAGCCCCAGTCATGGGAATTTTCATATCTTGATGACTGGATGATTTGGAACTCCTCTTTTTCTAAGGGTCTGCGAGATGTCCAAGGAGCTTGCCGAGTGATCCAGCTGTTAGGATGGCCAATTCACTGGGTAACATCCCATCTACAACCAGTGCAGGACCTTCAGGTTATAGGGGTGTCTTTCCAAACCGACCAAGGACAGGTTTTTCTTCCCTAGTTGAGAAGGGACAAACTGATAATATGACTAAACTCTCTGTTGTCCAGTGGTCAAGCATCAGCCATAGAGTGGGTGACAGTACAGGGGAAATGGCAAGTTCATTATCAGTGGTTTCATGGTCTCGTGCCACATTCAGACACTTGTGAAGCACCTCCTGTCCCACTGAACTTTGGCATCAAGGGATTACCAGATGCTAGTCCCCATCTCTCCTCAAATTTGACAGGATTTGCAGCGGGGAACTTCAGCAGAGCGTCTGAATAATGCAAGCTTCTCCCTTCCACCTCCCGTAATAACTGTTACAGATGCCAGTATCCTGTGTTGGGAAGGAATCATGGGCGAAGTACTCCCTACAGGGGTCATGATCTCAAGAAGAGAGACAGAAGTCATTCAACTGCAGGGAGATGGCAGTCATCTGCATGACCCTTCTGCATTTTCAGGACCAGGTTCAGGGCAAAGCTGTATGTGTACAGTCCGGCAATCAGGTTGCTTGATCATAGATTATTTGCCGGGGCAGTGCAAGATGTCCAGCTGTAGCACTTTGGTCTGGAATATATTTAATTGGGCAAAGCACAATCTTCTTCACCTGACAGATGTACATCTTCTGGGGAAGGTGAATGGGTCTGCTGACCACATGAGCAAGGTACTTCTGAGCTTAGTTTTGCTGAACCTATGTCCAGTGCTATTTCAAGAGATTGTGAAAAGTTTCAGCCAGCCATGATTGGACCTCTATTCCACCGAATCCAGTACTCTTCTTCTCATGTTTTGTGACCTGATTCCATCTGAAAAGGAATAAGTCATTTGGTGGCCAGAGCACTCACTTTCCAAGTGTTACAAGTATCACAAGCAAAGTCTCATTTGTCCATTACATGGTGCTCAGCAAAGGAGGAGAGGCAGCCACATAAATACTCCTCTTATCGGGAATAAAGGTCCCAAACTTTTCAACTGGAATTGTGAGCACTCTTGAAGAAATCACCCAAAACTTCTTTGAAGGGATAGCATAAGTGGATCTTATTTAATGATAGTTTTCCCTTTTTCTTCATCAGGGTCTCACCAACACGCATTTCGTCACATGGAGATTGCCAATGACTTAATCAGGGCATATGGAGCTAGGAGTCTAGCATCCCTCGACAACATGTGTTTGTGGGCTGTAGTCCTCCTCATCCAAGTCCTAGATTAGCATTTCCTCCTCCCATTGGTGAAATGCTGTGTGGAGCAGCTGTTGCTTGGTAGAAGCAGGAAGCTGTAGAAGGAAGACATCACTTTTCTTCTGTGAAGGAAGGTGGCAAGAGGTTTAGGCACCCTGTCAAATTACGAGTTTCGTTTTGATCGTGGAAAAACTGTTATTGAGTAGATAGAAATCTGTCTGTGGCCAGGTACAAAACTTCATTGGTTAAGGACTAAGACAAGGAAATGTGGACTCGGAGTAATGATGATTTCCGGTAAGTAACTGGGCCAAAACCCTTTAAAAATTACAATTAAAATTACTATCCAAATTCTCCCTTCTGTAGCTTTCATTTTGGTGCTTCCATCATAGCTGAGAAGAGTCTTGCTGCTTTAATGTGGACGTGTTCTGTTTACTTTGCAATCCCAACTTCTGGACGTTCTTGTGTGTGCCTGACATATTTGATATCTCAGTCTTTCTGTTTGACCTGCAGGCATTGCCATGTCTATGCTGTTCATCTAGACATCCTTTGAATCAGGACATCCCGAGAACCAACAGAGGAGCTCTGTAAAGTAGACTCGAACACGTAGAGGTAAGTTAAGGATCGAGTTCATGCCTGGCTCGTTCCCCACATCCCACTGTCCAGCTTGGTGAGATGGATCCACCTGTAACTCCATCCTACAGTTAGAGCCCTTCAAAGACCCCAGCAGGTTGTCTGACTTGAATGCATGTCAAGGGCCTGATATAGCCCTTAGCGGGCAGTGCTCTGTTCCACTAGGGGAGCAGAGGGATGTATTCCGCTCCCCTGGTGGACTACAGCCTGACATACTTAGAAATCTTCGCCTCTGTGACAGAGACCTCTGTACCTTTAAAGCAGCTCTAGCCAGGGGATAACATAATTAAACAGGAAGGAGGTGAGGTCGAGATAAGGAACAGAAAGGCAGAGTGAAAAGAGAAGTCCTGAGCAAGGTGAGTGAAAAGAGGCAGAACGGTGGACTGGAAAGAGAAGCCCTGAGTGGAGAGAACAGTGCAGTGGAGAAGTACTGAGGGAGGGGAGTGGAGAGAAGGATAGCAGTAGAGCAGGAAGGGAAGTCCTGAGGGGGAATGTACCAAGGACAAATCTGAGCAACATGACATAGCTGTTTGTAGATGGATGGGGTTATGATCTTGTTTCCTTATGTATAAAAGACTAAAACTATAAAATATACCTTCAATAAAAACATTTAACACCTATCTCAGAAGTGGGATTGGAAAGTCAGTCAGCCAAGTAAAATTTCTTCAGCTTAAGGAAATAGCCATAAAAGTATGCAACACATATTGAATACATGCATAAAAACATTAATTTACACAATAATATATAATATAAGGAATGAAATAGTAAAAAATTCCCTTCAAACTTCATTATTCACAACGGTACAATTTTCTGATTTTTATGGCACTACGTACTAAGGGCCAGATGTACGACAATTCCGTTTTGCGGGTCACAAATTGCGAGTTTTTTTGCGACTCGCGAAACGGAATGCACTATTGTGTCTCAGACACATTTAGCGATTCCCAAAGGGGTCGCAAATGACCTGCCTCATCAATATTCACGAGGCAGGTCGCAATTTCGACCCATTGGGAATGGGCTACAATCACAGGGATGGTGGCCTGCTGGTGACGGCAGACCACCATGTCTGTGTTTGCTTTTAAAATAAAGTAACTTTTTTTCCCGAATGCAGCCCGTTTTCCTTAAAGGAAACAGGATGCGTTTAAAAGAAAAAAATGAAAAGATTTCTTTTCGCTTTTGAAGGGCAGGCAGTAGTCTGTGGGACCACTGCCTGCTCTTAAAAAATATTTTCGCTGCCAAACACAAAGGGGAAGGGGTCCCATGGGCCCCCTTCCCGCTTGCAACTGGCTTACCACCTTCATGAAGTAGGTGGTAACTACGATTGTTTTGCGACTTCATTTGCGGTTGCAAAACAATCACACATCCCCCTGCTACTCGCTGTTAGGAAGGGACGCCCTTGGCACGCCCCTTCCTAATAGCGACTCTCAAACCCTATTTTGCGAGTTGGTAATAGGTTACCAACTCTCAAAATAGGGTTTGTACATGCTACAACCCATTTTAGCGGTCGCAAATGGGCCGATTTTCCATTTGCGACTGCTAAAATTGGTCGTACATCTGGCCCAAAATGTATTACCGCAAAAAAAACAAAGATTCCGTACCTCGCTGTTGTAAGGTGGCCATGGCCTGTCCATAGAGATTAATATTCAATGCTCAAAATATCAGGACTAAAAAAACATTGCCTCAGAACAGAGTAGAGTTTGCAAAATGGGATAAAATGTAAAGTTCTTGGTGCTGTCATGGTATCGCAAGACAACAGGGGAGTTGTGCAGATCAATTACCGCTTTTAGGGAACGCAAATAAAAAATACTGGGTATTTAATGTAAAACGAGTCAAAATCTGCAGTGGGAACTCTTTATAAATAGCAAATATGACTCAGCAACAGTAAATGACAATAAAATGGTATGATTATTTACTGTTGGTTTAACAAATTCCTTCTTTTCTCTAATATTCTCAAGATAACTACAATACAAATTTCTGAAATTATCTTTCCGTTGAAATGTTAATACACCCAGTGCTCGTAAAAAGTTCAAGTACCCCGCTAAAGTATGACCAGTCGCAAAATCCTTCGGAAAGTGTTCCACCCATTTATCCGCGGGGATTAAGCATTCCACCTTTGGTACATCATTTTTGGTGAAATACAGACGATTGACAACTCTCCAAAATGCCAAGTCCTTAGTACAACTGGCTGATTCCAGTTCCTCCCAAATAATTTCTCCTTCTTTCTTAGGGCAGTCCGATGTATGCAGCATTTTTTCTGACACTTACAACAGAATCAGGACGCTTGCGACAGGAAAAATGCTTTTTCTGATGTACAAAATGCAAACTATGATTCGGTAACTTGTTCACGGATCACAATTTGCATTTGTGGTTCAGTATTTGGAAGGGGCGTATTTTGCCCATCCCTTCCAAATACCAAATCAATGTGGTATGTATTACTGTTTAGTGACCAAATTCCGGTCGCAAAACAGTAATACTTTACCATCATTTTAAAAGTGGTAGTACCCCATAGGCAAATGGGATCCCTTATTCTTTAAGAATGTAGAAAAAATATTTTTGAAGAGCAGACAGTGGGGGACCACTGCCTATTCTTAAAATGAAACTTAAACGTTTCATTATTTTTTTTTTTTTAATGCATCCTGTGTTCCTTTAACGACACATTTGGAAATATTACTAGCAGTACTAGGTCCACTTGGTTTGCTACGATATGAATAGTATGCCCACTGTAGACAATTCCTACTCTGGCCCCCCCACCACAGACAGAGAGCACCCTTATGCGGTGTAACACACTGTCCACCCCAGGCCCAACCTAGCAATCCTGATAATACAATCCCACATAGTTAAAGGGTACACCCTGGGTAACAACGATATCGAAAATAAGTACATGCAAGAAACTAGAACTCTTTTTAGCAGCACCGCGGGCCGGAGCCAGGCGGGGAAACCCAATGTCAAATGTATTGTGCTTTTGGCAAAAATCAACGTATAAAGTGGCACTGACGGCCAGTGTCGTGAATCATAGTCAGTCTGCCGAATATCACTCACACATTCACTCCGCACCACACCGCTACACAATGCAATAGGTATCAGCCCAGTCCGCATGGAACATTCTCGCACACATACGCACTCAGCACCCTAATGCAGTGCTACTGGTATCCAGCAGGTCAATGAATAGTACCCTGCAAACTCCATGGCCCCAGCCTTCCTACACCCTCTAGTTCACCCTGATTGTCCTATACCCCAAGATGGAAAATAACCAGCCCCATCTCGCGGATACTAGGCCACAAGCGGCCAAAGTTACTCTTAGTCTGGGTCCTCAGGAAGCAGGTGGGATATGTAGCAAGTTTTAATTAGGAGGTAGACGTAAACAAGGGGAATTTAGCAGCCATTTGGGAAGTTCACCCACCGGTCTCAAAACACAATGGAGTCATGCAGTCTCCTGACCCACTTCCGACTATCTCAGAAGCGTTCCTTCAACCCAGTCAATCTCTCTTGCTACTAGCTGCCGCCAAGATGTCTTCAGGAGGGGCCAGGTGTGGAGAGGGCAGTTGGTCCGCCGCATTGAGGGTCAAAGGGAAACTACCGATGAATGGGGAGTAACACAGGGGAGCCTTCTATCAAGAGGCACTCCGGTACACGTTGATCAGGGTTGTGCCCAGGCAATCCGGGAATAGCGCCTGGTGCGCATTGGTATGGGTCGCACCGAGCACTTCAGGCCTCAAACACGAAGAGTTGCAAATTCCGTACCTCCCTGGAAATGAGGCACAATGACCAGTGCACATTGAGATGGGTTGCACCAAGCAATTCCTGTCATGCACAGTGAAGAGTTGCCAATTCCGTACCTCCCTGGAAATGAGGCACAACGTCCAGTGCACGATGATACAGGTTGCACCAGACCAGTCTGGTCACACACACCAAGGCGCAATTTCAGCAGAGCCAAATGAGGTAGAATGAGGCACTATTATGGGTCTGCCCCCACCTCTGAGGGTTGCACCCTGTGAATTGGACACCGCTCGCAATAAGCATGCAGTTGGCATGACGCATGAGAGAGATGTGGCACGATCGACAAAACAGGCCATGCGGGGTCCCGAACTGGTGAATCCGCTCACCACCAACTAGCCGCTTAAGAGTGTCAGGGTCCCTGTGGTACCAGAACCGCACGCCAATGATGCAGGCAAGATTTCTGGGGCTTCGCACTAGACAATACGGTCTCCAGGCACAAGTCTTAGGGCCACATGTATCAACCAATTTTGTGTTCGCAAATGGGCCGATTCGCAGAATTGGCCCATTTGCAAATGCAAAAAAGGCTCTTTACATGTATCAAACCCTATTTTGCTATTCGGCAACCTGTTACCGAATCGCAAAATTATTTGGAAGGGGCGTGTTTAGGGGGTCCTTTCCAAATAGTGAATCGCAGCGGTATGTATGAATGTTTTGTGACCGTGGATCCGGTCACAAAACATTTGCAATTTACTACCAACTTCAAGTTGGTGGTAACCCATTCGCAAATGGGAAGGAAAACAGGTTGCATGCAAAAAATATATATTGCTTTATTTAAAAGCACTTCCGCACATGGTGGTCTGCTGACTCCAGCAGGCCACCATCGCCGTGATTTTAGCGATTCCTAGGGGGTCGCATATTGTGACCTACCTCATTAATGTTAATGAGGTAGGTCAATTTGCGACCCCCTATGAATCGCTAAATAAAACTCTTGGAGTTTCATACATTTGGAAAAGCGATTACCTAAATGCGATTCGCTTGAAAGTGCAATTTGGTAATTGCTATTCCAAAAGTTGATGCATGAGGCCCTTAGTTCCACGCTCACACAGTGGAGAGGTGTGGTGCAGCGGCCAGTGCAGCTGACTTCGGAGCACAGGGTTCACGGTTCGATCCCCGGCTCCGGCGGCAGCTCAGCTCAGCACCATGTGTACTCTGGGCAATAGCTCACTTAATTTCCACTACGGCCTTGAGACCCGTAAGGGTGAGTAGCTGCGCTATATAAAAACGGACTTACATTTTTTTTAACATTTTTACACTGCACTACCCGTTGTGCTTCAGTAGCCTATGTGGGCACATGAGAGGGCACCGCTCTACCAGATGTCACAGGTAGATGGTGTAGGTCGCTCACCAGTAGTTGTCTTTGAAGTTAGGGGTGGTTTAAGGGGTTTCCCTTTGAACCACAGATGTCCACCTTAAATTGTAGTCCTGTCTGCCATGGGACCATGGAATGCAGATCTTAATCTTTAGTGAGGCCATGATCTGGCCCCTAGAGGCTAAGTGTCAAAACCTCTCTCTCCAATCTATCCCATCTGACCCTCAAATGTCAGAGGTCTGTCATTCTAGTGTAATGCTCAGGGTCTATGACTGTTGCTGGGAAATGCACAGATGTGCTCCCCTGACCACTCGTGTCCACCGAAGCCAGGCACCATGGCACACAAGACTCTGAGAGCATAGAAATGTCCATATTCTATAAGTGGCATTTGTACGCGAGTTATGCCAAAACCCCCTTTAGCACTGGAAAGGGTTTGGCATGGTGAATCCATTGATAGGAAACCTAATGAGGCTGCTCCACTGCAATCCACTATTTCAGCCTGAAGTAATGTCAACCACTTCCCCATGTTAACCTATGGGAAGAGCACGCCTCATAGGTAGTGAAAACACACATAGTTATTCCTCACTACCTGGGCGCACGTGCGCTAGTGCACGCACAGACTTGCCATGGCAGGTTGGACACATAGTCCCCTACACTAAGGGTGAAAGTGCACCCGCCCGAGTCTTCAACAGCAGACTGGACACGAGTCTACTAACACAGGTGTCAGTGCGCATGCACAGGCCTGCGATGGCAGGCCTGTCACATGCAATCACGGGCACCATAAGTGCGGGTGTGCACATACAGTGGCATGCAATGGCAGGCTGCTCATGAGTTTAATCATGATAGGTGTCAGGTCACACACACCGGTCTGCAATTGCAAGCCGGGCACATGGGCTTACCCAGGCCGTAGCACCTTAGGTACAAGTGCATGCACACCACCCTGCCTGGGCTAGCCAGAAACGGGTTGACCCTCTTACGGGTGCGATTGCACACACCCTGCCGGCGATAGTGGACTGGGCACCTTGATACTAGCACCGTGGGTGCAGGCATGTGGACACAGGCTTGCAACTGCAGGCCTGACCCTGGTGTTAGGACACCGGGGATGCAGGTATGCACTCACCGGCCTGCAATGGCAGACCGAGCACCTATCCAAAATGTCATAGGTGCCATGGCACATCCTCAAGCCTGCGACAGCAGGCTGAACACATTTTCGAAACAGCATAAGGGCTGGTGCGCACACCCAGGCGTGTAATGGCAGACTGGGTGCATAGTTAACACCCTACAGGTGCAAGTGCGCACTCCTAGGTCTGCGTTGGCAGACCAGCCCATGTTTCAGAATACCATGTCACTACCTCTTCCTAGCCTGTGTAGGAAGGCGCACGCACTTCCACACTGCCTTGACAGTGAGGACGTGGTCCGAGCCCTGAGGCCACACAAGAGAATCAGCTACATCCCAGGAGTATCCCATGGGAAGAGCGAACTCCAAGGCAGGGGAAGCCCCACGTGGGGGTGTTTCCTCACGACCTGGGTAGGGAACATCCATATTACCTGCCTGGCCTTCAGACTACCTCCCCCCTGCACCCGTCAGTGCTTCCCTGGGGGGGCGTGGCCTCATGGTATGGGATGGCCCACTCAGGGTTGGCTGAGGCGTAAGTTATACCAACCAAAGCAGGGACGCAATTGCGCCCCACAGGCCTGCAATGGTAGACCCGATACAGGGTTGGCAGGCTCTACCAGTGGGTGGCACACTCAGTACTACTTCCCACTACTAGCCAGTGCTGTACCTGCCCTGGGTATGTGGTGTACCTGTTTACGGGGCGCACGGAGGTACGGTAAATAAAACCATCATGTACGCACCCCCTGCCTGATGCAGGCACAAGCACCTTCACTCTGCAGTACAGGGGGAAGGGGCCCAGTTTCCTAAGGTCATGTGAAGAAGGCAGGCAAAGACTAGGAGGAAAAAGTTAAAAGTTTTGGAGTAGATTCCCTTTAGAAGGGCCATGTCCAACAGTCGCAAATTGCGACCTACCTCATTAATATGCATGAGGTTGGTCTATTTGCGACCCACTAGGAATCGCTAAGAGTTTCATTCATTAGAAATACTGACTCGGAGAGAATCACAATAGGAAATCGGTATTCCTAATGGTTGTACATCTGGCCGAAACTTCCTTATATGATTTCCAACATAACTGTATTTCTTAGACCTAGGTTAATTTTTTTAAGGCTATGTGAAGCTTCCTGCGTCCCAAGCAAGCAGAGTTAAACCACTACAAGGTTGATCTACTTTAGGGGCATTATTAGTAGTTAACAAAGCTCTCATTGAAGCCCAGAGTGAGTCAAAAGAGTGTAAAATTGCTAGCGGTTCTGCACCATATTGCATACATGCTAAAAAAGTCTAAATATTTGAGCTAAAAAGATCTTTCAAAACATTTTTCATGTTCATTTTACTCCATTTAAACCTATTCCCTTTATTTTTAGAGTAATCACTACTCTCTGACCTAATCTATATGTGAATATTTCTTAGATCTCCCCATGACATCAACAGTTAGCGTCAGAGGATTATGATCACTGTTGCAGTTTGGGACAATCTTAAAATTAGACATCAGAAATTAAATGTTCGTGGTAAACAAAATAAAGTCAGGTTTACTTCCCAGTCCATTACTTGTAAACATGGATGTAGGAGGTTCAAAGGGCTGGCAGGCTTCAGGAGGAAAAAGCAAATCATGCTTAAGCATTATGTTATTTAAGGTCTCTCCGTACAGATCGTGTTCAAACTGTGTTCGACCTTCCCCGTCCATGTCTATGATGCCACAATCGGGCGTATCAATAAACTTACAGAGGTTTGTGTTAAAGTCACCTACCCTCACTATAGCCAGGATCATTTTGCTGTTTATGATATAATTATCAATATTGTAGATTAATTCATCAATAACATTGGCAAATGCAAAAAACATTCATCAATAACATTGGTGCATTCATAAATAAAGATGTTATGATAAAAATCAATCAACATAGTTTCCTGCAAATCAGGCATTTTCGAAAGCAATACTTGAAAATGTGGAGGGTAATTGATCATCCAAAAATCAAAGTGGGGAGAAAGAAGCAGTGATTCATTCAGCTTCCATACGTAATAGTAATCAATCAGGGGGAATGAATCACGTGTCTTGGAATACCAGGGTCTATAAGTGTTGTTCAAAGGCCCTCATACACACTAACTCGTTGGTAGCGATATATTTTGATTCTCCAATTATAGAAGTTAGGTGAGTGGTTTTATCATTGGATCCTTTTCCGCCTGAGTTTCCCGTTCCTGGAGGGAGACCATCTGGTTCTATGACAGTCGTGATTTCGTGAACATTTGTGAAAAAAAGTGTGGAGTTAAAAAATGCCTCCTTTCCTGTAGAGAGTATTTTATTAATCAGGAAGGGGTAAGATTAAAAGCAGTTTCAGGTGCTCTAGTGGATGTGTAAATGGTCCACTGCACCTATTTAGTCATGGTATCGGTAGTTGACATGTTTCAGTCCTTAAATGTCTCTATGGATCAGCTGACTTTCATCAGGACCGAGTGGGGGAGCGATATGAATTTAGACCGCTCTATAGTAGGTAAGTTTGAGTCACTTACCTATCTTCGTCATTGGGTTCATTAACTACATTTTTGACGTGTTATAGGTTATTCTTCTACCTATAACTCAATGGGAGTTTTGTTAAAGCTCCTGCGGGTGCAGCGGGAGCTCTTGCAGGTGCTATTTGCGCCTCGTTCGAATAGCTTCCTACCGTGACCGAGACGTTGGCCTATTGGTCAACTTCTGGGTCACGGTAGGAAGCTATGTCTTATTGGGTAATGGGCCCTTTAGTATCAATGGCGTGCATCTGTATTGAAAGTCTTTCCTCAGTGCTTTTTAGTTTCTCTAGAACCTTATCACAAAAGACCTGTATTGACCTCTCAATCATTGTGAAACAATTAGAGAAATGAGCTGACATGTTATTTGTAATAAATTCATGTCCAGACCTCTGTATTTTTGATCAAGGAAAGCTTGTACATTATCTTGATTATTGACAGGCACCACAGGGTTAATACTGGGCCCACACTGCTTGTGATAGTCAAAGAGTCATTGAGCACCCATGGGTTAAAAGTTGCGGATTCACGCTTTATGTTTTTATGTTCTTTTACTGTGCCTCTCTCATCTTTGTCCTGGCTTATCATCTCATTGGCGTTAATTGCAAATATCGAAATATTTCGAGATAATATAGTTTGGGACTGCGTGCCGCCCAATCTCCCTTCAATTAGCCCAATCTTGTTATTTATTGCACCCATTGCCCTGGTTAAATAAGTGGTAAATGAGGCTGTTAACGATTCTCTCGTATCCCTCCCATCATGAACAGTGCTTGCTTTTCGCTTACCCATAATGAGAGAGCTCCTTAGTTCACGTGAGGCCAGAAGGAAAGTACCTTCTCAGCAACGAAAACCTACAGTGGTGGTCCAGCCTAGACTCCTCCAGGCTCTGATGGGCGCAGACGGGTATTTGCCAGCATCCTACTGTGACATTAAATGAGGTAATTGATCCAGCCACTGAACACTAATCCAATTTACCAAAAGCCCAGAAATGTCTTAAGTAGTAGAACTCCATTATCTTCTACCATTTCTCTAAAACTGTGCGGAGTAGGGTCTCATAGCAAGGTCTTGCCCAAGAAAAAGCAGAAATGGGAACTTATGGAAATAGCATACACTGCTGAACACATTTGTAATGCGGGATTGCATAAGAACAGATATACATTTCCAGTTAGGATCCAGGGAAAATCCCTTGAAACCCTTGCTGATAAATATTGCCATCATTCAGTGTTCATGGGGAAACCCAGTATCCCATGGCAGTGATACCTATTGGTATAAACAATTGTACCGTCACTACTCGGTTAGAGGCATTTGAGAATTTACCAGAAGACTTGATATTGGGCAAGATAATTTAAAATTTACTGGAGGTTTATCTCCACAGTTATCCATCCTATTCTTTCTAACCTATCACTGAGCAGCTGGAAGAAGCACTTTTTAAAGGTGATGAGATAACCTCCCAGCCCAGCAGAATTCCAAAAACTACAAAAGATGAAAAAGATGAGAAGAGCAGGAAAGAAAGGAGGATTGTTCATCTTGGTAAACCAACATAGCAGTCATCCAGAGTCCAGACTCAGGGTTTTGGAGCAGCCCAACAAGAAGACCTTTCACTCAGATGAACTATACAAAGTACGGTGACTGAGTTTGGTTCTCATAGATAGGACCATATTTTTTTTAAATGTAAGGCCTCATATACCGTATTCCAGCACCCAAACAAAACACAATTAATAGAGCCTCATCGAATCCGTAGTCAGGTTTTGCAGTTGGACCATGAGCAGGTCAGAGGAAATCATTGAGGTAGGGAGAAAAATAAGTCTTATTTCTTACAGTCTTTGTATTGACCAGTAGTATTTCCTGATATCTGAATGTTTGGTCAAAGCTGCTCTCATTGTCAGCTGTATGAAACTGTGCATGTTCACAAGGCATCCCTCAGAGCCCTCCTTATTATAAACATTCCCTTTCAACAGGTTGGGATGGACCTACTAGCTTCCTTACTTGCCTCACCCAAAATATACTAGTATAAGTAGACATTTCTACCCGGTATCCTGAAGTGATCCACTTGAAAACTGTGCATGATACTGGAATACTGAATGCAACGATTGATTTATTTTCATGAGTGGGATTTCCAAATCAGCTCCTCACTGACCAAGGAACCCCATCTATGTGCAGAGTGATGCCACAAATATGTGAACAATTGGGTATCAAATAGATGTGAACATCTGTACATCAACCCAAGCCAATTGTCCCAGTAAGCCATATGACCAGACCATAAAAAACTCCTGAAGAAGGTTATACTAATGGAAAAGACTGGGAAAGGAAGTTGCCCTTAGTGTTGTACGCTATTCAATACATTTAGCTAAGGTCCTAGGAGCCTACGTTGATAGCTCTAAACATCACAGAACAAAACTCATGGAAAATCTATAATTACTCCTCAGAACCGGATGCCACATAGAATCAGCCATACTTCTCACCCTACTCAACTCGTCAGCTGAATCTTATACAGTCAACCATTTTGACCACTTAAAAATCCTTGAACTACGGATTGAGTGGCGAGGCACTGTCCTGCAATGGTTAGACTTCTAGCTGAACTATTGCTCATGGCAAGTAAAACTGACAAACTTCCTTTCAAGCACCCTTACCTTACTTAAGGATCCCCTCGAGGGTCAGCACTTTTGCCTACAGCCTGTACATGGAGCCAGTCTGAGACTCTTTTGTGAGACAATCAACGAATCCTTCAACCTCTAGGCCAATGACATACAACTGTACCTACACTTTACCTCACCAGAGGATATTGACATCCTATCAGACGCCCTACAAATCCTCCAAAACTGGATGTGCTTACACCAACTGAAACTTAATCCTCTGAAGCCAACGTTTCTCCAACTCTCACCCCCAAAATTTCTCTACAATAAACCATTGGCTTGATGCCACACTCCCATTAAATTCCAAACCAACCACTATCGACAGCGCTAAATTCTTGGGCTTCGTATTAGATAAAAACCTTGCCCTACAGGACCACCTTAGTGCCTTTGCCAAAAATGCACAGTACCAAGTTAGCCTCCTCATGGTAATTGAGTCCTTCATTCCACATGAAGGCTTCAAGATGGTGGTCCAAGCACCAGTCCTTTCCAGAGTGGACTGCAGAATCTCACTTCTAGCTCGTATCCTTAAATCTCATCTTACACATTTTAATTCAGCCCTACACTACGCTGCCCGTGTACTCACCAGCGCAAGAGGATCTTACCACATCACCCCAATTCTCTGGGAACTCATTTGGCTCCCCACTGAGGTAAGAGGCTTATTCTAACTGGAAAGGATGGTACATAAATCTATTCAAACAGACTTCTCCAAATATCTTTCAATGAAACTGATAATAGCATTTTTAGGCAGTGTTCTCTTTTCATCAAAGCTTCATTTGTTCCCCAAATTGTTTCTGCCTGAGGAATACTCATGGACATTGATTCCATGTAACTTGTGGCAAAATTCTCTCTGAAGTCAAAACTCATTCCATCAAGTATGGTCATGAGATATGAGGTGCACAGAGATTCCACCCAATCAACATGAGAACTCACCGATCTACAACTTTTGATAAACATTATACTGTACTCCTGCAGAGAGCTGCTGATCTCCATGGGGGTATTTTAGATATGAAATATACTATTGTCCGTCTGGTATTTTCTGTGTTATGAAATCCATTTACTGTCTCTTTCGCAGTATATTATTGGACATATGATGCCATGCACTTTCCTTAAGGGACTATATTTAGCTAGACTCATCACTGACTTATCTGTACACCTTCTGGTTATATTATTCAAATGCTGTTATTACAATCTCCCTACCTTTGTCTGCTGGTTTTCAAATTATGTGTGTTCTTTCCTGAAGAAATTGGATCATTAATTGTTCTTGTTTGTTTGTGTTAATGAACAGTTATTTCTTCTTTGGTTAGCATGTCAAGATCTCTTAGGACTTATACCTGTAGTTGATAAAGTCTGCTAAGTTTTTTCTATGGTATGGGTAGAATCCCGTTGTACTCTGGAGGAGCGTACTATCCCTGAAATATTGCGTCAGTCTTATGTTGTATACATGCACCATCATCTCTTACCGTGCTTATGAAGGATCATGGATGATCATTAAAAACATCTCCTAACACTGTTGTGTAGTTCCTGTATTACCTATACAGGATTTGCACGTTTGGATAACATAAACTGTGGGTTTGGTGGCGGACGGATTCCGTGCACCCCCACCGGATACGTTAGCCAGTCTGTATTAGCTAGCTCACAGTGCCACTAGAGTCTCCTCTTATCGGGGAGAGAATAGTTCTTGGCAACCTCAGAACATGACAACCCTGATCCCCCAGGATCGTGGAAACAATATACTACCTTTCGCTCAGTCACTCGTGCTCACTTAGTTTGCCTCAGAGAGATACACAGAATAAACAGGCTCGGCGTTTCAATAAGTATTTATTGAACAGTTATTATTATAGTGTAGAATAGATGAGCTGCAACAACCGTTAGACAGTAGCAGAGATATATGATTAGCAATACTACGAAAGTAAAAGGATGGTATAGCTCTACCATCTTGCAGAAATCATGAATATATACAAGTACATAAAACACATGATAAAAATGCGTACTCCTACAATGTCTCCCTAACTAGATGTACCTAAATGTACCTAGCATCTGTGTAGGTGTTATGCCAAGAATCCCTCTAGGATCTAGTCCACCCCATTACCTGAGAGTTTAGAGAATATGGGACCCCGTCCTGGTCTCGAGTTGGACACCCCGCGAGGGATGTTAGACCACTGCTAGCTGGAGCGTCTGCATGCAGGAACCTCTCTGGTCAGTGTGTCAGCCGGGAAGTCACGGTCTCCTCTCCCTTCCTAAGCAAGATAGATGTGCTGTATATATACCCATAGGTCTCCCCAGGGGTCCTACCTTGCTGTGTTACTGTGTCGGCCTAAAGGATGGCGTTGGGCCTGAACTTTATACAGAGATATTATACAGGAGATGGTAATCCTACTGTTAGTCCTGCTGTGCTTCCAAGAAGCCTCATGCATAATGTATGAGAATCGAACCAGGGAAAAACCCGCGTTCTGAGTGCAGTGTCATATCTAGGTAAAAGGTCAGTGCCTAAGAACCGTTATGTATGTAATGTAGGGAAGGATGTAGGTGAAAGGTTGCGATGTTACCTGCGCCTACATAGGGTACCTATATGGAATATAACAACACTTACTTCAGACCTTTAAAGACTGTGTCTGCTTGACACATCCCACCTGGCCTTGAGTCTAGGGATTCCTATAATAACATCATTAATGCACACTGGAGAGACAGATCTGGATGTGTTGTACTTTCCTTGCATTGTCTTCCAGTTTCTCTGAATTCCTCCCCTTTCTCTGTTACACTGAGATGGAACGCCAGAAACCCCCATATGCTGTCTGGGTTTATTGGGCCTCATCAGTGGGGGAGTTTTAGCTTGAGCCCATCTGGCACAGTAAGGTGTGACGTCCTGGCAGCCCCATGTCATCTACAGTGACTTGCTGAGAACAAATACTGTGTTGGGGGAATGAAAAGGGCGAACAGCCTTTACCACAAACTTTTTACCATGAAATGCAATTATAACACATTTTTTACATCGGAATTACTTTTACCACGCTAGTCTTTACCGCGCAAGCCTTTACAAACATACATGTTTGTATTGGTGAATATGTGGTAAGTAGTTTATATATTTTTGAGGATAATTAAAAAAAGGGGAGGTTGAGGGGTCCCTCCCAAAAAGTAAACCTGTAATCGACATAAATGTAATTTTTTTTTAAATATATGTATTTAGTTTACAATAGTGTTTTAAGATTTATTGTATCATTTTTTAACAGTAGGTGGCAGTGTTATACTGTGACTGGATTTTCCTGTAACTGTAAGCGTGGTAAAAGTGTGAGTGGTAGTGGATTGGATGGTAAAGGTACTTCAGATGTGAGTGAATGTAAATGCGTGGTAGGGGTATGCGTTTTAAAATCTGCGTTGTAAAAACGTGCGTGGTAACGTCATACTACATTACAGACTGGGACCAAACAAATGCTGATGAGTCTTGGCGCGCCCCAACAAGGCCTGCCCAGCTCAGACTGAGAGTCACTTTACCTCAGAATGAGAACACAAGTACTCCACAAATGTTTTGACCTTAATAAGAGGTGCAGCTTGTTTTGCCCCATGGTACAGCGAGGTACATTACCTATGTCTTGACACAGCTGGACATACCCCAGTCACTCACAGTGATTCAATAAGAAGAAAAAGAATGTGATTCTTGACTTATTTATAACCTTTGACATTGCTATGTTATGTTATGTTATGTTATCTTACTTGATGTTATGATATGTTTTGTTTTTTTAGTTTAAAGAGCTTTATTAAAGTAAATAGAAACATAGGTACAATATACAACAATGCATATAAAACAAATAGCATTAGATTAGCAAACTGAATAAATAATTTGGTGGAATAAATTACATAAGAACTCTATCATAAATTTAAAAATATGCTACAGAGAAAAAGCAATAATAAAAATTAGTACCTGAAAAATAAATAGCATTATAAGTTTTTTAGTTTTTTCAGAAGAAAGGAAGTCTAAAGAAGGAGGAAGGGAAAAAAGAAAAGAAAGAGAAGGAGAAAGAGAGAAAGAACAGAGAAGCGGGAAAGGAAGAAAGAAAAGGAAAGGAGAAAAGAAACTGGAGATATAATAGTATCTTCATCTAATATTATATTAGAACATTAATCTTATAATAATCACATTGGTTTCCAAAAACAGAATAATAACTGTATATGTGACATATAAAATAAAATAAAATAGAAATAAAAGAATAAAGTACTCATGGTGGTTGATAAACAAAGGAGCTATCTTGATTACGTAGTGCAGATGCAGGTAAATAATTGGTAAGTGGAGACCAGAGGGCTTCTTTACGAATAAGTTGTTGAGAAGTTTTGGAAGAAGCTCTGTCCAGTCTGTGGTGATAACAATGAAGGTTCCACCAGGCGGAGTAGGAAACCTTAGAGGCATCTTTCCAGTTAGAGGTAATTACCTGAAAGGCAATAGCAATTAACAAGTCCACAAATATGCACACCCTGCGGGAACCAAACCAGTCTGCAGAGTTGCTCCCCAAAAATATGGAGTATATGTCAAAAGGAAATTTAATAGTACAAATAGAGGAGATTGATTCACATACCTTAGTCCAAAAACGGGCAATATTAGGGCAAAGAAAAAAGGAATGCATAAAGGAGCCGGGAGTAGAAGGACATACCCAACAATTCGGGGATAAATGCGAACTATGGGGGTCATTATAATGACGGGCGGATCGCCACCGCCCGTATGGCGGTGGCGATCCGCCCGCCATTTCACACCGCCCGCATGCCATTTCCCCCCGCCATATTACGATGGCGGGGGGGACCCCGGCGGACGGAAAGACCGTCCGCCGATTTTCCGCCGGTCCGACAGCGGACCGGGCGGTAAAGGGGCCCAATATGGTGGCGGAGTCTGCTAGACACCGCCATCCATATTAGGATGGCGGCGGAGAGCAGCCTTTCCATGGCGGCATTGCCGCCATGGAAGGGCATACGGTGTGTGCAGTTGGGGGGCCGTTGTGGGCCCCCCCAGATGTTGGGGGGTGGGGGTGCACATGGGGGGTAGCCATGGTACCCCCCTGCATTTGCATGCACAAGGTGGCAGGCACTGCGCGGTGCCTGTCACGGTGTGCATGCAAATGCACAACTTGCATATATTGCATTGTGGCGGGTGCTGCTTACAGCACCGCCCGCCGCAATTCAATATATGCGGGATGCCACCGTGGCGGTGGCATCCTAATACCTACGGCGGGACCGCCGCACCTATGGCGGACGGTCCCAATCTCCGTTACGGTGGCGGGCGGACTTTGTCCGCCCGCCATCGTAATGTCCCCCTATATTTGGAAAGTGATAATGGAGTTAAAATAATCTATGATAAAAATAATAAAGGGTCTGAGTGGTGCTAGAATTACAAGAGGTGTGATGTATGCGTGTCCAAATGGAGTTCCATGTATGAACAGAAAGGGTACGTTGTAAATCAGATTCCCATAAAAGCTCAACTTTACTTTTAAGGCGACTGGGAGAAGAAAAATGTAAGTATTTGTAAACTTGGGAGGCTCTAATGAAAGGGGAAGTAGATAAAGGTTCTAACAGAGGATCTTGAGAGGGAAGAGAAGATCCAGAAAGTAGAGAAAGCTGATCCGTCAAAAGCAATCGTAGAGACTCGTATCTAAGCAACGAAGATGCAGGTAGGTCAAATGCGGACTGAACCTCTTGAAAGGAAAAACAACGAAAATCCTGTATTAATTGTTTAACTTGAAAAATCCCTTTGGCAGCCCATGTTTTCCAGAAAATAGCGCGATTGGATAATTTGATATTTTTGTTATGCCAAAGAGAAGAATCCAAGAATATCTGTAAAGGACTATGAAATTTTCATTTAATAGGATGAAAAGTTTAAATGAATTTTGAAATTGTTGGGTAGTTAAAAGAACGAGGAGGATGGGAAAGACTTGCTAAGAGAGAAAAAGGGAAGGGAGAGATCAGAGATTCCTCCAACCTGTGCCATACAGAGGTGAGAGCTCCTCCCGAAGTAGATAGATATGGTAACATTTGGCGAATTAGAAAAGAAGAATAATACTGTCGAAAATTGGGAAAATGGACACCACCCCTATCCTTAGGGGCAGAGAGAAGGGCCAAAGAAATATGAGCTTTCCGACCGTTCCAGAGGAATTTACTCAAAGTTCCATTAAGGGTTTTAAAAAACGTCAATGGTAGTTTAACTGGTAACATGGATAGATAGAAGTTAATAACAGGAAGCAACATCATTTTAATAGTGTCCAGTCTACCCCACCATGACAAAAAGAGGGGGGACCATCTATCTGCCATATTTTTTACTTTTGATAAAACCTCTTCCAAATTAAACTGAATCGTTTTTGTAAAGGTAGAAGAATATTTAATCCCCAAGCAAGTAATATTATTAGCATTCCATTTAAAGTCGATACCCTCAAACATACTTCTTAAACAATATTTGTTTAAAGGAAGCACTTCAGATTTGGAAAAATTCAATTTATAACCTGACAAAGCCGCATAAGAAGAGAGAAGTTCGGTAAAAGTAGGCATAGAAGTAGAAGGATCGGAAACATATAACATAATATCATCTGCATAAGCAGTAAATTTAATTTCAACAGATTTGTGCGTAAAGCCTCGAAAGGTGGGGGAGTGTCGAAAAAGAGTGAAGAAAGGGCTCAAGAGAAAGGATAAAAAGTAACGGGGAGAGAGGACATCCCTGACGAGTACCCCTCTGTAAAGGGAAATAAGAAGATTGAGATCCATTAACGAAGACTGAAGTGGTCGGAGAGGAATATAATAATTTAATAAGGGATAAAATAGAAGGACCAAAACCATGCCATTTAAGGGCGCGCATCATGAAAAGCCAATGAACGCGGTCAAAAGCTTTTTCCGCGTCCAGGGTTATGGCGGCTATAGGGGAAGAACTCTTAGATGCAAGATGAATAATATTGAGGAAAGTTCTGGAATTATCAGAAATAGTCCTGCCCTTAACAAACCCCGTTTGTTCGGAGCCAATTAAATCAGGAAGGACCTGATTGCTACGAAGGGCTAATACCTTGGCAAATAGCTTACAATCATGATTAATCAAGGATATAGGACGGTAGTTGGCGCATCGGATCGGGTCTTTATCTTTTTTGGGAATGAGACAAATCATAGCTTCAAGAAAAGAACCTCGAGCCTCACCGTTAAGAACAAAATGTTGAAAAAGAGATAAAAGATGGGGCAGAAGAACAGAAGAAAAGCAAGAATAGAACTCAGCAGTGAGACCATCAGGACCAGGAGCCTTATCCTTAGGTAACATGGACAAAGCAGATTTAATCTCTAAAAGAGATATATCTCTTTCCAAAGTAGAACAGTCAGGAAGAGGGGAAGAGCGGGGAGGTAATGTGTCAAAAAAAGAGTCAAAATTTGCGTCAGAAGGGGAAGATTTAGGAGTATAAAGGGTCTTATAGAAAACTGTAAAACATGTTAATATTTCTTCATCTTTAAGGCGGGGAATATCATTATCATCAATAATCTTAACTACTCTAGATCTTTGAGATTTAATCTTCAAGTAGTTCGCCAACAGCTTGCCAGCTCGGTTACGACCACCATAACATTTAGAGTTCATTTTTAGCAACGCCCCTGAGGCCTCTTCTGTGGATTTCCTATTGAAGTCGAGTTTTGCTTGAACCAAAGTCTTGAGGGTGTCGACATTTTTAGACGAAAAATATGCATGTTCCAATTCTTTAATAGAAGAGAGCAGAGAAACTGATTCTTTGCGATACTTTTTCTTTTTGCTAGCTACATAATCTATAATGAAGCCTCTGGCTGTTGCTTTGAAGGAATCCCAGACAGTATGAAAGGGCATATCAGGAGTAGAATTAAGAAGAAAGAATTCAGAAACAAAATCTTTAAAGCGGCTTAGAAAGGAGGGATCCTTAAGAAGATAATTGTTAAAACGCCAACGACGAGATTTAGAAGGTAAAGAACGAAGGTCTAAACTAATCAAAACAGGAGCGTGATCGGAAATAAGAATGGAGCCAATCTCTGTGTGTAGGAGGTAGGAAAGGAGGTGCGGGCTTAAAAAAATGTAATCGATTCTAGAGGTAGACTTATGAGTGGGGGAATAAAATGTATACTCTAAACTATCCGGGTTGAATATTCTCCAGGCATCCACTAGGCCTCTTGCACGGATGGTCCTAGAAAATGTTTTTTGCATTTTATTAGGAATGTTCCTAGAAGAGGATTTCCTATCTGTGAAAGGATCCATGACCTGATTACAGTCACCACCCACTATGAGATTAGAGCTAGAACATGCATGAAGAGTGTGGGACATAGATTGCCAAAATTGTGAGTCAATGCCTGTGGGGCCATAGATGTTAAGTAAAGAAACATGGGATCCATTAATAATAGTATGGAGAAGGAGCCAACTTCATCCTTCTCTTCTTTTTCTATCGTAAGGGATAAGGATTTGTGAAAGAGTACTACAACACCATTTTTCCTGTCTTTGGAAGGGGAACTATAAACATGACCCACCCATTGTTTTTTAAGGGAATTGACATCACTCTCATTAAGGTGTGTTTCTTGTAACATAGCAATTTTACATTGGAGTTTAGAGAGATGGGTAAGTACCCGTTGTTTCTTAACTGGATTACGTAATCCTTTTACAATCCATGAGATGATCCGAACATTATCATTCATTACAAGGCAAAAAAGGCATTGATACTAATAATAATATTAGACAATTCAACAAAATTATATAGTCAATATAAAGGCAACCAAAAACAAAACCATGAATGCATTGAGAAGTGTGCAAATGAACATAAAGATAAATATGTAAATAGTAAAAGATAATGATTACAAAAAGGAGAACAAAGTAAGAAAAAATGAAGGTACAATCAAAAAAGAAGATACGAAATCAGAGAGTAAGAAAGCGATAGAGAGAATAAAGGAAAACTGAACAAAGATGAGAGAATATGAAAAGAAAAGGTGAGAAAAGTGCGTGATAGGAGAAAAAAGAGAAGCAAATTCAGGAAATGCGAAGGGGAGGGTTAAAAAGGAAAAAAGCAGGAAAAGGAAAGAGGAGCAAAGGAAAAAGCAGAAGAAATAAGAAATAGGGAACGAACAGTTGACTAGAAGCCGAGAGACTTCAGTCAAAAAAGACAGAATAAGTATCCAGAATAGAGAAAATAGCATGGGGAAGCGGGAAGCCGCGGAAGAAGACAGACATCCAAACCAGCAAAGACATCCGAGGACAACCGAAACCTCTGGGTAGAAAAAGAAAGAATAACTAAGAGAAGAAGGAGCTTAATATAAGATAACAAATCGGGAAAGACCAACTTCATACCAAACAAAAATAAGAAAAACGATGAACATTAAAACAGGGGAACAACATACTGCCATGATAACCAATGGAATGCTCAACACTTACCATACGTAAGGGGTAACCATGAACAATGGGAATGGAACGAGAGGGCAAGGAAGAGGGAGGCATCTGGGGAATAAGTCAACACAGGAAAGAAACATCTGCGGAGAAAAACAAGGAAAAAATCACATAATGAAATATCCTCTGAAAAGGCTAACGAGACATAGTAATTAAAAAGGACAACAACAACGAACCATAAAGGTAACGACAAGAAAAACATATATCTACAAAACAATTGAATAGAAGGCATTTATCTCAGAAGACACAACATAAAACAGATCGACAATGTTGCTCAGGGCCCTCCAAAGTCCATCTTGTCCCCTTTATGGCGAGAAATAAACTGTCTCAGATCTTCAGGACGATCAAAAGAGTAGGATCTCTCTTTATAGGTAACCTTGAAGAAGCAGGGATGAACTAGGCCATATCTGGCATTCATAGAACGTAGAGCCGGGCGAAGAGAGAGAAATACCTTGCGACGAGCTGCAGTGGCACGGGCCACATCTTGAGAGATGAAAACCTTTTGACCTGACCATAACATCTGCTTTCTTGATTTTGCCGCTGAAAGGACCATTAACAGTTCCGTATACTCCAAAAATAAAACGATTATCCCTCTGGGACGATTTACTGATGACGAAGAAGATGAACCTCCGGTTTTAGGGCCAATGCGATGAGCGCGCTGTAAATTGAGAGTAGTGCCATCCTTAAGACCGACAATTTTAGGAATATGAATTTTGAGGAAGGCAAGCATGTCTGACCCCTCCTCTCCCTCAGGAATACCATAAATTTGAAGGTTATTGCGTCTATTGCGATTTTCTAAATCTTCCGTCTGCGTCTTGAGGAGTGCTATCTCTTTAGACATATTCGCAACCTGAGGTATCACGTCTTGAGTGTCACTGATCCTCTGTTCCACTGCAGACATTCTTGAATTTCTCATCCAACTTTTGAAGGGTGGCATTAGTTTCAATGACAAAAGGCTTAATCAGCTTTATCTCTTCCATAAGATCTTCCATAGTTATGGGCAGCGGCGACTTGGTAGGCTAGCTAGATTCTTTCTTATGACGTTTAAGGGGGGCAAAAGGATTGGGTTCCTTGCGAGAGGAGGACATATTTGTCGAGAGAGTTTTCTGGCCAAGAGAGGAAGAGGGCTCCATACATGTGAATGTACTGAAATAGTGAGGCTTTCAAAAAATATGCAGTATAAATGAACAGGTATAAGTCTTACAGACTGCCGTCAAATGCTCGATCCTCGCCCAAACACAACTGGAGTAACCTGACTGACACTGCTAGCACAGACAGCAAAGAACAAAGTCAGTAACCATCCACTAGAATTTATAGTAGCCACCCTGTATTAGAAGGTATCTCTGAACTGTTGAAGAAGGCATTCCAAACATGAACAGCCAGGTTCAGTCCATCGACCAGGGAAGAAACAAATATGAGGGGGAAAAAAAAAGCTTGAGCTGTGAGGTACTACACAAGTTGTGTCACCATATGACTACAACTGGGCAAAAGTAATCAATTCCAATGGCTTTTCAAAGTGCGTCACAAGATACTATCTCGCATATAGGTGCAGGAGGAATATATAGGCTAAGCAGGCGCAGCTATTCAAATAAGCAAACAAGTGAAGGCAGTGATGCAGCATTAAGCTGAGCTGATGTAACTTCAGGTTCATCAAATGAGAGCTCACCATAAGGAAGTTAAGAGTGAAGTGAGGCACAACCAGCACATTTTTCTTAATGTCAGAAGTCTCAGAGCAGTGAGGAGACAGGTACCACATTGGCAAAGCAGCTTAAATTATATGCGCCTCCTCAGGAAGCAGCACCTCCCAGGCGAAACCACAGCGGGTCCTGAATGACTTCGCCGCGGGCAGCACCAGGGAAGTAGCGCTGAAGGGTCGCGTCCCGCCGAAATTCAAAATGGCGGGCGCCACCAAAGATATGTGAGGAAGTTACGGCACGGGGGAATACAGGCTGAAAATAGCTCAAAAATAAAAGAAGCTACCTGTGCCCCCGCGCCTACTTTGTAGATGCCTCAGCTCATGTTCATAAACGGCACGAATTACGACTCCGAAGATCGAAGAGGTCCCGCTCGGAGCGCGGAGCCTCAGCTGGAAGCGGCCATCTTGTGGCGGCTCAGACCACGCCCCCATTATGATATGTTATGTTAATTGTTCTTCATAGTACACACTCAGCAACGGTTTCCTGGTGCTTTTACTAAGACATCAATACTCAGCCAGAGTTTCAATCAAGGAGGAAAGGTTAATATTAACAGGTCTGCTTAATAACCAATACCGGCACTTAATTGTCAACGCTGGCAGTTATGACAGGCTGCCACATGGTGGTGCGGTTTGTGTAATTTAGAGATGAGCAGATTAGCAGTTGTTTCTTAATTCAAAATACATTAAAAACGACTAATACTTGCCACTGAAGTCATTCATATAGCTGTGGGGGATTGAAATAGTCTGAATTGTCACACTTGTAGGAGTGTGGTGGTTAGGAGCTGTGTAGGTACTGTCGTTGGCAGCGCTGGCAGGGGCAATGGGTGGTGCAAGCTGCAGTGGCCCACTGACGAGGGCCCTGGCACTTATTTGTTTACAAATTAAGCACTGAATTCTAGACACATCGTTGTCACTTACAGTGATTCAATGATTAAAAATAGATGCATTTGGCCAGACAAAGAGTTCTGAAAGGACTTGCCATATCTTTTGACTATACAGTGGTGGGGATTATATTTTATTTCATGTAATAATTTGGTCCTTCTTTGCTCCACATTGGTCTCAAGCTGTCGTATGACAAGGTTGAATTGCTTATCTTGTTTCCTGCCGTTCTTTTATTCGTAGACTTGCCGATTATAATTTAAACACAAAATACCTCCCAGGGATGAATGTATTGAAAGAGGAGGATGGATGGAAACCCCCAAACCTCTCATCCGCAGTGCTATAGGAGATGCAGTGATGTCATTTCTCTCAGCAACAGCCTTCCGGTCCCTAATAGGAAACAAAGCAAAACAAAGTTAGCAAGTGAAGTGCACTTATACATTACATTTAGCTATTTGAAAATATACACTTGCTGCATTTTAATACATGTGAGTACTTATGGGAATCTTTGACACTGCACCTTGCCATGACGACTTATGCAATTGTTTGCGAATTCCAAACATGGAACTAAAAATACAAGAGCAAATGTCCTACTTTTTAGGTCGAGCCTAGCGGCAGTGCGCATGCGCTGCTCGCTCTGCGAGGCATGCTGTAGTAGAGTATGCTGTGGAAGCCTCGCCCACTCTCCTCCCATATTTTTCATTGGCTGATGTCATTGTCCTTGGTAAATGCTGGCTTCTGATTGATTATGAGGCTTGTTAGTCCCTCCTTGTTACCGCCTTGTCGCCGTTTGTTACCTCCCATGAGGACTGGATCTTTTACTTGTGGCGTTACACGGTCTCCTTCATAAGTCGGTAAGCACTTTTTTCTTTAATGATCTTCCCGATTCCACCCACGACATCTCAGCAGGCCCTCTGGTTTTACTAATGTATATATTTAAATTATAGCGCGTCCGCTTTAACTATAGCGGACGCGCTTATTTATTTATTCTATTAATAGTGCAGGCCACTTTCGTTAGGACTGAGCAACGGGGCGGGAGGGGGGCACAACGCGCAGCACTGGGGGGCATGCCAAACACGCAGTACTGCTATTTCCACTCCCCCACTGAAGAACGAAAAAAAAACATTTGCAATGTAATAGGACTCGCATTTACGCGCGTTCAAACTATTGGCATTATAAATGACAATGCCTTTTATTTATGTTTTAAAAACCAAAACATAAATAAAAGGCATTGTCATTTACAATGCCAATAGCTCAAACTTGCGTAAAAACGAGACCTATTGCATTCCAAATGCTTGTTTGTGAGAGCATTGAAGAACAGGGGTTCGATGCTGGCGTTTGATGTCACGGCTGTATTGTTACAATACACTGGTATTATCTCCAGCAGCTATTTTAAGTTTCCAATGGATTTTTGCTTTGTGTTTAATTAGGTAGTAGTTTCTGCCTTTAATAACATATGGGCCGATTCACAAAGCTGTTTGCACACCTAAGTTGCACTGAGGTCAGGCGCGTCCCTTCTGCCCCTCCACCTTTTTGCAGACATAAAGAGTGTCTATTAGTTTGAGCAGTGGCCAGCCTGACAGACACTCTTTATGTTCAGGTCAGGCTGCCAGGCATTATACATGTGCTAAATCGCAGGCGTCTGGGTGCCTGAGCTGAGCTTGCCAGGCCGAAGAGTTCACAGCCATGTAGGTGTGACCTCCTCAGCCCTGCAAAGAACCTTGAGACCCTCCCCCTTATGATGAAGGGGGTCATCACAGATAGACTCAGACCTAGGTGCTTAAGTTTTAAGACCGGGAGAAGTGTCAATTAGTAACACCTCATCACAGAGTGTGGTACTCACAGATAGACTCAGACCTGCGTGCTTCAGTTTTAAGCCCTGAAATGCCCATGGCCAAATGTCAATCAGTGACACCTCGTAACATAGAGGGGCGGGGTCAGCATCGCTCAAAAAACCCATCCCACTCTGTGACGAGTAAGGAACTGCCTGCAGTCCCAACCCTCCAGGAACCCAGGGAGAGGATGTGGTCTCATGGCTACACTGCCGACTTGGGAGCTGGGAAACCAAGGTTTGAGCCTCTGGGTCGACTCCACATCCTGTGATTCTGGGCAAATCGCTTAATCTCCCCATGCCTACTAAAAAAATGAATGTGCCCTTGTGTAATGTAACTGGTGCTCATGTAAAGTGCTCCAATACCTTCGGGTCGAGTTCGCGCTATATAAATCTGCACACAAAAAAAAAAAAAACCCCGAAGGCTTGCCTCCCACCACCCGAGATACTCACTGCAGCACGGTACGTTTCTTTCTTTTAATGTTTACTGTATGTGTGCATGTGTGTGTGTGCGCATCAATGTATGTGCATTAATGTGTGCATGCTGCGAATGGGTGTGTACGTGTGTATGTGCTTGTGAATGGTGAGTGTATGTGTGCGTGCTTGTGAATGCATGGGTGTTAGGGAGCTGCATGTAGATGGGTGAGTGTGACTATGTATGTGTGTGCTTGTGTGGCTGACAAGTGTACCAAGAATGTTGATAAAGCCCTAAACTATGCACCTAATGTCTTCAAATATTTACACCAGCGATGACTGAGTGCAATGTTTGTGAACATTACATAAAAAATTTAAATGGAACTGATGTGGACAGCCAGAACCGCTGAGTTGGTTCCAGACTTCCATCCAGAACCTATTCAACAATGTCTGTGACAGCACTTTCTGTTTTTCAAGGATGTCATAACAGTAAGCCTTTCTAAAACATCCACTGTTTTTAGGTCTCGCCTAGGCAGCGCGTATGCGCTGTCTCTCCGAGACATCTAGTAATCTGTATCAGTGGGTAAACTCCACCCATTGCCTCCCATTGCGTTTGTATTGGTTTAGTGGCTTGTCTGCTTAAATCCTTTGCTTTTCACAGGTTAATCTGTGTTTTAGTTCCTCCTTAATTTGTTTTGGCACGCCTATGCAGCATGGACTAACTAGTGTAAACCTCCTTTTCGTGTGCTGAAGTATTTGTCTCGGAACTATTTTTCTTTTTTCGTGTGTTCCGTAATTTGCTCGTGCATGGAATGTATTGCCCGGTGGTTTTTTTTTTTTGTGCTTGTGAACCCGGGGTTCCGGCTCCGAGGTTATTATGGGTGTCCGGTGAGTTATAAACGCTATTTTTCGTTTTTCGTGTGTTCCGTAATTTGCTCGTGCATGGAATATATTGCCCGGTGTTTTTTTTTTTTTTGTGCTTGTGAACCCGGGGTTCCGGCTCCGAGGTTATTATGGGTGTCCGGTGAGTTATAAACGACAGAAGCGGGTGATTTCGCCTGCAGCGGGGTCCTCCTTTTATAAAGCCTCCATGCTGCTTCAGTATTTTGCCCAAATTCACAGGATGTTGAGCCCATGCCGAGACTCAATCCTCCATGTCCACCGCACTTTGTTTTTTTCCTACACTTCGTTTCGTATGCAAGCGGTCACAGCAGCGGGCGGTTTTGCCGTGCAGCAGGGGCCTCCTTTAATAAAGCCTCCATGCTGCCCGAGTGATTTGCCCACATTCACAGGATGTTGAGCCCACGCCGGGACTCAAACCTTCATGCCTGCAGCCACACTTTGTTTTTGTTTTTTCCTCCCACCTAACCCGCGTTGCGCTGTTTGTTCACTTAACAGGCTTACAAGCACTTCCCATAAGTGCTGCCGCTTCATCTTTCAGCCTTGCGGCCGTTTTGGGCTGAATATTTAACATATTACAAAGTTCCAAAGATTTATTTGCCACCCTTTTATTTCACTTAACTTAGCCGATCCTAGTTTAGTTTGCAAGTGCTTGTTTTTCAGCTGATCCTCGTTAGTTGCTTGCAAACTAACGAGGATCCGCTGAAAACACAAGTGATTGCAAACTAAATGAGGATCGGCTGAAAACACAAGTGATTGCAGCTTGTGTTTTCAGCCTATACTTGCCCCTCCGCTCATGGTTTCGTTTTTAGGGTCGAGCCTGCGTGTGCATGCGCTTGACCATGCGTCTCGCTGCGAGACGCTGCTGTATCCAGTTAAGGGCTTAGAGCCCGCCTGTGACTTACCCTTTGTTGTTTTCACGTCACTCTTCTTTACTGGCTCTGTAATTGGCCAGTGAGGTGAAACGTCACTTCCGACGCTGGCTGTGCAGCAGGGACTAAGCACAGATTAATTCAAGTTTAATTTGTGCTCGTCCACTGCTCCCTACGTAATTGAGGTACTATCTGATGCACCCTCCCACTTCCCCTCCCTGCTGCACCGTCCATAGCACTTGCATGCGCTTTAGATCGCTTTCCCCACACTTGCTTGCTTAATTTGTTGAATATGTGACGTTTTTGGTCATGTGGCGGAAGAAATGAAGATTTGTGCACGGTGCTAGACTCTGATCTTGCCATATAATAATGTACTATCCCGTTTTCTTTATTGAAAGTAAAGAGGTTAAGCTTCGACAATTGTCGATTTTTTTGTTATATTTTTCTTCTGGGCTTCATCATGTACATTTAACCTGATGCACCATGTGCTTCTGTGATTTATTTAATTACTATTAAGGTATATGCGGCTGTCCGAGGCCCCCGCAGGGGGCCACTAAAGAGGGCAGCCCTCTAGTGCCAGCTGGGCACCCCACACCCCCGTAGGGGCAGGGACTCGGGAGGAGTCCCCAAGCCTGGTCGCAGCGCGATAGGCGAGAATCACGTCCGGGGCGCGAGGACAGGGGAGGGGTATATAGGCCTCCCCCACCATCTTGTCGTCCTCTTTCGCGCGCCCGGACACGCCGTCTCCCACCCTACCGCTTACCCGGCGTGGTTCGTGGCAGGCAGGAGGCAGAGAATGTTGTAATGTTGTCTTTTTCGTTGCAGGCGGAGTTACAGGGCGATCTGGAAGCAGAGGGGTACAGAAGGGTACCTCTGCGCGGCACCATGGTGGGTTCCAGAGCCAAATCCAAGGAGCCTCATGGGAGGTTCCTAGAAAACCGTGTCGGCGCCCCGTTAGTCCTTCGGGCGGTTGTGGGCCTGAACAACCGGGGGGTTTGCTATGCTACGCTCCGCCCTGAAAGGGGCGTGAGTAATAAGGAATCATGTGTCACGTGATCCGGGAAGAGGATCACCAGAAGTGGCAGCACAGATGGGGTTCGCCCCAGTGCTGCTTGGCTCATCAGGCGGGCAGGCGGCCCAGACGGTTGCCTGCCCTTGGATCGCCCGTAAGATAACCCACCATATTACATAACGGTGTATGTAATAAACCTGCAGCAATCTTTACCCAAACAAGAAATGTGTTGTGTGATTATTTATGAGCATGCATGTTACGTTGGAGGGGTGGGGTAGGTTGCCAATGCTGGTACTATATATGGGTGCATGGAAATCATAGAGGGACAAGCTTTTGGGGGCCTTCCAGACTGACATTACCTACCTTTGTTTGTAGTGAGAGATTGTGGAACTAAGCTCCCCCCCTCTAAGGGAAAGCGAAATTAGGCTTGGGCGCCTGTGGAACCCATCCCTGCGCCCACTCCTGTGATTGCCCTAGTGTCCATTGCGGCGGTGGGCCCATGCAAGTGTCTCATTTTCTCGCCCTGGCACCGCGTCTGCAGAAAGTGCAGCCGGAGAGTTGTGACGTCACGACCGGGCCGTGAAAATGGGAAGTAGTTAACTCATAAGATAAGGCCATTTGGGCCTGGCGAAGGTTGTAAACATATCTGTTAGTCAGGGTGGAAGACTTTTTTTTTTTTTTACCTATTCCACCTTAACAACTTGTCCGGTAACTCCAGGAGACTACACAGTAATTATTAGCAGTGTTTCCAAGCACCTAAAAGCAACCTGTGAGCAGATGCAGAATATACCGGGGACAGCTGGTTCATATATCCCAGAAAAATGGCAGGCTAAAGAGCCCCAAAGGAAGACTAACATCCAGTAGAAGTAGTGTTAATGGGCACAAAAGTTCCAAAATGGTAAAAAATGTTTCATTATTTTCAGCTCGCTTGAGACTGGCTGCAGTGAAATACTTTTGCCTTGTGTTTTACAATTCAAGAAGGGGGTACAAGTACGTCAGAGGTATCATATCAGATTCGGCGCACAATAAATATGCCATCAAATGTGCAGCGTTTATTCACTTGGACCCCAGTTCCAGAGATCTTCAGCGCAGTCGTGGCCTCGAATGAAAGACAAACAGTGGGCTGATTGAATCAACTGATTTCCACTCATTAGCCACACAGTTCATTATCGAGCTGGGTGCCTTCGTGTTTGGTTACTATGAAAACAAGCATTTGAAATGCAATAGGTATCGCATTTGCGAAATTGTAAGCGATTGGCATTGTAAATGACAATGCCTTTTATCTATCTGTTTAAAAAACCAACATAAATAAAAGGCATTGTAATTTAGAATGCCAATAGCTCAAACTCCCGCAAATGCGAGACCTATTGCATTGCAAATGCTTGTTCAGCAAGCACTCGTGCTTTCAGCCATCCTCGCCCCCTCCGAGCCCTCTCTCCTGGTGCGCCCTTAAATCCTGGCTGGAAGCTTTGGTTGTGTGCACGCACGCGCCTGATACAGGTTCGCTGTGGTTGGCTAATAAGATGCATGTTTTCACAATAAACTCCGGGTCAACATAGCCCTAACTGCAGACATCAGCAGGTATCTGTTTTCTCTTCATTTTACACATTCCATATTCAACTGTCAACATGACTCATTTCAGCCGAGTGCCTGTGTTAGGCATGCACAGCAGTGTCTTCAATAAAGATGCCATTAAGACTTTCAAAGCAACTTGGGCGAAGATGTAAACAAACGGAGCCATAAAATGGGGGGCAGGGCTGACCAGGCAAAGTTAAGAAACAGAGATCAGAGATCAAAACATTCACCCCTTACTAAGAGTATAAAAGCAATGGCTGTGTTTGAGGCAACGAATTATCCTAACATGTACTACCTTTATGCGCATACGAGTAACGTAAACTTTGTTTTATGCCGTTCCTATGAATTTAACAAAGAAATGAAGCGCAATATATAAAATGTACATTGTAGCAGCAGCGTATGGTTTAAAAGGCTGTGCTGTACACAATACTTAATCTCAATAGCAGATGACTTCATGATGCAGCCCTGGTAGTGTAAGCAGAAAGCGTGCCCGTGTTTGATCAGAAAGTAGGCAAAAGCAAACAGATGACTGATGCGAGTGCCAAGGCTGCCCGGGGGGGCCACGTAGGGGACCCTCCAACAGGGCGGCCGCCTTAGTGCCACAGGAAGGCACAGAAGTCTGCAGACTAGGCTCCCTGGGCTAGGGACCAGGGTTCGGCTGGCCGCGTCACTTCCGGCCGTGGGAGGGGGACAGGGGTACAAAAGCCTTCCCCCGCCCACTGGAGGGTCTCTTGACCGCTGCCCGTCTCGCTGTTTAGACGTGTCCGCTGGCCGGGTCCGGGAGCTGTACGACAGTGCGGTGAGTGTGCCCCCTTGCCGCCCCACTGGGCGGGACACCAGGTTACCTCGCCTGGCGGGGGCTTCTTTATCCGGACCTTAGACGGCCAAATCTTCTCCGCGGCATGGCGCACTCCGCAAACGCCGTCGCCCCATGCCGTCGGGTCGGACTCCTCCGGTTTAGCGCGGGAGGAGTGGCGGCAGGTCAGCCCATGCGGAGCAGCGGCAAGACGGGTCTTTCCCCCCCCGTTTGGTACCGTTCTCCGGGGGTCACTCCCCACCTGTAACAGCCCCCCTCCCGCCAACGTCCGTTCCCTGGCTGCCCGCAATAGGTCCACGGGGGTCTGAGGGGGCTGGGTGGTGTCGGGGCCGGGAGACGGGCATCTACTCCCGGGTACGCGCTGAGAGTGGGGCGAGGTGGAGTTCCGCTTCCAGCTTACTGGGCGGCCTTACTTTGCTTTAGCGGTGCCAGGAGCTCTGGGGGCCCGTTCCAGGCTACCCCCAGCACTTGACGAGGTAGTGGCCTGGCTCCGCCTGCGGGGTGTCCCATGTTTCCCTGGATTACGGGCTGTCCGTTCCCAGTGCTCTCGGCGACTATCTAGGGCCGTTAGGTCGGGGCAAGCGGGGCAGGGAGGCGAGCGCTGGGCCTCCGCCCTTGCACTCCGTTTCCCGCTGCCTGACCATCCCGGACGCATCCGGTGTGAAGCGACGGGGTCTACAGTTTCTGGGCCCACCGCGCGACCGCCTGCTTCCGGTTCGGAAACAGCTCCCTGGCTGCGGGGCGGCTTGCGCCGGTTGCGACATTGCAGGCTTCCCGGCACCGTGATGCATGCGTTTCCAGTCGGGGGGGGGAGGGGTGGCATGGTCAAGTGATGCCGATGCGAGCATGCTGCTGGTGTTCGCAGCTGACCTGACTATGGAGAGATCCACTCGGAGAACATCGCATCTGCTATCCCCCTCCTCTCTCCGCGGTTACTGGGATAGGGTTCACTGCACCGGATGGAAACCGGGCCCTTGTGGGGGGCTCTTGTAAACGGCGGTCCACGGGCGGCGGTGTGTTGAGGGGGGGGAGCGGTGCGCCTTGCTCCCCTGCGTCGCCCCCCAGCCCCTCATGCTACTACGGGCATGGCAGATTGTGATGCGAGACCCCAGTCTAGCACCGGGCCATACCGGCATGGGCAGAACTAGGCTCAAGGGGGTAGTTTACCGTGTCGTGGTGCTTCCCACTTGTGTAGGGTGGGGGTGCGGGGTCGTCGAGTCGTGCATGCGCTCCCTCCCAGTCCAGCACCGGGCCATCTCGGCATTGGGCAGAACTAGGCTCTAGGGGGTGGTCCACCGTGCTGTGGTGCTTCCCACCTGTGTAGGGTGAGGGTGCGGGGTCGCCGAGCCGTGCATGCGCTCCCTCCTCGGGTTGCTTAGGGTTTATCCGGATGTTCTGCCTTGTTTTCAATGGGCGGTTGGGGCTCCCCGCAGCTGGCTGCTACGCCAACTGGTCAGAGGTGTATGGAGCGGCTTGATTTGCACAACCGGGTGGTTGTGCGCACAGACGCGAGTAGGCTGGTGCACTTGGGGTGGAGAGTCCGCCTCGCGGGTACCTCAGTCTTGAGGTGACCGCAGGGTTCTGGGCCAGTGTGCGAGTCGCCCCTACCTGCACCCCAAGATGTCCACAAGGTTCAGGGCTGAGGTGTGGGTGCGGGTCACCTCGCCAGGGTTGGCTCCGGGAACTCCAGGGTTCCTCTGGTCGCGGGAGGGACCAGACCGATTGCTGCCGTTTGCTTCCTCTTCGCCGCCGTGGGAGTCCCATGCTGTGGGGCATTCCGCCAGTTGCATGTTGGGGCTTTGGGTGGCCGGCCTCTCGGCGCGTGGAGTTTCCGGTAGGGTGCAGGCGGCCCTCACCGCTAACGTTGTTCAACATGTAGTGTCAGTTGGGGGGGGGGGCAGTCGTGACGACTAGGGGCGTGCTTCCTCCCTCACCCCACACACTGCCTGCGTGTGGCAGTACTCTAGATGGGCCGTCACAGTGTAACGCGCTTGACGGATCTCATCACTAGACTCCTGAGAGGTACGTCGGTCTGTAGAACTCAGGAAACAGTTGTTCTCCTGGATGAGCACCGCTTGCTCCTCATTCAGGGCCTCTTAGGGCTGTTAAGCGACCCATACCGGTTCAGTATCCTCAGCAACATGGAGGTAGCTTCCATTGTTAGGTTGGGAATGGGTTGTTTTCCTCGTGGAAACACAGGTTGAGGTTAGGTGATGAAGCATTTGCCTGCTTTTAAAGCACAGGTGGCATGGTTCTCAACTGGTAACTAAACAGGTGCTTTTCAGCAGCGCCGGCCTTTCTTTGTTATTTTGGTCATGCCTCTGGGATGTTTGCGAGGATGCTCCCTTCCCTATTGTTTCGGCGGGTGGTCTTGATGTGGCCCGTGGGGCACGGTGTGGGTCCCTCAAGCCAGTGGCTGGCCCTTAGTTCTCGCTCTTGGGAGCAGGCCTATCGCGGTGGACACACTCAGCCTTCTTCCTTCTGGGGTCGGCATTTGAGTACCTTTGAGCTTAGTTACTAGTTCACCTGTTACGCGCCAAGCTGCCAACGGGTCACGTGCGCTCCGCATGTCACGTTGCTGTATGGCACTTCGTGCGGGCAGACAGCACATATTTTAGCCTCCGACATATGGGCGGACCCCCCCCCTTTCAAGCACTTTCTGATTGGGGTGGGCTGCGCCCAGCTTACGCTGTTGTCCCTGTGCAGGTATCGGGGGTATATCAATGGGTCCCGTGAGGTTTGTTTGTGGGCCATACCTTGGTCTCAAGTTATATTATGCGCTGGGCGAGCAGTTCTGCAGGAGAAGGGCCGTGCTTGGGATGCGCAGTTGGCCTTGCGCCCGGGGACCGACCGTGAAGAACTCGGCGTATCCCAGGGAACAGTTCTCCAACCTAGCCATGCCTCTAGTAACTCCTACAAGGGATGGGCACTACTACCCTCCGAACTACAGCCAGAAAAGAGAACAGGAGTGCACCTGAGGATAATTAAACGTGTTGCCAACTGGGGTTCGCAACTCTGCGCTGGGCAGCAGATTATGCGATTAAATGCTTTGGGACACAGCTCGAATGCATGTGGTTATCACTAGTAAAGATGAGTTTTCGAGCAGGGGACAGGTAAGGGGCGTGTCCCTGGGTCACGCAACTGGTGGTCACAAGTGTAGATACAAGGCGTAGGATAGGGGATCATTCCCATTGGCCGCGGCAGTAGTCCTTGCTGTCCACGCAGCGTGAGTCAAATAGAAGCGGGGGCGCAACTAGATTTTCATGCGCACAGGAGGGTCTTTACTTTGTGTCAGTTATTTTAATGGAGGGAGGCGACCGAGCCTCGCACTACGTGTGCCATCAACAGTGGTAAGGCAGCTCCTCTCAGCCAGGTCACTGGAACTAGGCATTGCCACGCCTTATGGCCTATATCCATGGACCTGCTGCAAAATCTGTCATCTCCAGCACAAGTTGCAGTTAATGAAATAAAGTCAGAGATGTTACAGCTCACACAGAGCAACAGTCTAAAACGCATCAACGGGGGGTCACACGCAGTAGAAGGCCCATGGCTAGGTGCACTGGAAATCTGTGTTCCCTTTACAGTTATTTATTTAGTATTTAACACGTACTAAGGTGGGGATACCTTTGGCATTATTTACATGCCTGAACGTACGTACTGATGAAGTAAGTGTCCCAAGTTGCGCAACATGATACACTTGTGTATAGGAAGCTTGTTAGTAGCTTCTTTTGGTCTATCAGTGCTAGGTTATTGGGGACCCTTGTACAAGAAACAAACAGGAGTGGTTACCCAACCTGTGGGTTAGAAGGGATGTTGCCAAGAGCAGAACTCAAACTTATTAGCGTTAAACACATGATCAAGTTGATTTAAGTGACATGCCTAAAAGCTGTAAATGTTGTGCTATAGGGATGGCATGCCAAGGGAGATATCTTCCAGATTCCATGGGATCCCCTCAATCCAACATCCCTAAAGTAAGCGGAGGATGCCTGATGGATTTGTTAGACCTGTTATTAGTTTTATTAACACACCAGGTACCATAAGTAGTGACAAATGTACTGTAAGCATAGGTACTTCCAGGACACTGGTCGTCCAATACACACACCTCCAGACAGGACTGCTCCCCCCCCCCCCTTGAGCAAAGGGAAGTAAAACATTTAGGGGTTAGCATGCTTTGACAGACGTTTGTGGCGAGCTCGCACATGTGGGTGTCACGCTGAGTTGGGGGCAGGTTAGCAGGCTTCCCCTTGTCACTGCTCTGTCAGAGCCAGCAGACCCCTAGGGTGACAGCGCGCTAAAATACATGTCAGGTTAGAGGTAGGTCCAGGATAAAAGGTCGTGCTTGGTGAGGCTCAAATCCAAGCGGTTGGGGTATTTTTCAATGGGGCACATCGGGTTGGGCAGTACAACAATTTTCAAGTGCAACTGGGGATCTCCTCATTTATGTCAGATCCTGCTCATTTGTTGTTTCCGCAGAGTTTGGGGCAGGGTAACGGGCCGCACCTTGTCTCTGTGGGTTTGATGTGTGGCCGGGTTTTTTGACCGAGTAGAAGCATTATCACTGGGTATTCTGGGCATGAAGGAATGCCAGGCAAGAATCGAGCGAAGGCAAGTAGCGGTACTTTTTGGGGCATTTGTTGTATTGTCTCTCTGGCAGACCGCCATGCTGGGGACTGTCTTAGGTCACGCACATCAGGCAGAGGTGCCCAGTGGAAGCACATGAGGGGGACTGCACAGAACAGGACACTGCACAGGTTAGATGCCGGCGAATGGTGGCTACACTACTGCACAGGGCAAAGTAAACCTGGACTGAGTCTCATGCGGGGAGTGGTGGTGGTGGTGGTTGCTACCTCAGTACACAGGATCACTCCCTGTTGGGTCTATCGATCATCTCAATGGGCATTAAATTTACAGCCTCTCTAGTCTCTGCCATACTGTGAGTAGGTTCGCCATGGACTTTAATAAAGTGCTGCAATGACCCTCTATTGCTATAATACAGCATCTAGTTTACCGGTGCTTACTGGACCATCTTTAGCACCAGCAGACACTCACACGGGCTGCGGTATAGCTTCCTTTTATTTCGCCTGGGCTTGGGGCTGGCAGGGTCATCAAACTTTGCAGACAGAAACAGAATAGGCAAAGATAGGCATACCTGGGATTGTTCAACGCGCACTCAGCAGTAGGTTTCAGCATGATCCTGGTATACCGTTGGTAAAAAACGTAAGGGTATGGGCTACACACGAATAGGCACTTTCTGTCAGCTGGGGCGTGAGTGTGCCATTCCCAAGAGGGTGCGGGTTGCCTTGATAGTACTGATATGGAGGGGATGGAGCACTAATTCGGACAACCACGAGAGCACATTCTGCAGTCATAGTTATGGTTAAATTGATTGCATGTTACCAGTTGCTCCAGTTAAGCAATTTTCCTTGGGAGTTGTCAGCAAACTTTCGGTCTGCATTTTTGGTGGTTAGCCGGTTGGCAGGCCTTTTAGATGTGTGTTTCTAGCTCAGGCATGCCCAAGTATGGGTCAAGGTGCTTGAAGTCTTCCCTGGGAGACAAGTTCACAAGCATGTGGAGCGGTAGAACTGAAATCATCCCAGAATACATTTGACAGTCAGTGGGGTAACCGTACAGTGGAGGCGCCTTGAGACCCTCCCGGGTGAGTAGCGCGCTCTATAAATGCCGTGATTGATTGATTGATTGAAAGGGGCTTGGGTTCGACCTCTGGTCACAGGTTCAGATCCTGGTAGGTTCACTTAGCATTTCATCCTTCTTAGGTCGATATATCGAATACCACTGAGTTGAGTAACAATAAACATGTGCAATTTCTCCCGCCCTTTAGCCTTGGCTGGCAGCCATGCAGGTTGTGGAAGTTGTCATCCAACAAGTGTGCTTTGGTCCAACGGGTCTCCGGTTACAAAGTTTCAAGTAGACCACATCATGCAGGCATGCTTGCAATGTCAGGACAGACAGGGGGAGACAAGAGTTCAGCAGCCACTCCTTCAGGATTGGGGCGGCAACCACAGCCTTCCTATCAGGGATGCCGCCAGAGCGAATTAAGCAGGTAGGGCGCTGGGAGTCGCAATGCTACAAACGATATATAAGGCCTTGAGCTGAAGGATATGGCGAGAGGACTCTTGGGTACTATGTTGCAACCGACAGTCAAGTGCTTAAAGGTGTACGGTTTTGGCCCGGATTGACTAATGATGTTGCAGTAATGTGGTTTTGTTGTGCAAGTGTAGATTATTAGAATTTAAAATTTACAATAAGTATGGTTTTCAAACACAACATCTCTTTATTTACCAGGAACCAAGGTCTGGGTAATTGGCCATTCAAGTATCGTTAGAGTGGCACAGTGGGCTGAGATAAGAAAGTGGCGACATGGCTGCTCCGCCACAGAGATCACGTGGCTAGGTTACCCGGGTATGCGCTGGAACGAGCTGATGAGGAAGCTGCAGCAGAGACTTGGGGGAGGGATCGGTCCACCTCACATTCTGGTCATACACTTGGGAGGGAATGACCTGATGACTCTGGGGAGGAGAGGACTGCTCCAAGACATGAGGGACATCATGTGTCAATTGAGTATTCAGCTGGGGGCATGTGAACTGTGGTGGTCAAAAAATGTTACCTCGCCCAGTTTGGCAAGGAGCCCGATCTGGAGACGCCATTGAGATATCACGTAGGAGAGTGAACAGCGCCAGGCGTAAATTCACGGAGCAAAGGGGATTTGGCTTCATCAGGCATGGTTGTCTTTATGCCAAGTCTACTGGATGCTGGGAAGTGGATGGGATTCACCTCTCAAGGGTAGGCATGGACTTATGTTTGCTGGACCTTGGGGAGGCCTTGGAAGCAACAGGCTGTAGGTAGGAATATCTGCCTTGGTGGGGGGCCCTGGTGGTGACGGTGGCCACCCCCAGAGCTGTGGAGGAGTTACAGGGCGATCCAGAGTCTGCAAGGTACAGAAGGGTACTATATTGCAACAGCACAACAGGGTGCTAAGCCAAGGATACCCAGGGATGTCTTAGCGTGTCCCTTGGAAGAACTTCGGCGCCCCGTTAGCCTACAGGCGGTTGTGGGTCTGAGCAACCGGGGGCTGCCTGGAACGCTCCGCCCACCTGTGGGGGGGCGTGAGTAAGGGAGTGGACTGGCGGTCCACTGAGGGGAGAGGTGGCCTCTCCCAATAATTGGTAACCACCGGTTGGCGACGGCCACGGTGAAATTTGGCTCATCAGGCGGGCAGGCGGCATAGGGGCTGGCCTGCCCTGGGATCGCCCGTAAGATAACCCACCATGTTCGCATATTGGTTATGCAAATAAACCTGCAGCAAAATTTCTCCACTAAAAAGGTGTCGTGTGGTTTATTTATGTATGTCACTGTATGAGAACTGAGTGTTGCCGATATTGGCACTATGACTTATGTCATCTCTGCTGGGCTGCTGCTCCCCTGGTGCCCCCTGCCAGGATCACCAGTAAGGGACACAGGTGACTGAGGGCAACTGCTTAAAGTTTGAAGGCATTGCAGTCTGCCCTGGAAAAGAATAAAGAGATATGCATTGCAATGCATGTTTGATTTCACTCGTTTTAAGTGAAAGCGGAACAAGCCTGAGCCAAGCAGATTAGGAGGCACATGAGACACGCTGATCTTGCCAGGAGTGTCTGTTCTCGCTCTAACAAGATTCCAGTACTTCAATGGCGCAGACATGCTCATTGTATGCTCGGAAAACAATCATGTTTCAAGTGTTTGACTTTTTTTCCCCGCAAACGCTTGAAATAAGTTTAAAAAAAGGATGTGGATCATCAGTTATAGGGCAATATTAACTGAAGACAGAGGGCATCAGTCCCTTGTTTAGTTGTTACTTTAATGCAGCTACTTAAATCATCTCTTTGTTCTTTAGTAGTTGTTAACTCTTGTGCTTTAACAGAGGTCTGTGGAGGCAATCGGTGACGTCAGCAGCTCTGGTATGTGTTTCTCCTGGATGGAGGGAGTTACTTTTGTTTTCTTTAGGCGTAATTAGGGGCCACTTGGGCCATATGCTGTAGTGTGTCTTAATTTGTACAAATAGACTGGAGCATTAGGAAGCCTCTGCTCTGCCTTGTAGACCACATGGCCCCAGCCAAACAGCATTCTCCCTTTGCAGTACAGCAAGTACTGATACCATAGGACCCGACGCAATGTTGGGCCTTTATTTAACCAATCATTGCTTTCAGGTGTTAGTTCGACTGGATCAACTAAGCTGACCCAAAACTACACATCCCAGAATACATTTGACAGTCAGTGGGGTAACCGTACAGTGGAGGCTGCCTCATCACCATACCTGTCTTCGCATTCAAACACCATAACTTCATCCCATGTCTTTCCGAAACCTGTTCCTGATTTTGTCCCTTGTCACTCTTACATATTTCCGTGTACGTAGTTCCGTGTATTTACAAAACTTTCTCGCGGGGAACTTTTTTTATCTTACTCCTGAGCCTGTCGTACCATTCATGTTTTATCTCTGGGCCTCTTATTCTAGTCAGAGCCGAGCCTTTCTCTTATCTCTTCTCCGTTCTGTATTACTGGACATCTTTAAAAATCTCTAGCCTGTCTCCACGCATCCCCCTCTGTTGAGAGTGCCCGATTTGCCTTCCTCGCAACGCCCATATTTTATAGTCAGCATCGTGTGATACCATGTTCCAATATATAAAATGGACGCTGCCCCTTTCTTGCCGTAGTTTAATGTTACCTTGTAAATTGTTGCACTACACTCCTATGAGAATGCATGTGGCCTGTTTGCGTGCTCCCCGGGTAATTCCCCATTGTTCATCAATATTCACCGTCTCTTCTCAGTCCCATAGTACACATCTTCACTAAAGCAACAACAGACATAAATGAAAGTAAAGAAGGCGAGTTAAAGTGTATATTTTTTGGGGGGTGAACAAAATGCACGACGCTAGCTTTGCTGCCATACCGAATAAGCAGTCTCCAAAAAGGGGAAGGAACCTTCGTTTTTCAGTACAAATGGGCACCGTGCTATAGGTCTATTACCACTACACATATGACAACATTTCGAAACCAGCATTTGTAATGCAATAGGTCTCACATTTGCGAGAGTTTGAGCTAAAAGCATTGTAAATGACAATGCCTTTTATTTATATGTTTTGAAAACCTGCAAGCGGTGCGTAAATATGCACTTTGTACTTGTAGTCCTTGCTTACAAGAAGCAAGGCTGGCAGTAAAAGAGGCGCAGTTACTGCCAGCCTTGCTTCTCGTAAGCAAGGACTTTAAGTACAAAGTGCGTGTTTACGCACCGCTTGCAGGATTTCAAAACACATAAATAAAAGGCATTGTCATTTACAATGCCAATAGCTCAAACTCTCGCAAATGCGAGACTTATTGCATTGCAAATGCTTGTTTCTATTATTGTTATCTGTCCACCAGAGGGAACTGTGACCACGCTTGAGTGTAAAGGCACCGTTTCATACTACTGATGCAAGGCTTCTCCAGTTTATCCACAGAAGAGGTTTACAACACAGCACATAAAAGTCTCCTTAAAGCAGAAACTGACATAAAGTGCATGGTGGCATAAACGGCAAAATGAATTCTTGAATTTTCTTTAGACATAGAATAAATTAAATATTTAATCATAACATAACCAGTTTGCTGAATAACTATTAACCAATTTCCGTAAAAATGTAGAAAGGTTTTGAAAGTTTTTGTTTTTCATAAATTATGTGTTTTTAAAAGATTAACATTTCTAAATCTAATTGTCACCGATGGATAACACTTTTTACCTGCATTTCATTATTTAGAGTCGCTACCCCCAATGATTTGAGGAGGAACAAGTCGTGAATGTGTGTATGTGACTGTATGCTGGGCAAAAACATTATATCAAGCATCTTACTGCACTGTGCGAGTGAATGTAGCAAGCAAATTGTACGCTCACATGAGAGTAGATGACCCCAAGACAACTAAAAACAAGCATTGGTAAAGCCAAGAGGTCTCACTTTGCCAAGTCTGTGTGGTCGCTGCAGTTGACTTTGCCAACGTCGGATGCTTTTAAAATGTGCTTGCATTGGCAAAGCCAATAGTGGCGACTAGCCATCTTAAACTTATAGAACACATTGTTTTCTAATCTCTAAAGTATAAAAAATATAGGGGCTGATTTACAGTTTGATGGAGAGGGTACACCTCTCCACCAAAGTGAAGGTTCGCCCGCCTGATTTACAGTTGGGCATACCTTAGGTATGTCACAGACGAGTCTACTCCATCTCTGCCACTGACATACTCCTCCAGCGGCCCAATGGAGTAAGGGCCATCGGAAATTTGGCCATTCGACTGCCTGCTCGATTTAAAGTGAGGGGTCGAATGGCCCGTTTTTACTATCCCTTAGCTCCGTTAAAAACCTGGTGGTAAGGGACAGAAAAAACTTTCAAATGACCTTATGTGTGGGACACTAGTTTTTGTTTATCCAGAAACAAAATCCTTCTTTGGGAGTTAGTTTTTTTAGGAAACAAAATAAAGTTTAAAGTTGGACAGACGGCTGTCATGTTCGGGGAGCGGTTCATCAAACTTTTAACTCAGGAACTTTGTTATTAACAGGAACCTTCGTGATGGTGGTTCCTGTCAATAACTAGAGGATGGACCTTTGTTCTTTTAAGATGGCTTCCAAAGTGCAAATGCAACACAGTGGTCATAGTGGAGTAGGAGAAAAGTTGCAGGTAGGAGTGCCACCTTTCCCAGGGGAAAACACCGGCCATCTGTTCATGTTGTAAGATTCTGCTATGGCCCGGACATGACTCTTAAGTAGAACTTTTTGTTATGGCCTGGTACTTGCCTAAAGTCCCCCTCCTCTTCACCCTCAACCCTTGGGGTGGGCACTCTCCTGGTTCCCATGGGCCCCCCCCTCCCTTTTACCCCCAAGGCAAACAATTCAAGCATCACACTGCTTTGGATTAGGGGTCGTAAACCCCGGCCGTATTTTATTACATAAAATAAACAAACATTAAAATTTATTATTATTTACATTATGCACACAATGCGCAGAAAGTCCAATACATTGATAGGTACAAGTTGTCAATTGGCTAACCTTAACATGTTTCTAATACATATCGGTTCCTATCATAAGCTAAGCAATGAAGATATTCTCTTTCTGCGTATCCATGTTAGAGCCTACGGCAAGGTCAATGACTGGCGGCCCTAGGTCAAGGTCAAGATCAAGCTAGGTCCCAACATCCAACCGGAGTGACCTTGCGCAGGGGGTCCAGCTTACCGGATGGATACCTCCACCGGGCCCCCCCTACACTCTTAAAGATTCAACTCCATAAAAGGGGGCTGCTGCAGTTATGCGTCCTTGAGCGCATGCGGGGATTGGCCAACCAGCCTACTGGAAGCGTGCCCTCCCTACCCCCGCACCCTTCCAGCCTACCGGCTGTAACTGCCCCTGGAGTTCCATGAGAGATCCTCTGTCTCCCCCTCGGGCGTCCCCATTTTGACCATGGTTATGCCCGTTAAGTACCGAAAACTATGCTCACCAATCATGACCTTACCGCCACAGGCCAGTATAGTTGACCGACTATCTGGCCTCCCCCTTCCTCCTTCTAGAAAGGTCATGTTGCGGTCCTTGCCCTATTGAACCGTACCCATAGGTTTTTCAGAACTACGTCCATACACAGTCTAGAGCGGTGTATGTATCTGATCCTGCCATAGGCAAAAGCAATCCTAGGCGCCCCCCGTAGGATTTTAGACCTTATCCTTGCTTACGGCGCCAGGCCCAGTGAGCCTTAACTATGCACCCTCTGTGCCGTCTTACTTTGCGCGGAAAAGCCCTCCTCATTACTGGCAGGAGGGCTTGCCCAAATTTACTTGGTATAAACCTGACCCAACCACTGTTCCGGTGTTGTATAGCATACGTAACCCCAGACGCTTCTAGGAAACAGGTCGCCTTGCGCAAAAATCACAGCAAAGTCCGTAGATACTTGTAGGTACACTGACGCGGATGGTGATCTCATCTCGCCCCCTATCCACGGTGGCTGATGCTCCCGTAACAAATATGTTCCAGGACCTACTCAGGGTGCCTCTATCGAACCCTAGGGACAGGCATATTGCCTGGTCCCTGGCAGGGCAGGCTACCTTAAGGGACTTCTGTACCCGCTGTGCACCCGTCCCCTTAAATTTGGGCTGAACTAAGAGGAGATTAAAATACCATCTGGTAGCCAATAAATGGCCTCCATTGATAGAGGCACGATGCGCCCTACAGACACGTTGCACCAGACACGGGATTCATTGCTAGTGTAACTGCACCCATCTCAACAGGGTTGTTGCCATATCGGAATAGTCGATTGATCCCGGAAATTGAAAATTTTTTGGAAGACTACACAGGGAGTGCCCCACAGGCCCCAAGATCTCTCATAAACATAGCCAAGGAATGTGCAAACAACACACTCCTGGCCACTAGATTCTGGGATAGGCTCCGAATGAACCTCTCCCCCTACTAACTATCTGCTTGCTTCCTTGCTTCCAGGACCCTTCAGCAGTAAAAAATTCCCATACAACGGAGCATCCCAACGCCGCGCAGTACCCGCTAAGATGGCACCTGCGCGTACAAGCGCCGTAAGATGTTGCTTATTAGCAGAATACTATTTCAAAACAGAGGGTGTTGAGGTGTTGCATCTGTCCGTTACCCCTGGGTTTGGTCAAGCTGGCAAGACATATGCACTTGTAACGCAGCGGACTGCTAAATACCCCTGCTGGGGCAAATTCTGGTTGTCTATAAATATACCCAACCAAGACAGTGCATGGGCCGCAGCATCTCACCCATGCATGCTGGCACCTCTGAGCCCTTCTCTTGATCGCTCATTACACTTGATGCCTCCTCTTGCCACACCTGTTCCGGATCTTCCGGTCCCATTTCCTGTCAACATCTTGCCGACATTGCGGTGTGGATCACCTCCCAGGCATCTTGCCGTCATTGCGGTGTGGATCACCTCCCAGGTATCACAGTCATGGATCCAGCCATACATAAATGGAACACAAAACACAGATGATTAGTGCTCTTAGCCTTTGGATAAGAGATACAGTTTACATGCCAGCCCCATTGACTACGTCATGAGACTGTACCCCCCCTTACAACCCACACCCACAGCACCTCAAGTCCTATTCTCACAAAAAAGGCTAATAACAGTGAAAAGCAGGTGGTACTCATATCCGGTGGGGTAGCCCCAAAAGCTAGCTACAGTATGAGAAGCCGGTGTGCAGCGATAACGAAGGTAACTGGAGGCTGGGACGTTACCCTGCAGTACATGTGCCATTTTGCGTTCATTACCTAGAGGTGAAGGGAGGTGCGAGGACACATGGAAAGTGGCGGCTAGTATTTCCACTGAAGAGTGTTCCGTAGGTCTCACGTTAAATTGTGGTTTCACCATACATGCCTTTAAATCATGCTAGTTACAGAAGTAGGCCCATATACTTATTCCCAGCCTTTTGAGAGCCCAAAAAGGACACGTGCTAGACCCAGTTTCACTTTTGACCCTACGCTCGCTGGATGTTGACTTGAAAACAAACTTGGAAGGCCCGTGGTCACTCACTTGTGTACGCGTCTTCGTGTAACCTTAACACTTGCCCCCCCCGAGTTGTCAATGCCTGCCATTTTGCGGGAATTAGTCGCAAACCGTTTAAGAGAGTCATGTTTCAACCTAAAAACATAAATGGTTTGTCCATTCCAGTGGCAACAAATTGTCACGGCCAAAAAATTTGTACTAAAGACCTGCGGCTGGCACACTTAAAATACGAACGTTAAAAACCCCCCCAGGGCTGCGTAACATTGAGTTCTTTGCACTCTGATTCACCAGACATTCTCTCATGCTAATCGTAACTCCACGAGTAAGTAAATCCACAAAAACAAAAATTCGAGCGAGCTAGCCAGGCTGTCATAAATCTTTAGCAAGCAAGGATATGTTCGCCTTAGCAAGGATATGTTCGTGGAACAAACAATAAGAGTAACAGGTAACATACCGAATATATACCGTGCGTTTCTTGTGAACCGGCCCAAGCTTACTTTAGGCATGAATGTACTTCAGCCTGCGATGGCTGGCTGACCCGAAGCTGGGCTTTTAAAACTTACATTGAAATCAGACTTTCAATTGAGAGCGCCTAGCATAGCACCAGTTGCATTACATGAGGAACATTGAAATCAGACTTTCAATTGAGAGCACCCAGCATAGCACCAGTTGCATTACATGAGGAACATTAAAATCAGACTTTCAATTGAGAGCGCTTAGCATAGCCCCAGTTGCATTACATGAGGAACATTGAAATCAGACTTTCAATTGAGAGCGCCTAGCATAGCCCACGTTGCATTACATGAGGAACATTGAAATCAGACTTTCAATTGAGAGCGCCTAGCATAGCACCAGTTGCATTACATGAGGAACATTGAAATCAGACTTTCAAATGAGAGCGCTTAGCATAGCACCAGTTGCATTACGTGAGGAACGTTGAAATCAGATTTTCAAATGAGAGCGCTTAGCATAGAAACAGTTGCATTACATGAGGACCCCCTCATATTCGCGCGGGAGATTCAATGCTTTGCCCAGCATCACATGTGTTCAATGTCATTGCTGAGATAACCATTTCCACCGCTTCGTGGTGATTAATGTAGCTATCCCCGGGCCACGTCCAGCCTTAAAAAAGGGGGCCAATACAAAGTTATTGCGGTCTATGTAAACCATGGAAACACCTGAATTTGCACACATAACCTTCAAAGTAATAGTCAGATAACTAAACCACTAGGCCACCATCCCCGATATGTAATGGCCCTGCACCGCACTGACCCCCGGGCAGGAAAATTAATGTCGCTGTCCCTGGGCCACGGTCAGCCCTTAAAGGGCCCTAACAAAATTATTGCGGCTTATGTAAATCTTGGAAACACCTGGCGTTGAACACATAACCTTCAAAGTGCGAGTCAGATATCTTAACCACTAGGCCACAGCGCCAGCACACCGCCACACTAGTGCAGGTCCACCCGCCTTCAGCGCCAGCAGCGCCATCAGCAGAGCCACCTGGTCGGCGCACCGCCACACCGGTGCAGGTCCACCCACCTTCAGCGCCAGCGGAGCAGAGTCAGCAGAGCCACCTGGTCAGTGCAAGTGGTGGGTCGCAGCTCCATGACAGACGCTTACTGTGGGGCTGCATTGGCTACCCATTTGACCAACAGCCCCAGCGCTTCAAAATGGAAATACAAAACTGTAGGCACTCATCGTCTAGAGCACCTGCTTGCCCGTGAGAAGCACAGGCAATGCGCCATCAAACACACTGGAGCAGTGCTGAGAAGAGCAGGCACTCTCCCTTTTTAAATTTGAGGACTGCAGTGGTCTAACAGTCACACCTCAGCCTGCCATATCAGCGCGCTCAATTCGTTATTTAAAACGGACGCTCTCGGTTGAATTCGCATCACACAGCAAGTTTCGCTCAAAGTGCAACCATATGTAAACAGGATATCCCCCTCACCGTAGGATAACAGCCCGTCTCGCCTCATAGCCGACGATCTTCCAAGCCACATTCCCAGGTTGACCTGCCTCGCACTCGGAACAGCTGCTGCTGTCCCCGATCGAAGACAGGTGCTGCTCCGGCTTCAAGCGCTGCCTCTGTTTAGGAACTGCTATCCATCCTCGATAAGATCCCGAGTCCCCTACGCCCATGGACGAAAAATGAATTGGAGTCCTCCTGACCCCGTAGAGCAAACCTGCAGGGAAACAAAGAAAAAGTATAGTTAAGGGCCTCCGCCGGAGGCCCGGACCCATCGAGGCGGTTCCCAGGCTGGGGAGCGGCAAAAAGGAGAGGCAGTCCTCTCCGCTCCCCAGCCCTCTTATACCCTTACTGTTAGTGGAGGGCAAACCGGTCAAGACCGGCTTGCCCGAGGTTGCCCGAGAGCGCGGACCGAAAGCACTAATAAGTGCCTCCGGTTCATACGGGCCACCAGCCAGTCAAAGGGGGGCCAGGGGCGCTGCGTCACTACTGTGCGCAGCTCCCCCTGCCTCCCACCGATGCGGGGGACCGGCGCGACCGCCATAATGGCGGCGTGACCGAGTCCGTGCCCTGCCTTGCAAGAAATTGTGTTTATTTACTTTTAACATGGCATTTCTCACTTTGTTTATTTTAATTATATGTCAGGGGTCATTAAGGCAGCTGAAGAACATATTTTAAAGTGTTTAATTCCTACATTTGCTGTTTAAAATGTGTGCCGATAAAGGAATAAAATACCGGCTTTAGGCGATTTTCTTAATTTCACTACCAGCAGGGACATTAAAATACCCATCATGAATATTGCATTTGTAAAGCGCAATTGTCACTCCAAATGTAGCATCCTGGAGCTGAGGGGAAGCATAGAGTTCATAGCGGAAAGAGAAAACATGCACATGAGCAAAAGGGTCCTACATCCGAGAGTGGCATAATGAATCAGAGGCTGTGAAGATCCAAGTTTTCAAATGTTTCTTAAAAAGTAATTCAATAAATCTTAGATGTCTAGGGAGTTGATTCCACCCCCTGGTCCCCAGGACAGCAAGAGATTTACCACCTTTAGTCTTACACATAAAGGTTGGAGGTTTAAGTAGATTAGCAGATGAGGATCTCAGAGTTCGGGCGGTGGTGTAGTGAGTAAATTCGGAGACTAGATATTTTGGTCCTGACGATCTATTGGCTCTAAAGGTGATCAACAGGATCTTGAATGAGACCCTTTTATGTATTGGCAGCCGATGAAGGGATTTAAGAGCTGCTGAAGCCAGGGCCGGACTGGGAACAGAAACCGGCCCAGGCAAACTGCTCAGGCCCTCCCTGGGGTGAGGGGTAGTGCAGCCGAGCAGTTTGCGAGCACCGGTTTTGGCCGATTTTGTTACAGGGGGCCGATATTGCCGAACCCCGGTAACAAAAACGGCCCCCCAGGGGCCCAAAACCGCCCCCCACCCTAGCGGCCTACCGGGGAAACGCCTGGTGCCCGCTATGGCCAGTCCGGCCCTGGCTGAAGCCCAAGAGCGGCATGGCAGTTTTAATGCAAGCCTAGCAGCTGCATGTTGCACGATCTGCAGTTTCTTTAACACTTGTTTTGTGGCATCTGCATATAGGCTGTTACAATAGTCCAGTTTCAACGTAATTAATGCAGAGGCCACTGTCTTTCTTGCTGCACAGGGAAGGTAGTTGAAGAATTTTTTCAAAGATTTTATTAACTTAAGACACATTCCTGCCACTGCAAGTGCGTGTGGACGAAAGGGAAGAGAGGTGTTGAATTTCATGCCAAGGTTTTTTACCACCTCAACTATATTGGGCGGGGGGAGCAGAATCTGGCTACCGTAGTACTCGATCGAAAGGGTTGGTATGCCCTAGAAAAAAAGTAATCTCCGTCTTATCTGTATTGCATTTAAGGTGAATGGATTGCATCCATCGAATAACTTCCATTAGGCAAAGCTTGAAATTGCACTCTGAGACAGTTGATTCTTTGTCTAAAACCACAATCAGCTGCTTATCATCTGCATACGAGGTATTTACGATACCAAAAGATGATATCAGCGTAATGGGTGGAGCAATGTATATATTAAACAATGCAGGGCTAAGAGATGAGCCCTGCGGTACACCCGAAGTGATGGTCTTTTCAGGTGATAGATATGGTCCTAATGCTACTGTTTGCCTGCGATCTGCGAGGAAAGATTCCAACCAGGCTAGGGCCAGATGGGAAATGCCGCAACTTTTAATGCGCTGTAATAGGATGTCATGCGACATAGTATCAAATGCAGCAGATAGATCTAATAAAATCAGCACTGCATTCTTTCCAGCATCCAGAGTTAGTTTTAACGTGTCTGCAACTTCCAGCAGCACTGACTCCATAGAGTATTTAGGACGGAAGTCAGACTACAGGGGGTGGAGAATATTGGCCTCTTCCAGAAAATTTCTCAGTTGGCTATTTACCAATTTTGCGACTATTTTCCCAAGGGCAGGGAATACGGAGATAGGATGGAGGTTAGAGAGGGTAGAGGGGTCTGCTACATGTTTCTTCTGTAATTATTTAACAGCACAAGTTTCAAGTCCATTAGAACTTCTGTCGTGGCTAGTGAAGAGTTGATGATCTTATTAATCACAGAGTTCACAATGCTCACGATGGCATGGAGAATGGAAGGAGGGCACGGGTCGAAAGGAGAGCCTGATTTACACGATAGAATGGCTTGTAAGGGCTGAGCTAAGCTGATTCTGTGAAAAGCTTGGGGGGAGGGTCCTAAATGAGAGGGGTCTAACTCTAAATCTTGTATAGAGAAAGGAGTAGTGCTAAACTCGTGTTGGATGTTCTGGATTTTGTTTCTTCAAAAAAGGAAGAGATTTGATTGCATAGGGTCTGTGAGGGGGAATATCCTTCTCTAAGACTTTCCTCTGTAAGAATGATTTAACAATTGTAAAGATAGATTTTTGATCGTGTTGGGTTTCTGTTATCTGCTTAGAGAAATAGACCTTTTTAGCTATCTTGATCTGCAAATGATAGGTTTTTAGGGACAATCTAAACTGCACTAGATCTTCTGTCTTATAGGCTCTTCTCCACCTCTGCTCCAGCTGCTTACAGTGAAGATGGTAATTTGCTAAAGCCTGAGTGTACCAGGGGGCTGAAGGCTGGAGATTCTGTTTCCTTCTTATTTGAACTACTGGGGCTAATTTATTGCTGACCTGAGTAATCCAGGTCTTAAAACACCGGGCATCCTCCATAGTGTTTCCCGACAAAATGGGAGTGGAGACTGATTCAAGTCTGGTCAACTCTGGGTCAGCCATCAGCGTGGCCATTTGCATGTCGTTGCAGGGTTGGCACCGAGGGGAAAGGAGGAGAACTGGTTCTCTGAGGATTGATGCAGAACGGGATCAACATATGATCTGACCACGCCTGCCAGATAGGTGATTCAACTGTAAGTATTGGAAGATTGGAACAGATACCATCCAGAGTGTGTCCTGCAGAATGTGTGGGGAAAACCACCAACTGATGGAGCCCCCAAACTGTCTAGTGTGTCTGAAAAATGTACAACTTCAGGCTCATTACTACATTCAAGATGGAGATTAAAGTCTCCCAAGATTGTAAAATTAGAGTGCCGGAGAATCTGTGGGGTTCAAGCATCACCTAAGGATTCTAAGAAACAAGAGCTGGGCCCTGGAAGTCTACAAATAAGCCCCCCAGCAATAGTGAGGAAAGAGCTGAGCTTAAAACAGAAACTGAGTCATTCTGCCCCTTTCAAATGGACTAAATCGAAGTTTAAGCATTGATAGGAATCTCAATAGATGATAGCTAGCCCTTCTCCACGGGTCTTCGTTCTATCCTGTTTAAGGATACTGTAGCCTGGAGGTAAGACCTGGACAATATCAGGATTGCACCATTTCTTAAGCCACGATTCTGTGATAAAAAGAAAATCAAGCTGCGAGTCAAGAAGCAAGTCATGGATTTTTTGGGCATGTTTGCACAAGGAACGGGCGTTAATAGGACCCCCAAATAAAGGTTTTGCTAATGACCTATCATTAAAGGCGATAGTCGGGTCCACAAAAAAGTCAAGCACAACTCCGCAGTTTAGGCATGTCAAAGGGTCTTTTTCATTTTATATGGTGCAAGACAAATGTCACAGTGCTTAGAAGTAGTGTTCAATGCTCTTAAAAATGCAGATGTCATTGAAATAACTGGCTGAGATCAGGCAGCATGGCTGGTGCTGGCTGTGTTCCGGACGCGGACGGGTGCATACAGACTTGCCTTTGGTGCGCCAGTGGCACGCCCGCTGCGCGTCCACGGTGGAAGGCACATTAAGTACTGGTGCCTGTAAACCACTAGAGCGCCAAAACCAAAAAGATGGCCAGTTTAAAAGGGACGTCTGAACTCCTGGAAGAGGAGTTCAGCGAAATGCAATGTGCAATTCAGATAAAATAGATTACATTTGCATACTTTCTAAAATCAAGTTAAGAGCTGTTTTTCAATTCATTTCCCGTTGGGCATTCCCCAATTTTACAAGTACAATTAAAAATGACTTGCAGTTCACTCTTGTTTGACTAAACAGGCTTGGGTCCTTATACAACCTGGACTAGACCACTCAACTAATATTAAACAAACATAGTGTCCAGATAGACCCTTCGTGGTAAATGAATATTAAAACGAAACCTTGGATGGAACTTCCAAAGTACGTGTGATTTATTTCACTTTTCTTTAGAGATCTTTAAGAAACAGCATGTCCTAACATTCTTTTCATGTCATATGTCGGACAACACTTTTTTTTTAAACACATAAAAAAATCTTTTGGTGTGGTATTCAAAGTAACATACAAAAACTCAATAGTGAAACAACACAGTGAAACACATTATAACACATTTACATTTGACATACAAAATATACAGTATAAACGGAGCGACCAGTCCTGGCTTGAACTGACACTAGGCGGACATTTAATTATTCATGGGCAGAGGCTACAGCCTAAAGTCATGCCTGTGTACAAAGCAAAGGGTATATTAAATTAGAAAGGGTGTTGTCTAAAAAGGGGAAAAAGAGAATCAAAGACATTCCCTCGTGGCACACCCAGAGTCGCTTAACCATTAGCATAAGCCAACGCGTTTCGGACCCCATGTCATTCTGGGGTTCTCCTCAGGACTAGGACTAGGACTTGGTCTTGGTCTTGGTCTTGGGAACTGTAAATTTGTCAGGGAGACAGCTGTTGTATAGATCAGGGGCGCATGGTTCTCATAAGTAGTGTAGTATTTATTTATTTGTTGATTATTTAAAATCATTACAAACAGCAAAGTACACATATGAAATAAAAATAGGATTATGACAATCAAATAAAAACAGGAAAATTCATGATCCCTTCATAAATATTTTGCAATTACAGTGTACATTTATATTCAAGCAAGATCTACAAATAATCATCAACATAAGTTATTTAGCAGCGAATGATCGAAAATCAAAAAAAATAAAGTGCTTTGTGCTAGCTGCCATTGTTTACAATATACCATACAATATTCTCCAAAAAGACTTTAAAGCTGTTAGTTTACAAAAGATAAAACAGCCATAATAAAATTGCATTAAAAGCAGCCTTAGCAATAAAGTGCAGTTGTGCTGGAAAACTTTTAGCAACAAATAATAAAATATCTTATGCTAGCAGCTAAAATTATCAATATGCCATACATGACTCTAGAAGGAAACTTTAGTAAAGTTGCGATTGAAACAACATTGACAATAAAAATACATTTAAAAATAGTTTAAAATAAACAGTACTTAACCCTAAAAACGTAATATAGCATTGTGAATGATTTTCGTGTCATAAAAGTTATCACGTTCAGTTAACAATATTACGAAGTTTCCTTTCAGCTATAATAATAAACTTAACAAATCGGGAGATAAGGTAAGCATTGACACCTCTGAGGCAAAAGATGATGGCATTTCTACAAGATCTTACCCCCAATTCATTAAAAATAGGCTTTAAGATGGTTTTCCGCTCTACTAATAATTGGGGGCATAAAGTTACTATATGCACTAAAGTTTCCTCGCTGGTCCCACACAACCTACACAAATTAGAAGGCCATTTGTTTTCCCATTTTGGGATTCCATCTTTTGTTGGATATCTTCCGAACCGTAGTAACATAAATTTATTCTTAATTAAGGGATTTAAATAAAACGACAAATATGGTTGGGGAGCCAATTTACCAAAGGAGTTTACAATTGTCCATAAATGATTTTTTCCCCTAAGTTCATCTTTATCTACTAAAGTCGACAAAAAAATGGCTGTTTGATTGATTAATTTTTTATAGACAATTTTACTGCTAATTTCATCTTCTAAATTTGGGCAGTCAAAATTACATAGGCATTCTTTTAGGAATATTTGCCAGCTGCTCGCATACTCATTTCTCATCATCTCGAGCCAACACTGGTTTGCAAGAGAACCTTCTTTAGCACGAGACAATGACAATAATGTTTTTAAAAATGTAGATTGTCTAGCCAAGATTTGTCTTTTTAGGCCAAATTCTAATCTTATATTGGCACGACTAATATATCTGGGTATCTTAAAACTGATTTGTAAGTTCTTACTTCAATGTCGTCAAGGATTTTTGCGTCTTTACCACGAAAGATAATAGAACCGTAATCTAAAGATGGTATCAATTTTGCTTTAATAACCTTCAACAGATGGTCATAATTTGGGCACGCTATCTTGTCCCTCAGTTTTCTAAAGGCAAATGACAGTGATGTGCCCTTAGCCTCAAGGTTATTAAAATGCTGCCTAAACGACATATTATCGTCAAATGTGACTCCTAGATATTTATACGATTTTACACATTCGACGACCAAACCATTGATATTCCATTCTTTCAATCCTAATTTCGTTTTCCCTACAGTCATTATTTTTGTCTTTTTAATATTTATTTTAAGTCCATTTTGGGTAACATATTGATTAAAAGAATCTATTAATCTTTTTAATCCTATGACAGATTGGCTTAATAAAATAGTATCATCGGCGTATTGTAGGTATTTAATCTCCTTGCCTAAAATTGCGGGAGAATGGGCATTAATATGTTTAAGATGAGTTGGGAGGTCAGACATAAAAAGATTAAAAAGACAAGGAGCCAGGACACAGCCTTGTTTCAGTCCGGTGTTAGTCTCAAGACGACGAGTTGTATGTCTTCCATCGCCGACTTTGATCTGTACCCATGTATTAGAGTATAACAATTTAATCATATTTAATAAGGTATTAGATATGCCCCATTCGGTCAACTTCGCCCATAACAAATTTCGCGGTACAGAATCAAAGGCAGCTTTTAAATCAATGAAACAAATATACAACTATTGTTTCCTGTATTTGGCCCTATCCCCTAGTAACGTCAGTAAAATCAAATTAGTATTGGTCGATTCCCTCTTCTAAAACCAGTTTGTAAATTAGGAATCAAATCCTTCCTCAAGGCACATGCTTCCAGTTCTTCCAAGAGGCAACTGGCAAATATTTTGGCCTCTACATCCGTTAAAGAGATTAAACGGTAATTAGCAGGGTTATCTTGAGGACCGCTTTATATATCGGTTGGATGATACTTCCCTGCCATGACTCAGGAATAGAGCCAGATTTAAGCACATCATTGAATAAGGATGTTAAAACCTCAGGCCAATACTTTAAATTTGTTTTAAAAACTATATTAGGGATTCCGTTTGGGCCAGGGGCTCCATTTGATCTGATATTTTTTATTGCTTTTTTTACTTTCTCTACCGACCATGGCTCATTGTCGAATAGACTCAGTGTATCGTGAGCATTAGAGCCAGACCCACCGACTTTTATCTTTCCTTGAGACTCGTAATGGGCAAAATCAGATTTATTATGGTCAAACTGGGTAGCATGAAGATTATTAAAAAAAGTTGCCCAGCTCGATTCTTCAATGTTGGCACTATTACCTCTATAATTACCGAGTTCAAGATTATTAATGATAATGGTTCTCATAAGTGAAACACTTGGATAGTGGTACCGGGGTCGTATTCAAAGAGGCGCCGTAATTTAGGCCCTTCTTTAAATCTTCATTTACTCTTGCCGCTTTCAAAAGAAATCCAATCTTCCTCCGGGGAGCTTCACCGTGAATGCGTCTTTTGCTTCCTACTTGAATGACAAAAGTTCAAAGTTCACTCTAGCAGCGTAAATCCCAACTTAGCCGCTCATGCAAGTATAAAACCAGCCAGGTGGCAACCCTAGCAGCAGGGGATGGGGGAGAGAAGAAAGGGGAAGGGGACACCACAAGGCACAAGAAAGTAGAGCAAGACAACATCCAGTGTATCATCAAGCACGCCATCCTGCGCTTGGCGCACCATATAGGATATAGGAGTGTGGAAGGGAGGGTGGTGAGTGGGAGGCAGGGTAGGGATACTTCAGGGAGCAGGGAAATAGCATGAGTTTGCTCTAAAACATAGGAAGGAGCAGGACATGCACTCCCATGGAGTGCTCAATCGGAAGTGAAATAGGGAAAGAAAAAATGTATTTGTTCCATAACACCATCAGCGGAGGGATGTACTTTATCCAATAAAAAGCAAGGGTAAACAAGTAATGCTCCAGGGGCTGGACAAACACAGAATAGGGAGGAGAGCCATCCAGTAAAGAGCTGAGAACTGGGACAAACAAGAACGCCATCCAATCGTGAGTAAAGGGGCTCACACTCCAGTCTTTGTAGTATTATAGACACCGTTGTTTGCGACTGGCAGCTGAGGCTGTCAGTAGCGAGACCACAAAAATGTGCCAAAACATTGGATTTTATAGTTGTATACATTTTCAAATATATTGGCTAAAAAGTCAAATGATTCAAATGAAGGAGCAGCAGTTTCCTGGAGCAGGCAATCATGTAGCTCCCTTTGAATGCAATATGTGCCAGGAACATAATAAATGGATAAACAACATGTACATATTTGTACCATAGGCCATGAAGTGCCTGTCTGATAGTGCCTCACAGAATAAATGGCTATACAAAGTTATATTTTGGTAGGAATAACACTAGTTCTAAATTCTTTCAGGACACAATGTTCCTGTGGCATTTCCCTGACATCCTCTGTGCTGCTAGTGATCTGATAATGCTACACGTGCCAGAGAAATGTTAGGACTGGAGTAGGTAACTTATTAGGGAGGTTTATGCATTAGAGTTATCCATTAGTTTATGGCTACCTCTATAATGCCAATGTCTTGTATGAAAACCACACTTTGCCGTAGCAGTTCCTACCCTATAAAACTACCATTGGCATTCTAAAATCCAAAGTGCACAGGAATAGACAGCACTATTGTCATGATAGTAACCGCAGTGTACTGATAAGTAAAGTGTAGTGTCTTAAGACTATGAGCTCCAGGACCCCGCGTTTCTGGGTGGACTCAATGAAAAAATAACGTAACCATTTGGGGAGGTGTAAAGGTGTGGTTAGGAGATAATGAGAAGTTCCGTTGAATGTTGTACGCTGATGAATAAAGATGTTGGCAACGAGCTCCGTGTGTGGCGTGTTCATTTTGCATGCTCACGGGCTGGGGAGGACACGACAAATGGCAACGAGTAGGGGGTAGGTACCCCGAAGAAACAGGACTGCTGTTGCAGGGATACAGCAAACTGCTTTTGTGTGCCACGTGCGCCCCTAGCAGGTGCGAAGGATACAGTTGGTGTATGAAGCCCCAATCCAGCCCATGTAGGGCCTTGTGAAGAAGTTGAAGGCCTAGCAGAGAAGCACCATTGGAAAAGCCCCACAAGACATGCCAGCGAGGCTGAAGGAGAAATAATGTGCTGCGCCATAACACCGAGCAATCATCATGCAAAGCGAACGCTAAAGACAGTGACAACCAGGTTCAAACAATGAAATTTACTCACCAGCAAAGTAAAACACTCTGGGCCCGATTCACAGAACTAACTTAAGACAAAATCCTAAACTTACTACCATTTTGGTATTCACAAAAGGCACTTACTCATAAATGAGTAAGTGCCTTCTGTGAATACCAAAATGAGTAACTTACTCATTTCGTGTAACTTCCTCATCAATGAGTAAGTGCCTTCTGTGTATACCAAAATGAGTAAGTTACACAAAATGAGTAAGTTACACAAAATGAGTAAGTTACTCATTTTGGTATTCATAGAAGGCACTTACTCATTTATGAGTAAGTGCCTTTTGTGAATACCAAAATGAGTAAGTTACACAAAATGAGTAAGTTACTCAAAATGAGTAAGTAAGTGCCTTCTAAGAATACCAAAATGAGTAAGTGCCTTCTGTGAATACCAAAATGGTAGTAAGTTTAGGATTTTGTCTTAAGTTAGTTCTGTGAATCGGGCCCAGTATGATTGCAACCCGGGACATGGCGGCCTCGGCCTGGAGTAGAGGCCGATTCGTGCAAAGCAGCAAGTAGCATCCACCGCGGTCTGAGTCTCAGTTCAAACGAGGCGACTCAAACGTATGGCCTGCTGTTCTTGAAATCGCAGGTTGGATCGAAAGTGGTGAAAGCTGTTGGAACAGCATGAAGAAATGACTCGAACGAAACAAAAAGATGACAGCAAAGACCACAGCATGCAAGGAATGGAAAACTAACTTACAGTCAAAGATTAGGAAAGAGTCGCACGACCTGTGAGTGGGCCGGATGGCCCAAGCTCAAGTATAAAGCCGGTACTTCCAGAAGGCGGAGATTCAGGTGCACAACAAATTCTGTTTGAACAGCATACACTCTCAACAGCGGCAGAAAGAAGCGTGAAGTACATGGCAGCCACCTTCCTAAAGCCACCGTCGCCATTCGATACTGCCAAAAACCAGAATATTGACGCCAGATGGAACACATGGATCGAGACCTTCGGTGATTTCATAGATGCGCTGGAAAAATTAAATGATGAGAAAATCATTAAATATTGAAAGAATCTTGTTGGTGATGGAGTAAAAGAAGTGATAAAGAAAATCTCACAGACTGAGACAATCTTGTACTGTCAAATCAAAGAAGCATTAGGAGACAAGTTCAATCTGATGCCAAAAGTTGACTATTTCAATCAAGCGAGATAACAAGTTAAGGAACCGATGGATGAGTTTGTTGACACTTGACGTGCTTATCAAACATTGTAAATTCAGTAAATTTAAAGATGAAGAAACCATGCGCCTCAGAGTCATTGATGGCTGTCTTTCGGACTTGTTTAGGAGACGCATGTTGAGGGAGACGCTCAGTTTAGAAAAAGTATTAATGGCTGCCAGAGCCGAGGAAAGAGCATATCGTCAAACTGCTGGCATGGAAGCTGAAACAGCAAAGAGTGAATCAGCACTAATCATAAAGGACAAACACAAGCACAAAGTAGATACACGTAAGTCAACATCCTCAAAGAAAGGAAAACTGTTTTCCCGATGTGGATTTTCATTTCCACATAAAAGCAAATGTCCAGGTATCGGACAGACGTGCAAAGGATGCAGAAAGGAAAACCACTTCATAATGGTTTGCAAAGCAAAAGAGAAACCACAAGCGTCCCAGCGAGATGAGAAAATGGACACCAGAAATTTCCAGAAGCATCTTGCCACACCTACAAAGACAAAAAACAACCTCAATTGCAAAAAGTGGAAACTAATTGAAGTTGATCGCCATCAAGTTCATCTAACAAAAGTTCTTCGATATCACAATGGAGCGAGGCATGCGTTATAAATGCGTTCTATAAAATTGCAGGGTAGAAATGCATGGTGAAGGCATGCGAAGTATTTCCCTGCGTTGTTCCGTCATACAACCACTCGAATTGGAAGCAAACTATAGGTACTTTACCACTTTTTTACTCATGTTGGTTTGTTCAGATACAAAAGATTGCGTTTTGGAGTGTCATCTGCTGCAGAAATAATTCAAGATGTCAAACACAGAATAATTCAACCTGTTACGCATCCTTTCAATTACAGTGATGACATACTGGTATTTGGGACAACACGGAAGGAGCATGATAAGGCTTTCAAACAAGTGTGCCAGTAACTTACAAATGCAGGTCTCACTCTAAATGCATAAAAGTTTGAATTTCACAAACTCAAGTTCTTTGGGCACATATCCTCTGATGGGGGAATGACTCCAGACCCAGATAAAGTACAAGCGCGGTCAGACACCAAACACCCACAAGATATCACCATGCTATGATCCTTCTTGGGCATGGACAGCTATTGTTCAAAGTACATTCGCAACTTTGCCATAGGCTCCATTGAGAGACCTGACTAAACGAAATGCCCAGTTCCGATGGTCATCTGAGTGCGACCAAAGCTTCAAAAGGACAAAGAATGGCATTGAAAATCCCACCGAGATGGCTTACTTTGATCCTAAATTACATACTGAGATTACTGTTAATGTGAGCCCGGTGGGGCTGGGAGCAATCCTTGCACAGTCTAATGGACATTCAAATGCTTAGAGGCATATTGCGGCGTATAGCAGCCGCAGACTGTCTGACACAGAATGTGCCTCTCCTCAGTCAGAGAAGGAGAGTCTAGCTGTGGTGTGGGCCTGCAAACACTTTCATTTGTTTCTTTACAGAAAGCATTTCACAATTGTTACAGACCACCAAGCACTGATCACCATATTCAAAAACCCAAAAGCTAAGATGCCCCCTCGCATTGAGAGGTGGGGGCTGTGTTTACAGGAGTATGACTATACCATTGTGTATAAGCCAGGCAAGAATCAAAACCCTGCAGATTAATTCTCACGAATACCCTTACATCAGCACAGCTCAGCATCGAAGACAGCTGCAGAGTACATCAACTTCATTGTAGGGGCCAGCGCCCTTATCCATTGAACAGATTGTTGCTGCTACAAATGCCGATAAAGACATGATTGCCCTTAAAGACCTTATTTCAGCACAGTCTTGGAGACAAAGTTTTCAATCTCTGAGTGACAATGTTGAATTTAAAAAATCTAAAATATGCATGATGAACTGGCTGTCACTAAAGAAGGCATTGTGTTAAGAGGCTCCAGGATCATCATACCCAAGAGTCTCAGACAGCAAGTCATTGAACTCGCTCACGAAGATATCATGACACTGTCTCCACCAAAAGAGCCACGAGGGATTGAGTGTGGTTCCCGAGCTTGGACGAGAGAGTTGAGAAGGAGCTAAGGAGTGCCACTTATGTAATTGACTTTACCCTATATTGACACAGCATCCACTAACCATGTCTGATCTTACTGCATGGGAAAGGGTGACTGTTAAATTCTTTGGGCCCCTAGCGAATGGACATCATCTCATGGTAGTAATTAGCGAGTATTCCTGTTTAGCTCTGGTGGAGGAAATGTCACCGATAACACATGACAAGGTCATTGAGCGGCTAGATTACATTTTTGCAGCATGGGGCATCCCAGACATCCTGAAATCTGATATTGGTCCACCGTTCAATAGCAAGATGTTTAAGGAGTTTGTAACTAGACTCAAGGTCAAGCATCAAAACAGAACACCCTTGTGGCCCCAAGGTAATGGTGTCGTGGAACGATTCATGGGCACCCTAAAGAGAGTGATCAAATGTGCATAAATGAGGAAATCAATGCCAAGCCCTCCGTGCCTATTGTTTGACTCCTCACTCCACCACTGGTGAGAGTCCTGCAACCTTGCTGTTTTGAAGCAGTAAGAACCAAACTTCCACATTGGACCACTGAACAAACTCGGAATGCTTACGAAGTTCGTGCCACTGGCACTGCTTGAAAACATCAAATGAAGATGTATGCTGATAAATGTCGGAAAACTCGGAAGATCATCTTCAACGAAATGGATTACCTTACCGTTTTTAGGTCTCGGCTCTAAGACGGCGCGCATGCGTTGTCTAGAACCGAGACCTGCAGTATCTGCATCGTGGGCTTCTGCCCACCCATAGACTTGCCATTGGCTGCAATCATCATCTCTCCATTTTGCAGGCTCTCCATTTACCAGGGCACACCCAGGTCATGCCTTTTCCGGTTCTTAGACCTGCCCGAGTGGCTGCCCCGCCTACTGTTGAACATACGCACTAGTCATTATGGGGCATTGTTTCAGGACGACTTTTCTACTGCCATTAGTCAGGCGAACTAAACACGCCGCCTCTCCGATATTCCAGCTCAATAAACGTCCCTCGCTCGTCTAGATTACAAAAATGCATATTACAAGCACGACGCGTTATCTCGCACCTTAAGGCCCCAGTCCCTGTCGCCACCGGATACATCCGGTGTACTCTCTTCCACTCCACACTGCACCTAACTTGGGAATTCCAGCAAGGATGAGGTCAGGACTTCTCCGAGGTGATCCGCCTACTCTACATTCTTTCTGTTACCTCTGTGAAAGGGAAGCTGCCTGCACTTGGAACGGAACTACCCAGATTCCTATAATTTATATCCGAGCATCGACGCCACCCTGGGCTCAGATGCTCTGGGCAGCAACGCCTGCAGGGCCGGACTGGCCGTTGCGGGCACCGGGCGTTTCCCCAGTGGGCCGCCAGGGTGGGGGACGATTTTGGGCCCCTGGGGGGCCGTTTTTGTTCCCGGGGTCGGCAATATCGGCCCCCTGTAACAAAATCGGCTGAAACCGGCCCTCGCAAACAGCTCGGCTGCACCCCCCCCTCCCACCAGGGGGCGCCGGCCGAGCAGTTTGCCAGAGCCGGTTTCGGTTCCCAGTCCGGCCCTGAACGCCTGCTGCGTTATACACTACTTAGTAGCACTGCATGGAATGAAAAATTAATATTGTAACACATAACGTATTCTTCCTGCAGCACTAGGTGCATACAGTCAACTGAATGTGAAACTTGACTTTACAGAATTAAACGAATATGAGGCTAGAACATGTTTTGTGCTAAAAGATAACGGAATTGTTAGTCTGTGTAACTCTCTAAATTGTCTGCCCATATGCTGTCCTGTCTGTGCGTTTGCCTGTGTTTTTATGTTTGTTTTTCTATGTGTCACTTTTTATGTCTAATAAATTCTGCATATTGACTGCCAGTTTGTCTTCCTTTGTGTCTAACTGTATGTATGTCTCGGGCCTTACCTATGAGTTTGAAAGTTTAAGCACTGGTTTAATTTCTAATCGATTTGTATGCTTTTACACTTTTTGTCAAGCTATCCATTTGTCTGCCTGTGAATCCATTTCACTAATTATATATATTTTTTGCCTATCAATGATTGTACTTGCCTGTCAATGTCCGTGTCAACATAACAATACGCATGACTTACTGTCAACATATTTATAATGCATGCCTGCCTATCGATCCATGTTTAAGGGTAAATGCACGGCTTTCAATCAGTTACTATTTTTCTCAGACCATTTATTTTATTTGTCTGTCTATGTGTCTTATTAACAATATATATCTGTGTTTGTTAATCAACTTCTCTAATTGTCAATTTATTGGACTACCTTCATGGGCATATCTATCCACTGCTGTATATGATCTGCCTTCCAACCAATAGAGGTCTGTCAATCTGTAGATCTATTTATTTGTTAGTCTTTTTAGGTCTCGGCTCTAAGACAGTGCGCATGTGCTGTGTAGAAACAAGACATGGTCTATCTACATCGTGGGCTTCTGCCCACCCATTGTCTTGCCATTGGCTGCAACCTTCGTCGCTCCATTTTGCCAGCTCTCCATTTACCAATGGCATGCCTAGGCCATGCCTCTTCCAGTTTTTAGCCCTGCCCGAGCAACCGTCCCAACTACTGTTGAACATACACATTAGTCATTGGCGTCTGAAGGATGGCTGTCTAAGCTTGCCCTGCCGGGTTCAAACATGTGACCGGCAGGTCACACACAAACTGCCACAGTGAACTTGATTGCTAATCTTATTCGGATTGGGACTGCACCCTTCCCCCTGTCTTCAAACTTGTAGCAACCTGACCAAGGTTTTCTATGCGCCTTGTCAATACATATATAATTAAGAATTCCCATGGAGTTCTCCCCTTTTGCATGCACCATTTGCTATGTATGGAAAGCGTTATGTCTTGTGTCACCGACTGTAGCATCATTGACCTGTAAGCACTTTCCCTTTCTAGAACACTGCTAATTTTGTATTCTTACTAGTGTACACACAAGTACCTTACTGTTGTGACTTTTGTTCAGGGCAACTGGAATTATGCAACACGGTTGAGTAAATTATGTGTCAAGAAATGGCAAATTATGCAGCATAATGCACCATATTTTGTTATAACAATTACTTATTTTATCATTTTTACACTGCCTGGGGATTGGTTGCATTTCATTAGTACCATTTTAACACCCAAATAAAGCAAGAAGCAAAATAAAAGTGAATATTGAACCTTTACGAAAGAGCGTTCCACTACGCGACAACACATGTGGCTGGAGGGAATGTAGGCGCATCCAGTCCTTGTTGGTGTTGGCGTGTTTGCCTGGTATGAGTGGTTCTTGCTGGAATACTCTGGTGTTGCCTTGCGCTGACCTCCTTTTCATTCTTCTTGACTTTTTCAACCCTTCAACCTGCAGCTCCACCCCTACTCACTCATGGCATCTACAACAAGCATTTGCAATGCAATAGGTCTCGCATTTATGCGAGTTTGAGCTTTTGACATTGCAAATGACAATGCCTTTTATTTATGTTTTAAAAACGAAAACAAAAATAAAGGCATTGTCATTTGCAATGTCAATAGCTCAAACTCGCGTAAATGCGAGACCTATTGCATTGCAAATGCTTGTTTAAAGTGCTGGCAAAGGAGATGACGCTTCTCCTCCATAGCGGAGGAGCTGCCAGAGCAAGTTCTGCTTGCCTCTAACGCAGCACAGACAAGCCCGATGTATTTCAGCAGCCGCCGAGGTTGACAGCGCACGCAGCGAGACCCGAAAGGCATGAACCTACGAAGCATGACCTAAAGCCATTCAGTTGTTAGTGAGACCTTTGCCCAATGAGGGAAGTGAAGTCCTGCACATTTTTTCAAGCAGCCAATGAGAGACCACAGGCTGTGAACCAATCCGAGCCCGCGAAGACCCCCCCCCCAACGCGAAACTACAGCCCAGCCACAATAGAAATAGGTGGCTTGGTACACCAGAGTAAGGCATCGCTGCATGCTAACGAATGGTGGTAGAGACTTGTCAATTAGTCTTTATGCCCAATACAGAGTCAGGATAGTGGATGAGGACCAGCCTCCTACACGGTCCCTGCTTCTGATTGGGCGAAAACACGTAGACCTGCTGGGACGAGCGACGAGCGAAAAATTGTCAATCATGACAGCTTCCGCTAGTCTAGGCTGGTGCGCTGTTTGCAGAAGCTGTGGATTTGGTAATCGTGAGAGATAGGTGAACGTTATTCGAAGAGGACTTCCTACCTACCACAGGTACGTTTTAGTGTTTCTGGCTTCCGTGTAAGAGTTTGCGCGTGCGTTTGTATTTGTGGGTGCTCGTGCACGCGTGACTGACTACTTATTTACTATTTTGTGCATCACGGCACAAACCAAAAGACTACTGGTGCTTTTTCAAAACGTTTTGATGCTATGCAATTGGTTTGGGTATTCACTTAACTGACGACAAACAGAACAAGCTCGCGACATTGCGACATTGCGCAAAGGCTCTGAAGCCCGCGAGCCGTGCGAGACGCCGTGCGTGTGCACATCTGCTGTGCGGCACCGGGCACAGCTCTGAAGCCTGCGAGCAAAAGTGACGCCGTGCGTGTGCACATCTGCTGTCCGGCGCCGGGCACAGCTCTGCAGCCCCCGAGCAAAAGAGACGCCGTGCGCGTGCACATGGGCTGTCCCCCTTCGGCAAAGAAACCGACGACAATAGATCTCGCCAAGGCGAGCAGTGCATGCGCTGCGTCGCTAGGCGAGACCTAAAAAGGACATCGCTTCAGGAAGTCTAATCAGCAGCCATTTGCTAACAAAAGTGTTCACTGAATTTGTAGAGGGAGCCCTTTCACCATCCCCTTACTCACACCAGTGTTTGCATCTTCTGCCCTCCAGCCACTGGAATGCAGGTAATGCACTTCCACTGGCTTCTCAGATATTCGCTTTTACTTACCAGGTTAAATCCTGTGTTGTATTCGTAGTGGTTTCCTTGTGAAGAAACAGGGCTGACAAGCTAACTTTTAAATTTTTATTAAACAAATTCGAACCAAAATAAGGAATTCAAATACGACAGAAACAATCTGGTGATCTGCTCCAAAGCTACATTGTCAGCTTTAACCAAGCAAATGGGAAAGGATAAATACAGGTCTTTCCTGCTCTGGCACAGATAAAAAATAATTGTCAAAGCCTAAAGGTGTCAACATATGGCGAAAAACATTCACATTAACAATGCCAAAAACTCATAGCTCGGCCATTGCCGAGACCTATTGGCTTTTCCAATGCTTGTTTACACTCATTGTTCCGTAATCGATCATTGTTTTTGCATGAAGAGTTAAGGGCCTGCGTAGGGCCCGAAAGGAACAAGTTCCAATGTCCGTTTTAAACTACTACCGGGACTGCGACCCGGAGGGACCCGGCCTACTTAAAGCCCTGTGGGCATCCCTCTCTTGTTAGTCGAACCTCACGGAAAAAACGGAACATGTTACATGTGACAAATTTTTGGAAATCTGCTGGGATTTCTGATGGAAAACCGGGACTTTCCTGGAAAATCCGAGACACCTGGTCACCCCGCTCAAACTGCAGTGCAATCCAACAGAAATCAGTCTAAGTGCCAGCTGCTACGGAGCCAGGCAGAAGCTCTGCTTCCTTTTTCAGATCTTCTCCTCATACTTAGGTATTTTTCGCAACTGCTGCTGAATGAAGCCATATATGTGTACACGCACACGTTCCTTAGCACCATGTGTTTTCAGCCTGGAAGACGTTACCTGTACCAGCACGCTGGTTTGAGTCAGGGAGCAAGCAATTAGTAGTGGGTACTGGGGGTGGAGTCTGCAGGAACAATGATGTCATAGGGGCTTAAATGGCTGGCTCATGTTTGCCTATGAAGGTCGGCGGACGGGTTATTCCTTCACAAATGTGACGGATATCCTGTCTGCTGTATTACAAGTGCATTATATCCAGTGGCAATCGTAATACAGCGGACAGGATTTCCGTTACCTTTGTGACGCAGTAACGCGTCCACCGAACTCTAAATCAGTCCCAAAGGATTTAAAGGAGTTTGATAGTCTGAGGGTCGATTGATAGTCTTAGGCTTGATTGATAGTCTGAGGCTCGCGTGATAGTCTGTGGCTGGATTGATAGTCTGTGGCTGGATTGATAGTCTGTGGCTCGATTGATAGTCTGTGGCTCGATTGATAGTCTGAGGCTCGCTTGATAGTCTGAGGCTCGATTGATAGTCTGCAGCTCGATTGATAGTCTGAGGCTCAATTGATAGTCTGAGGCTCGTTTGTTAGTCTGAGGCTTGATTGATAGTCTGCGGCTCGCTTGATAGTCTGCGGCTCGCCCCGTTAAAAACAGAGCACCCTTTTTGGAAAGACAGGACGCAGTATAAGTTGAGAAAGACTTCTTTACTGAGCTTCAGGTAAGGGCCCCTGGTCTGAGCCTGATCTTCCAGTAACTGAGCTCCACCAGCTTCTCAGAATCCCCACACTGGATTCCAGAAGTGGAAGCACGCTGTCACTAGAGCTAATGCTCGATTGATAGTCTGTGGCTAGCTTGATAGTCTGAGGCTCGTTTGATAGTCTGAGGCTCGTTTGATAGTCTGAGGCTCGATTGATAGTCTGAGACTCAATTGATAGTCTAAGGCTCGATTGATAGTCTGAGGCTCGCTTGATAGTCTGAGGCTCGTTTGATAGTCTGAGGCTCGATTGAAAGTCTGCGGCTTGATTGACTGTCTACGGCTCGCTTGATAGTCTCAGGCTCGATTGATAGTCTACGGCTCGCTTGATAGTCTGAGGCTCGATTAATAGTCTGAGGCTCGATTGATAGTCTGCGGCCCGCTTGACCTCCACCAGATTCTCAGAATCCCCACACTGGATTCCAGAAGTGGAAGCACCCTGTCACTAGAGCTAAGGCTCGACTGATAGTCTGCGGCTCGATTGATAGTCTGCGGCTCGATTGATAGTTCGCGGCTCGCTTGATAGTCTGAGACTCGATTGATAGTCTGCGGCTCGCTTGATAGTCTGCGGCTCGCTTGATAGTCTAAGGCTCGATTGATAGTCTAAGGCTCGCTTGATAGTCTGAGGCTCGCTTGATAGTCTGAGGCTCGCTTGATAGTCTAAGGCTCGCTTGATAGTCTAAGGCTCGCCTCGTTAAAAACAGAGCGCCCTTTTTGGAAAGACAGGACACAGTATAAATTGAGAGACTTTTTTACAGAGCTTCAGGTAAGGGCCCCTGGTCTGAGCCTGATCTTCCAGTAACTGAGCTCCACCAGCTTCTCAGAATCCCCACACTGGATTCCAGAAGTGGAAGCACGCTGTCACTAGAGCTAAGGCTCGATTGATAGTCTAAGACTCGATTGATAGTCTGAGACTCGATTGATAGTCTGCGGCTCGCTTGATAGTCTGCGGCTCGCTTGATAGTCTGCGGCTCGCTTGATAGTCTAAGGCTCGATTGATAGTCTGAGGCTCGCTTGATAGTCTGAGACTCTTTTGATAGTCTGAGGCTCGATTGAAAGTCTGCGGCTCGCTTGATAGTCTGAGGCTCACTTGATAGTCTGAGGCTCGATTGATAGTCTACGTCTCGCTTGATAGTCTGAGGCTCGATTGATAGTCTACGGCTCGCTTGATAGTCTACGGCTCGCTTGATAGTCTGAGGCTCGATTGATAGTCTACGGCTCGATTGATAGTCTGCGGCCCGCTTGACCTCCACCAGCTTCTCAGAATCCCCACACTGGATTCCAGAAGTGGAAACACGCTGTCACTAGAGAACAGCATCCAGTTGCCATGTAACTAGATACTAAACAGAACAGCCCTAACCTCTATAGAGTCGCCTGACCTGTACGTATGCCTTATGCAAAATCCTGAATAGTGGGGAGTCACAGTATTGATTTTTTTAAATATTGACATGCACTTTTACTGGCTCCACAACATTGACACAATTTTTACTATATCATCAAGGTAAATAGCTGTGGAGTTAGAATAGTAAAGCCATGCTCCCTATTTATGCTTACTTTGACGATATTGTGGCGTTGATACGTGTAGGGCGATATTATTTACGTTGATGTTGTGACATGCCTTCCCTCCAATTCCCAGCATGTGGTTTTGTGAGTCACATGCGAAGCAGTGACAATCTGACACAATGTGTTCCATTGGAGCCCTGCTCAAATGAAAAAACATTCAAAGATAAAAATGTCATACCAGACCCACAATTCACCCACAGTGGAGGGCAGTACTGGGGCCTGGCTCTCCTCAGCAGGTTTGGAGAGAAGAGGCTCTCCCAAAAGCAATTTCTGCAGAAAAGGGCTGCAGATGGTTCATTCAAATTCTCATGAAAGTGAACAAATGACATAATATAATACATCACAGTCTGTCACAGTACCGAGGAGCAATGTTTCTCGGATGCATTCTTTGTGACTCTCTCTCGCTCTTTTTTTCTCCATCCTTCGCTTCTCCACTGCCTTATCGAATGTCCTCCACTCGTTGCCTCTCTTTTTTAATTTCCTCTCCTGATTCACCCCCGTCTCCCCATCTTAATGTGCTCTCATTTGCTTTCCCATCTCACAGCTTGTACCTGCATTCTGTCACACTAGAAACACGCCCATACAACGCATCATCAGCACCGTCTTAAAACTAACAAGTAGGGGACTGATTAAAATTGGCAAGAACATCCTACGAAGCCTGAAGACCTCACTGGAAGTGACTTTACAGCCCCAGCGTTTACCTTCTGTTAATCTATTTGCTGGAAACGTGCTTTTGAGTAAGGCATGGTCCTCATGCTCTGAGACCAGGGCTTTAAGATGTCCAAGAGCCAGTCGAGAAGGAGGCTCAAAAGAGATGCTTTGGGGTGTGGTGAGTGTGGAAGTGAGAGTTGTAAGAGAGGGGAGAGACTGGGCAGAGCCTGCAGACATGTCAACATTTGGGACACTTCAATAGGTAGACTTTGTAGGAAATAGTGGCAAACCATGACGTGCTCATTGACCTAAACTGGAATGATTGTCCTTTTAGAATGAGGAAAAAATGATGGTAATATATGAATATTTTAGCAAACAGTATCAGGTATCTGCCTTCTAAATAGGGACAGCTGACATGTCGTTGGTTTGGCCGTGTGGCGGTGGATGTGCGTGATAGAGGTGAAGGGCTGTGGGACACCTGTCTGCTACCTGAGAGTCACACACTCCAGTACATGTACATCTAATGAAGCGGAATACTTCTCTAGCCCTGGGGCTACTGATGCACCGTGGACGTCACAGGTTCTAGAGACCCCTGGCTGTCTCGGTTTCCCTTTGTAAGTGTTGCAAGGTAGAGTCAGGAGATATGGGAACTGGGCAGCGTTGAAGCAGATTCTACTGGAGATATATCGAAAGTTGTTTCACAGCGACAAGTTGTCGAACGGCGGCTGATTTGGAGGTACAGTCAGCAGCTGGTAGTTCCTCATGGATCCTCCAGAGATGTGGATGCTTGCGATCGCAAGTCTAGCACAGTACATGGCTTATCCATAAGCGCGCCACTAATACAATTCAAATTCCACCCAGATCAACAAATTGTCCCTGTTTGGGCTGCAGGAAGCCATTACCTTAGAAAATGCTGTGCAATAACCACATTAAAACCAGGCACCAAGCAGATGTGAATGTAATGCATCCTGCTGGGCATCACAACAAACATTCCCTGTGGGTCTAAACGGAGTCCAGACATATCCTCACTCTAACCCTTACCAGGTCCCTTTGGCATACCAGCAATAGGCAGAATAAAACACATGCGCTGACCATGTCAAAGCTAGACAAACACATTCCTCCTTGCTCATGTGGGTCTGTTGGTGAAACACAACGTAGGCATTGCACATTTTAACATAAATTAACAAACAATACTGCTTCACGTGGCCTGCCACACCTCTAATGTTCCATACATCCATGCATTCTCATTGACACTGCAAGTTATATCCATGACGTGATCATGATGCACCCAACCAAATCCCTACAAATTCCCAACACAGAGAACTCACCATGACATTGCTTTAGATGGCGAGTAATGATATATCAGCACACTCATAACTGCAGAACTGTGAGCTGGCCATCACAGCCCTCCTAAGCCCAGACTACAGCTTCTCCCCATCCATGACCCAGGATAGAAAGCAAACGCCCCAGCCCAAAGCCCATCAAACTCGTTTTTATTATAGTCAAGACTGACACACTTGTAGCTGGAGGATGGAACCCGGCAGCAGACTGACCCCGCTCCTAAAGGGTAAACCAAGAAGGGGCTACAGAACCTGACAAACACCTTGATTTTACCTCTACCTGTTCTGTAAATGTCGCTCTGGCCCTGAGCGAGGTACTGAATACAGTATTATAGGACCCCAGGTATGGCGCAGAATCCACTTGACTGAATCCCATGTTCTCACTTCCCAATAAATGCTCAAGTATCCCTCCATCCATGCCTCAATTACAGAATTATTGTGCTGCCAGGTGACCATCCTCTCTCACCATGATCCTTGATTGCAAGGCACCATGTACTGTGACTGTGACACACCCCTGGGTTACCTTCTAGTAGACACTGCTCCTCTCCATCCCCAGCCTGGGGAGATTATGTGCCTCACACAGTACCATGACAAGACATCAGTCTTGGTTTCCCTGAGCTTAAGAACATTTGAGGGTTGTATATAAAGTTACCTTCATTTGCACAATTATTTATGGTATTTTGTACACTGTGAAAACTAGTAAAGACATTCAAAAAAGACATTTCCAAAAACAAAAAGAATATGAAGCCATTCAGTCAGTGACTTGTCGAAAGCCACAAGACTGAGGCTAGGAATCCATCATCCTCGCATCTTAGATATTTGTTTCACTAGTTGTTGGTATCTCGGCTTTGATGGAGATCCATTCACCGTTTCCCACCACCAGCCTCCTTGCCAGTTAACACGTGGTGGGTCTAATGGTACACCCATGGCTGCCTCCTGTACTTGCACCTTTGTTGAACAAAAAGGGTCCAATTGAACAAAGCCCCAATGGTTGTACAGCGTGGCTAAAGATTCGCCCCACCAGACATAGTCGTAACATCTCCCATAATCATATATCGAAAGTGAACCAAGTTAACAAAGTGTCCCGCAGTGCAATCACTAGTGATCATAATTGATTACAGCAGTTCCATCCCTCAGTTTTTCTTTTTCTCAGAAACAGTTAAGCTCCAAGAAAGAATTGCACAGCCTATGCCGTGCAGAAATATCATAGTGTTTACATAGTCACATAATAATGCACTTCCATGCTCATTCTTCACCTTCTAGTTGTGCGGCTGTAATACCTGCACACCACAGGACTGCACAAGGTCACTCACCCCTGTGCCTGGGTCATGCATGACCACTTTTCAGTGTGCCTTTGTGAGGACACTTCAATTATATTTATGCTGCATGAGTATTTGTAGCCTGCAGGCCTAGCAAGAACACAATAGAAAACTTTAAAGTTGTGTGAGATGAGGGATTGATTTAAGATTGTGGACAGTAGTAGGAAGAGGGGGAGGTGGTTTTTATGAGCTGGGGAAATGCAAAGGTTTCTTATTCTGTTTTATGATTCACTACCTCAACTCATGATCACATCTGAAACGCACTGTGCACATCTGGGCACATTGATATGCAGAGCTAACCCTTTCTCCCTCATTCCTTTCTCTGAGTGGGTATTGGCAATTCCCTATAGTAATCCATAGCTGCCATATTTATATGCTCATGCTATCTCTGCTCACCAGATGTGCCCATCCCTGAGGCATGTTGATCCGTGCCTAGGCACTTTAGACGTAGATTTTGCAAACCAGCTTGTTCAGTCAAACTTGTTTGTATTATTGTTACTTGTGAATGCCATGCACTCTCTCTCATGAGCTCATATTCGTAGTGAGAAATAGACCATGTGGTTGATACTAGAAACCATCTGCAGTCCAGTGTACATTTGCAAGATGCCTTTGCTCTGGCAGCTTGTCTTCATTTGCCTATGAGGGGGATCCCCTTGATGGTGCCCTCTGTAACTCACTAATGATAAAAATTTACAATAAACACCTTACAGACTGACGCCAAATGTGAGATGGAGTTTCCTTCGACAAATCTTGGTACTTTGGCTGGCAACTGCAGCCAATCGACCGAAAAATGCAACTGAAGGTGGATTGGACCCCCACTTGATGAACCCAGATACCAAAGGTAGGACAGTCCATGGGGACATGTGTTGAGAATGCTTCAGGATTCGGCTGGCCATCGGGTCAGTCTTACAAGACCTGAATTTTCAAATGTGAGTCTGTATTTATTGATAAACACTTATTGCCTTTTCTTTACATTAACTTTGGAAACAAGCATTTGCAATGCAATAGGTCTCGCATTTGCGAGAGTTTAAGCTATTGACATTGTAAATGACAATGCCTTTTATTCAGTGGCGGCTGGTGACATTTGAAAGTGGTCGGCCGTAAAATGTGTGGTGGAGCGCACCGCGGCGAGCGAGCGTAGCGAGCGAGCCCGATTGGCATAAGGAGGGTTCGGGGGTTTTCCCCATGAAAATTTTGAAAAAGAGTGGGCAAATGGTGCATTTTCAAGCAAATTTGCGAAAGCAAGAAGGTTAAAAAAGCAATTGTGAAAGTACAGTTATTACATTAATAAAGAGATGTCAATGTCATATAATAACATAGGTAGTTGCTTATTCAGTATAATCACAGAACTTCATAACAGACTTCGAGATAACAATGCTGAGTACCATTTATACATAGCACATTTGCCATCAAAATGCTCTTTTTTTTTAAGCATTCACCTTATCTGTTTGAGCTTGTAAAATAAGTAAAGCAGTGGCAGCTGGTGATTTTTCAAAGTGTAAAAAAGTTAGCCCCAAGTGAGCCCAACCAACATAAGTCAAGATCAGGGGGAGGGGTTCTTCCTCTGAGAAGTTTTTGAAAGAAAAAAGGGCAAATAGTGCATTTTAAGCTAATTTAGACAAAAAAAATGAAAAAGCAATAAGAATCTAGACCACATATAGGGTGCACGACAACGGAGTTGCATCTTTGTTAATGGCATTACTGTAAGGAGGGAGGCTGAACATGGGATCTCTGGTTGGCTAAGGCTTGCGCCAAAGCCAGGCAGAGACCACCACTCTAGTCTGGGCAAGGGAGTTACACACCCAAGATAACCTCTGCTCACCCCCTTGGTAGCTTGGCACGAGCAGTCAGGCCTATCCCGGAGGCAATGTGTAAAGCATTTGCGCAACACACTCACACAGCAGCAAGACACTAGGCACACCACAAAAGGAACTCCACACAAGGTTATATAAAAAATAGCCTTTGTATTGTCATAAATACATTAGAAACATAATCACATAATATACACTGTGCCAACTGGCACTAGGCAATATTCACAGGGGAATTATATACAGGACCAGGCCAATCGGGCCCTGGTCAGACCCATCCAGAACAGGTAAGTAAATACAAATATAAAACACAACCAGTAACTACTGGTACAATAATGACCTCAGCATTATCACACTAGGCATAAAAGGCATTAGGCCCCAAACCTCATTAGCATAAACACATTACGCAAAGGGCCTCCCTAGCATAAATCATTGTAGGCATCACATTAGGCCTATACATCACCTAAATCACATTATACATACGCCATCAGCATAAATGACATGGGGCAATAAATCACATTAGGGCTCGGCGCCCTAACAACCATAAACTGGCCCTAGGCAAACTGGCCTCTCACAGGGCTCCAATGCCCTATGTCCATGTCATGGATTTGACATGGCTTCAACTTCTTCCTGCCAAGGGCATTACTGCCTAAAGGAATTAATGCCAATAGTTTTCTCACCAAAATGTAAAATGTAAGCAGGATATAGCGCACTCTACCACATACGTGTGTTTGAGGTTGACATAAAAATTCTTCCTTGCCTCGGGTGCAAAAATATCTTTCGTTTTCTTCAGAAATCCATAAAAATTCGAATAAAAGCTGTATTCCAGGTGCCCATGACAAAAGCGAGCAGCTGCTTGCCCATGTACTGGGGAGAACTGATCAGCATGTTTTATTCCTGACTTGGAAACCCCCCTCCGCCTGTCTCTGACAGGGGGGCTCCAGCAGCCCTCAGCCGGTAAGCACTTAGGATGTTCCAAACACCTGAAGCTTTGGTGTTCTCTAACGGGCGTCGTTTTCTACAAGACAAGTCAATTAAGGAAAAGGAACAATGGAACAATGGAAACAGCTCTAGGATTCCAGGTAAAGCCATCCTTACTAAATTACTGCAATATGGCTTTACGTGGAACCATACCACCATATGACACCAGGCACAAAAAATGGGCAAGCGGATAATCACGATATTTCCACATGTAGCATGCATTTTTGTTAAGTATCACCTTTAAGCTTACCCTTGGCCGGTTGTCGTCATATAGAAATTCAGACTAGAGGCTGTACCTTGAGGAAAATCACATGCATCAAACTTCGAATTGCCTTTGCTCTGTGACTCAATGCTTAGCATCTTGCTAAAATGGCTTTTATGCACCAGCAGCTCTTTGTACATAAGGCAAGGCAGATATCTTTCTCGATCCCACAGTGCAGCAGTGGAAGATCATTAAACGGGCAGTATGCTGCAAGAATATTAGTACATCTGTGCCTGAGTGCAAATCCTATATGATAGGAAACATAGTGCATCCAAGCAGTCGCGGCTCGCGCTCCAATACTCGCGTGGGGGGGGGGGATGTTGGGAGTCGCGAGTGGCGCGGGGGAGATTACAATAAAGCACCCTTTAAACAAACTAAACTTACCGGATCCGCGCCGCCTCTGCGAGTCCTCCTGGGCCGGTGTCCGACTCCCGCGTTGGCGCCTTGAAAAGTACCGCCTGCTCTCAGCCAATCCAGACGCTGCTCCAGCAGCAGCGCCAGGATTGGCTTGAGCAGTAGTGCAGCATGTTCTGTTTAGGGCTTAACATTTTTGCGACCAGCCCGATCATACAGCACTAGGCTGCTCATTAGAAGAGCGGCATGGAACAACCCTCGCTCTTCTAATGAGCAGCCTAGTGTGCGCATGTTCAGGGCTGGTCGCAAAATGTTTAAGCCCTAAACAGAACATGCAAACTCTTGCTGTGCAGCTGAACTCTGTCCTGTAGTGCTGCCCCGCCCCTTCTAAGCCGACTGCCTCCGGCTCTGGCTGGGATAAAGGGATTCATTGTGTGAGTGAGAGTCCCGTCTGAGAGTGACGGCAACGCTCAGTGGGGCAACGCCCAAGCGCCCTAATGGACGCACCGCCCCTGCTTTTATTTATGTTTTAAAAACCAACAGATAAGAAAAAGGCATTGCCCTTTAGAATGCCAATAGCTCAAACTCTGGCTAATGCGAGACCTATTGCATTGCAAATGCTTTTTTGTCAGTTTTGTATAGCGCAATCTCGACCCGAGGGTATTGGAGCGCTTTACACGAGCACCAGTTACATTACCGAAGGACACATTCTTTTTTATTAGGCACCCGTAGATTAAGCGATTTGCACAGAATGACAGGATGCTGAGCCGGCGCCGGGACTCGAACCTGGTTCCCACCTTCAAAGTCTGCTGCTGTGGCCCTTACGCCACAGCGGTAGCACTTGATGAGGGTGGAAGCCGTGCATCAGCCTTGCCCTTCGTAATACTCTGAAAATAGTTTCCCTCAATGAAGCTCTTTGGAGAGCTGTGCCACCAACATCGTATCAAGCACCACCTGTGCACCATAACCCCAACTGAACATCTTGTGCGAAGCTTCCTATCCCGAGGTTTCACGCAGATGCATATTTTGTACTTCAGCTCGCTAAGCCATTGCCCACAAGTGTCCCTTGTCAGCACAGTTTATTTAGCAGAAGACACGCTTTCCTGTGTGTGCCACTCTGCCTACTCAGAAGCAAAGAATACAGAGTGCATCAGCCATCAAGCGTTTCACCTACACCTGCATCACATCATTCATTACAGCTCCCCGAGCACTTCACCGGCTCCCTGTGACTAAGTGCTCATCTTCTAAAGCACTATGCATTGCCCACAGGGATATTCATGAACCTGGACCACAAAAGTTCCGTGATACATAAAAAAACAGAAAACCCACTTAATGCCTCACCCTTAAAAGGATACGCAGTGGTGGAACTTTGTACTCCGTGCGGGGAGCAAAACTGTGGAACGTTTTCCTTACAAAGATAAGACACACTCATAGTGCCAATATCAGCAACACTCAGTTCTCATACAGCAACATACATAAATAAACCACACGACACCTTTTTAGTGGAGAATTTTGCTGCAGGTTTATTTGCATAACCAATATGCCAACATGGTGGGTTATCTTACGGGCGATCCCAGGGCAGGCCAGCCCCTATGCCGCCTGCCCGTCTGATGAGCCAAATTGCACCGTGGCCGTCGCCAACCGGTGGTTACCAATTATTGGGAGAGGCCACCTCTCCCTCAGTGGACCGCCAGTCCACTCCCTTACTCACGCCCCCTCAGGTGGGCGGAGCGTTCCAGGCAGCCCCCGGTTGCTCAGACCCACAACCGCCTGTAGGCTAACGGGGCGCCGTAGTTCTTCCAGGGGACACGCTAAAACATCCCTGGGTATCCTTGGCTTAGCACCCTGTTGTGCTGCTGCAATATAGTACCCTTCTGTACCTTGCAGACTCTGGATCGCCCTGTAACTCCTCCTGCAACACAAAACAATAAGTTAGAATCTTCCCCTCCCCGTACTACACTTTGGCCGTCCGCAGGGTAAGCGGTAGGGTGGGAAACAGCGAGACGGGTAGCGGTCAAGAGACCGTACAGTGGGCGGGGAAGGCTTTTGTACCCCTGTCCTCCTCCCACGGCCGGAAATGACGCGGCCCGCAGACCCCCCTGGCCCTAGCCCAGGGAGCCTAGTCAGAAGACATCTGTGCCTTCCTGTGGCACTAAGGCGGCCGCCCTGTTGGAGGGTCCCCTACGGGGCCCCCCTGGGCAGCCTTGGCATAGTGCCAATATCGGCAACACTCAGTTCTCATACAGCAACATACATAAATAAACCACACGACACCTTTTTAGTGGAGAATTTTGCTGCAGGTTTATTTGCATAACCAATATGCCAACATGGTGGGTTATCTTACGGGCGATCCCAGGGCAGGCCAGCCCCTATGCCGCCTGCCCGTCTGATGAGCCAAATTGCACCGTGGCCGTCGCCAACCGGTGGTTACCAATTATTGGGAGAGGCCACCTCTCCCCTCAGTGGACCGCCAGTCCACTCCCTTACTCACGCCCCCCCTCAGGTGGGCAGAGCATTCCAGGCAGCCCCCGGTTGCTCAGACCCACGACCGCCTGTAGGCTAACGGGGCGCCGTAGTTCTTCCAGGGGACACGCTAAAACATCCCTGGGTATCCTTGGCTTAGCACCCTGTTGTGCTGCTGCAATATAGTACCCTTTTGTACCTTGCAGACTCTGGATCGCCCTGTAACTCCTCCACAGCTCTGGGGTGGCGACCGTCACCCCCAGAGCCCCCCACCAAGGCAGATATTCCTACCTACAGCCTGTTGCTTCCAAGGCCTCCCCAAGGTCCAGTAAAATTAGGTCCATGCCTACCCTTGAGAGGTGAATCCCATCCACTTCCCCAACCCAGTAGACTTGGCATGAAGAAAACCATGCCTGATGAAGCCAAATCCCCCTTGTTCCGTGAATTTACGCATGGCGCTGTTTACTCTCCTACGTGATCTCAATTGCGTCTCCCGACCGGGCTCCTTGCCAGACTGGGCGAGGTAAAATTTCGGACCACCACAGTACACGTGCCCCCAGTTAAATACTCAATTGACACATGATGTCCCTCATGTCTTGGAGCAGTCCTCTCCTCCCCAAAGTCGTCAGGTCATTCCCTCCCAAGTGTATGACCAGCATGTGAGGTGGACCGATCCCTCCCCCCTGTCTCTGCTGCAGCTTCATCAGCTCATTCCAGCGCATACCCGGGTAACCTAGCCACGAGATCTCTGTGGCGGAGGAACGTGATCGCTGCTCCAGTGCATGCCTGGGACCCCCAACACAATTAATTTGGTGGTGGGACAACCCATGCCTCCATTTCTCTAATTCCTCCAATCGCGCCACTCCAGACGCACGGAAGGCCATTCCCCCAGACCCTTGGTCCTGGCAAAATAAAGAAATGCTCGGTTGCCAACACCCAATATGAGCACTGCACACCCTATTATACCTACACCAGTCTGCACATACTTACACAATAACCCCCGACAAGGTAGGCCTTCTTCTTGCAAACCATGCCTGAAAAATCCAAACCCACTCTTGATCAGTGACTTTACGCATGGCTGTTAACTTTCCTGCGTGAGGTTTCCACGGACTCCCTGACCGGGCTCCTCGCCACACTAACCAAGGGGGTTATCTCTGACCACTATAACCAATAAGCCCCCAATAGGTTGCTTATCCTACACATGGAGGACTTCATTTCTTGCAGCAGTTCCCTCCTCCCCAAGAGAGTCAGATCATTGCCACCCAGGTGTATGACCAGGATGTTGGGAGGGGAGACACCCTCCCCTCTTCTCTGCTGAAGCTTCTTAGCAAGATATTCCAGCGCAAGCCTGGGTATCACAACCAAATTATCTCGGTGGCGGAAAAGCCCTGCCCCCATTCCTGCTTTCCGCCCACCGTGCCACTCTCATGGCGCCAGAATGGCCAATCACCCAGACCTTTGCTCCTGGCAACTAAAGAAATGTAAGGTTGCGAACACATATTGCATTCTTGAAAAACAAACAAACAAAACTCCAACTTGCACCTTATTACACAATAACCCTGCACACCACAGCCTAACGGGTAGTCCCAGGTGTATTCAACATTCGCCTGCGACTACAAAACTTAAGATGTCCTCAGGCCATTCCCTTGGGCAGCTCACGGAAGGAAGTCCTTTTGAAACATAGGGATTCCCCCCTTGTCCCTGCTGCATAATGCGCTCTGCTCACAAGCCCGCCCTAAAGGCTGTAGTTGTTGCCCCTATCTTGAAGAATGGCTGCTTAAGCGCTTTCCAGGAATTTTGAGGGAGGCCCCAGAGAGTACTGCATCCTGTCCCTTCAATGCCACCCAGCCGAGTCAGATTCGGATCTTGCCACTAACTCGCTGATTCTCAGTGCCCCAAAGGTGGCCAGGTTGAAGGTGGATGAAAAGAGGGCCGCTTCAAAAGCTGAAAGGGTTGCCTTGTGCACTTAGTCAAGCCTGCCCTGCAGTGTCTTGAATGCCCCTACTAAAATAGAGACTGCAAAATTCGCCTGCCAGGACCCGCACCCCTGACCCATAAAAGCATGCCTGCATTACCCGTAACCTAAGATGGTAAGGGGCGTGCTGTCAGCATGTGCCTGGAAGTCCCTTGCTCACTCCATGCCATCCCTTAGCACAACGTTTACCACTTTAGGCATGTCACTTAAATCGTCTCCATCATGCATTTCAGGATAATTAGTTTGATTTCTGCTGTAGACAACATCCCTACTAACAAACGGAGTTGAGAACCACACCTGTTCGTCTCTTGTATAAGTCGTCCCCACTTGCCTGCCACTCGTTAGACCAAAGGAAGCTATTCACAAGCACCCTATGCAAATGTAAACATCATGTTGCGCAACTAGGAACACTATTACTTCATCACTACGTACTTTCAGGCTTGGAAATACTGCCAAAGGTATCCCCACCTTGGTACATATTTAACCACCTAAATAAATACTGTATAAGGGAACAAAGGTTACCAGTGCACCTTGCCAAAGGCCTCCCACTACGCGTGAACCCCTGTCGATGTGTTTCGGACTGTAGTGTTTGCCTGTCCACTTCCGGACCTTTCAAGTAAACCAGCCGAACCAATCGCAGGACCTCCTGCTAAGACACAACACTACATGGCCATTAACGTGCCAACATGTGTCCAATGAGATTACACTAGTAAAAGGCTTTAATGCATCAGCCAGACCCAAAGTGGAGTCAAGCAGGAGGTCTTAGTATGGGACAGACTGAAGGAGGATATGTGTGGCTAATGCAGGCCCAAAGATCTGTGCAAGTTGCTGCTACATCCCCATCATGCCCATGGCCCTGAGTATCAGAAATTGGTGATGTTGTGATACAACTTATGTAAATGTGGGCAGTGTTAAATCCGTCAGATCAAGCTCAAGCACAGGCATCCTTACTGATCGAGACTACATATCGATTAACACGCCTGCTCCTCTTATTGCCGAAATTGTCCCCGCCTGCTGGCCCCTGTGCACCTAAGTGTTAAGTATCTTGCGCCGATATCCAGGTACCCTCCTTTGCCAGGTTGCTGGTACTGCACGAGCACTCTGGCCAAGTTGTCATAGTGTTTGCGTCAATATTCATGGATAGTGACTCGTGTTTTCGACATTGGAACTCAGCAGCAGCTCACTAATATTAATGCCAATAATGTATGACCCCCCACCACTTCTCATTTTGAGGTCCTGTGTCGCCCTCTGCGCATTTAGAGCGTTTCTGCTTGTCCCTTAGATGTGAAGCCTGTACTCTGAAGCATCTATGTAAAGAACTGGTCGAATTGAAAAGCGCTCCTTCACCTACGGGTAAAGTCTGCGCTATAAAAGTCACATTCAATGAATCCCTGACTGAATGAGCAAATTGGTTGCTCTTTGTTACCCCCACCCCCGGACAAACTGTACAGTATAAGATGACCACAGCCAGTGGTTGCACCACCCTCAGCTAGGGGAATGCCAGCGGGCATGGCAGAAGGCCACCCGAGGTGCAAGAGCCATGACCGCAGTCGGGGGGGGGGTCCAAGACTCACCGGAGACTCCGTAACCGATAAGACGAGACCTGGTCCCTCCTAAACCACAACCCCTTACCGGGGCATACCCCAAGCGTACAGTATGCGCTGCCTGGCCTGACCCACCAGACCACGGCGAAAACCTAAGCAATCCAGTGAAAATGCAAAAATATGCCTTTATTTGTTAAACCGCCTGACCTGGGGCTGCAATGCCACATAGCATTTACCTCCCCGGTGTAGGGCCCGCGAAGAAACCGCAGAAGAGTAGCCAGTAGCACCGATTTGGTTGGGCGCCCATGGCATCCAACAACTTCACCTGACCAAGAAACGGCCGCGGGCCTTAAACCCATGCCGCTCCCCAATTTGGTAGGCGGCAGACAACCCGGCGGCCTAATACGTCCGTCCGGTACGTAAAACAATTGCTTCATTGTGAACTTCACACACTGGAGACTCAGCCCGACGGGGCACCGCCAGGCCCCCATGGCGTTGCCCGCTCACCCCACACCGGATGCTTGCTCTGCAAGTCGATGGGCCAACGCACCAAGCCTCACTCTGGTGAGTCCCCCCCAAAGAAAGTACATGGTCACAAGATGTTGGGCCTCACCCCGGTTCCTCAGCTGCTACCCACTCCAACATCAATTCCAGCACCACGCGGCATACACCTCACCTAGTTACCATACTGTCACAATAACGCCACCACCTTGCCTGCTGGCACCCGTCCTCAACCTGTCTTGAGCCCAAGTTGTCGCGGTGCGCCTCTCGCAGACATGTAAGGGACAAGAAAGTCAAGCCAAGAAACAGCAGTAGCTCACTAATATTACAGCAAATAATATGTGACCCCCAAACATCCAGGCAATCAGGAGCAGACTCTGCAGAACAGAGTTGGGGAGTTTGACAAGAGCTCTATCAGTGGGGGCCGCTTCGAAGGCTTGCCCATGCCTAAAAAGTCTCTAACCCGACTCTACCTCTGCTCGCTGTGGCGCTGGAACAAAGCCCCCAGCAGACGAGAGCACCACCAATGTGGGAACACTGATTGGGTCATCGCGCACAATTGAAAGGCATCCCATGCTCAAATTAACCTTGAAGCACCATATGCCAGTCTACCCAGCAAACCTGCTGCTCCAATTGCTCCCCCCGTAGCGCCGGGGGAGGCTAGTTAAGTTTGTGCCTGTTTTCCGTGCCCCTTAGATGGAGGCAAATACAATTTTACCACTCCCAGCGAATTCATCATACAGAACTCATGATTGCCTCAACAGTGTCTGAGGCCACGAACACGAGGAGTCTCCATTGATCCTGGATGACCCGCAAGCGGCACTGACGCGAGTTCGTCGCACGTGGGCTGCCCTGGCCGATCCCAGACCAACTTCCTGATGCACGTTCCTTATGATTGCCTACTGGGCCACGAACCCGCGTCCGATTAATCCATGAGACCCACTCACTGGACTGTCACAAGTTCGACAACGCGGTCTGGGATACTTAACATATGACAGATCACCAGCTGGCAGTCTACACCTCCCCGGCCACTGAACCCGCTTTATACGTCGTCCCTATGTAGCAACCATGCAAGTGCCTCATCCCCCATGACCCATGGTCTGTAGTACATGCGGAACAGGCACAACGAATTCTATCCTCTGAGCTGGGTCACCCTGCAATACATCGGGTGACGATGCCACACACTAACTCTTAACTCCGCACCCAACACGATGGAACATACCACCTGGAAGGCGGCATCTCAACAGGTACTGCAAGGAGCTGAGTTAGGAGCCAGCAGAATTCACGGAAATTCTGATACCTACTTTCGAGATCTAGAACTTTTCTGCACTGTTTCCTACGTCCGTACAAATCTTTCTATCTCTTAAAACCCCAGCAAAACTTGACAAAAGAGCGCACGTGCCCCCGTAGGTAACGTGGCGCTAAATGCAGCTGGCTCTTGTGGCAACACGATGTGCACCAACATTTCCGCCACACTGACAACGCCCCCACTGCTGGGGCTAGAACCCTGGTCTTGAAAGACGGGTGAGACCAGCACTGAAAGACTGCCACTTAGCTGCAGCTCTCGCTTGCTTATTGTCCTGCCCTGGACAGCTGGTTTCTCCCTCCCCAATGCCCGATAACTTTTGTAGAATCAAATAAGTTCATCAGGGCGGAACCTGAGGCGCCCTGTACACCCAAAGCATTTGACGCCCGACACCAGTGGAGATCAATGAGGCACCTCGGCACTCTATGCACCCACGTCGGTACCGAAAACGGTGGAAAATACCCCATCAGACGTAACCGGGGCGCCTTCAAGGCGGTGTTCCAAGTAGCTAATATCGTTCGCGATGGGCAATTAGATCTACATGAGCTTTGGCAAGACCGGCGTTTAAATAAAGGTGAGGTAACAGGATGCATAGCTGAACTACCACTAGTTAATAATCATCACTGGAGAAGACCGGCAGTCACTGCACCACGGGCAGTGCCTCGCTACCCTGTGGCCCCACTTCCTCATAGCACTCAGTGACTCCAGGAAAGGCTGCGACTGTAAAGCATGTTCCATTGGTGGCAGTACAGCTCGCCTCAGAATTCCATTCATACCGCGCTTGCCAACCCTGCCGAGGCGTCGAACGCCAACACGAAACACTGCCCATCCACTTCATGCTCTCCGTATATCAGAAGAATGGTATGCCTAATACTCAGGCACACAGGGAAGACCGCCAACGCTTAGCAAAGACTTCAAACTTCTCCGATTTCTGCCTGCACACAAAAAGAAAGGCACTCTGCACTTAACACACCAGGGACGCACCCTGCACCCAGTGGACACCGAACCTGCCAATCATAGGAATGTGTCGGCCACAAATAAGGCGGCGTATACACAATATTACCGCTGCGGGACAGGACAACCAACTCTTCCAGGACTCTTGTGGAACACAAAGCACCGCCCGTTTGGTCTGGCAGGCATCGCATGCCGTCCGGGCGCCAGGTCCCTGCACATCTAAAGCAAAGATGGTCTCGGACTGAATGGCGCAGACCCGCGAACACAACTCGCCCGAGCCCCCCCAAGGATGAACGCCACTCCGGCCCGGAGGCGACGTGCACACCGCGTGTCCCGCCGACAAACATGAAACACCAGGGACCCGCACCATCGGACTCCAGTCCCCCAACCCCGCAGGCACAGCTGCCATGCCAAAGGCCCCTCCTGGCCACTTCGCACCAACTTAGGCACCCTCTGCACGTCACCTCACCGCTCCGCACAAATCTCGCTGTCCAGACAGCTGCGAATAGGGCCCTTAACCCCTGCAGCTCGCCCCCCTCCCAACACACACCTACTCGGCTTGGCAGCCACTCGTGCCCCATGGGGAGCAGTGCAGCCCTGGTGTGCGAGGATTCCTGGAAGGTTGACTATTCTCCCCGCCGGAAACAGATCAGATGCCGAAGGGGTCTCCGACTGGAACAAATTCCCGAGACCCCTAGTGGGTTCACGGCTCCTGAGCCGGGCTGGACTGAGGCCCCTCCTACCGGCAGACAAGCAGAAGGCGCCACAGTTCGCGGCCACGTCTGGAGTACATTAGACTGGCTGCCTCATAAAGAAACACCCGGGCCTCATTTGTTCCTTGGCGCCTGAAATCAGAGAACTACAACGCCTGAAATCAGAGCACTACAACGCTTCCCAAAACACTTTCACTCCGCGACCGCAACCCTCCTCGAGCCATGCCAGAATGCCGCGCCCGGCCCGGCCTATGCTGTTTTGCCACACAACAAAACGCCCGGCCAAGGGGGCGTCCCGGGCCCCGATCCTCTGTCCAGCACACGGCCGGAGCCACCGACCGACTGGAAAAGACATGGAAAAGGGGGGGGGGGCGAAAATGCCCACACACTCACCGGACACCGACGCCAGACCAGAATAAGACGACGCGACTAGGGCGAAGCAAACAGCGAGACGGGTAGCGGTCAAGAGACCGTACAGTGGGCGGGGAAGGCTTTTGTACCCCTGTCCCCCTCCCACGGCCGGAAATGACGCGGCCCGCAGACCCCCCTGGCCCTAGCCCAGGGAGCCTAGTCAGAAGACTTCTGTGCCTTCATGTGGCACTAAGGCGGCCGCCCTGTTGGAGGGTCCCCTATGGGGCCCCCCTGGGCAGCCTTGAGAAGACCATCTGTGAATCATGGCGGAAGTAAGTACCTGGCTGCTCCCTAACAGAGGACCTCACTAGAAGCAGTCATTCACTCCCGTATGAGCATACACAAATAAGTCTCTCAGTCATTTTTTCTCGACTCCATGGTAAAGTACACCAGCAGCATTGCAACACAATTAGTGCACCCCTCTGTTCAACATGCGTGAAAATAAAACCCGCCTTCTACTGTAAAACGTACATTATACAAACCAAACTCAACAATGGTATGTATATAAGCGTCTCTATCTCGGAGTCTTTTTCGCATCATTCTACTATTCAGTGTTGCTACATATATATCACGTCAAGACAGGAGCACCCTGCAGATTACCGCAGCTGACACCAATGTTCTTTCCACATAGGCTACTCTATTAACCCAAAATCTCCCAAACAAGACAATTAACCCAGCGCAAGAACATGCCACCTATCTGCCGAGAGTCCCTTAGTGCGCGGCTGCCATTAAAATTACCGGATGTTGTCCGTGTACAGTAGCACCTGGCAGGAGGTGATGTGTGTGTGCGCAGGGAGGGCCGGGCCAGGAAGGGTGGCAGCAACACGAGGGCGGGGACAAAAGCACGGCAACAGTGGCTCTCCCCTCCCCAAACAGTAAACGAAGCCCAGTGCCTCTGCCATTGGCTGCTCATGCAAAGGACTGACTTACCGGGCACTAAACTGAGAATATGAGGAGCCAGGGCAGCTGCCACATGGGATCACATGTGCGCCCTGCATAGGCTCGAACCAATGGATATGTTTGTGTGAGGTGCGCTTTCCATTACTTCAGCGACTGCAGTTCGTAAATCCCAGTGCTGATAATCGCTATAGGTGTGTTGCTTTAACAAATTCTGTCTGCTATCTGCTGCTTAAGATCCCAAGAGGACCCCTGCTGTATGACACTTTCAGTCAGCCCTGGTTCTTGCCAAACAGACTTCGCACTCAGGGACTTGCAGTTTTCAATATTTCTCATTCTATTCACTGGATTGAATATCGCGGCGAGCAAAGTGTAACTGTCTGTGGGAAACACGTGACGCTTTTACAAATAAGGCACCCAGAAGTTCAAAAATATGTTTTTATATTAAAGATTCTTAATATACATTTACAATACATACTCGCGCAATAACCACTCCACGCTGTAGTTAAGCGTAAAAGGCCATTTATTAGGACCAGGCTGCACAACCAAATACATCACCAATAACATCAATTAACGATAACAATCCCCAACATCAACCTTTTCATCCACTCACTCCCTTCACGTAACTCCCAACTCGCCTCTCATTCCACTCCATGACCCTTTCAGTTCTTCATCCACTTCTTCACTTCTCTTCAAGCATCCTCCCCTGTAGCACCTGCCATTGCACTCATGCATCCGCCCCCCCCCATCATTCACTCCCCCCCCCGAGGTATGGGTGCGCCCGTCAGTGACTCCCCACCCCTCCAAAGTACCGCCAACCAGGGAACCCCCTTTAGGGCGGTTACCTGCCCCCGTGTCACACTGTGCACCTTTCGCCCGCATAATCACACATTCCTCCTGCACCAAATGGCCTCATTCCACAACTTGCTGATAACATCCCTCATCTCCATCAAATAATATGCGTTTCCCAATCTCGAAAGGTGCACACCATCGTCCCTGAACAGTAGCGGTTCCTCCAGTCGCAGTCCAGTATGTGCAATCACTTTAATGTCCTTTTCCCCACAAAAAACCTTCATCGCTCTGTTAAGTTTCCTGCGGGTTTTCTCCACTGCCCCATGTTTCACAGCCCGCCTCCAGACTTTCCGGGGAACAAATTCTGTCCATGCAATACATGTCCCCGCCATCCTCTGTTTCATTATCTCCAAGTCTCTTTGCATCAGCTGTAAGAGCGCCAAACCCGACAACCGAATTAGATCATTTTCCCCCAGATGCAATATTAGCAGGTCCGGACAACCTTTTTGCGAAACCATCTTCGTGAGCCATGGCAAGAGTGCGCCCCAGCGCATCCCTCCTTTCCCCCACCAATGCACCTCATGATGACTTCCTTTGAGTCCCAGGTTACAGCCGTATACCTGCTGCTCAGCATACTTTGATGCCCAGTGCACGAATGAGTGCCCAACAATCCAGGTGACCGTCTTGTTCCCCGGGCCACCCACACAACCTATGTTGAGAAAGAAGCGTTAGTTCATCACTCTCTCAATTGCTCCTCACCATCCCTACCACCCCAATTCCCCTTACTTCTGCACATAGCGCTCGCAGCACCTAGACCTCCACCTCCCAATCTGCCGAATCCTATCCCAGGACCATCCCAGACGCGCCGTCGCCGCCCCAATGCGAAAAGAATTAGTACCAAAACCAGCCGGATTCATACTCAATCGCCTCAAAGCCATGCGTAAAACCGCCAACAGCTGGGTCGCCGTCACCCGTGCCCCAGACGCACGACAGAAAACTTCCCCCGCCGGCACACTAGCCTGTCTCAAAAAACTCCGCCATTCTGCCACTCTCATTCAGCCAGACCCATTTGACGCGCCCCACCTGATCCATCTTCGAATGCCCCAGCCAAATTCCCAGGCGGCCCCCATCCAATCTGACCTCCTCATACCTCCTCCCCCCTGCCCCCCTTGTGCCCAGAAACTCAGACACCCTAAAGGCCCCAAAGAACATCCACACCATACATAAACGAAAAATAGCAACTTCTGAACCGTCATAACCACACCCAGGCAACGCCCCAACCAGCCTGACCAACAATTCAAAAGTAATTGCCTCCCTTGGCGCTCCCTTCCTCCCACCACCCTTCTCCCGGCCCCAACCTTTTAGCACTCTGCTAATGATAACATCCTTTGCCGGATCAAACCCCAGGAACAAACTGCCATAAAAGGTTACCCCCGCCAGTTTCCCAGCTATCGTTGTTGAGGACAAACCCTTATCCATGCAATGTAAAACAAATTGTAGAACTCCCTGCTCGACTGTCGGTCGGGATCCGGTCACCGTCTCCCCGCTCCATCCCATAAAGGATCCAAATTCTGCCCAGGCCAGCTTGTAGCTGCGTCTCGTGGTGTCGGCTACAGACTTCTCCACCAGGCCTGTAACCCTCACTCCCCCCAGGCCCAAATGCCGTCCGGCAGCTCGGTCTTGCACTGTTCCGCTCCAGGTGCCAGTCACCGGAACCGACGCCACTGCGAACGAGACAAAGCATCCGCAATGTCATTATTCACCCCAGGGACGTGTTTTGCCCGAAACACCACATTCAACTGCAAACATTTCAGCATAAAGCTGCGCAAGAGCCACAGAACCCTCAGATCCCTTGCTTTCTGCCGGTTGACCAACTCAACAACAGTCATGTTATCCACATGAAACAGCACCGAACGGTTCTGAAATTCAGTACCCCACACTTCCAGAGCCACCAACAGAGGAAAAAACTCTAGGAATGCAATACTTCTCCCTTGCTTCACCCATTGGGCCGGCCAGACCTCCGCACACCACCTGCCGTCCCAAAAGAGCCCGAAGCTGGCTGCCCCAGCCGCGTCAGAGAAAATCTGTACTTGCCAAATCGTTCGTTCTTCCACAAAATCCAGCGACACCCCATTGAAATCAGTCAAGAAAGTCAGCCATGTTCTCAGATCCGCCCGGACCCCCATAGAAATCCGGACCCTGTGGTGTGGTAAGACTGCACCAGACATGACCATGCCGAGCCGCCTGCAGAACGTCCGTCCTGCCCTCACCACCCTGCACGCAAAGTTCAGGAAACCCAGAAGTTGTTGGACCGCCTTCAACTCAATCCTCTTCTCCATATTCGCCCACAACAGGCACGCCTGTATCTCCATCACCTTCGCTGTTGGCAGCCGGGCCATCCACTGAACTGAATCTAGTTCGATCCCCAAAAATGTCAACTGACAGCTCGGCCCAGCTGTTTTCTCCGGTGCCAAAGGCACCCCGAAGCGGTGTGCCATCTCCTGAAATTGTGCCAGTGCCCGGCCACAGTCCCCTGTGTGCTCCCTCCCCAGGAAGAGAAAATCATCGAGGTAGTGGGAGACCTCCTGATGCCCGCTGATCTGTGTAAAAGCCCATTGCAAGAACGTGCTAAACATCTCGAACAACGCGCAGGAAATCGCACAACCCATGGGCAAGACCATGTCCACAAAAATAGCACCCGCAAACTGCATCCCCAGTAGCGAGACATCCGCAGGGTGTATGGGCAGTAAGCGAAAGGCCGATTTTACATCACACTTCGCCAGTTCCGCTCCCCGCCCACACACTCGAACGAGGCGGATCGCATCGTCCACCGAGGCATACAGTACCCTCGAATCTGCTTCTGCGATGAAATCATTCACAGACGTCCCTTCCGGCCTCGAGAGGTGGTGGATCATTCTGAACTCGCCCGGCTCCTTCTTAGGTACCACCCCCAGCGGTGAAATGATCAAATCATCCACCGGCCAGTCTGCAAACGGGCCCGTTATCCTCCCTTCGTCTACCTCCTTCTGCAATTTGGCTGCCACCACCTCCGGCAATTCCTTGGCCGATTTCAAATTGTCCGCCCACCTCCTTTCCCGGGGGCCCTGATATCCCACCCGAAAGCCCTCCGTAAAACCCCACTGAAGTTTCAAAGCTGCCTCCCTGTCGGGGTACCGAGAGAGCCACGGTCCCATCGCCTCAACCTTAACTGGTGTAGGCACCTTTCTGCCCAGCCTGCCCCCTCCCTTTTGTGGCCCGCCATTGTTCAGAGGGCGAGGCCAAGGTAAAGCATTGTGTAAGCGCGTGTCTGCCCCCGCACTTGGAGCATTCATGTTTAAACTTACAGGGGTATCGTGAGCAATAGCCCCTGTTGTAGCTCCAACAGGCTCCGGTATTGTTTCCCCCAGTCTTGGTCTGTGTCCCCGCACCCCCTGTACTGGGATGACTTCCCCCCGCCCCGACGTGGGCGGGCCGCGGCGGAAAGGACCGGTACGCCACTGGCAAACCACTGGCTGTGTGTGTGGACGCTGAGGATTGTGTGGACGACATCCACTGCATCCACAGTTCCTGGTCAACTTCCCCCCAAGGCTTATCTGGGTTCACACTAATCCTGGCCCTAAACTCCTCATCGCAAAACCCCCGAAATGCATCTGGGCCTTTCTGACGATATCCATGTACTTCAACAGTGCTATGGCCCGGTCCAGATGCTTCTCACAATAGATACTAGTATAAATGAGAAAAGCCGACGTCCAATTCTCCATATTCACGGGGACCCTTGGCCGCCTCGTGAGCTCCCATTCCTCCTCTTTAGAACCCTCCTTCGCTTGTATCTCCCTGTGCAGGAGTTTAAACACGTCCACATATTCGTGTTTCCAGATTCTATTCCTCGTCTTATCCGATAAATGTGACCCCAGTGGCATGGCCAGACCCATGTACTGCAATTTTCTGTAATGCTTGTCATCTCCTTTGTCACCCTTCTCCTCTGCCCCTTCTGTCTTGTCCGTCTGGATGCCCGCCGTCGTCATCTTCTTATCCCCCCCCGCCTTAGCCCCTTTTGCTAACCCTGCTGGGCCCTGAAGTGGCGCTATGGCATCCCTCACTGACCCCTCTCCCACACCTACCGACCGGCAGGCCTTTTTCCTCCCTTCTTTCGGCCCGCCGTCCCAGGCCGCCCACCATGCCCTCTCACATGTCAAGGCCGACTGTGTCTCTCCGGTCCGTCCTCCGCCGGCGATCGTCCTCGTGTTGTCCGCTTTTGCTTTGCCTCTCGTTGACTTTGTTGCCTGCCAAACACCAAGTCTGCTGTTGCTCTGCTCCCCAGCCCCCCCAAGTCCTTGCGTCCAGTCATCATCATCCCGCACCTCCCCCTTTTCCAACTCATCGCTCTCCGCACCATAATCCAACTCCACTTCAGGTTCCAATTCCACAGGCGTCCACAGCACCTCCCGCACCGCTCTCTTCACACCCTTGCTCGTCTTTGCATGCACTCCACCACCACTTGCCACACACGCCGCCGTTGCCTGCTCCCGCGATGGAGGGAAGGCCGCCGCTGACCCCCCTGCTACTTCCAGCCGGCGTCCCGGGGCCGTCTTGCGCCCCGCCGTGCCCCCCAGCACTCTGCCGACCTCCGCCGGCTTGGATCCCCCCCCCCCAGGTCACTCCAACCTGGGCAGGCCCCGGCACCATCGGGCCTCAGAGCCGTCCTGACCGTCCCTACCCCTGACTCGCGATGCCCGTCCCCTTCCACCCACACCCATTTGCCCTTGACCTCCCTCTCCCGCTCCTCCTGCTCAGCTCACCTTTCCTCTTCAGATGTGGGTGTAGGGGCCCCCTCTATCCTATCATCCCAGCCCACCTGGCCTCACACATCTCCGCCCACCACAGCTCTGTTTCAGGTATTATCCGACGCTGCTCCTTAATCCCTTCTTCAAGGGTCATACCTTCCCACCTGGGGAGGGCAGGAGAAGAGCAGCCCCCATCCCCCGCCCCCCTCCCCAGCTCCCCCTGCGCTGCCCCAACCTGTGCCAGCCCCTGGGGCCCCCCCCAACCCAACCTGTGGGGCGCCTGTCTGTCCCTTCCCCGGGCCTCGTCTGAGCCTGGCCAGGCCCGTCCGAGGCCTGCTAGAAAGGTCAATGGGAGCGTCCACACACTGACCCTCCTCGCCACTTCTCTCCGTCCCTTGCGATGCCTGCTCCTGCCTCTGCTGAGCCCAGACACCACCCGAGCCCGCCCCGCCCCCCTGCACCGCCATTCCCGGCCTCCCCACCGGCCCAGCTCCCACCAGCAACGGAGTCCCGGTCCCCCGCCCCCCAGCCACGTCACCATCGGCATCCGGGCCCTGCCTGGGCCCTTGGAGCCCACCCGGCTTGACCCCCTCCCGCGAGGGGCCGCCCAACTCAGCAACGATGTCACCTAAACGCGAGGGCAGGCTCCGGCGCCTACCGCCGCGTGGTGCCGCCTCTTTTTTCACTCCCCCCACCCCCTCCCAGACGTACCTCTGTTGGCTGGGGGTGGCTCGTCCATGCAAGCCACCACCGCCGCCGCCACACCGGCCGACGCCGCCCTCGGGGCCCTGGACATCCCAACCCACGCCTCTTCTAACACGCCGGGCCGAAGCAGGTCCTTACGGCCGGAGCGGCCCAGAACCCGCAGGGCCTCCCTCACGGCCTCCGACGTCACCTCAGCCATCCCGGCTCGGCCCGCCTCCGCAGAACCAGCAGCTTGCCCACGCTCACAGTAAGCAGCACCACAGGCAGGAAGCTCTGCAGTCCGTCACCGCCAGCAATCGCCGGTACCCCCGCTCTCCTTAATAAACTCTAACCCTCCTTAATTAACTCTATCCCTCCCGATGGTGCCGGAATGCAGGAAGAGGAAGTTGCCTTCCTCCCCTGCATTCTTATACCCCTCCCTAACCCCACCCCCTAACCCCAGCCTAGTCCTTCCTGCGCGAAAGACCCCGGGGGAAGACTAGTAGCGACTTTGCTTCCCCCGGGGCCCACCATTAGCACAAGATATCTTGTGAGTAATGTTTTGGTATGTGCAAAATATTTTATTGGACAATTTACCCAACACCTTATGGATGGCTTGGCTCGAGCTTAGGCTCTAATGCCCATGACCTCTGTGGCGCACCTCTACATGGCAGCAAAGCCCCGTGTCACTGCACACGAGCCTGATGGGTAGCACTGCGGCCCGGGCGTCGGAGATCTGTGCTGGGATCTAGCGCCTATATTCGCAGAGTTCAGCCAGTCACTCGCCCTCTGCTCCGCTTGCAACACGCACCTTTCATCCGTTTCTGTTACTCATCATACACTTCAGGGCAGAGCCTTGAAGTAAACATGCACATGATTGGCCCAGCTGGACAAAACCTTTCCGGAAACAGAGGTCGTTAGAATTAATGGGAACAAGGTGGTTGCCTACATGAAGAAAGTTACATCTATTGTAAACATACTCGGTTATCTATCGAACCCCCTCCTTTACTAGCCCACTTGTATGAAGAAAACCCCATCTTCTAATCAAAGCACATTTACACGGTTTATCTGCAGTCCGAGGTAAAGTAATAAGTAAAAGCAACTAATGTGAAAACAGACAGACAACTATCAGCTCAGTTTCTTACTAGCACTGCCTCCTTTCTCTGCCATCACTCTCGCCTTTCCCTTTGACTGTGGCAATCTGCGGAATGTTCTTCAGGTTCATGCCCATGTTTTTGTTCTGTCTCTCCTCGAGTCCTATATTTGTCCACCCACAAGTAAACAGTATTAAGCGTCTATACAGAACAGGAATCAGCCCGCAACGTTTAAAGGCTGCGTTTGTGTCCGAGGGTGGTAGGAGGGTGGAAGTAGCGACGGAGGTACAGCAACTTTAAAAAAAAAAAAAAGTTCGCTAAAATCTAGATAAGGAAATTAGGAGTAAGGAGACTGTGCTTAGCCGGTGCTCCTTAGTCTTAACCGAAAGTGACATATCGGCTGAGTGCACGACTCCGGGTCCACCAAAAAAGAGCGACGGAGCAGTAAGCCAATGATTAATAGCAGGCGGGAATAAAGTGGTTTTGTTGAAGACAAAAGGTCTTGCAGACAGCGCATGCATGCTGATGCTCGACCTAAAAATAGCTGAGTAGGAGATGGAAAGAAATGGTTGTGAAGCACATAGGGGAGTCTTGGAGCTAGGAGATAAAGGCAGGAGTGATAATCCACAGACACAGAGCAGGAGGGTTGGAAGGACAGCAAGGGTATTGCTTGGGTCCCCCAGTACAGACCCTAATGAATGAGTGCTGTTGAAAGAGGTACACTTTCCTAGACCTACCTAGGTGTTCTCATTGCAGGACAGTGAACAAGCATGAGTCCTCTCCCCTTCCCCCCTTCTAGGTTCAAATGATGGGAAAATCTGTCAGACTTATTCTTTCCCTCTTACCCGAAACCCTTTTTTTCAACCTCCCTCACCTCCACTGTGATGAGCTGTGGCGATTGGTGGCAGGCTACTAACACATCTTAACTTGGTAAGGGTGATGGTACATTAGACAAACTGGAATCGGACAATCAAAGCAAGCTAAGGGCCACCTCGAGAAACTCTGTACACATCTGTACTCCCTTCATGGTAAAAGCCCATGCAGGTTCAAAATGAACTGGGTCAAGCTCACTGAGGATGATAGAAGTAGGTGTTTCCCCAAAGAAGGTATCTTGGATATTGAGTATATAAATAGTCTTTAAACAAAAAACAAACTGGCCCAAACAATGACTCTCTCCCCCCCACCCGAATGGTGAATGGCCCCAGGAGGGAAATGTTCTGAACTTGTTCCCCCACACATCTTTGGCTGGATTATTGATGAGGTCCAGGAAGACAGAAGAGGATCTCTTACACATCTTGGGCTTCCCATTCTGGCTGATAGGGTTGAGGGCTCGCCAGCGGAAGTGTCTGTTGTAGGGCCAGCCGAAGGGCTGGGCAATGGGGTTCAAACAGGCACAGTGCAGATAGAGAAGGCACAATCGGGTGCAGTGAAAGCACAGAGCGCAGTGTACACAGCCTGGAGAAGAGAGATACGCTGCAGCAAAACTGATAGTAGTGAGGCCAGTGAGAGGACTAGCCAAGAGGCAGACATGATGACACCCCGAAGACCACACATAGCACTGTCACAACAGGAGATTTAATGTTCTGTGATACATGTTTGGTGGGATTGACCACATAGTCTGATTATTAACCGGAGTAGTGTGTGATCCACTGCGCAACAAAGGGCCAGAAACCATGAATGTGTACAATGACCCAGTAGATGAAACCTGTTCCCCATTAATGAAGATAGCAATGGTTACCCTGTCCTTTCTAATAACCATCCATACGCTCTCCTGACCTTGAAACAGTATTCAGGTCCAGGAGAGGGAAGGTCGATTACCAAACATGCGCCTTGCTCCCTGTCCAACCTTTTAAATATCACCAGAGAATTTCCAAAAATCAAACAAAATCCACAGAAATTCTTAGAGGAATTGCAATGTGTGTTTGAATGTTATAATTCTAGTTGTTATCAACAACAGGGGCAGCCCTGACACCTGAACCAGGGGCAAACAATAATAGAATCCTAACAACGGTTTAAGTTTGACACTTATATACACAGAACATACATCATAAAGAATATGTGTACTATTCAGAAAAGGGAAGAATCATGAAAACAAAAAGGTATACGAATATAGGATACAAAATTAATTTACAAGAAACCCATGTATAAATTAAATTAGTAGAAAATGTATTAATTATAAATAGTTATATCAAAAAGGACATACAAAAAGCATTGGCGCTCAAAATGATACACAGACAAAATGAACAAAACAAAGTGTAATCACAAAGTGGCTGAGGAAAAAAATATACACAGTGACAAGTTCAGGACAAGACAAAAAACAGCACGAAGCAAAAAATGCGTCCTCTTCAATTTGGGCCACATGTATGCGTCGACGGCGTTTCGACCATAATGTAATTAAATGGTCATCATCAGGACAGGAAAACGATTATAGGAGCGTCCAAACAAGTTCATTAAAACATCTAGTCATGTAGCAAATCCAACCGAAAGTGTGACAAAAGTATGGAATCTACGATATGGAAAACTCAGGAATCAATTGATCCAAAGAAAGAGAATGTACTCTATCCAAACGGCATAACTTGCAAAGGATAGGGAAGCTCAACAGATGGAAGAATTAACCAGCCTGCTCCTTCAGAATTTGGATGCAACTCTAAAATTCGGTAAGTTTGTCCGTCCCGGAGCAGTCCCACTGCTTTCTGTGACACTTCTGTTCAAAAGCTGCCCCCAATGTCGATCTAACTATTTATAATTAATACATTTTCTACGAATTGAATTTATACATGGGTTTCTTGTAAATTAATTTTGTATCCTATATTTGTATACCTTTTGTTTTCATGATTCTTCCCTTTTCTGAATAGTACACATATTCTTTATGATGTATGTTCTGTGTATATGTGTCAAACTTGAACCGTTGTTAGGATTCTATTATAATTCTAGTTGGGCTGATGGAAATCAATTGTGGCACATTATTAGGCTTGAATAAGTCTAGGACCAGTTAGTCAACAAGGCCTGTTGGCCACAAACGACACTTATGGGCAATGCTGCATTAACAGCTGCTAGAGATGCTTTACTGAGTGCATTAACAGAGGTCTGCCTGAACAAAATAGGCTTGAGGAAAATTAATAATTGCAAAAAAATTAAGGTGAATCTCCCACTGATTTCGTAGATCAAGAGAAGAATCTGTTTGATCGTCATTCCATACTGTTAGCAATGCTGAAGTCGCTCTATCGACATTGGGGACAGCTTTTGAACAGAAGTGTCACAGAAAGCGCAAGAATACCCGTGAACTATCTGTGTCCGCTGACAGCATCAGAATGTATTTGACTTGGTTTCTATAGCCAATCGTATAATTGTTAAAAAACGAAAGAATCTGTCAAATTAACATTGAAACTTTTGCAAATTTCAACTTTACAAAACAGAGAGAGGAAGGGGCTAAGAAGGACAACAAGACAGAAAGGCAGTGAGGGGTCAGTGTTGGACCCACGTGGTCAGCCTGAACTTGCGACTTTCCCCTGGCCTAGCATGACCAGATGACCGGGAGTAGTGCTTTGTGCTTTTAGGAACAATATCTACTTATAAATCTGGTTCTACTGATTGGATTGTTGTCATTCTGGTTTCATTTTATTTATTAAAAGTTACAATGTGTTTCTAAATTGGTTTAGGATTTTTCTTCTGTTGTGTTTTCACTTTATTACTATTTGTGTGCTGCATAAACACATTACACATTGTCTCTAAACTAAGCCTGACTGCTTTATATGCCAAGCTACCCAGGGTTGAGCACAGGCTAATTTAGTGACTTTCATGGTTCACCCTTACAAGGATTGTGGTTGTTGCTTGAGTAGAGTTTCCAACCCCCTTAATCAACAACCCGATTCCTACATTGATGTTCAGCGGTGGGATCCTTTACATGTATATGTGCTGTGCCATTTCGGCAATATGGTATAACACTAAAATCCCTAAAATACCCTGACATCAAATGTGATTTTGTTTCTCAAAATTTTCCTTAGTTTTTGATTTGGCTATTTTTTTCCTTTTTCCAAATTTAGTTTTTGCATCACATCCCTTTTGCTACAATAGAAATGGAGCTGATCTACATTGATGACCTCAGCAAGGTAGAGCTTCAGAGGCCTTTCAAGGAGAGAGGGCTGAATGTGGGGAGGAAGACCACAAAGGTGGAACTCCAGGTAGCCCTCTGAGCCTTTGAGGAAAGTAGAAGGATGCAGACCACCCCAGAGGAGCAGGAAGAGGATGGCCATGAGGATGAGGAGGTGAACCTAGAGGAGGAGGAGGAAGATGTGGGGCTGCCATAGGCCCTGAGCTGTAGCACCAGAGGAGGAGGAAGACAAATTGACCACAGGATTGGAGCTCCCTGCCAGGGCATGGAGTAGTATATCCTTCCACAACTGTCCCCTGAGGAACTGGAGGACAGGAAGGCAATGGCATGGAGGATAACATCATATAAATGGTTTTCAGCCTATGAGGCAGCCCTGGGGGTGCACAGGGTCCCAGAGGAGTAGATCAGGGCATATCTATGGAAATATCCCTACAATGGAGAGGGATACTCTTCTCATACTAGATGTAGAGGACCAGATAAGGTATGCTTCCATGTAGGTCAGTCTTCTTACTAAGTTTGGTCTCATGCCAGAAAAGTATCGCATGAGATTTAGGGAAAGTCAGAAGTTGCCAAACCAGTCTTGAGTACATTTCCCTGATTACACCAGTAAGGCACTGAGTGGTTGGGTGAGGGGCAACAAGGTGAATGATTTCAATGGGCTGTATGACCTGGTTTTGAGGGAGCACATGCTCAGTACTTTCTTTACAGAGCTGCACCAACACCTCACTGACAACAAGCTCAGTTCACCTAAGCAGCTTGCCCAGGAGGCGGACCTCTGGGTCAGCACCGAAGTGTCCAAGAAGGTACCTGGGAGTGACCCAAAGAAGGGTGGTTAAGGTTCCCCCCAGGAGAGTGAGGAGGAGGTCCAGGGAGACCCAGACAGGTCCCAGACTTAGGTAGCGGGAAAGGGTTCCCAAGCCATTTCTGAGAAACACAGGGGAGGTTCTGGTGGGCAATGACTGAAGGTGCTCCATTTCCAACCCCGCTCCTTTTAGTGTTTCCACTTAGGACACAAGCAGGGTGACTCTGTCTGTCCCAAGAAACCACCCAATGGTGGGAATTCTACAGGAGTGGCAATGTGGCTTTAAGGGGAAGTAGTCCCCAGGGGCATGTGGCAGAACATACCCTAGTTTCCCTTAGTTGGGAGATAGACTCAGAGGGTGAGCTCTCAATTGACAATGGTTAGACAAGTTGCAAGCATTCCTCCCATCATCTTTTGTGTGTTTGATGTAACATCCTAAGTGGCCAAGGGTATGCCTGGAGATGGGCCCTTTACTCACTGTGCCACTGGAACGAAGCTACACCCAACTGAAGAGCCCCAAATAGAGCAAAACCAGTCTTGGGTTGCTTGTGTTCCGTTTCAGGGAGGACCTGGCTTGGAGGTTAGGACTGGACTGTTCCTATTGGAGCAAGACAGAGGCTGATTTGCATATGGCTGGGTCTAATCTGAGGTGGCATGGAAGGCAAAAGAATGGTAGGTTGGAATACTACCCAAGCAATTGCCAGTGATTAGACAAATTGCAAACATAACCCCATCACCTTTTGTGTGTTTGATCATCATTGACAGACCAATAATTCTTTAGTCCACCCATCCAGTGTCTCAAGCTTTGCCTGATTTTAACCTGTTTGGTGATTTTCTAAGCAATAGATTTGCTGTCTCAACAGCTTACGTTCTCAAGTAGAAGCTATGCTACTCATCATCCTGACCAAAGCCTGTCGTGACCTGCATCCAGGTGACTGGAATCATTTGATGATTCATCAGCGAGAAACAGTGCTTCAACCCTGGTGGCAAGGTCCATTACACCTGCTCATCAACAAAACTGCCTTGAAGTGCTGAGGACTGATATGCTAGATCCACGTGTCACTCTACTGGCAGACCACTGAGCCAAGAGATGTCGGAGCTGCAGACAGAGGAGCTCCTGCAGGCAAATGATAAAGATGCAACAAAGATGCAGCCCCTTCTCCTCATGGCTACTGCCTGCGACTGTAGCGGGAAGACTCCCAGCCACCTGATCCCTCAATGGGAGTGGCCAGCTCACTTTGCAGCAAGCTTGTTTGGCTGGTTCATCACATGGCTCTGTCAGAAGGGGGCCGTCAGTAGGCTTGAAGTGGTTAACTGCATGGAGGACAATGCCCTGTACAAAAACAAGTGAATGATTTACAAAGGCAACAGTTTCCTGCAGGTTCTGAATCAGTACAAGCTAGATCTCAATCTTTTTCTTATTTCTGGTGCATGTTTTAATGTTTTTGGGGGTGTTTAGGTCTTCTGCACTGCTGTGTGTTGCAGGGTGCAGTTAGGCCTCCTCCCTACTTTTCCCCTTCTCCCTCTCACCTGAGTTTCACGGGGGTGGTGACTCCCTCTCTGCCTCCTTCTGAGCGCTTCCTCTCCTCTCTCGAGGCCATTTTAGAAATCCCGTTTTGGCACAGATTCAGGCGCCATCTTGGGTCGGCGGCCTAGTTGTTGACCGACCGGACCTGGACACTCCCCTACTTAATGGGAGCTGCGTTGCGGATGCGAAGCGGACTCCAGCAGGGTAGTAACGGGCTGTGACCCTCCTGCTGTGAACACTTGCTGTTACTTGGTCTTGGTCTAGGTTTTTAACTTTGTTGCTGGTACTGCTATTTGGCACACTTTTTAAATTTTTAACAATTGCTTTATTTCTGGTGCATGTTTTAATGTTTTTGGGGGTGTTTAGGTCTTCTGCACTGCTGCGTGTTGCAGGGTGCAGTTAGGCCTCCTCTCTACTTTCCCCCCTCTCCCTCTCACCTTGAGTTTCGTGGGGTGGGGGCTCCCTCTCTGCCTCCTTCTGAGCGCCTCCTCTCCTCTCTCGAGGCCATTTTAGAAATCCCGTTTTGGCACAGATTCAGGCGCCATCTTGGGTCGGCGGTCTAGTTGTTGACCGACCGGACCTTGACACTCCCCTACTCAATGGGAGGCGCGCCAAAGGCAAGCCCGTCCGCGGCCAGCGCCAGCCATGCTGTCCGTTCTCTTCCAGCAGCCATTATCTCATGGTCCAGGCAGCAGCGACTTGATTTGAACAGACGGGCCTGTCCTGGGACGGCCAGCCTGGATCTATCCCTGGCAGGTCAGAAGTGGTGCTGCAGCCATTGCCCCTTTGCCCTGGGGAAGTGCGCGAAGCTGACGCCCTTGGGTAACACTGTGGTTAATATGGATGCTAAGGCTCCGCTAATTCACCAGAGGACCTCCTGTGTTAACATCAAGGCGTGTTTAATAAACTGCAGATCCCTCCCCAAACATTGCGATGATATCTGGCTTTCTTTGAAGGCTAATTCCTGGGACCTCATGTTTTTAACCGAAACCTGGTTAAAGGAAAGTTCTAATCCTGACATAAGGCTGGCTGTCCCCGAGGGTTTTCGGATTTCGGTGGCCAATCGGACTGGCCACAAGAGTGGGGGGGGGGCTGGCCATCATTATGAGGGAGGGATGGGAGATTTCTTGCAGGAGCCTGGCAGGCCTGGGGTCAATTGAGGCACTTTTTTTTTACTGCATAAGGACCTCCCCTGCACTCTCAGTGGCTGCCATTCTGGTTTATAGACCCCCTGACACTCCTGCCGGCCACCTGCTTGCACTCTATGAGGCTATTGCAGGGCTGTCCTTGAAACATGCCAATTTCCTTGTCCTTGGAGATTTTAATGTCCACATGGACAATGCCAAATGTCCCAAGGCTGCACAATTGGCAGACACACTGAAGGGTTTAAATTTAACACAAATGGTGTGTGTCCCAACTCATGTAGCAGGACATATGCTAAATCTTATTTTCACTAATATCCCCAATTTGAAGGTAGAGACTCCACTACCGCTAACCTGGTCAGACCACTTGTGAGTCCCTTTCGGTCTGACAAGCAGATCTTCTGACTCTAGTGTTAGTTCGATAGTCATTGTAAGCAGAAATTGGTCGAAGGTTCCCCCGGATTCTGTAGGCTCTGAGCTACTAAACAATACACCTCAACTGACGGGAGAGCCCAGCAACGATGTGGCTATCTTTAATCGCTGGCTCACCCTCGCCCTTGACAGAATTGCTCCCATGAGGACGGCTAAATCATCCAGAAAAAAACCCTCTGCCCCCTGGTTTACTATGGAACTTCAAGTGGAAAAAAGCCTGTGCAAGAAGCTCGAACGTACTTGGCGCAAATCATATAATCCCGAGGCCAAGTGCGCTTACAGAGCGGCGTTAAAAAAATGACATGGGCTGAAGCGTAATACCATTAGGGACTTCTTTGCGAATCAAATCAGTTCATCTGATAACTCAGCCAAAGAGGTCTTTAAGATCGTCCAAGGTTTTCTCAGGCCTAAGGCTCTGGGCAGCACTATTGCCCATTCAGCTACCATGTGTGAGGATCTTTCAACCTTCTTCCTGGAGAAAATACAGCTTATTTACTCCTCTTTCACTCCGGTTGAGCTTCCTGCTCTACTAGACCCCCCTTCAGATCCGCGCAGCATCTGGTCCGAATTTCGCCCGCTTTGCCCGGTAGCCTCTCGGTTAGAGCTAGATAAGTGTAAATCAGGTTCTCCAGGGGATCCATGCCCGGCGAAATTCTTTAAAGCACTAGCCCCTTGGCTAAACCCCTATCTAAATCTAATCTGGAACTCCTCCTTGACTAAGGGTATCTATCCCGCTGCCTGGAAATCGGCTCAGGTACTGCCCATCCTGAAAAAACCTGATGCCGATCCAGCTGAACTCAAGAATTTTAGGCCGATCTCCCTACTATCTGCTCCTGCCAAAATTCTGGAGAAAGAAGTCCAGAAGCAACTCTCCACCTTCTTGGAATCCAACAACTGCCTGCATGACTCCCAATCTGGCTTCAGATCCAGATATAGCACGGAGACAGCACTGTTGGAAGTTGCGGACACTGTACGGGCAGCATTAGACCAGGGTAACTCCGCAATGCTCGTGCTGTTAGACTTATCCGCAGCTTTCGACACAGTGTCTCATCGGATTCTGCTGGAGAGACTTATGCAAGTGGGAGTTAGGGGTACCATACAGGCCTGGTTCCAGTCATTTTTGGAGGGCAGATCTCAGCAGGTCCTTCTTCGGCCTTACGTCTCCTCAGCGAAACCCCTCGCTTGTGGGGTTCCCCAGGGGTCGGCTCTGAGTCCGACGTTATTCAATGTCTATATGGCCCCCCTCGCGAAGGTAGTTGAGCAATGGGGTGTTAAGTGGTATCCTACGCTGACGATTCCCAACTGGTGTTCTCCTTTAGAGAACAGTCGGAGGCAGCCTTTGTCAAATTTAAGCTCTGCCTTACTAATATTGCAGCTTGGATGACAAATAGCTGCTTGAAATTAAATGCCGACAAGACGGAGGTATTATTTTTCAATCAATCTGCTCCTCTATCTTCCGAGATATGGTGGCCGTCAGAGCTCAACCCTCCGCCAATTCCTGTAGATTCTGTCAGGAACTTGGGTTTCAAGTTTGATACGACCTTGTCTTTTAAAGCCCAGATCAGTCAAGTCTCCTCTGCCTGCTTTTGGAAGTTCAGAGCCCTGCGGAGATTTCTCCATCTCCTACCTTTGAATTACCGTAAGACGGTGGTCCATGCGCTGGTTACGTCTCAGCTCGACTACTCTAACAGTCTTTATATCGGTCTTCCGGCTTATTTGATCCATAGATTGCAAATCATCCAGAACGCGGCTGCTAGACTTATTAGGAATGTTCCTTTCCGGCATCACATTTCCCCTCACCTGCGAAGCCTCCATTGGCTACCTGTTAGAAGGAGAATTGAGTTTAAGGCTCTGTCTTGCCTTTAGAGCCATTAGAAATCAAGGACCTGGCTACTTGAAACAGAGACTGCAGCACTATCACCTTGACAGGGCGCTTAGATCCAATCATCAGAACCTGCTCAAGATGCCCTGGTTCTCGAGGGCTAGGCTGGGTGGACATGCTTTTTCAGTACGAACCACCGCTCTCTGGAACTCCATGCCTCTCCATCTTCGCCTGCTGGAGTCAGAGCCGACCTTCAGGAAGGCGCTGAAAACTTGCCTTAGTCTCTCCCTTCCTGCCAGCCTGCCTAGCGCCGGGACACCTCAGTTGGAGGTAGCTGTGCGCTCTACAAGCGTCCTATTATTAACAACAGGAGAGCATGTGGCTTTCCTTTGCAGCTCTTTTGTGCTTTTTGCCCTATTTTTCCAGCTTAAAAGGCCTCCTCGCATCCGGAGTGGACATGAGGATGCATTTCACACTAAAATACAGAACCTAATGCCAGTGCTGTGTTTCACGAATTTTGCCAAAATTTCACATAATTACCCAAAAGGAAACTACGCAAATTTTGCACACCCCATAATGACGACTCAATTTGTGTCACAAAGAACTGCGGGGCATATTAGCAAGACCGGCAATAAAATTATCGCCGTTTTAGCGGCAGGAAACTGCCGCTAAAACGGCGATAATGGGCTTGCTAATATGCGTTATAGAATTCCAATAGAAGCCCAGGTTAGATGTGCAGGACATCTAACCTGGGCTTCTATTGGAATTCTATAACGCATATTAGCAAGCCCATTATCTCGTTTTAGCGGCAGTTTCCTGCCGCTAAAACGGCGATAATTTTATCGCCGGTCTTGCTAATATGCCCCTGCATTTTAGAGAATAGGATGGCTCTCAACTTCATTCTGTTGGGTAAGAGTAGTGTTTGCATCATTTTTGGTGTTGGATGCTGTGGTTATATTCTTTACACCTGTGTAGGTGTTAATAAAAGATTAGAAGTATTTGCAAACGACTCAAGCACTTACATACTAAGGGATTGAGTGGAGGGACATTACTGCAGATTGCAAAGTGTATTTGGTGTTTAGGCGCTGAAAATATTGAAGGTTGTCTTGATCATTACCATAGATATGTTAATTCAAGTTCTCATCTAAGTTTATATCACCAAGAAGCAAGAGAACTTCCCTATGTTACCACTTAATGGCTTATGGGGACAATGCTGATGATGAACTTCATGGGGACACCTTAGAAAGTAGAGAAGATGGAGGAAAGGAAGTGATTGGAGTAATGAGCATGGAGTTGAGCATAGAAATAGTGCACAAAGGAAGGATTGTGAAATTTGGTAACCCTGATGCTTGACAAAAGAACCTGCAGCTGCCATGTTTATCTGCTCATGCTAACTCTGAGAACCAGATGTGCTCATCTTTGAGGTAAGCTGCGCCTTAGCACCCGATATGTAAATTTTGATCATACAAATGTATTTATATTAATGTTGCTTGTGAAGACCATGCACTAGTTAAGCACTTACTTGCATTCTTGGAGAATGTAGTCATTGCACCAATACTAGAAGAAACCCTCTGTTACAGTGCTATTGCGTGATAAATGGGTACAGGATGTGGCTCCTCTAGATGATGCTGACTGGGTGGAGGTGGAGATGGCGCTTCAGGTACTCACTATATCTATACATGTTAGGATCATTGAAACGAAATTCTTACATCAGGTTTATTATAACCCACCAGCCTAAGAAGGATGAAAGAGGCGGTCGATCAACATTGTCTGCGATGTAAAGATGAGCTCTGAACCTTTACATTCTTGGGTTGAACGATCATACAAGCATACTGATTCCAAGTACACAATGCACTGTCCAGAATCCTCGGTTGAACCCATGCTGCTGATGGCACTCTAGGATTATTGGAAGAATGGGGAGGCCCTAGAGGTCCAAGACTTTTAGTAGCTTTAAGATTACTGATGGTGAAAAGAGACATTGTCTGCCACTGGAGACTAGACACAGCCCCCTCCCTGGGGGGATGGACCAGGGGCATGGACTACTGCGTGAAAGCTGAGGAGCATGTGTGTACATCCACGGTTGCTCTCAGAAGTACCGTAAAGTGTAGGGTATGTGGTGGGACTATCATCAAGGATTGAATACTACAGAGGGAAATATACATGCTCAGTATAATGCTGGAACTATACTGTTTATCTTGAGCATGACTATGTTGCATAAAGCTGTATACTGTTGTTTATAGAAAACAATAAAATGAAAGTATTTCAAAAAAGAAATCATCTGTTACAATATAAATCTGTGTCTTTCCATTGCTCTGGGATCTTGCTGCTATTTGCTGTTAAGGAGGATCCCTTGTTGGTTCACTCTGTGACTCATAAACTATACCTTTTTTAATAAACAACCCAAACGGGAGACACTTTCTTTGACAGCATCCAGTTACAGATGTCACTGTGAACCTGTTCCCAGGCCTCTCCGTCTCACCAGTCATTTTTTTTAATGTACTCTAGCAACCACTTTTTTACCATTTGCATGCTAAGAATATTTAAGAGATAAAGAATGGCTAATAAAGTCCATTCATAAAATGTGTCCCCCTTACGAATATTCATAGCAGTGCAGATCCGGCCACCGTAACGAAGTGCATTATACTGCATCTTGTACATTGTGGAAATATACCAAAATCTATGTTCAACTCAATATGAATTCAGTTTATTAGGAATGTGATTTACTTCCATTGGTCCATAGCATACAGCAAAATAAAAATGTCCTGCATTTCAACACTGCTGTTCATACACAGTAACATACAAAGCAAATGGAACACTGATTTCTGATCAAACATTTCGTTATCTCCAAGTAAAGTGCTCACAACGTTCTTTTTTTTTTCCAGCTCTCCTTGCAGTTATCGGAATTTGTGATACACCAACCTCTGCCCGGAGTCCTGATTTCTTAAACGTTTCAGTCTCTTATGTGCCCCTTAACAATATTGACAGTATAATGTTCCCCATCTTGGAAAGTCTTTAAAACAAAGGCCTTGAAATCCACAGTGTTGAAAATCCTCAGCGAACTATGTACCAAGGATCCTGTGATGCCAAGGCAGCTTGCTTGAATTCTGGGGCAGGAAAGTTACTCTTAGTTCTTGAGCAGGGGCGGCTCCTCCCTGCTAAAAATGAAAAATAAAATGCTTTTATTATCATTTTATTTTTGCTTGCCTGATCCCCGCCAACGTGAGTCTTCAGTGGGGCGGGGCCAGGCAATCCCCTGTGACAGGCAAGGCAGGGGTAGTGGTGGTGGGCACTTTTAAGTGCGCATGACGGTTTGGCTGGCCGTCGTAGGCTGGCCAAACCGCCACACGCTGTGTTGCACAGCAAGGTTGGAAAAACGCCACAAACTCCCAGTTACTGCCTGAGCGGCAAACCAGGCCGTTCAGACCAATCCCAGCGCTTCTCACATGGTGGGAATAGTATTCCCACCATAGTATTCCCGCCATGAGAGAAGTGCTTGGATTGGCATCTGGGAGCCTGAGCAATGTGCAGCTGGAGTCGACAATCGTCAGAGAGGAGTGAGGCGGCGTCCGTCGGAGAGGCAGGTAAGTGCAATTTTATTTATTTTAATAATGTTCCATTTTGTTTGTATTGCCTCCCCCCTCCCCACCATTAACCAATGCCAGAAGCTGCCATTGTTCTTTAGGACTGACAGACAAGGCTGATGATGATGCCTCGATGTCAGGACACAATATATGATCACTACTAGTGATGTATCCCTTTTGATACAAACCAACAAAAATATGTCAACGAGGCTGGGAATGGTATCAGCTCATCATCACAATTTGCTACAATGATATTGTGTCTTTTAGTGGCACTGACTTTTAGGGAGGAGAATAAAGGCCTCAGTCAGGACTTAGTGATATGGGAACTGTGCGCATATTAGTTGGCTTCCGGCCCTGCCAAACCCACTGTTCACAAGCCCTGCTTGGAGGTTGCCGAAGGTCTAGGTTTGGAAGGGCCCAGACTCGCCTGTCTTTGTTGCTGGAAGCTCTTGACTAAATGAGCGGGCAGTCTTCTGCCGGGGGCTGAAGGTGATGGTCTCTGCTTACCTGAAGGTCTGGCAGGTTGAACAAGGCACGCCCGCATGCATCACCACAATTCAATATACAATATATGAGATCTAACATAATAAATAACTATGCTGGCTATGCGTGCAGCCTTTTATCAGAAGTCTGAATGCAGCCTCACACAGTGCATCACATCAAGCAAAACTTGATCACACCCTGGACAAAGTGTCAACTGATGTTATGGGTTTATCTCCCAATCTGCCAAAAAAAGTGAATCTAATTATCTGGCGTATTGTGTTGAATCTGCCCATCTTCACATGCCCTGCAACCTCTAATGAGTATGCAAACGCCTCATGCACAAGCACAGACAAACCTGCTTGGAGGGCGGAGTTCCAATGGTTAGAACACCATCAGGCTTTACATAAAAGCTACTTTAGTAGCAAAATAAAACATGCACGCACACAAACACGAAAAATTGCATATGCATGCAAACAATATATGCAGGCACGTCCTCCTTTCCACATTCATCATATCGAATAACATGGTCCGTTGAGCCATACTAAGGCGTGCAAAAACATTCCCACTCATTTTGTGAGGTAGTTGTAACAATAATCACTCTATAAAGACAATTCACACTATTGTAAGCGCTGTTGAATAGGCAGTTTCTAGCACGTTGTAAACGTCATCCGATTTCTTCTGCAGGATAAACAGAACACACCGGTAGCAGGTGCTGCTGGAGTGTGTTCTTTCAATCATTATACAGCTGTCAAAACAGGAACCTATGGAGACAAAAAAATCAGTTTAGAAAATTACATATGGTTTTGTGTCATCTATTTTTTCACATCCTGGGATGATGATATCAGACATGATCGGATTAAACAGACCAGCAGTCAGCAATGTCTCACCAACCAGCAGTGCGCCACCAACAGTGGACTACATTTACGGCAGTTGCATTGCCATAAAGCAATCCAATATGGGCAGTGGTTGCTACCCCTCCGATTTTCCTGAGTGATATACGTTTGGCAAATTCAATACTAAGAAGGGAGCCCTGTCACAGATGCCGGTAGCAGCACTGCTACCACTGGAGCAAGCATATTGGGCAAGGGGCCACTCATTGGCCAGCTCTTTCAGTGTGTTTTTCTTGGACTGATTAATCCCAGGTTTTGATTTTTACTATTTACTTAATCTCTTTTTTATTTGGGAGTTCCACTATAAATCTCTTTAAAAAAAATTTTTAAACTTTATTTAAGAGCAGGGGCTCCCCTTTTAGCTCCCTTCTTTCCCTTAACATAAATGGTTTCTGTTTTTCCCCCTCTTGCATTGATAGTTCGGTACCCTTCTCATTTTTATGGACAAGACCCTCTTCAACTCTTTCCCTAACTGATTCTTTTTAGGTTTTGCCTGCACAGCGCTTGTGCTGTGCTTGTGAGATCTATTGTTAACATACATCTTAAAAGGGGCTTACATCCCACCCCCTTGATTTTCATTGGTTCCTGTGCTTGCCACTTACTTTTGCTCCGTTTCTATTGGCTGTAGCATGCTATTCCTGTTCTTTCTCTTGCATTTGCTCTTATCAGTGTCCTGAGGCTCAAGTACTGTTTTCATCTGCTTTTGAAGCTAAACTGTTTTTTTTTAATGTTTTGCCTGCACATCGCTTGCGCGCATAGCCGATAGCTCTCAATGTGACCCCCCTATACGGAACTGCATGTGGCTCATCAGTTTCATGCCGGCTCTTCTCTTCCCTTATTATTATTATTATCTTCGTTGCGCTCCCACAGTCTGACTTTAATATGTCCGCCTCTCAGGACGATGCTTTGCATGAAAGTACGCCAGTTGACTCTTGTATCTCGGGGATATTATTATTATCTTCGTCGTGCTCACACAGCCTGACTTTAATATGGCCACCTCTTAGGACGTTGTCTTGCATGAAAGTACGCCAGTTGCCTCTTAGATCTCGCGGTAATTATGTAATTTCCTATGGAGTTTCCTGATACTGGCCAATGACCGTGCATGTCATTGTGAAGAGGCGCAATTCGAACCGGAGGCAGGTCTAACAGTTGACCAGGCAGGAATTGAACCCCGGTATTAGAACTTGCTCGTAGAAAACAACTGAGAACCTGGCATAGCACAGGTGAGCAGCTGCAGGAGGAGGAGACCTTTTTCTCTGGTTAGCGCGAGATAGAGGCACAGGCCATCTCCACATGCAGCCTATTGCCTGGGCCACTTTAGGGATGTTTAGTTGTGTCCTGGCATGTGCAGTAACACATGAATTGACAGCAAATGCATGTCTCTTTCAGGAAAACTGCACCTTCAGAGTCTGTCAATTCCAGTTACATTTGATTACAAATGTGTTTAGAGGCCACAGGAGCACCAGCACTCTCATGTGAGGCCTTCCACATATTATTAGCTGCCAGGGGAATTTACTCCCAAAAGTACTTACTCACCTTACAAGACTGATATCTAAGCATGAATAAAATGTTACTGTTTCACAAAGGAAAATATGAATAATTATGTGCATAAACATTCAATTGCATATATGTAACTTGTTCACTCCTATATTATATATGTTTTATGTATTATGCTTCTTACTGAGCATTCTAGTCACTGTAAATATCATGTGTTACTATCACCCAGTTTAATGTCACTCAGTTGTCCTCCATTGGCATTATGGAGGGCTGAGCCAGACTTACCAGAAAGCGTGAACAGAAGGTCACTGCATTTGGTTAATGTGATGTGTAGTTGGCAGGATCCAACACAGAGTGCATTCTGAGTCCCTTTTCTGGAAGGGTGTGATCAGGGATAAGTATGGCAATGTTGGTGATTTGTGTGGTATATTTGTGGTAATAACTTGCTTGGATGTTTCATCAGTTGTTTTAGGTGATTACTGCCTGGCAAATGTATACGTCTGATAAGCAGCTGATGGCAGAAAGTGTTGTTGGATGGCTTAACAGCAAGGTCGTTTAATATTCGGGATGAGTTGGGTGCATGTTCTGAGTTTGGATACAGTGTGTACTGTTGTAAGGTGATGATATCTGAGCAGCAAGCCCTTAACTCAATGTGCCATGCAGGCCAGGTAAGAATAGTTATGTAACAGTATGGTATAGTTCTACTAGTCTCTAAGGAGTGGCTCAGAGCAGCCATTATAAATGATGGTCTGCACCAACAAGGGAGAAAGTCTCGCAGCTGGTTGAATATTTCACCAAACAGAAGCAAAGATTCCTCCCTGTATTTTGCTTTTAATAAAGTGCTCCTGTTTCACGATTTCATAAACTTGGATATTCGGATAGGGTGAATTGGAGGAAACAATTGTGCATTGTTTTAATTACATTTTCGTGAAAGAGGTAATCTTTCCGTATTATAAAAATGTATTCTGCTGCACAACACTTGCATACCTTTTACCTACTCTAAGACACCGCTCACCCTGCACACTCACCCACCAATTACTCTGCACAGTCATCCTGACATTGCACTAGCAGTCAGACACTTCTCATCCAGCACTCACACAGTGCTGGCTCTGCACTCACACACCATTGGCATACCCCTCATCCAGCACTCACATTCCTCTCACCCTCCACCCACACCTCTCACCCTCAACTCAAACTGCTCATCCTGTACTCACACACCTCTTATCTTGTACAGGGTAAAATCTCTCACCCTGTTCTGGGCGTTAAATTGCGCTCCGTTTGCGGACTTTTGCCTGCTCTGCGTAGAGCATGGAGTTCCGAAATACTCCACGTAGCGGCGCAGAGCAGAGTTTTTCCTCTCACGCTACTCACCAATGTTAAGTTGGCGAGCGAGGAAAATTCGCTAAACCACCTCCCGGCGAGATTTCTCAACGCGGGCGGTCACAGCAGGTCGCTACCGCTCGAGTTGAGAAATCTGCCGCTCACGTTGAAGAAGCTGCCGCTCGAGTAGAGCATCTACTTGAGCGGCAGAAAGAAGCAGCACCCTCTTGTGCTGTGAGTGGTACAGTTCACGCTGATTTTACAGCACGGGACAAACTCCAGCCGCTAAAAATCAGTGGGAGCAGCGTGACTTACCTCACTCCGCTGCTTGCAGAACTCCGCGGAGTGCGGCAGAGTTTTTTCGGCACTTCGTAGCAGAACTCCGCGAACTCCACCCAGGCCTACTTGAACACACATTAATCACCATGCATTGATGCACTTCCAACCTGCACTCAGACACTTATCAACCTTCATTCATGCACCACTCACCCTGCACAGAGAGCACTCACAGCATTCTCCCGGCACTCATACACTGCTCCTACATCGCTTATTATTAATCCTATAGGCGACACCTAATGCATTTACCAATGCTTGTTCTGTTTCTTACTACACAAACCTTTCTCTTACGCTATACCTTTCCCTCAGCATTACTGGAAGGCTTGTTCTTCTGTGTAAACCAGCAGTTTTCCTTTGTCTCTGATGTTCTACCATCTTTATTTTAACAGTTTGATAGGTCCATTTTCTCTAGAAATCACTTTTGGTGGATCCCCAGATCGGAGACCCCCAATTCGTCTCCATACCATTGATCTAATTGGGGTATTCCCTCCCTCACCCCATCAGTTTGAGCCACAGCTGGTGGCAGTATTATGCATAGTGTTTGGGGTGGAAATCAGGGAAGCTATCTACTGACCTTGCCATGTGGTTTAAGTCCACAGGCTCGGGGTAACAAGGGCCCCTTTATTTTTAATTAAAAAAAAAAAATCTAATGCTTGCTAACATTATGAACACCCATTATTACCATAACGTTTTGCTGACAGCATGACTGAGGTATGATACAGAGTAGCGGTTCTTAACCTGTGGTCCAAAGACCCCTTGGGGCCCGTGAAGCCTACACAAGGGGTCCGCAACTGCTTAGAAAATAATAATAATACTAAATAATATTGATATTAACAGATTAATAAAGTGCACATAAATAAAGAAGCAAAATGTACAATTGGAAATTTGTAAACATTCTGTAAATGTGAAAGAATTTGAAATGGGAGGCTAAAACTTGAGTTAGTAGTCTGAGATTGATTTCTGGGAGCAGTGCAAGTGCATCAAACAGAAGAAAGTATGGACAATAAGTGGCCTCAAATGAATTTAAAAGAGCTCCAACCTTCCCATTAAAATTAAAATGTTGATTTTTGTTTGTGAATTAAATACAATATTTCAGCATTCATGTATTTGCTTGATAAATGCTTGTTTCTGTATTTTTTGTTTAATGTTTTGTGGTTCAAATCATTGAAAATGCTTAGGCCGAAGCTCAGACTTCCAGTCGTCACTTAGTGGGTGTCCCCAGACTCCAATAATGATTAATTAGGGTTCCCGGTGTTCCAGTAATGATTAAGAGGGGGTGCACAGAAGTCAGAAGGTTAAGACAGAAACACCAGTTTGCAAAACTACATCCTAACGAATCCAAGCACCCGCTCACATGGTTCATTTGACTGCAGGTACCTAGGCCACAGCTCCCACTTACCTGGACCAGTCTTGGGCCCTTTCGGCCCTGGCCATGCTGACTCGAGTCCCCGCGTCGCTCTTGCACTCATCCTCTCTCGCTCTCTGCTCCTTTCTCTCGTCCTTCGCTCCAGTGCCCTTCTCTCTGTCCTTTTCACTCTCTCTCTCACTATTTTGCCTTCGTCCTTGTGGCCATACTCCACTCTCTCTCTCTCTCTTTGTGCCTGTTCCCCACTCTCTCTCTTTGTGGCCATTTTCAATTTTCCACTCTCCACTCTCTCTCTTTGCCCTGTGCCACTCTCCATTCCCTCTCCTTGCTCCTCTTTTTGCCCATTTTTCCTTGTACCTGATTTTTCTTTGTTCCTATTCTCCTCTGGTTCCTCCTGTGCTTTCCTGGCTCCCGCTGCTCCTTACCTGCATCCCCCTTGCGTGTTTTCTCCCGCCTCCCGCCTCCTGCGCCCTGCCCTTCCTTTGCACCCCTCTCTGACCCCAGCAAGCCCCCCAGGACCTACTTAATGGTGGCCGCTGCGCGACCCCTTTGAGCAGGTGCCTAGGCCGCAGTGCCTACTTACCTGGACTGGTCCTCCGTCCAGTCTAAGGCCCTTTAGGACCTGGACTGGCTGCCTCGAGGCCCTGCCTCATTCTTGCGCTTCTTTTTATCCCTCGCTCTTTGCTCCTTCTCACCCTTCACACCTGTGCCCTTCTCTTTGTCCTTTTCACTCTCTCGCTCACTCTTTTGCCTTTGTTCTTGCGCCCATTATCCATTCTCCACTCTCTCTCTTGGTGCCTCTTTATGCCCGTTCTCCACTCTCTCTCTTTGTGCCCGTTTTCCACTCTCCACTTTCACTCTTTGTGCCTCGTTTTGCCGGTGGTCCATTCTCCACTCTCTCTCTCTTTATGCCTCTTTTTGTCTGTTTTCCTTGTGCCCGCTTTTCCTTTGCACCCATTGTCCTCTTGTGCCCATTCTCCTTTGCGCCTATTCTCCTCCGCACTTGCCCGCCTCCCCATCCCACGCTTTCCCATCTCCCCCACTTGCATGCATCTAACTTGCGTGCCTTCTCCTGCATCCTGCGCCCTGCCCATACCTAGTCCGCCTCTCCCCCAAGACATGCTAATAGCCGCTGATGCGCGACCCCATTGAACAGGTGCCTATGCCCCAGCTCCCACTTACCTGGATTGATCCTCTGACCAGTCTAAGGCCCTTTTAGACCTGGCCTCGCTGCCTCGAGGCCCTGTCTCATTCTTGCGCTCCTTCTTCTCTCTTGCTCTCTGCTCCTTTCTCTCACCCTTCACTCCTGTGCCCTTCTCTTTGTCCTTTTCACTCTCATTCTCACTCTTTTGCTTTCGTCCTGGTCCCCACTCTCCACTCGCTCTTTGTGCCTCTTTTTGCCCGTTATCCTTGAGCCTACTTTTCCTTCATGGCCTTTCTCCTCTGGTTCCTCCTGCACATTCCCGCCTCCCTCCTCCCCCGCTCCTTACCTGCATCTGACCTCACGTGCCTTCTCCCGCTTCCTGCGACCCACACTTCCCTAACCCCGCCCTCCTTCCCTCCTAGGACCTACTTAATGGCGGCCGCGGGGGGACTGCACAGTGGGCGCACTGCTGGAGCATGAGGGAACACCAAAGGCAAGCCCGTCTGCACCTGGGACCGCGCCCAGCACCACGGACCCTGGTCCGACTGAACGCCACAGCTGCACAGACTCCCTCCTGCATGCACTGAACACTGGGCACCACGACAACAGCTGCTTCAATGCAAGACACAAGAACTCATCAACCAGCTGCCCACCACCACCAAATCAGACCACCAGATCACAAACTGGAAACCCCTCACCCCAGAGGACACCACTGAAATCATGAGAATAATCCACTCTGGGAACCCCATTGACCCTTGCCCCCACCATATCTATGAGGAGGAACTCTGATGAGCTCCCACCTCACCACTACCATCAACACATCCATCCAAAGTAGAACTTTTCTGGACAACTGGAAACATGCAGAAATGACAGCTCTCCTGAAAAAACTCACGGCAGACCCAAAAGAGCTCAGCAACTACAGATCTCACTCCTGCCCTTCCCATCCAAAGTCATGGAGAAAGCTATCAACAAACATCTTTCCAACCATCTTGAACAATGCCACCTACTATGTCATGCAAATACCAAAGATGCCTCAAAATAAATAACTGTAGTGTTAAGCTTCCAACATTTACTTACACCATTGAAGAGGAGATACCTTTTACAGCAGTAACTAGGGAAGCCTATCTCCTTGGGCTAAAGCAGAATGTGGTGTAAATGCTCAAATATACTTACACAGGCTGGGCGAGCTTTTCGTCTGTCATGACATTTCATCCAGAAGAAAACCAGAGCACAGACACTGCAAGCATGATTACAACTGGGGACACAACCAGCACCAGCGGTGATGACGAACCAATATCTGTGGAAAGACAAAACCATTCAGGAGTTAAAGGTACGAAGCGTGATTTATTCTGAACATACACCACACACACACACACTAAGATAGAGATGTGGAAAGATGCTACTCTGCAGCTGATGGTGACACCCCTGTTATAATCAAAAGTTCTCTTTTCCTGAAAAGCCTAGAAAGGAGCCAAGTACAGCTAATAGAATTTTCCATTGATAACACAATCCTAAATTAATAGCACACATTTATGAATTGTGTGCCAGGTCTAAACCTAAGTATCTATTCGGGTAGTGGGCACTTTACTGATGCTGTCAGTCAGCAGGCTAGTGGGTCACGTCACCTGCAAAGAACCTCATATCAATTGCATCCGAGAAAACACCTGAAGATAGACAAGATGGTACTGGCACGTTCTCCACTACAGACCCCTAAATGCTTACCCTGAAACCTGGAGAATCCGGACCATCAGTCAACACTGAGGCAAATTCACAGACCCAACCTATGCTTCTGATAGAATCTCTCAATGACTCCTTCGAGCCAGGATGTGTCCCAATGCTCCTGAAAGAGTCACTTATCACCACATCCTACAAAAGGCCTATTCTGATGGAGCCAAGCTGACCACTAGCTGGGCTATGGAAGGCTTGCATGGGACCCTGACATACTAGAAAGGGTGGACACATCCCAACGGCTGCCCCAGCGCACACTAGACAGATGCCAATACAGTGTCCACTCATGGCATGAACAGAAGTTGGACTTGTATCAGACCAGGTAGAGACAGTAGAGCCCTCGTCCTGCTTCTACCTATACACTTCCCTGCATCATTTGACACGGTGACCACAGCATCCTCCTGAAGAGCATGCAGAAGGTGGGCAGAATCTGAACCCATGTCGCTATGTTAGTGCAGTAGCACTGAGTTCCAGGCTTGGGAAGTGGCATGGCTGAATGTAGTACTAAACTGGTGGCCAAGGGGCCATTTATCCTCCTCAGTGCATGGATAATCGATGGCACCCATAGGACTGCACTGCCCAATGCTTCAATTCATTCCTCCTTGCAGACCACACTCAGTGTGTGGGGCTCAGTCATCATGTCTCACCGCAGACTTATCAAATCCCAGAGTCCTTACTGTGCAGCGCTTCGCAGGGCACATTGCACGCCCTCACTATTTAACTAATGCTTTACACTCCTCTTAAACCACTGGTCTCAGGACTTTCATTCCCAAAACTACGCTGATGACACCTGGGGTCACATGCCAGCAGGATTTGTTCTCAACCATTTGCAAGTGCCTGGAGGACATGAGTGCTGAGTGAGGCAAAACAGCCTTAAACTAAGGATCTTCAAAAACATAAATCCTAGTCCTGCCCCCACTAACTCTCCAACCAATTCGACCTTCTTAGAAGAACCTGCTTCCATAAAGTTAGCAATTTGGGAGAAAGGCGGGGTCCTGGCCATGTAAATGAGTACAATGTTTAAGCCCTTATCTTGCCATATTAAATTCCTCTGATAAATCATGTCCTTTATCCACTCCCCAAATCACCCTATAGTTCTAGACGCTTTGTGGACTTGTGTCCCAACAATGAAAGTGCCCCTAAACCACTTTCCAGCATATAAATTTAAGCCCACAGCACCCCCGAAAGGCTTGAATTCATCCTAAGAAAATTCTGAATATTCACCTCTGATCGTCGGTCTCACTCTACTCCAGTCCCGAGTCATTTTTAAAATCCTGAACTTTGGTTAGGGACTGCTTAACAGCCCTCCAGCCCCTCCTTCTCCCACCCACCACTGGGAGCAAATCAAGTAGCACAAACCGCCACGCCCCCTTAGGTGAGCTCGTGGTAGGTGGAAGTGCGCAAGCAACGAGGTTTTCCTCAGTCACTTCGGCTTCTGAAACTACCTCCCTTTGAGCATTCACAACTGCATCAGCCTTGTGCACTTCAGGGCAACAGTGGCAACTGGCAATTTATTGTCTCACATTATCCCATCTTCTGAGACCATACCTGTCAACTTACAAATTAATGCCACTGTGTGAGGAGGGGAGGGGCCTTGAAGTGGGCAGGCCTCATGCCACCTAAGAGGCAGTCTACGCTCACCCAGCCCCCTCCAACTTCTCTTCCATAAAAATAAAAACTATGGGGCTTATTTACAAGCCCCTTGCGCCACCGTTACGTCACTTTTTCCCATATTAAAAGTGACGCACCAGTGGCGCAAGAGGCTTGTAAATAAGCCCCCATGGGTTTACAGGGTCATTGAGGCTTTCGCTGATGTCCTGGGATGTTTTCTTCTCAATGGATATTGGCTGCTTACAGCATCCGAAAACGAGCTGATAATCCACTATTTACAGTGGTTTTCAGCTTGTTTTTGTGGCCACTGTTAGATTTCAGCTCCTCACTGTGTGAAGGGAGCCGAAATTGTGTGACACACGGTGGCACCGTGCGAGTTGGCAGGTATGTGAGAAAAGGGGGCAAACTACAAAAACCAAAGAAACTCCAACTGTGGTGTGATCTCCACAGCCACATGCCTCCTCCTTTCAGCCTTCTTGATTATCTGATAATTAAAGTAAATTATAGTGCAGAGGTTATAAAATGCTCATTAGTACCACAAACCACCCGTAATGCGATGTACAGGATCACCTTCATCTAGTGCTTAATTTGAGATGTGTTTTCCGCTGCTCGGCACCCGCACTTAATTCTCAACACCGGCACTCCGGTACCTATGACAGTCTGCCACATGGTGTCACTGTCTGTCTAATTTTGAGATAAGCGTAACAACTGATGTTTAATAATTCAATATACATTATATAAGAATCATACCTGCTACTCACGCCATTTTTATAGCTTTGAGTGGCCTGGAATAGTCTGATATGTCACACTTTTGTTGTTACTTCCATTGGCAGCGCTAGCAGTGACAAAGTGTGGTGCAAGCTGACGTGGCCTCTTAGAAAAGGCCCCGGCACATACTTTTTTTTTTTTTACAAATTAAGTGCTTTCTCTCAATCTACCCTGTGCAACAATGTAGCCATGAAGACTCCTGCTGTCGGCCAAGAAACACTTAAGTTGGGTGGTGTGTGCTATACAGCTAAATGAACAACATTTATATTTTACCCACACAAAGCGAGACTGTCGGTAACATAATTCTATCTGAACAGCTCTGCATTAGCGTCCAGTGACTAACAAATACTATGCTTTTGGGTAAAAAGGAAACTGTGGCATGTACCTGGGTAAGTCCAACTCTAAGAGAAGGGTCTACCAAAGTTTGTCCTAGTTTTCATCTCACCTTCTCAGACATTTCACTACTGAGTACTTACTTTGTATCTCGGTTTCAACAGGAAGTGTAATCTCCACATTGAGCGCTGGGTGTCGCAGCACGCACGTCACACGGTTGTCAGGACTGAATCGTGAGGAGACATAGGTGAAGTTGCTGATGACGGTGATTGTGCGGTTAGGGTTGTCGATGAAGTAGTGCTGGGGTTTACCCCGGAGGCTCTCGGTGAGGTTCCACGTGATTTCTGGGGCTGGCTTTCCAGTCGCTGAACAGCTCAGTATTAGTTCTTTCTCCAGGCTTTCTGGTTTCGACAGAAGACTTGCTTCGAGTCTGGGTTCAGATATTGCTGTAAATTTAATTAAATGGATGATTATCCATTGTGCGTTATTCTCATCCCAGACATTTCATATGTAAACCCATTCATTTTTTATTGTACTACACACCTTGTGACTAAGGGCCAGATGTAGGTGGCGAAATACCGGTCGGTAACGCCGAAATTCGGAGAATTTCAGCGATACCGACCGGTATTTGGCTGAGTGCAATGTAGGTGAGTTCATACCTACATTTGCTCTTGCATTTAAGGAATCGGAAATATCGATTCCTTAAATGCAATGTACGTAGCACTAAAAATAGTGCACTTGAGTCTTAAGGAATCGCTAATTACCACCAACTCCAAGTTGGTGGTAAGTAGCGATTTCCTTTAAAAAAGCACTTTTTTGCTTTTTCAAATGTGCCGTGTGGCACACATCCATGCCCTTAGGGCATGCATGTGCGCCACATGTGCACACATGCACATTTCAGGGGTGCAACAGGGTGTCCTTTGGACACCCTGGCACCCTTGAAATACCTCACGCTATTAGCGATTCGGTAATACCGAATCGCTAATAGTGAATATCTTCCCATTCATTCCTATGGGGCTCCTAGCCCATAGGAATGAATGGCTAGGTATTCCTTAATAACGAATCTCAATTACCAATTCGTTATTAAGGAATGTTAAGGAATCGCTAATATTTTAGCGATTCCTACCTACATTCCATTTAGCGAGTCCTTAATAGCGATTAGGTAAAAATCGCTAATAAGGACTCGCTAAATTGAAGTTACCTACATCTGGCCCTAAATCTTTTGTAGCAGAAAATAAATTTTTAGAACAATATTGCGGATCCCCCAGAGTGTACCAGAAGAAATAGTGCATGAAGAGTTGGGAGCAGGTTTTATTTCTTATTTTATACAACTCTGCCCAATGCTCCTATGGCTTTCCATCTGGCTTAAAAGTGATTTAGAGTTTAAAAGTAAGACTATTCGTGATTGTATAAAAATGGAATATAGTCAACCTATACCATGGTTGAGCTACATTAAAACTGCCCTGGGGGGCGATGGGTAAACCTCAATTATTCTGTGCACCAGATATGATTTGCAAATCAGATATTGCATGGGCTAAAGGGGCTTTTTTAACGCTTACACGAGAAGCAAGGGCCCTGGTGTCCCAGCAAAAAACATAGCTACATGCAATACATGATAGTGAAGTCTATGAACAAATTGGAAATGTTCTTAACATTGGATATGCCGGCTCTGAATACAAGATTATTAACGTATTTTTGTTTAAATGTCTTCCCACAGTTGCTAGTGGGCTGGCATAAGCCTTCAGATCGCCCTCTTTGCACATGTGATATGACCTCTGCACTAGACACTTTACATATTATTTTTATCTGCCCTAAATGGGCTGCTTTGCGTCATAAGTATGTTTGTCCTCTTCCTGTGCCCTTGAATTTTAAGCAAGTAAGACCGCTTTATTGTATCTGCAATTTCTAGATCATTTGAATGTTTGCTGTTTTTTATATCGGTGTATTTTAACGGGGGTGTAACATGCTCATTTATGAAATTGCACTGACATGACTAATTATGTTTTTGTTGCTGTTACAAATTCTTTTTATTGTACTTTTATGATTGCTGTTGTAAATCGAATAAAGATATCTTGAACTTGACTAAATAATTTTAATTGGTGAAAAATATTGTGACTTGGGTGCCCATTGAACTCTGATGAACAAAGTCCTTTCAGAGGGCCAGAAAAACTGGCTAAGTCACCAAGTATAAGATGGTGATGCCCACTGACAAAAGCAGACCACAGCTTTTGGAGGGACTGCGCAGTCAGGCAGACACTCAGGGGCATATTTACTAATCTTTCATGCAACGCAGGGCAGCAAGCAAAGTTGCTGCGCTGCATGTAAGGTAGAGGGCAGAAATGCTCCATATTTACAAAGATATGGAGCATCTCTACTCTCTCCTTGTGTGGCGCACTGTGTGCTGCCTAGCGCCAATGCAGGGACTCTTGCTCCATAGTGCAAGAGTGCCTGCATTACAGGCAAGACTGTTTTGTGCAGGAAGCAATACCTTCCTGCACAAAAACAATCCTCAGAGGCATTTTTCTCTTTTTACGTGTGCTGCAGAATGCAGCACATGTGGTAAGGGGAAATAACGAGGAGAAATAAAGATATTTCTCCTCATTACACCTCACTGGGGAAGGCATAGCATTTTGGTGCATTCCTAGGCGAATGCCCAATCTCCACCCATGGAACGCCTCCCAAGTTGAAATGTTATGTAATGCAGCACAAAGAGCTGCATTGCGTTACATTGCTTTACAAAGCCATGCAAGGCCGCGCAAATAAGGCCTTGCGTGGCTTTGTAAATTATAAATAAGCCTTTGCATTGCCCTGCGTGGCCTTGTGCAACACAAAGGATTAGTAAGTCTAGGCCTCAGTGTATAAAAGACCCCTTTATTGTGACAGGGAGACAAGATGAGGAGAAATGAATGAGAGAATGGCTAAGCAACGACAGGCACTGAGACTGAGGGGGGATGAAATAGGGACACACAGGAATACAGGAACGGGCGCACAAGAGAATGGCATGGGGTACAAGAGAGACATCAGTCACTCAGCCTTCCTTCGAAAATATTACTCTGCCAGGGAAGTGGAGTGGGTCAGGTGAACCTGAATGCGGTCAGTCATGCTGATTTCTTACCAACCCGCGCCTCCGGGAGCAGGAATAAGATAGCACGCTCCCCAGAGATCTCTCTTTGGAGCCTTCCACAGTTTCAGAAATGGAATCTTATCTATGGGAAGAAACTGTCTTATGATGCGAAGGGAAGGGTGGTGGGAGAGCTGTATGCTGGGGGCTAACGTCTCTCCTTTGAAGATCTCACAGAAGAATATGGGGTGACAGGAGGTCACTTTTTGGCCCACAATGTGGTAGTGCGGGTGGTACAACAGAGCTGGGGACAGAAGACAATGCGGCTGTCCGCGGCCCCCGCAGGGGGCCACCTCAGCAGGGCGGCCCTTTAGTGCCATCTTGGCACCACCCACCCGCTCTAGTCTTTGGAGGGGTCTGCGAGCCCTCTAGCTAGGTCGCCTCCGTGACGTCCTTCCTGTGCGCCGGGGGGGGAGGGCCTGCCCCTCCTGGCGGTCTCTGTTTGCCAGCCACGCCGTCGTGATGGTCGTTTTTCGTCACACGCCGTCGTGAGTCGTGCGGGATACGCCGTCGTTCGCGATAGAACGCGAGGTGAGTCGCCCCTCACAGACTGTCCCCTGTGATGCTGGTCTTGGGCCCGCATGGGTTTAAGTGGTGGTGACAGGGCGCGCGGCGTTGTTTACGGCCGGAGCGCGGGGCCCGGGAGTGGGGGCGTCAATTGTCGGGCCCGCCCCACTAGAAAGGGGATACGAGGGCGATCTGTGCCGGCCAGCCCCACCCCCCCTCTTTTTTGTTGTGGCGGGCGCTGAGGCCGAATCGGGAGGCATTTGTGTTGGAAAGATCCTCCCCCACCCTCTGTAGCGAGTGAGCAGCTGTGCACAAATGGGGAGCAAGGAATCGCATCAGGTGGCCAGTGAACAGCGGCTTGGATTGTTTGTAGGATGCCTTCTCCCTGGGTGCACCCCCGGCCGCGGTTGCACTGGGTCCCGGCGTGATCCCGCGAGTGTGGTTCCGGGAAGGCCGGTGCTGCAGGGCACTCGTTCTCCGCTCTGGCCTGGGGCCAAGGGTGAGGTCGGCCCAAAGGGGAGGTGTGGAATCCCGCGGTTGCTATGTTTGTGGCCGGCCGGGTAAGTAAGCCTTACTGACATCCATCGTCTGGGTCGTTTGGTCACTCCTCGTACAGGGTTTTTTCGAGTGGTTGCTGTCCGGGGGGCACCCCCGGCCGCGGTGTGCTGGGTTCCGGCGTGATCCCGCAAGTGTTTCGGTGAGGGGCAGTGCTTCATGGCACTCGTTCTCGCTATGGCCTGGAGCTAGGGGTTCGGTCGCTCCCCCGGGGAAGAGCGACGATCGGGCAGTGTCTTCGTACATTGTAAGGTGACAGTGGTTTGGCGACAGAGAGGTGGCTTTGACTCTACCTGCACATATAATGTAAGGCACATGCACTTGTGAGCTGTAATTTGTTTCTGCTTGCCACCGTGGTTGGGCTGCGGGCCCAGTTAAGAGTCCCGTCGATGGCGCAGTGAGAGGAGTGTCTGCCTGTGCGGTCATGGCTTGTTGATTTATTCTTTTGGGCCAGCCGTGTGTTTGTGAGGGACGTCGGCACCCTCCGAGGTGTTGTGCACTCGCCGCTCTGCTTCTGGTGTGAGCGGGAGACCACAGCAGAGGGAGCGGAGGAGCGTCGGGCTCTATCTTTAGGATTTGCGGTGAGCCTAGCTGGGTACCCTCTCCTCCCCCACACCCCAACTCGTTCAAACCGCGCCTGGTCTTTTGGTGGGATTTCAATAGTTGAACCCTGATTGTAGTAAAGAGTGTTGTCGTAAGTGTGATTGGTGATAAGGACCAAGTGCAATTCCCGAAACGTAAACCTTGGCGTTCGCCTGCACAGCGGCAGTGATACCACGCGGTTTGGGTCACAGAGCTGAGAAATATTGTCTCGAGTCAATTTTCCCGGGAGGTAATCTTGGCCAAACCCGCCGGGGACAGATCGATCAAGGAGGTCGGATTGAGGCCGGTAGACAGGGGGCTGTGGAGCGTTTCGCTCAGGGCGTAGGGAAAGGAATTTATGCAGGCAGTTGTAAACTTTTATCGTGGCTACAGCCAGGAAGGCATGTGGCGACCGAGCTTTTCAGACAATGTGTCACACGGCCGAGTTCAGTTTTCTTTTACTGGGAGCAACCATTTGTGCTCCTGCCTTGCGGGGGGAAATGCTTTTAAGTGTCTGGCGCAGTGTAATAGTTTTAAGCACCGTATCTTCTCCACATATTGGGGCCTCGTGGGCTGTTAAGCTACCCATATTGGCAAAGTTTGATAACAATATTGAGGTAACTTCGCGGGGTAGGTTTGGAAGTGGTTGTTTTCCTCGAGGGAACACATGTGGAAGGACGTGATCGAAGCGAGAATGTTACCCATTGATAAATGCACAGGGGCATATGTTCTCAACTTTGGAGGAATCAAGTGTTCTTTATAAGGCACTGAAGTTCCCACCACATAGTGTCCTGCCATGCTGCAAATCTTGGTACACTCACTGGTACATTCTTTGTGATGGCGCCTGGTGTGTCACGGTGTCTTGCACTGGAGCGGGGTAGGTGTCCACCGCCATAGCAGACGACCTCTTGGGCCAGAGTCGGACAATCACACAGGGTGAGGGGCCCGTCTTGGTTGTGTCCATCAATGTCTCTTTGGCCGGGGAATGTATTGTAGCGTGTTTATAGTGCGTACTATGGGTGGCTCTGTAGTGCTTCCCCACATGGATAGTATGCTGCATTGGTTTGTAAGGTGTGTGCTTGGAAGGGAAATGTTTTTATTTCAGCCTAGTTGGGATTTGCTTCCATGCCATATATGACGCCCACCGAAGTGCAGTTCTCGTTTTATGGGCTGCAGCTGCTGCTCTCATGGACTCCCACGCTGGCACCTCATTTCCGGCCGGGTGTCTAGGTGTGCGGTGGGAGGCTGGCAGTTAGTGATTCTATCCTTCCCGGGGCCTGGGTTTGGCCGTCCGCCCGGGCCCCGGGTTGGGCATTGTGGCAACAAAGGATTGCGCGGTCAGGTGCCGCCACGGGTCACGGTTCTGTTGTGACCGGCGGCGGGCAGGCGGCACAATTGCTGGGCTCGGCTGCATCTTTATCTATTCAGCCAGCAGCACCCAGTGTTACGCACAAGAAGTTGCACAGTTTTCTCAAAGGTGGCATTGGGCGCCCATGCTTGGCTGGGAGACTTAGGGGAGTACCTGCCGACTGGGGTCTGTGGTCCGAGCGTGGGGCCAGTCTAAGTGCCCATGGGGAGCCTATTATGCAGTTTTTGCAGCCGGCTCGTGCCACCCCGGGTGGGCCTGTCCCTTGCTGCTAGTTTTCCTCCTGCCCGGCTTTCTGCTTTTGCACTGTGGGTCGCGTCGCCGCTGTGGTCTGTCCCCACGGGCTCCTTCAAGCCTTGGCCTTTGTGCAGTGAGTTGTCCTCATCCTTTTGAATCCAAAAGCAATCGGCATGGCTCGGGCAAGTTGCGCCGCCATGGGGGAGGGAGCGCTCACTCGGGCGTGCTTCTCAAAAACGTCCCCCCCCTCCCCCTTTGTTTCCTCCTGGTCACGCCGTATGGTCATGTCGCGGGTGCCCTTGCGGTCCCTGGTCCCGCTGGATATGTTGTCCCCCTGCTTTGTGTTGCGGGGTGCCGTGAGCCCGGTGGCAGCATAGGTCGTCGGTGATGTATGATGGTGAGTCTGAGGCCCCGTTGACATTATACTCGAATAAAGTCTTCAATAGTGTGGATGAACTCCACAACACATTTCATCACAAAATACCCCTTCATAGTGTTCTGTCGACTACCTTGTCCTGAAATGTTCAGGGGGTAGCCGGCATGGGTAGGTTGGATATGCACTGTATCATTGTTTGATTATGCTCCAAGAAAGTGTCAGTTATAGTCTTTTGAATGTCACTCACAGTTGTACTGAAATGATGGAAATGTCACACATAGCAATCTGAAACCTGGGCAGCTATGGATGGGGCGGCTAGCTCTCGGTTGGCTATGCAACTGAGCTATAATTGTGACTTATTTCACCTTATGCAAATAGAAGCACTGATCAGCCAATAGATGGGCTTGTCGTAGGTAGTGCTCCTTTTGGAGTAAATATAAGGATGCAATGACATGTGCAGAATATGTAATGTAACTGGCGCTCATGTATAGCGTTTCAACTCATTTGCAGTCACATACACGTTACATTTGTATAATTAATATGTAATTCTCAATGCGCGTTAGATGAACGCTATGAATGGCGGATCGGTCAGGCTTTTCAGAGAGCGGAATACCTAGTACATGGGCGGTGTGCCGGTGGCCGGTCTGAATGCCATAGTCATTGCCTGAGCAGGCTAGGTAGCCCTGCAGATTAGTTTTAACTCTTAAACAAGCCTGGAAGCTTGTTCAGGGCTCCCCCAGCTCTGTTGGTGTCTTTTATATTGGCCAGGTCCTTCTGGAACTCTTCACCGCTGTGTCCGGGACCAGGTGGAAGGTGTACACATCGCTTTCATCACCTATGCTAAGCAAAGATTTAAGCTTAAGTGTTGGGGGTGATATAATGTTCCCTGGTCTTTCTGAAGGGCTCCATAGGGTAGGATGACCCAGCGGCAAGGAGCAGCTAGGGTAGTTTACGTGTGCATTATCGACCATGAAGCCAAGTATGCATCGCGGGGCTCTGCTCACACTAAGGTGGGCCTAGATCGCACAAAGCATAGGATGAGTGCGGTGTCAGTCATATATGGCGATTTATGAGAATATGCCGGAGGTAGCGTCTATGACATCACATACTTGATTTCATTTTGCGTGGCGGGGCGTCTGCCCTGGCAGCAACCGGACAGGGGCCCTGGGCGGGGCAAAACAGTATATCAGTGGTGTTGATTATTGGTACGTTAAACCAATTTGCACGGCCAGGGTGCCATAAAGGGGAAGGCCACTTGGGGGCAGTGTTTCTCACTGTTGGCCGCACGTGAATGAACAATGTCTTCATTCACAAATACCAATAATGGGCATCGCTCCTTCCTTCTCAGCAAGGTAGACCAAAGCGGTTTTATGTGCCAATTTTAATTCAGTAGTTTGGATGGCGCCAATGTCTCGAATCCATCAATATTTCTTTGAAGATCGGCGACTCGCATTTGAGGTCCATGGTTCTTTGCGTGGTTAGTTAATGTTTCCAGTACACATAGACACCCGTTGCTTACGGCCTCATGCTCCCATTGCTTCACCCTTGGTTTGGTCGTCCATAAAGGGGGCAGTCACTTGCATATAAACCGTTGGTTGGCTACATTGGTAGGACTTTCTCACTACTGAGCTGTAGGACGGTGGCCCGATTGACCTAGTGAGTTATGTAATCCCTGGGATGTCATGATGAGGTTTGGTAGCACAGGGTAATTGGGGCAGATGGTACTAAGTCTCTCTTGTATGGACGATACGAAGGGTAATTAAAAATTGTGTGGGAGCCTGGTGAAGAGCTACGGTCAGGCTAGGATGTCTCGTGCTTTCACCGCACTGTTGAGTCCCAGTCACGAGCGGATTCTATCAGGGTCAGCTGGCTGTGGGTCAGGAAGCGCCAAGGCATCAGTAGCACTGAGCGGCTTACAGCCAGAGGCGGTATCCGATGCAAGGGGCATCTGTTAGATTAGAGCCCTACTCAGAGGTACCACCTTACGTGCTTGGAGGTCTGTTGGCACCGCCTTTCAATGGAAGCCATTGTCTAGCGGGCTGCCCTGAGCAGAGCAGTTGCAGGTGTAAGTAACAGTATCAGCTGCCAGTTCAAACATGCATCTTTCACTAATTTACTCAGATAACTGGGACAGGAAGTAAGGCGGGATGGATAACTCTTGCTTCCACCTGCATTGGCCATCTTGTCAGGAGTGATTGGCAAAGGGATTGCACTTAAGCCAGGTAATGTGAGCACCCATCCACACCAAGCCGATTGTTTAGGCCACCCTGGGACACATTTACCCAGCACAGTAGCAGGCCCTTGTGGTTGTCAGTGCTATGAATTACTAATTGAACTGAACAGGAGGCGTGTCTGGGGTTACACCAGCAGAAGTTTAGGGAGAGCTAGACTCCACACATGGTCATGGTATAGGTTTAAGTAGTTGGAGTGGCACTCTTAGTTGACCAGGGGTTCGATGCTACACGAGGGCATCACCGTATTGTGACCAGAGCACGGGCATTGGGTGTTTCCCAGGGGCAGCAAGTGGAGGCAAGGCTCTTTCAAATCTGGCACAAGAACACAAGGTAGTCAGGGCCGAAGTATCTGTTGGGTGACTTGGGTAGGCACCTGTCTAGTTGTCACTCCACGAAGGGGTGAGTTGTCTCCAATAGTGGGAATAACACATATATGTGTGTCTCTGGCCTGACAGCTGTGTGGAGCCTGTCTCATTTAGAGGTATGCCCAGGTGAAAATTGCGTATTTAAGGTTTGCATGAACAAGGCGGTTGGTGGTATCTCCTAGCGGACCCACTGAAGGTGTACTGCAGCTAAACAGGGAACTGGGAATCTTGGTTTCCATCACTTGGCAGGTTTAAAGCATCCAGGGTCGGAGATGGACAGTAGGTACTGTGCATCTGTGATCCGACGGCAGTGAGGCAAGCGGGGTGCGCTGCGTAAGTTGTAATTGCACGAGAGGGTGAGGTGTCTCCAATAGTGGTTACAAGACATATATTGTTTCAAACCAGCTTTGATACCATTAAGGTGTTCACCAGGGTTTAGCAATCTAAGGGGCCGTCATGATTAGAAAGCAAAGGGACGGCAAAGGTTAAGCATAATCCTCCTCCCCCGAATAGCCAAAGTAGGCAGGCGGGGGTGGGAGCGGTTACCTACCTAGGGGGCTGCTGTCCCATAGATGGGGGACACAGGATTTCAGGCACACACGGTGCTAGATGGACGGCAGCTAGGTGGGATCAGCAAATAGATGGGGCAATGTGAGCCTTGGTGTCTGAATTCGTCCCGCCCAGAGTGGCACGGGGCTAGGTCATGTGAGGAAGTGGAACTTTCCCGCAGGAGGGTGAATAGTTCTTGGCACAGGTTCACAGGCCAGAAGGGTCTTTTGTTTCTTAAGACACTAGCTGATCCAGGCTAACGTCAAGGGCTATTGTGATATAGATGGGGTTCATCTATCACCAGTAGGGAGGGATCCCTTCCCTTAGATTTGCAGGAGGCCTGGAAATGAGCGGTCGTAGGTGTGAAATGCGCTGTTTTGGTGAGTTCAGCAACTACATGGGTCAATGTGAGCTCTGGTGGTCTGAGATGATCCCCTGCAGAGGTGGCACGGAGCCAAGTCTGACGAGGCCGTTGAACATCCCTGTAAGAGGGAAATATTCATGGCGTAAGTTTGCAGACCAGAGGGGTCTGGGTTTCATCAGACACAAGCTGATTCAGGCTAATGTTAAAGGCTACTTTGCTAAAGATGGGGTCCACTGTCACCATGGCCACCCAGGCGTACGCCTAGGTTAGGTTGACAAACATGGGGTGCATTTGTCACAGGTGGACATGGACACTTTCCACTGGACATGCACGAGGCCCTAGAAAGCAGGTTGCAGGTCGGAAATGAGCTGTTTTGCTGGGGGCTCTCGCGGCGACGGGAGCCGCCTCCAGAGCTGTGGCGGAGTTACAGGGCGATCTGGAAGCAGACTGGTACAGTAAGGGTACCTCTGCGGCAGACCGGTACAGTAAGGGTACCTCTGCGCGGCACAGTAGGGGTGCCAGAGCCAAAGACCGGGAGCCTCAGGGCAGGTTCCTGGAAACCGCGACGGCGCCCTGTTAGTCCTTCGGGCGGTTGGGGGCCTGACCAACCGGGGTTTGCCCTGCTACGCTCCGCCCTGAAAAGGGCGTGAGTAGAACAGACCAACGTGTCACGTGATCCGGAAGAGGATCGTCAAAGGTAGCACTGACGGGGTGCCCCACAGTGCTGGCTCACCAGGCGGGCGGGGGCAGCATAGGTTGGCACAGCTGCCCCGCCCTTGGATCGCCCGTAAGATAACCCACATATTGCATACTCCTGTATGGAATAAACCTGCAGCAATATTTTCCCACTACAAAGTAGTCTTGTGTATTTATTCATTGCATGCTCAGACAGGGGGTGGGAGAGGTTGCCAATAATGGCACTATGAGCAGGGCTGCCTTTAGCACTGGCGGCGCCCCGTGCAACAATGCTTGTTGGCACCCCCCAGGGCACAAGTCCTAAAAAAAGAAGTGGGGGGACTAACCTAGTTAATCAGTATGCAAGTGGCATCGCAGCGCGTGGCATCGCAGCGCGTGACATCACGGCGCGTGACATCACGGTGCGTGACATCACGGCGCGTGACATCACGGCGCGTGACATCACAGGAACTGGCATCACAAGAAGTGATATCAGATCTTAAGCCCTCACATATATGTTTAGCAGGTGTATCATGAGTACATTTGAGCACATTTCGAGTATACTTGCAAACCCTCCTGATTTAGGCAGAAGATTCACACTTTTGTACGCTACATATAAAGCAATGTTACCTTTTGTCAGCGTTAAGCTTTCTATAGACATAGTGCTTTAAAAGAAATAGTGATATTTAAATTATTACAACGCCTCCTCAAGGGTAATAAGCGTATATAAATGCAATTTATTTTGTGCAAATACTGGGAAAGATCAACACATCTGATGTTCTTACAGTGCATGCATATCTCCTAAACAGAGCCTGAACAAAGTGAAAAGCTGCCTCTCCTAAGTATGTGTGAAGTGCTAACAAGGTGCGAGCCTTTGTTTCCCCTCTGCTGCATTTGCATCAGGTGTGAGGCTCCTGACTGCTGCCAGCCAGGAAACTCCAACAAAAGGAGGCTTGATGAACCCCAAGACTCGGCCTTTGTTATGGCCAAGTATCCCAGCAGGAGTCAGAAATAAGAGAGCCCCGTCCGCGCCTGCACGTTGTTGGATCGAAAGCAGACAACAACGTGCAGGCGCTGCTGAATGTGTCCCGGTGTTTGGAAATTACACCGGGACGAATTCAGCATCTTTTTTAGTGGGGCCCAACTTCTTGGCAGGGTGGACGGCATCCACCCTGTGAAAGAAGTGGGGGGACGCCGTCCACCCGCGTGGACCCCCGACTCGTGCCCTGGCACCCCCCAATGACCTCTTCTCTGCGGATTCCCCCACCACCACACTTTAACAGTGCCTCTTAAGTCTCCATAACCACTCTCTCATGCATCTTTTGTTTTATAACACCACTCATACCAGTGTAGGGTGTCAGAGCACTTTACATCACACACACATTACACAGAGACAATCAATCATAGGTGTGTAAATCAGTGTATAGGAAATGTTACATAAGACAGAGGACTACAAGGTGTAGGAGCCACATGTCACCATACTGGTAGACAGTATAGTTTAAGAGTGTTTGGTCTGGAGAAGCATAAACTCAGAATTTAACACGTAGCACGATGGTTAGGGCCTCGAATGGATGCCAGGTTTTCCTGAAGATAGTTAGGGAGAGACACAGATGTCCAATGGAAGTGAGTTCCAGGTTAGGGGCGGGTTCTGTATGAAAAAATAGCAACTATCACATGTTTTAAGATGGAACCCAGGCATAACATTTTGGGAATATTGAATGACCACGAGCATACTCAGGGTAAGCGTGCCTTCGTGGGCATAGGTAGCATAGTGACCGAAAGGGACACTACTAAACACTCGAAGTCAATGACTGAACACCCGATAGATGAATGGGGAAAAGCCATGGACACATTTGCAAAGTTCTAGTTACTTATTTACGGATAGCCCTGGGGTAGTCCCCAGAAGTACCAGAAGAACAGTGGGGATGGACTGACTACTTCAGCACACAGAATGCCTAAATGAAGAGTTCTCCGTAATTAAATAGCTGTAGGTATATTTTGTCATACGCATGTTCTCTGCTTGGTGCCCTGGGCCACACTGTTGTTTTCAAATTAAACAAATAAAATATGGTCTATAAAAAACATGGAAACTGGACATTGATAATAGGACCTTCTTCATAACATGCAAGCTAGTACTCAAAAGATGTACCCATACACTCTTAAAAGAAGTGCTCCAGCGATGTTGGTACTAGGCTTTTGAGAAAGTAACTAACACAGGAGTGCACAGAAACCCAGGATGAATAAGTAATTACACAAATACAAGCACATGTTGTGAAGATTGGGCTGACACTGAAAACTCATCTGTGGGACAAACAGGAGATTGAATGTGATGTCAAGCACTGCTCAGTGTCATGCCCTCTTTCAGCGCTGTGCTAGCACAGTTACAAGTTAGCACCAAAGATAATGGATCACATCTCTGACCCTAGAACAATACCCAGTGCGTCCTATAAAGATCACACTATGAACATACACTCCCACAGCTGCACGCCACAGGGTGTGCAGCGCCTTACACGAAGGTCCCAGAGTGCAGCATGTCTCTATGAGCAGAGCTCTGACGTTTCCCAGGTCCCTTCATAAGCAGGTCATCCAGTCCAGGGTTTTTCTTTACATTGTAGTTCTGATCTTAAAATGGGATCAAAAGGACGACAACTCCCAGAATTCAAATAAAAACCTGGCCTGGCTGAGGCACTCAAGCATGAAACTGGGAAACATGAGAGCTCCCTATGAGCACTTGATCAGGGACGCCCAGGAAGGGTAGGTGAATGCCAGATTTTCACAATGTCTACACGAGGTAAATTTGCATACAAATACATTTAATAGAATAAAAAACGTTTTCCAGAAAATATGGCATTGATCTCACTCATTTGGAACTAAGTCGGACAGCACTAGACAGCCCGAGCCCTGCTGTACAAATATACTTGACTAAGGTTACCAGATGACTCCATTTCATCAGGTACAAAACGTTACAGTCCTAGGCGCTCCTAGTCCAAAGCATTGTTCTAGGGTCATTAATCGTTTGTGTCAGAATGAACTAGCACTACAAATCCCATAATGCATTATGTTGAAAATTAAGCTCACGACTGAAAAATGGTGTAACATCCATAGATTCTGTGCACGTTGCAGTGTGAGTGAGGATGCCTGGAAGTTGTACTATGTATGCTTATATGTTAAAACCGAAAATAAAAATGTTGCAGTGTGAGTGAAGACAGAATTCACGACTTCACTCACACTGACTCACTGACTTAAGAAACAGGAAGCAGCTGTGCGTCTTGTTTATACAACGCGCTCAACCGCTCACGTGCAGAGCGCGCGAGCACGGCTCACCGTCCACGGCAAATGCACAGAGAAACTCCCTGGCTGCGACAGGCCTCAGCATGTGGTCACGTCTGTATTTAATATAAACACGAAACCGAAAGCTGTCAGACCGCCAAAGACGTTAAAACTCCCCAGTGGTTTATTAAGACGAGTGCTTGCGTTTTTTATCTCTTGGACGGCCTTCAGTTTCTATTTCCCTTAATCGTGGGCCTGGGCGGCGGTCTCATCGGTTATCGGTCTGCACTCACGTAAATGTCCGCAGCGACCTCTGTGATGTCTGGAGACATTCACTTCTTCAGTGCACCATGGCCTTTCTGCTCCTTTGCTTTGAGGTAATACAACTTTTTCCCCAAGAAGATATTATGTAGAACTGAACCACTCTATTAAAAAAAGTATTAACATAAAAAATGTCTTCTAGGTTTTTTTTGTTATTGCTGTTCTGGCAAATGTTCCTGCCTGTTCAAATGCTTGTTTGTCATAGCATTTTTGTTATGGTGGGAGGGGGTGGGACGACCATTAACAGCACTCGTAGTGAGGTGGTGCTGCACGTAGGTGGTGCTGCACATGTGCAGAGGTGTTGCTGCACTGAATCTGAGGTGGTGCTCAGATAGTGCTGCGCTGGTGCTAAGGTAGTGCTGTACTGGTGCTGCGCTGTGGCTCAGTGGTGCTTCGGTGGTGGTGGTGTTGTGGTGGTGGTGCTTAGGTGCTGCTGAGTCATGCTGCGGTAGTGCTGCTGAGTGATGTTGAAGTGGTGCTTAACAACGCTGACTGGTGCTGTGCTGATAGTAAGGTAGTGCTGAGTTGATGTTGCACTGATGCAACGTGAAGTGTAAATAAATAACCAGCAGCTTGGCTAAAGGGAGCCTGCACTTCTCACCATCACTGAGAAGGGAGGATGGTAGGGCGGGGGAAGGAGGACGGGCAATCGGCGTTCAACAAAATGCGTTTTCTAATCAAACATAAATACTGCCTGGTTGGGAACACACAATGTAAAAGTTCTTAACTTAATCAGTTTAGTGGAGATGTACACATAATATACACTTGTGGCAACAAACGCTATATTTGTGCACATATAGTGTGCACACATGATAAATACAAATAAAAGATCTTCATTTGGCTACACAAGTGGCAATTCACATGAATACATAAACATGGCACGCTGCTCACACACACTACACGTATACACATGTACACAATCCTGGCAACATACCATGCCTTGGCCACAATCAACGTACTTTATGGCTCTTGGCTTGTCAGCAAGGTTAATGTCACCGTCTCCTTGCTGATGTGTAAATAGGGTGAACATATGGCCCCTTTCCTTCTCAAACCAGTGAATTTCGGAAACGAAAGCGAGAGACACATTTAAATAAACAATCAGATACTTAGGCTGTCTCTCAGGTTACTTAGATGATATCGCAGGTGCCAATGATAGGAGAGCTATGCTTCAGAATGCCTTTCAAAACCGAGAGGGCGAGAGTGTGTGTGGATTTTTGTCTGAGTGTATGTAAAAATCCCTGGGGAAACCTGACTGACATCTCACAATGCCCGACTGAAATCACCTGTACTCAACTATTTATCAGAAAATAAATTTATTAGGGGGGTGTAACCCCCTCCAGCCCCTTATGCCCCTGATAACACATGCTGAAGAGACGCAAAGTAATGGTGAGGGCAAGCAGAGCAACAGACGAACCGGTAGGGAGGCAAAAGCACTGGAAGTGCAGGGAGGGGTGACAGAGCAACAGAGGAATTGGTGAAGTGATGAAAAGCACTGGAAGAGCGGGGGGTGGGGGGGAGGGGCGTGGCAGAGCAACAGAGGAATTGGTGAAACAGAGGAATTGGTGAAGGGATGAAAAGCAGTGGAAGAGCAGGGAGGGGTGGCAGAGTAACAGAGGAATTGGTGGAACAGAGGAATTGGTGAAGGGATGAAATGCACTGGAAGGGCAGGGAGGGGTGGCAGAGCAACAGAGGAATTGGTGGAACAGAGGAATTGGTGAAGGGATGAAGAACACTGGAAGAGCAGGGAGGGGTGGCAGAGCAACAGAAGAATTGGTGGAACAGAGGAATTGGTGAAGGGATGAATAACACTGGAAGAGCAGGGATCGGTGACAGAGCAACAGAGGAATTGGTGAAACAGAGGAATTGGTGAAGGGATGAAAAGCACTGGAAGAGCAGGGAGGGGTGGCAGAGTAACAGAGGAATTGGTGGAACAGAGGAATTGGTGAAGGGATGAAATGCACTGGAAGGGCAGGGAGGGGTGGCAGAGCAACAGAGGAATTGGTGGAACAGAGGAATTGGTGAAGGGATGAAGAACACTGGAAGAGCAGGGAGGGGTGGCAGAGCAACAGAAGAATTGGTGGAACAGAGGAATTGGTGAAGGGATGAAGAACACTGGAAGAGCAGGGAGGGGTGGCAGAGTAACAGAGGAATTGGTGGAACAGAGGAATTGGTGAAGGGATGAAATGCACTGGAAGGGCAGGGAGGGGTGGCAGAGCAACATATGAATTGGTGAAGGGATGAAGAACACTGGAAGAGCAGGGATCGGTGACAGAGCAACAGAGGAATTGGTGAAGGGATGAATAACACTGGAAGAGCAGGGATCGGTGACAGAGCAACAGAGGAATTGGTGAAACAGAGGAATTGGTGAAGGGATGAAAAGCACTGGAAGAGCAGGGAGGGGTGGGAGAGTAACAGAGGATTTGGTGGAACAGAGGAATTGGCGAAGGGATGAAATGCACTGGAAAAGCAGGGAGGGGTGGCAGAGCAACAGAGGAATTGGTGAAGGGACGAAAAGCACTGAAAGAGCAGGGATTGGTGACAGAGCAACAGAGGAATTGGTGAAGGGATGAAGAATACTGGAAGAGCAGGGATCGGTGACAGAGCAACAGAGGAATTGGTGAAGGGATGAAAAGCACTGGAAGAGCGGGGATCGGTGGCAGAGCAACAGAGGAATTGGTGAAGGGATGAAAAGCACTGGAAGAGTGGGGATCGGTGGCAGAGCAACAGAGGAATTGGTGAAGGAATGAAAAGCACTGGAAGAGCAGGGCGGGGTGGCAGAGCAACAGAGGAATTGGTGAGGTGGAACGCAACAGAAGAGCGGGAGTGACAGAGAAGCGGATCTGGATTTGAACTTATTTACAGTGTTTTCGACCCACTTACAAAGCAAAATACTTTTCACACAAGAAAAATACATATCGACATGAATTTTACAGCACTATGTATAATATAAAAAATTTAAATCTGCATTAACATCATCGATTAAACATGCAAATAAGGCACAAACAATCAATCTTTAGTTTTGAGAAAAGTGGCAAACCTTTATCTGTTCCTAGAATGAATCAAGCCCTCACCCTGCTATATGGCTTTAGAGGCCTGGGGCAGGGCCGGTGTAAACCCTCCTCTACAACAATTTTGTTCTCCATTTCCAGCTGCTTCTTAGGAATCATCCAGCCCATTTTGTTACCTTCCCAGACAAGTCACTTAGAAGAAGGAACATTTGCTCATCCAGCTAGTCAGGATGGTCTTGTTTAAGCAGCTTGGTAATGGTACTCTATCTCTCAGAACTATACAGGGTGCAGTCTAATAAAAAATGTTTCAGATCTCCTGTGGCATGGCAGAAGCTATTTACAGGTATTTCCACATTTACCTTATTCGGAGTTTTGTTTAATAGCAAGTAACCACCTCTTGACAGTGCAAAAAACCTGTTTTCTCCATAATTTGTCATCAGGGTTAAATATTGCAGTGCACTTGGTGAGGGATCAAACATACCTATAGGAAAGACTTTCCAGTACTTTCATTCTTTGCTCATTTGCCAGGTGCGCAGAGTGCTTGGAAATTGAGGAATTTATTTGCCTCTTTGAAATCATTTGAAACTTATTCAGTGCTTCGGGTAATATCAAGTTGTGTCTCATGAGAGCAACGGACTAGAGCAATGGAGGAACCAGTGGGTGTGAAAAGTAATGGAAGACCGGAGAGTGTTGGAGGAAGTTGGGGTGAAACCAAGATATACAGAGGTAGTAATGGCAAGAAGCTCAGGGGGAAATTAAAACTAATGGGGCAGCAATGAAAATGTAAAACGAAACAAGCACACAAGGGAGAGGATGAACACATGCACACCCGTGGAGTGCTGAAAAAATAGACACCTGATTGTGTAAGCAGTGGAAGGGTACAATTCATCTGATCAGATACACAGTGAAACAGCTGTGCTCCAGGGGAGGGACTAAAACAGAAAAAGGAAAGAAAGCCATTAAATATAAAGCAAGGAAATTGGAATACCAAGGAAGTCAACCAGTGGTAAGCAAAGCCCACTATAGGTATTTCTTTTGTACACAATGGGTCTTTGGACATCATACAGCTAAAGCTAAATAAAATATAAAGCTGTTTCTAGGCTAGACCAAAAATCTGTTCTGCACAGCTCTGATAAGCAAAGATCATTAATGCCAGGTGCTAGTAGAGGGGGGGGTGACCTGCCTAGGTTTCTTCGCTTTTATCTTAGCAGTCCTCTTTAATGTACTGATTACTTACTGGTAATTTTCATTGCAGTAAAAACGGGGACAAGGAAGAGTGTAACATTTGCAATTGTTTGTCAATATGTTATTCTGGGCTGGCAAGATTTTAGAAAAGCAACAGGCTGCTTGTATTTACTGTGTCTCGGCTAGAAACAGCTCCACTGTTTCTCCATACAAAGAGTGGGCAACTTGGCAGCCTCTTGCTGCTGTTGGTTTCCTGCCAGTGACGTTCACATTTGAGGTCACCCAAGGGAAAGCCATTCACTACTTGCACTGACAGGTAATGTGAGTGATGGCGTTTTACCCCATTACTGTGTGCATTTCCATTAGGAAGCAGCTTGCACAGGCAGGAAAATAAGTCCCTTCCCTTGACTGTGAGGACAGCAGCACAGCCCTTATTTGAAGGTGACTGGTGAAGTCTACATCATTGGAAAAATACATCTTGGGCTCCAGATTTATGATCACCGCTCATTTTACCCTTCAAATAATTTTTCTTTTGACTAGAATATTCACTACCATAAACCATAGAGTCCGTGGTCCTGATTACGAGTTTAGCTGTTATTTATCGCACCTGATGAATACCAATACCATGGGGTACATTAGGTGAGATAAATAACACCTATTAAGAGTTGGTGGGGAATAACATTAATATGTTGGTGTTTAATGGGCCAAAATCCACATTGGTACCGTAAATACTGTATGATTTTCCCCCGTTACATTTTGGCAGGTTTGACCAACCGAAATTGTATAACAATTGAGGTGTTTAACACATCCGATAATTATCGGATGTGTAAAATACCTACCAACTCGTAATTCCGACCCATGCGTAAACAGGGGATTACTTATGGATCAGAATATAACATGCAACTCTTTATCAGGGCCTAATTCTTCCTAGTGTTTTAGACTGACTGTCCAATGGAGCAGTGCATTTGTATGGGGGAGAAGTGTGCTATTACTTAGAGGGCTTTTATGGGTTTTTTTTGTCAGTTTTGCTGTGATCTATATTTAATTTTGTATTATGATGAAATCTTTAAACATGTTTTGAGTGTTTGAATATAAACAGGTAATGATTTACTGGTACTGCGGTTCTTTGCTGCGGTAACCACATTTCTTTACAACTTATTCTTAAAAACACTGAGCATACTTCGTTAATTCTCCTGTAACACAGAGGTTTGGTTGACTGAACGAGAGCATGGAGAGCAAAAGTTTAATTACCTACTTCAGTGCTACAAGACCTGTTTATTTAAATTCATCTATATATTTGCGTTGCAATTGTGGTATTTCAGGTTTCGACTAGACGGCGCATGCGCTGTCTCAAAGAGACGTGTGTTTAATCTGTGGGCTTCAGCCTGCCCACAGGCTTCGCATTTGCTCGCTCCATCGTCTGTCTCATATTCTTTGTCACCATTTGTCCATGGCATGCATGGTCATGCCTCTTCTTGTGTTTAGCCCTCCCCCCAGAGCATGGAACAAGTACTTGTAAACATCCACTGCTCTAATTTTTAGCACTATTTTAGGACCTACTTTTTCTTGTTTGTCAGCACTCTACATGGTGTTCGTGATTTTTCTCCTCCCACCCACCCCCAAATACTGTTCCTACTGTACGGAGCGCTTTACTGCTCCCTTGACTTGCTTGTTCTATTTACTATCAAGAACGCCACTAGAATGTTGCTTCCGTGATATCCAATTGTTCGCTTTACTGTTCCACCTGTACGGAACGCTTTACTGCTCCCTTGACTTACTCACCCTCCCTGATGACAACTCCACATGTGAAGGTACCATGACGGGGCTGCGTCTCCGCAACACAAGTAAGATTTCAATGCACGCTGTTTAAGTCTGATCTATGACCAAGGTACGATCGCATCAACAATTTAAACTTCCGTCAAGGATTACAAAACTACACGTTTTATTGATGGGATTTTTTTAAGTGTGTGCAGTGGAAAATTTTGCCTCCTAGTTTGTTAAAAGCTTTCCTCTTTATTGTTCCTCTATGCTTCTTTTTATAAGCACTGGGGGAGGATGTGGAGTAGCTGCTTGATCGGCTGACTTTGTTGGGGAACTGCATTCGAGTCTCTGCAGCAGGCTCAACATCCTGTGAATCTTGGTAACTCCCAGCTCGTTTTATACTTGCAATGTTTGCTGCTTGCCACCGCCCATATTTATTTTCACCTGACCTGTGCAGTGGAAAAGCTGTCTTCTAATTTGTCAAAAGCTTTCCTCTTTACTGTTCCTCTATGCTTCCTTTTATAAACACGGGGATCATGTGGGGTAGCTACTTGAGCAGCCAACTTTGAAGCTGGGGAGCTGGGTTCGACTCTTGGCGTCGCCTCAACATCCTGTGATTCTGGGCTAATCACCTTCTCCATTCCTAAAAATGAATGAATGAAACTGGTGCTCATGTACAGCGCTCCGACAGCTTCGGGTGGAGTTTGCCTAAAATAAGGAATGTGGTATCTCATTTCTTCGGTTCAGTTTGCAAACTTCAAATGATTCATCTTTGCAAAATGAACGAAATCACAGAGAGCTATGCAGTAGCCCATCATAAAAACGCTTATAAACATGTTTTAATTAATCTTTGGAGCGAAGCCAGTCGCACGTTGCCAGAATCAGGTTCCCGCCTTACCATATTGCTCGCTTTGAAAAGCTGACGGCAGATTCCATCACAAATGGTTAGGTATAGCCGTCCGTGCTCATTTCATGACTTTAGTTTCCTTTTCTTTTCACTCTGGCAATCGTTTTCACACAATGCACCCATTGGCCCCGTGGCAGAAAGTAGAAACATGGCCGACATTAACAAGGATAGTAGAAATGCATGCGCTCCCTATCCTAGAATGCTGTGACTCGCCTTTTCAAAGTTAACAAGTGCAGGTACTCAGCACTTCTAAGTTCTTTCTGAAGTGGATAAAAGGAGTGCCAGTAGGGGGCAGGAGGAGAGGTAGCAAAAGCGCCAAGACAAGTAACTTGGTGAGAATGAGACGGGTAGTAAGAGTTGTACCTCCTGTGCCGACAATGGCGTCCTTACAATTGATTTTTAGGGGGGAGGGAGACGCACACTGGGCTACAGATAAAAAACAAACACACACATCTCCCCCCCCCACCCAATATATGATCACTTCCAAAAGGCATTAAAGACAATATATTGGAAGTGACCGATCATCCTGGAAAGTACCCTTCATGTCAGTGACACTATGGGATATGAGTCAGTTTCACTCACTGTAGAATGTTATCACAGTTCGCGTGCTGTGACATCACCTCTGCACACCCTTGAACACTACCCCATTTTCATGATTTCCTTTCCTCCTGAACCGGTTCCTCTTTCATAGAGATACTAATAATAGCTTAGAATGCACACGTGGTGACTGACTACTCACCCCTGAAGTTCTGCATCTGGTGTTCCTGGTTTCTAACCATGGTCTGTTTATGGGATCGGCATTTCCGCTTTCTGGGAATGAGGAAACGAGTCACACCTTCTCTATTCTGTTCATTGTTCTCTAAAGACGGCCTGCCGAGGGGCTCTCCAGATGGCCTGGGAAAACATTTCTACTCGATACAATTGGGTGGCCTGTGGCTTTGACACATCTACTGCTATTTGAAGGAGGAAATTCTTTGCAATTACGTCATAGAACTTGTTATTGGTAAGTAATGGCTACTACTGGTTTCAGTGGGTATTTCATGTAACTGGTAGAAATTACCTGGTTTTTCCCCACACGAGATATATACTACAATTCCCAAGAACGTATAAGCCAGCACCCGGGACTAATTGAAACCATTTGTAACTGGTCAACCACAATTTCACCAGGAGAATAAAAACATACTGAATAAAAATGCTTAATCCGCAAGGATATCAGTGGTATTGTATTTTGGCAATCTGAGACAAAAGCCACACCATCTGCTGTGAGTCACTGGGCAGCTTTGCAGAATTAGGTCGTTTTGGGTAAACGTAATTTAGGTCTTATTTTTATTTTAGGTAATATATATAGCTCAAAAGTAGCTAATAGGAGCCAGGGAGGATTTGGCACAGCATATTTTTATTGCAACATCTTAAATGCGAGATACTGTGTGATAAACATGAATACTATACAATAAACAGTATTGTCTCTAGGAGCCCAGTAGCCCCAGATACTGGGTGCCAGGATGTGACACGAGCGACATGATATTTTTTACATCGCACATTTTACATATCATGAAAATAAGAATTTTTACATCACACGTATTTTCACTCAGAGGCTTATGGAACAGGGGTCATTTGTTCCAAATTTCTCAATTTCTGGCCAAGCGCAGATGCCGAATTAGAACCTGGTTCTCCAGGATAGAAGAGAGGTGACATTATGAATGCTTGTTGCAAGTCTTAAATCAAAAAAGGGGGGGGACGGAAGAGCGTATCTTTAGAGAGGTCCTACGCCTGTGCTCCTCCAGGGACTAACATCAGGATGATCAGATATGAGAAGTGGTTCCTCTGACAGACAGACGCACGTATTTGTGCTATTTGGCCTGAGTATGTGTCGCTGAGAGATCTGTAATTCAGATCGTAATGCCCTCACACACCTGTTGGGGTGTCATGCTTCATCATTGGACGCTCCTCGTCAGGCCGGCGCTGCAATGCTTGACGGGCCTGGTGGCTGCTTTAGCGGAGTTCTTTTGATCTGAGGACGCCGTAAATGATGAGTGCAGTGGTCGACCACTCGTTACTAATGCTATCCTGGTACCTAAGGACCATAAGATAGCACCACTGTTTTTACTTAGTCCTGGGGCCCATATCTGATTAAATAGTTTGCCTATGGGCTCCTGTGCCTATTTTAAGTCCCTTTTTATACACTAGAACTCACCACTCATACTGCCCACCTGCACTCATCATTTACGGCGTCCTCAGATCAAAAGAACTCCACTAAAGCAGCCACCAGGCCCATCAGGCATTGCAGCGCCGGCCTGACGAGGAGCGCCCAATGATGAAGCATGACACCCCAACAGGTGTGTGAGGGCATTACGATGTGAATTACAGATCTCTCAGCGACACATACTCCGGCCAAATAGCACAAATATGTGCGTCTGTCTGGCAGAGGAACTACTTCTAATATCTGATAATCCTGATGTTTGTTGCAAGTACCATATTTGTGTTATCTGTGCATGAATGAGAGCTGAAGAACTTAGCTCGTTCAGCAATACCACATACATACACATATGTGAAAAACATGCGTATTTCCCGAACAGTATGAGCTCCCTTGGTCTGGCCGGTTCTCCTAGAACGATGTCACTGTGGATGGCCACAATACCTCGAAAGGAGAGCGATCTACAGATTTAAGACTCTAGGGAGTATGAGAGGGTCATATCTCACCATAGACATGGAGGCACGTCCTTCCTACGATGGCTCCTGTTGGGAACACGTTGAAGATGCACTTGTAGCAGCCGTCATCACTCAAGCTAACAGAATGCAGAGTTATGGCTGTGGAGTTCAGTTCCGCCCTGGAGAAGTCGACTACACGACTCTTGTAGTGACCCATAAGTTTTTGCCCATAAGCTTTGCTGTAGGTGGCCATGGTGCCACTGAAATCTCCAGGGTCCTTCTGCCACGTGACTTGAAGTACATCATGGGCATGTTTGAGCTGGCACTGGAGGATCACTCGGCTCCCTTCCGTTGCAGTCAGAGTCTTCTCATGAATCACCATGGCAAAACCTGCAAAAGAATAAGAGACTAGGTCATATGCTTCATTCTTTTACTCTAGCACCTCACCTAAAGCTTTGTTTCCACAAATCAGAAGGTTTCTATCCTCTCCATGGAGATGGTCACCTCTCAGCTTTCTGTACATCATTAACATCATTCTTTAAGAAAGTCATCAATTTGCACCCGCGGGACTATGACCTCACATAGGGATAGGTTCTTGCTATCAGGAATTCACAAACGTTTCCAGAGGCTGGCATGGAAGCCTGCCACAGCTGCATATTTACAGGGATCCTCCTGGAAACATTCTGAGAATTCTGTTTTCGCATGAGCAAATATATAAGCATGCGAAAATCTCTAACTTTTTTCTTTCTTCACACTGAAACAATTTTTCTCGGTAATGCGACCCCTCACCTTACCCAACCGCCCCAATTTTGTTGGTGTACCGATCTCCTTCCTACTCTAGAAAGGGATTACTTCTACCATTTTCAGGAGCAAATTTCTGGCCCTTTGCAAATTTGGAAGGTGCCAAAGAGAGCTTCTTAAATACCCACAGATATGTAAGACTGCGTGCACAAACTCAAAGGGGGTTCCAGCCTTGTAATGCGTATTTGCCACCCCTGTAGGTAGATTTGCTCACACAAACAACTTCAAGGATCCCTTAATAAGTATGAAATCAAAATTCGTAATTTAGAAAATTAAGCTTGTTCTCAGAAAAAAAACCTATTTACGCGCCTACGAGAAACTTACACATACAAATAGCTTTGTACTTGTGCCACTTGTGTTCTTCTTTGAGCTGTTGATATACAGTGTGATTGAAATCGTTACACATTACTGCAAAGATACTACTATTGTCTCACCAAGAAATCCCAGGAAGATTTGGATCCAGGAAGAAAAGCCACTGATCAGGAAGATTCTTGACATTACTGTGAACATGATCTACGGCCCATCACAAAGCTGGCCATGTGAAACAACTCCACTATGGCAATGTCTCACAGATCATAAAGCAAACAAAACTCAACCAATTAACACGCATTGGCAAAGCCAATAGGTCTCACCTATGCAAGAGCTATTGGCTTTGCCAATGTGTTTTAGCCATGTTGTACAACAGGGGGCTGCTGTTCAGCATGGCTAAAAGTTAGTGGCATAGAGGAGAGTGGAGTGGAATGCCAAAGTGTGGAGTCGGTAGGGTGGAGTAGAGTGTCATAGAGTGGAATGGGTAAAGTGCAGTAGAATCTTGTGGTGTAGAGTGGAGTAGAGTGGCCGAGAGAGCAGTAGAGTGGAGTATGCATGGTGTGGTAGCGTACTGCCATTGCCATTACAGACAACACATTTTCAATTGAAATTGCCATTACATCTGCACAGACATACAGTTTTACTGATAAAACTATACAGCACACAAATGATAATGTGTGGAAATCGGCATCACCAAGTGTATTGATTTATTTTGATTGTACTCAAATATTTGTTTATAGCATTCTTCAGAATTACAAACAATCTGCTTTATTTGTGCTTTCCTAATTCTGATATATTCTAAAATATTTGCACAGTTAATGTACTGGCATTTACATTTTGTTGTGTGCTAGAAACATCCTACAGCCATTGCTTCCACACCCTCAGTATCCAGCATGATCACATAAATCATCTCACTTTGCAGTCAGAGAATAAAAAGTAAACACCAGCCTCCCTCAGAAGACAGAGCCTAATATTTGACCTCTGCCTTTGAATGGTGCAAGATAAAAACTAAATGTAAAGGCCTGTTTATTGCTCATTCACTTTTGAACTCCATCTTAGTTATTTTGGTGGTGCTCCAGCACCTATGGCACTAGCATAAAATTGAGGAGGAGGATTATTTGTTATGCTATCAGTAAAGAGCACTGACCAAATTAAACAAGCTCATAGACAGAATATTGTACCTCACATGCATGCAAGATTGATTGACTGGTATTGGCAGAGATAAGTAGAATCAGTCAAGCAGAAAGATAGGAGGCAGGAAACCTTTAAAACAATACAGCACGTTTTCTGCTGTGAACTGGCATACAAGGGAGACAACTGAACACACGTCCTCTTGTGGAGTGCCTCACGAAAAAGAAAATAAAAAGTTCTCAGAAAGCAAGCACTTGTAGAAGTATATAAGGAGCCAGTCGGTGAGGTGGTAAGCAGGGTATTCCCCAAAGGAGGGGCAAAAACATGCTGGATAACCTCAAACAAATAAAGCCAGAAAATAAAAAGCAAGCAAATGTGAGTTAAAAAACACAAAGCCAATGGTAAGCAATGCGCGGAATGCATTCCTAGGGAAACTTTCAGCATGTCCCCAATAAATAGATGCACTGTCTGGTAGGCTTTGACCTAAAACGGAGTAATGCAGCTCAACGCTCTGTTTCCAAAATCCCACGGCTCATTAATTTGTAAAGCCAGATATCTGATCAAATACTAAATAAGACTTGTATAATAAGATAGCACTGGCCTCGAGAAGGTTCTGAACCATGATTTATTGAAGATACAACAAACACCATCTAACAGCCTCTCTACAATCGGAGTACAATCATCAATTACAGAATGTTGATGATGGGAGAACCCCAACATTCGAACTCAGTTGTGCTGGAAGGATTATTCCAATAAAGATGGAGAAACGGGGCAAACAACGAGAAGAGGAGAAGGATAAAAAAGACAATTTGACATTAAGATAAAATTATAAGATTATAACAAACACATATAGCAAGGGAATGAAATGTACTTCCTGTGCAAATAATGATGAAACAAGAAGTACACTGGTATTTTGGCACAGTTTACAACATTTAAGAACTCAGATCAAGGAGACTCAGAGAGAAGGATTATCAAATTATGTTGAATCCCAATGACAATCATTATTTAAAATAACTTTTATTTTACTTTTATTTGTAGGTAGGAAGAGGATAAAAGAAGGATTTATAAAGCAAGGTAAAACCCAGAAGATCTGATATTTAATCTATCTATGAACATATTCCGGAAAAGAACCCTCTTTGCCACAAAAAGTTTAAATTATATTCCTAAAATGCTTCTTTTCTTTTGACCTTGGATGGATGAGAAGCTAAATTGGCCACTCTCAGATAGAGTTCTTAGTCTCAATGGGAGGATATTATGCTTCTTTTTAAAGTTGGTAGAGGAGAATTATGGATTCTTGTTGCATTGCCGGAGAAGGATTGCTTCATACACTTATCTTGTTTGAAAGTCGGCGGCTCAAAGAGGAGAGATTCTGCTTTGCTGAACCCCAGTTGACCAACAGAGATTTTCAGTTTCTCAGCCAAACTGGAAGGGGTGGATATGTGTAGGGATCTGTGTGTGGTGCAGACTGTCCTAAATTGCACTCTTACATCAATGAGGAGTCACTGTAGAGTTAAAAGGACAAGACTAATGGTCAGCTCTCTTGGAATCGGAACCAACATGAGCAGCACCACGAAGCACAGCTCCGAGGGAAGGAGGGGGAAGCAAGATGACGTTTGATGTGTCAATGAGGAGAAATTCCCGTAGTCTAGTCTGGAAAGAATGAGGTTCTGAAATGCAGTCTTTAAGACTTGATCAGGGATAAATTGCCTGATGCCCCAGAGTCCCCCGAGAGGAGAAAGAGCGGGAAAATGTAATAAAGTCAGTTGTTTAGGATGAATCCCATGGATTTGCCGTTATCCACGATTATTAGTTTACAAGCCACAGAGAATGTGAATCAGTCCACAGGGGGGATAGGCAGGCTGGATTTTTTCAGGCAGATTAATTGGAATTTTGTTTTTTCTGAGGTTGAGTTTTAGGCTATAATAAGGCAACCATTTTTCGATTTTTTTCCAGAATGTTGAAGAGCAAGGAATCGTTGTTTGGGGATGAAATCTTAAGAAAGATCTAGGTGTCTTCCACATCTTAGTAATATAGTATTTTAGAAATTATGAGCATAGCCCCAAGTGGTTCCAAAAGCAGATGAAATATTGTGGAAGACAGCAATAAGCCCATACGAAAAATTGTTGTAGGCTGGATTTACTAGACACAGAGCTCTCAAGTTTAACCACTTGCGAATAATTTGACAAGTAGGAGGTGAACCAGCTTAGAGATACCCTCTTGATGCTCAATTGTTCTTTCGAGAAGTTAATAAGAGATGGTCGGCTGTATCGAAGGGAGCTGCAAGATCTAGAAGTACAAGTAGACAGAAATTACCCAATTAGCGGAAGTGGAATGCAGTTTCAACAACTTGCAAATGAGCACTAACTGTGCTGCAGTCTAGTATAAATCATTTTGTCGACCACATTCTTCTATCCTATCCACCCTGTCCTGATCCAGGATACAAAAGAGAACAAGCATTTGCAATGCAATAGGTCTCGCCCTTGGGACCTTATATGCATTTGGGCATCCAATTGATTCTGTTATTTTTGCTTGATATATAGTTGAAATAATTAACCTTCTGCATATAGGCGTATGATTTTTGAGTCTTAACTATTTGAGGCAGCCCTTTAATGAGCAAATGTGTAGCTTGAGATGACTTGCAGTTCACACAAAACACAAAGGGACAGTAAGTGACAGAGGAATGGGAGTTTAAGAGTGAGGAGGAGAAAAGCAAGAAGCTAGTGATAAGAGGAAAGAAAGAAGGGGCGAGTGCATTAGAGTTTGCAAGGTCTAAAGAGGCCTGAACAGCCTAGCATGGAACTGGGAAACCAAGTTTGAGTGCCAACCTCAGCTCAACAGCGTATGATTCTGGCCAAATCGCTTAATCACCCTGTGCCTAAAAAAGTGATCTTGTGTAATGTAATCTGGTGCTTATGAAAAGGGCTCTGATACCTTTGGGTCAGGTTTGCGCTAAGTAAAACTGCAAAGGGAGAGCAAGAGAACACCATATAAAGGAGGAGAAGGTGTAGCACTATTAGCACGAGACAGTGACGCAAAAAGAAAGGAGCACGTGTTTAAGTAGTGCAAACAGTAGAGTAAAAGTGTTCAACAAAGAGCTTTGATGAAGGAATTACAAAGGTATTGGGATTGAGAGGAAGAGGGAAGAGAGAAGAAAAGGGTCAGGGAGCAGAAGGAAAGAGGAAGACAGGAAAAAGCTGAGGAAGAAAGATAGACGGTGAAAACCCTGGAGTAGTAAAACTGGAAAGAGAGTGGAAAATGGATGGAGGCTAAAAAGTCAAGAACTTGGGACAAGCGAAGAAGAGGGCCAAAGGAGAGTGGAAATGGCTAAAAGGATGGAAGAAGTGACAAAAGCGCAAGAGAAACATGAAAGAGTAATGAGGGGGAAGAACTAACTGATTGAGAGGGTTGAAGTGAAAACTCTGAGTCAAAAGCGAAATATGTGTGTGGGAGTTGAGGCTGCTTTGCAGAGACGAACATAAGGAAAGGGTGGAAGTGAAATGGCAAGAAGGAGTAAGGGATTTAACAAGAGGGGTGGGTGTGCTTGAGGGTGCTGTTGTGATGGGTAGACCATGGTAACGGCAGAGGTGCGAGTCTTTATTCGTAAAAGCTGATATACTTATTAAACGCAGACTGTAGGACTTTCAGACGAATCCTTGCAAAATGCATGATGAACGTTATTCCCTCAGTAGTGTATGTATACCAGCAAGGCTTTACTGTGGGCATGCAGTTTGGTGAGCTAACATATGCTGCATCGATATTGCTGAAACATAGTCAACAACTATAACACATTTGGTATTGTGCTTCACATTATTTTTGCATGCAAGGTTTTGTTTGCCTCCTGCATTTTTAAAGTTTAATATTTGTGGTTGTTTGGTGCAAGTTGTTGACTAGGGAAAAAGAATACTTCGATGTTTCTGTTGCTTCAACTTGTTATGTTTATTTAAATGCGAAGCACTGATCCTGTGTCAAATAAGCAATTTGCATATTTTTTGTCTTGAAGCCTGCACATTGAAAAGAAGCGTACCCTTTTGAATAATGGTTTTTTAGCATTTCACAAAGAATGTAGCTGAATGCAAGTTAACGTGTAAACCAATTGGCGACGACTTTCTTTTAAGTTCCCTCTCACTTACTCCCAAACTTTGACACAAACATATGCCCGAGCTCAAATGACCACTGGTTGTGGTGGGAACCAAGCCCCGCAATTGAGGAATAGGTAAACCGAAGACCAGCCTGCTGAGCAGTGGCATCAAAAGGGTGTATGTAGCCTACCCCCGCAGACCACCTTCTGATATAACTGTCGGTGCGCAGGTGACAGTATAGTACATGGCAGCACAACAAGACTGCGTGGACTTGCTTGAAGCACAGAGCTATGTAGCAGAGTAGTTTCTGCATTTCCCTCAAGACAATAGGATTGAAAGTTAACCAAACACATTTTTTTAAAATAAGTGTGAGACAACTATTAAAAATTCAGGAACACACCATTAAAGAGCCCCTTCACCTGTTCTAACTACTGCTCGTTCAGAGACTGCGTTTCAAAGAAATACCAAGGTACATGAAGGGCATGAATGGGGGAGCGAGGTGGAACAACAGCGGAAGCGTCAGCAGATTTCTTTAATTAACTGAGCGCCAGCTTCGCTCGGAGTCCGTGCAACGGCGGAGGGGGAGGAGGGAGTGTCGGAGCATATTCACAATATGAAATGGCCTCAAATCATCAAATATTTTTGATCCAAAATGTTGGTTTATTAAATATAAAAATACTGGGTATGCACGCAAGACTTCCATGTGTGTAATTTTCAGTTTAACCTGCTTCTGACCCTCGCCTCGAGGAGGTTCACAGATCCTTGCTCTTCCTCCTCCCCCTTATTTCATGTCCGGCTGCGAGCCTGAAAGTGGTAAAGGTGGGTGTTGGTCAGCTGCAGGAGCACTGACTACAACCGGGAGAGAGGCAGCCTTTGTGTGCTGCGGAGGCAGAGCAGACGGAGTAAGGGAGGGTGAGGGTTGGCCCAATATGGAAAGAAAAAAACCCAAAACACACCATGAAGCTGACAGCGCATCTGCTAAAAAAACAAGCATTGTTAGCACCGTGCTGTCCAAAACATGAAGCGCGGTTTTGGAGTTTACTGCGCTTCATGTTTTAGACAGCACAGCGCTATCAATGCTTGTTTATTTTAGTGCGGCTTTGCTAAATAAACAAGCTTTGTTAACACCATGCTGTCCAAAACATGAAGCGCGGTGTCGCTGAAGCGGGTACCGAAGGAGTGAGACGGACTATGCTGCAGGGGCGGTGTGCACTCTGAGGGAGGTGAGGCGCTTCAACAAACTGCAACAAAATAAAGAAGCATTGTTAGGACCGTGCTATGCAAAACATGAAGCGAGGTGTCAGAGAAGCGGGTGTGTGCTGATATATAAAGTGAAGTGAGGGAAAGAAAACAAAGAGTGCGCAGTAAAGAACATATACTAAACAAGTGTATGTACACCGAACTTCACCGGTGCACTGCAGCCTTGAAAGGAAGTGAGGTATCGGCTGCGGGAACAAGACAGGAGGCAGCAAAGAAGAGCGTCGCTGGAGTGCACCAATGGTAAGTAGGAGGCAGGAATACAGTCGTTTAATTGCATACAGCAGGTCTTGCAGACAGCGCAAGCGTGCTGTAGCTCGACCTAAAAAAACACAGGCTGCTCCAGTTTGTTTGTGATGCATGTTCGTCGGTGTACATTCCCAATTGTCTGGATCTGAACAGGCTCAGTAGGTGGGCGTGTCCCTACTTGACCAATCCTGGGCTGAGATGCAGTGCAATGCAATCTTAAATCCCGTTAGGACATGAGGGGTGGCACTCTCAATATCGGTGACCGCAGAGACCAACTTGAGGCACATTAGACACACAGAAGGGGCATAAGAGCTTCTCAGCAAATCATCTTCACTTTGCTGGCCACACACTGAATTCAAAATGTTAGTTGGGTAATGCGACCAGACATCCTGGATCTGCCAGAACATTTCTAGTTTTTCCCTACCTGTCACACTTGACACTTTCACTATGTCAAACTCATGTTTTTAGCATGGGTCAAGTGAACGTGCATGTTCATGTTTCAACGAGCTTTCTCTCATTTGCATTACACTGGGGACAACATTTACTTAAAGGACTTCTCCGCTGCACTTCCTTGCCTCATTCATACAGCACAGGCTTCAAAGAGGGCTAAATCAAGTTGGAGGATTTGTATCAGCCAATGTCCAGGCTCACCTCTGAACTTCATCACGGCATGGGGAAGTGAGAGGGTTTATTAAATTAAAAGGCATTTGTAAGTATTTTCATTCTTATTAGATGTTTCCACATTTGTAACTATAGCTACTCTGAGAAAGGGGCTCTTAATTGTTTTCTTCTTGATTCCTTCCATAAGAAATGCAAAAGGATTTCAATTAAGGATCCCATGGGAATTACTCTACCACTGCTTATTTCCTTGAGCTACTGAAAATACTTTGCAGAGGTGCAAAACCTTTGAAATGCTATTTTTTTAGGTCTTGCCTATCAGACAGTTTTTAGCTGTAACGCAGGCAAAAGGTTAATGTGAACTATAAAAAAAACTTAGAGTGAGCTTACCCCCAACTCATTGCTTACAATTGGTTGCCCTTGTTGTCACTCTAATTTGCTTCATTTTTATTTAATGGTTTTCCTTGTCCATTTTGTGTTTGTCCCTCCCCTATTTCTGTTGGCTCCTCCCTTGGAGCATAGCCTCTTTACCATCCTCTTGACTGAATGAATGTACCCTTTCACTCATCACATTTAGGGAACTCCTTTCATTATACCATGAAACTACATGTGTTTTAAAGCTTTCTCCCTCGTGTGCTGCTTCTTTTCTGAAACAGCCGCCCCACCACTCTTTCCATATTGCTCCCTCATCCTTCCCTCAAGCTTGTCCATTGCTTTTCCCACCCATCGCTAGCTTTTTAATAATTTTGGAGGGGTTTCTCTGTACAAGGCTCAATTGCATCTGTTGCTCCTTGCCACTTGCCCACTCGCTGCTCTCCACCCACTCTTCCAGCAGCTCCTTCGTATTCCCCCTAAATCTGTTATTTATGTTTTAGATGGCCCACCTTACAAAACACTTTTTTTGTGCTATTCAAATGTATTTTTTTATTTATCGATCCACCTTGGATTGGTAAATAAAAAAACACATGGTGCCCATGTCATTTCATAGGAGGACGCATGCAAGGAGACCCATGCATATGCATATTATGTCATTACACGTGTGCATGTCATCACGCATGCACGCTTTCTTGGTGCCACATGATGCGGTGTCATTGTGCCTTTTTTTCTTTTCTCTTGGCTGATGCTGCACAGGATGGGCAAACAGCATTAGCAAAGCCAATAGGTTCAAAAGGCGAGTCTGAATGCTTTGCCAATGCTTGTTTGTGTAGTCTATCACAAAGAAGCGTGCCAGCGCAGCCTATTATATAATGGGTGCTGTTAATGTAACCCTTCTGCGTCCATACTGTCTGCCAATATTTCGCCCTTTTTTATCTATGGCCTGTCCTGGTTTTAAGGTCTGGCATGACAGTATATTCTATTGTAGCCTATTCTTAAAATATATAGAGCAGGCATTCGCTCCACCAAGAACGGTCTTGTAGGAAGCTGGGTGCTTGTTGCAGTACCCCCTCCCCCCACACTTTTTGCCTGGTATTTGATGCACCTTTGAAGTGTACTGGTTCCGGCTAACCAGGTCCCCAGTACCAGTGTTCTTTCCCCCAAATGTACAATTGTTCTACAATTGGCACAAATTCAGCCCCCCTGTAAGCCCGTAGTAAATGGTACCCCTGGTACTTTGGGCATTGGGACTGAAGGAGGTCCCCTAGAGCTGCAACATGAATTGTGCCACCCTCGGGATCTCTCACCAAGATCATGCAAACTGTCACTGCAGTCTGCGTGTCTTGGTGCAGACAAAAACAAAGCATTGAAATGGCACACATTCCTGTGTACCTTGCCTACAGACACTGCGTGAGATATAGGTAAGTCACCCCAACAGCAGGCCTTACAGCCCTAAGGCAGGGCGCACTATATCCTATGTGTGGTCATAACTGCCTGAGCTGATATGACCCTGCAATATCTAAGTCCATTTTTAGATATTGTAAGTGAACGGGGAGGCCATAAAGAGTACATGGGCTGGACACTCGTCAGTATGAGTTCCCCATCTCCATGATGACGTCACTGTACCCCAAGATGTTTGGTACCAAACATCTTGTCTTAATAAACCCGCATTGATGCCAGTGTCGGATTTATCAATAAATGCACGCAGAGGGCACCTTAGAGGTGCCCCCTGAAAACCTACCAACTACTAGTGTGGTTACTGACTGGTCTCAGCCAGCCTACCACCACTAGACATGTTTCTGGCCTTCTGGGGTGAGAGCCTTCGCTCTCACCCCAGGAATAATGCCTGTTCTGGGCAGTGGTGTTCACACCTCCTCCAAGCAGGAACTGCCTTCCAGGGCAGGAAGCTTCAAAGGCCATGCTGCCTTTGAAATGCGACCCAGGCCTCTCCAGTTAGTGGAAGATGCCAACCCCCCTGTCCCCACCCCACCTTTGGCAGAAGGACAGGCAGGAAAACTAGTAAGATTAGGAGGTGTGCTCACATCCAGCCAGCACCACCCCTCAGGTGGAAGAGGTTATGTGGACCCCACTTTTCAGATTCCTCCATCTTGTGTTGCAGAGAACTAGCTTATCAGGATCAGGGTTGTGCCCGCTTTCCACAGGAAGTAGTCGCCTATAGGGTGTAGACACCCTAAAGGTAGGTAGCCCACTGCCTACTACCTGTCACTCACTTTATTGCCCCTAAATTGAGTATTTAGGTGGCACCCCTTGAACCAGAACTTCAGATTCAACGGACCTAAAGACGAAGAGGACAAATAAGAGCTGCTGAACCTGAGAACTGAGTGCCTGCTGTGGACTTTTGGCGCAAAACCCTTCCTGCCGCTTCAAGACTTGACAGTCCTGGTGAACTGTCCCGTTCCTGCTGCTGTGTGGCCTCTAGAACCCCCAGAGGACTACCAGCCCTTCACAAATCGCCCAAGAACTCCCTTGGAATAGAATTGCTACTCCCCTACAGCCCGCAGGCCCCGACTCCGCAGAGTCCGGTCCACTGACTTGCAGCTCCCCGGCACGACCAATGCCACAACCACCCAGGAGGAGGTACTCATGCTCTGGGAGGCCAGATCTATCTCTCCACCGAGTAGGAAGACACCAGGACCAACCGGAGCCATGCAGCTCTAATCCTCAGGGTACCGGACACCCTGAATCAAAAACCAACAGAGAAGAGTCCAGTCGGGACTCTAACTGTACCAGAGCCCAGCATCCGCTGAGGGACATTAGAACCCTAGAGACCCACTTCAAGAGTGGCCCAGCCGTCCTGAGGTTGCCCCTACCAGCTGGTGGCCCTTGACCATGAGAAGCGCCTTTGAACACAGAGCTCAGCCGACCTACTAGCTCTGCACCCAGCCCATCCGTTCTGGGTACCAATGATCCGGCTGGGCGCCCTTGTCCCCGAGGCCCTTACGACCCCAGCTCTCGGACTTGTCAACAAGTCTCCACGTGCAGCCTGTTTTTAGGTGCCCCCCCCTCTTTGTAGCGAGCTAGCTACCAACTCCAACACCCTACTCCTGTTCGAATTCGGGACACACCTCACGAACTGTTGGTAGAACTTGGGACCTTGGGTTACTACTACCGAATCCAGAATGCGAACCCCTGAAACCATCTGTATTGATTCCTATGCATACATGCTTTTTCCTCCCGTCGGATTGCATTGAGCGTAAAAGCGCACAACTTTGAACTATTTGCTTATCTTTGATAATTCCTAAGAAAAACAGTACTTTCCATTGAACGAAGATCTTGGTTCAAAAGTATATATAAAAAGAAGTGTTATTTTTCAAAATTGGTCTCAGATTTCTTCTTTGAGTGTGTGTATCATTTATTGCCTCTGTGAGTACAACAAATGCTTTGCACTACCCTCTGTTAAGCCTAACTGTTCATCCACACTACCACAAAAGAGAGCGTTAGTATTATCTACTTTTACCTGTCAACCATTTGGGGACCCAATGGACTCTCTGCACAGTGTACTATATAGAGAGCCAGCTACCTACATCACCTTATCACATGCTATTGCTGATTTGATGTTTTTGTTCCACTGGCCAGAAAATGCTTCCGCTGAAATGCAGGACTGACTATTTTATACCTGAAAGTAGCCAAAATCATCATACTGTTTGTCACACTCAGTTATCTTGTATATTTATTCCACATAGAAAGCAATCCTTTTTTGCTACTTTTCCCCCAAGCACGGACAAAGCCAATACGTCTGTCTTTGGCGTGCTAACAAGCATGCAGCAGATCCAAACAACATTTGTTAATGCTTGAGTATGCAAGCACTGGTACTTGAATGGCAGATGTCTTGGCTTTGCTAGTGTTTTTTTTGTTTTGACATTTTATTCACTTTATCGTGGAGGCTTCGGAAGATGGAGTAGCACTGGAGCTCCAAGAGCCAGCGACCTCTCAAAAGCACCAACATTTGTGGCAACAGGTGAAACGTTCTCTTTATGGTCTGGCCTTTCAGTGTTAATGCATTTTTTTTACTGATCATGTGAAGCAAACATTGGTACAAACTTGCACTGGCAGCCGTGCAATCTATATAATCTTACACAACCTAGCAAACAACGTAGTATTGTGTGACATAAATGCATAAAGGTCGAATGCGAGATTGGTACATCTCTATTCTCGAACTTTAAGTGAAGCAACATAACTGGTGCACGTGTTCCTGTGAGGGTTCTGTTGTATTGCGTCATCATAAGGGATCCTATTCGTTACAATTGATGTGCTACAGCAGAGCTGTGGGAACAGGCACTAAATGGCAGGTGCTGCGGGCAGTGAAACCAGGGACTGAGGTATCATACTCGAGCTATGCGAAGAGTCATTCACTACAGCAGCAATTCTTAACCTTTTACTTCTGTGGACCCCCATGGAATCATTACTGGAATCCGGGGATGAGTCATCAGTGGAAGCTGGGGACCCCCGCTAAGCAATTTCTATGATTTGAACCTCAAAATATTAGAAACAAATAGTGACACAAGTATACATCAAACTACACGGATGATGAAATGTTTTATTTAAGTCACTAACAAATACAGAAAAATAAAAATTTTAATGAGAAGGATGGAGCTTTTACTAAATTTGTTTTTTATTCTAGCCAATGTGCTAGGCACTAACATATTGAATGCATACTCTCTTTTGGTCGGTGCGTATCAGTGCTTCAATTGAGGCCCACCAGTCATCTTTACTAGATTCCCTTTGCTGTCCTTGCGCTGCTCCCACGAATCAAGAGCTAAGGATACCAGCTTAATTTTTAGCCTCCAATTTCAAATTCCTTCACATTTCCAGAACATTTTAAAACTTGTAATTTTATATTTCACTTCTTTATTCACATATATTGCATTAATCTTCAAATACTATTTAATCTAATAAAGAGTTGTGGACCCCCCTTAGTAAGCATGAAGGACCAAAGGTTAGGAATTGCTGCCCTGTAGTATCAGGTTCTGGAGATGCTGCAGGTGAGGGCTGAGATGCCCAAACAGCTGTTTGATGGTTACTATTGTGGAAGGTGCTGTAGCTGAGAACTGAGGCACTATAGAAGACCTTTGGGAAGTGCTGAAGTGCAACAGTTCAGAATCGAGGTGCCATTGCAGATCTGTTTGGAAAGACCGCATTTGTAGGTGCTAGGGGTCCAAATCGAGGTGCCCTGGTATTGGTTTTCATAGCGTCATGCACCACATTAGAAGTTGTTGTGGCTGCTGCAGAGGAGGACTGTGCGCTGACGACAGTAAGCCATGAGCTGCGTAGCAGGATCCCCTATCATGGCTTCCTGACATCCCACACTGAGTGGACAGTGGACTTGGGTAGGACTCTGGGACATCATGTAGAAACTTCTCATATCTAGGGCACATCTCAACCTTGCGCATTGGTGTCTTTCACGCACTGTGATTCTTTCTTGTTTTGTGGGTCTAAATTCGTAACTGAGGGCTCGCTCTTGGTGGGGTTGCTCTCAGCCTGTGGTCGTGGGAGCGAAAATTGTTTCTATAGAAACTGGGCGAGGCCCTGTGGGTGCTGAAATCTTTGCCGTCTCTGGATCTGTATTCCCTCTCATCTGAGATGGCTTCAGATTTAATATATTTGGCCATGAGAAACAGCCTTAAGAAAGGCTGCTAGCAGCCTACAGTTGCTACTGTTGGCCCTCAAAGGCCATCACTGCTTCCAAGATACTGCATCTTTAACACGCAGTTACTGTAACTTAGTTTAGTACCATGAGCACAGCTATCATTGGTGCAGCAGGTGCCAAGGTCTATCAAGTGACTAATGGATTTATATTATGGCTGTCAGGGGTTTAGGGCCATTTTCCTCACTTACACTAGGGCCCACTGCACACTGGTTATGCCACTGATTACTGCCTGTAAGACATTAGAGCATTAGTTGAGGAAGTGAGAACCTACCTTAAAAATATTAACAATCCTTTTCAGGGTGAAACCACTAAAGTCATTAAATAAACCTGTGCTTACCCTTCTGGTAGCTTGGCACAAAGCAGCCAGGCTTAACTTAGAGGCAATGTGTAAAGGATTTATGCAAAACTTAAACAGTAATAAAGTGAACACAAAACAAGAAAAATCCCAAACTAAATTAGAAAAATAGGGAATATTTTAATAAATAAATGGCCCCAAAGTAACAAAAATGCAAAAAGTAGAACCAGATATATGATTTTTTTTAAAGTTTGAATTAAACTAAAAAACCGCCAAACTCAGTTATGTGGTCGTGGTAGACCAGGTCAAAGACAAAAGTTATTGCCGATGGCGATGGAGCATGGGTCAGATACAGCAATCAGCTTTATCCCAGAGAAAAGTTTTACCTCAGACTTTGACATTTTTTAAGAGAAAAGGTGGTCATCGATGAACATCAGCAAGGCAAGCTGCTAGCTGGATCTAAAGCTGGGCTAGATGACAGCAAGTTGCTGAAGAGCGGTGTCCCGGTACAGTCATCGATGAACGTGGGAAAGCTCAGAGCGGGGAAGTTCGAAGTCTCTGCCCAAGAAGGCCTTGATGTCGACGGGTTGCTGTTCAGCATCGGTCCGAATAAAGCCCTCTATGTTTCGACTTAAAAACGTTTTGGGAAGTCAGATCATCTTCAGCTGGGCACACCAGCAACTGGAATCTGACTGGCGATTAGACGTCTTTGAATTCAGTCTCGGTCTCCTGTTGGCTCTCTGAAGGCAAAGTTAGCAAAAAGTTTCAAAGTCCCAGCTCTTGCAGTTTGGATAAGAGGAGCACACTCTAACACTAGCCCCATGTCAGGACCTGGGGGGGGACACCACTTGTGGCTGAGATCTTACTCCAACAGAGGCCAGCAGAAGAGTCAAGAACAGGAAAAGTTGGAACTGGGCAGTTACAGGTAGAGCAGCCTCTGGAGTCTAGTTGTGTCCCTGTAGCTCAAACAGGAGGTCAGCTAACTGGCTCTTGGAGTCATGTCTAGGGTGCTGGTTTCAAGGCAAGCAGGACCAGGTTCTTCAGACAGCATCTTCAGAGTTTCCACCGGTCCAGGGGTGTCCTTAGGACAGTACTGGGGGTACTACATTTATGCCCAGTGCCAGCCTGTGGGTGGTGGAAACTCCTGGCCACTCCCTAACCAATAAGGTAAAAGTTACCAGGGGTGACCCTATCCACTTTTGCTTCCTGAGTGTTTTACTGTAAACTATCCAGCAGTACCCTTCTCTCCCTAAAACCAATATGGTAGAACCCTTCTTCCCCTGGTCAGAGCTCCCTGTGCCCTCCCAGAGGTATGGCTATGGAAATGGGCAAACTCTCCCTGTGGTCACTCCAAACATGTTTTTAGAAAGCTTCCCCTCCCATTGGGTTTGGAACCAACCTGGCTAGCAAGATAAAAGGGAGGGAGGCAGGCCTAGTTGTGAGCTACATTTGTCAGTGGCATGGTAGGCATCATTTGGAGCTCAGTAAGAGGCTGGGTACAGCCCCTCCTGGCCATCATGCTCAAGGAAGAAAAAAAAAACTCTCCACATCCAAGTCCTTTGTCCACTGTCTGGGAGCAATCCACATCGCACCACAGGGGAGCCATTCAGGAGTCAGGTAACAATGGACACTGGCAGAAAGGCCCATTTGGATTAATCAGAAAAATGTAGACTTTCTAAAAGTGTCATTTCTAAAAATAGTCATATAAAATATGAATTAACCATTAAGTGGGATTTTAAATTGCTATTAATATGAGTCCTTGAATAATTTTTCTAGGAGCTCCTAAACACAAACTAAGTACCATAAATTATTATAGTGTTTTTCTATGGCTGAGCCAGCCTTGCCAAAGTGAACAAGCACTGAGAAAGCCAATAGGCCTGGCGTTGGCTGCCAGTCTTCTGGCAAGTTTTGTTTTGTTGTGTCTTGGTTTTTACAAAGCGCTATTGTGTGGGAATATACCAGGTCCTCATCAATCTAAAAACAAATCATTTGCTCAATGCAAAATACACACATTACAATAGTGCTCTCTGGCACTGAAGGGAACTACTTTGTGTGTGGTTGTGTTCCTTGTGAAAGAGCAGCATGCCATAATTCATAGTCAAGTCAGCCAATGGCTGAAGTGGTCTAATGCATTGCCCATTAATACATGCTGGAGTGGGTGGGACAGAAACGTGAATGACACCAACCACAGACTAATGGGTGAAGTCTGGCTGAAACCCCTCTAAGTAATTATGTTATACACAAACGTTTAGTAAAATTCAACGGTCTTGGCTAACACAGACCTAATAAAAAAATCAATCATGCTGGCACTGGCTGACCGGTGACTACGTCAATTAGTTCCATTTAAATTTACTGTAGTTAAATTGACCCAACATTGATATGCTGAAAAGGTGTCACAGAGTTGGCCCCCCTGGTCTAAGTTGGACACCCCTGAAACAAATGGTCAAGCACTATTAATTCTAAACTTCAATGAGCGTTAGCTACAGTTGGGCAAACTATTTGCACAAGAAAATTTCTACCATTGACGCTCAGTTTCACTACAGTTAGAGAATAGTTGAATGCTCCTACTTCAAAACTCTAATCCTCCTTAGGTCTGGTTTTAGACAAGACCTTATGAGTTGACTATATATATATATATATATATATGCATATTCACTAAAAAAAACAAAGGGTAAATTGATGTCATAGTTAGGAACTGAAATAAAAGCTTACTTTACACTTAAAATTCCTTAGAAATTCACTGAAAAAAACAAAGGTTAAAGTTATGTTACAGTTAGGTGAAAACGTCAGTTAAAACATAATATTTTAAACTAACAAAACCATTGATATTCATCTGTTATAGTTATCTCAAGTAACTATAACTTGTGCAATAAAGTAACTAAACTCGAGCTCCGCCATGCACACTGTTGTCATCAATGATTTCATTTTCGATGTTGCAGTGATGTTATCAACGATGTCAAAGAACATGTCATAAATGAGTTAATATGTGAGGTAATTAGCAGCGCATGGTGGGGGTGTGAGTTATAGTTACTTTAGCACACAAGTTGACCATTTTCACCTTTAACTAACATTTTCGCGATTTGCGCTGGGGGAGGGGAATCAAATGGCTCCCTCCACTAATGTTAATGCATTTGGCCTTGGGGAATGGTTTCCCTGGGGCCTCTAAAGGCTCGGGGAGGGGGATCATGTGCCCTCTCCCCTAATAATATATTGTTTGACTCCAGGGGATGGGCTTGGGGAGGGGGGCTGCGCACACTCCCTCCTCTTTTTAAAAACAAAGGGCATGGGGTCCCTACGGCCAAGATATCTATCTATCTATCTATCTATGGACATGTATAGATATTTATATATATGTTTTTAAGGAATGTCTGCGAACACATCAACATATATCTAGCAAATTGATTTTGTCAAACAGTCAGCAATAATTTTAATCAAATGTATCTTTTACAAATACACACATTGCAATATTTAATAATACTTATTGTCACAAATTATTTTAAATAAAACATTTTCTCAAAACAACAATAAACTTTTCTTTGAGTCTTTTTTTGCACTTTTTCAGGCCACAAAATACAGCCACAAGGGATCTCTGCACTCCAGCTGAAGAGCATACAGCTCCAGCTTGGAGTGCCTTAAAAATTATGGTAAGCTCTGCTGGGGTCATTGATTCAATGACCCGGGAGAATTACTTTGATTTTTTTTAAATAAATGTTTCTGTGGGGCTGCTGCACTCCTTACAGTCCTCCACAACTTAAAAAAAATGCTTGATGGTGGCCCTGCATCTTCTAGGGGCGCCACCAGGATCAAGAAACGTAATTACAAAGCCCTCGCAGGGCATTTTGGGTGTTTCTTTGTGTGGAGCAGTGATTAGTAAATGAACAGCTCCTGCTGCTCATTATTCCATTTTATATCTTTTGTTCAGTGTCTCATTCCTACCCGGGAATCTCACCAATGACCCAAAATAAAGCTTGCCCAACGCCCTGGACTCCGGCCCACCCCAGGGGGCTTAGAATTCAAAAGGGTGACAGCCTGCACCTTTATGTACACATTTTGTGATTCAGAATTGTACACCTGCTACTATTACGGATGTGTAAATCATTACATGTTCGAGTACCGGCGCAGTTTCACCAGATTGACTCTTTTGTGAAACTGGCCATGAGCACTTACCTTCCTTATAATAAAAAATGCCATGTTGGTAAAGCAGGTTTAATTATGGTATGAATGCATGCACGCAATAACATCAGTAGAAACTTTTTTTTAAAAAGCAAGCATTGCATTTTTCATTCCAGAAACAGCGGTCAGTGAAGAAGTTGTACATTTAGGTTAACATGCAATATTGTTTGTAGAGCCACCAGTCGCACTGCATTCCAAAAAGGAAGAGACTCAAGCAACCACTGTATTTTTTCCAAATGTGTTTGAACCACTAATTATGGAGGCTTAATGATGATGCTTGTAATAGGAAGGTTATAACAGTGTTGTCTGATGAGTCCTCAAGTGTCTTTCCCCTCAAGTGACACTCATAAATTTGCTGGCCCGTAACCAGAAGTATATTTTTTTAGGGGCATGGCCCTCAACTATATCCAAACATTAAAGCTGTGCTCCATAAGTGCATCCTTTCCCAAATACTGGTTGCACTATTAAATAACGATCCTCAGAATATCGTGGTAGAAGAATATCGAGGACAGCAAATGAAAGGTAAGTGTATATAGGTAAGTGATTTACTATTCCTAACTATTCATATATATATATATATATATATATATATATATATACACATATATATTTATTGCATAGGTACATATATGTGGAGTAAGGTGTCGAAAAACTATACTTACTTTCCTGTTGACATGTTTGATTCAATATTCTTACTTGATGTTCTGTGCTATTGATATTCTTGTTTCGATATTCAGGTGCACACCATGTGATTCTATGTGAAGTAATATGTGGATTCATTTATGGTACCTATTAAAGCACAATCAACTTTTCACAGTCCACCTTTAAATCCTATCAATCAGAAGGGATTTAAAGTAGATGGGTGTAAAGTTGTAAAGCAGGCTGACTCACAACTTTGTGTATTTTCCAAACTGTTCAAACTTTTTGCAATGCAAAGCTTATCAAGTCCTGTTTTTTTTTAATGAGCTGGCATCAGCTCAGAGCTCTCCCTCCCACACCTCTTACCTCAGTTGGTGGATGTCCAGCCACCACACTCAATTTTGTTTTGCTGGAGGATGTCCAACCTGGGACATTCTGCATCAGGAAATCATTACACCAGGAAGTCCCGCAAGGATAAGCCATAAATTTAGTAAACTTCAACTGTTTCGTAAAGTGTGGAGTTCCCTAATTCCGACCAACTTCGTAACTTGCCACTAATTTAAATAACTTTACAGAGAGCTTGGAGCATACCTATCAAGAACATTGTCGGAAGTTAGTGGTAACCATGTGTTTTAAACATTTTAGGGCTGCAACAAGGGTGAAAACAAAAAAGGATTTAAATGTCAATTTACAGGTGAAGTTGGGATGGTCCCACAATGAATTTCACTATAAGGTTGTGACAAAATGATAGATAGCTCAATTACATTTCATCAAAAGCACCAGTCAAAAATGCACGGACTTGAAGCAAGCTTCCACATTGGCATACACCCATCATGGTTACAGGTAGATTGTGCAAAATGTATTGTACAAAAAGGAGACCTTTGTTAGGCATCGATAAGCAAGACAAGTGGGCTTCATAAAGGATAAGTGATTGTGTGAGCCTGCAATGGGTCAATTTCAGGCCTGTGGCCTGGCTGAGGACGCTAGTTCCATCTCCAGTTAAAGGAGCCATAGATGAGCAGGCAGCATCAATGCCTCTAATGCCATTAGTGGTGGTTTCATGGTTTGCATCTATGATCCTGTCCTATGATAATATCTATGTTTGATGATGCATGCGTTTGGCCTCCCATTAGGATGCTACAGAGCTCTCCACTTATACAATTATGGACATGCTCTACTCTTTCACATGCAGTGGACTCCTTGCATAGAAACCTGAAGGTGGTAGCTAGCATTGTTTGGAAGAGCATGCACTTTGCTGGGTGGTGAATGTTGAAAGTATGAAAGCCTGCCACGTGTACTAGGAATGAAAAATATTTACTTGCAGAGGGTTGTTCTGCATTACTACAGATGCAGATAAAAGTCAAGCTTCAGGTTATGAAACAGTTAATAAGAGACTGCTGTATTTAAATGTAGACTAGAAAGCCAAATCACCTCCTTAATGGAACCTGGACTTGTCAGCAAGTAGGTGGTACTTTCCAGCGACTATATCAGCAAATGTAGACATGGATGATATGCATTAAAAGAGAAGGCATCAGCACTTCTCACCAAGAGCATACGGTAACAAATAACAAGGGGGTGCCACTGGTAAGTAATTTTCAAAAAGCAATGTCTACCAAGTAGCAATGATTAGACCTTATTAGGATTTTAAAGACCACTATGCAAGGGGATTTTTGGATCTTACACTAAGATCTTGTTTGGAAAATAAAGAGCAAAATTGTGCTTTAAATTAACATTGGGCCAGGTCTATTGGCCAAAAAATAATAATCTATAAATTCTGCTTAAAATGTCAATCATCATTTCTCTACGTGTACGTACCTTTCATTTTGCTCCTTTAGGCTCTCTTTTCTTTCTCTATACTCTCCCAATCTCCTAATCTTTGCTCTGGTTGCCTCACTCAATCTTTTCCCCACTATCCCTTTCTGTTTGCTGCTATCTTCCCATTCCTGCCTCTTCTGCTATCTCTCTTGTTTTTTAGGGTCGAGCTCTTCGAGACCTGCTGTAATCAGTCTGTGGACTTCAAGTTCATCCCCTTTCTTGCCATTGCTTTTCCTTTGTCAATGCCAGTGTCCTTTAACAATCCTTGCTTGCTAGTGGTCAGTCCTGCTTTTTTGTCCCTCCTTTCTCTCTTCTGTTCCACCCATAAAAGGGACTTAGTACTGTCTCATTCCGCTATGGTTTTTTATCTGGTCTTTAGGGGACTATTTTTTCTTGGCTTCCTGCTCTGTTACTGTTTGTCTGCGTTTAGATTCAGTGCCCTAGCTGCTTATATTAAAATATAGCATTCTTTCTCCCACCGCCTCTTAATGCCACAGTTGTATTACAGCTGCCTTTTTTACTGCTGCCTCCCCCTCCGTGGCTCCTGCTCCAGTGCTTGTTTAATATTTGTGATAATAGTTTATCAGCCCGGTGCCGATTTTACTTTCATTTTTGTGTATTTCCCGGTTCCTCGTCCCACTTTCTCTGCACCCCCTCCCAGTCAGTCAGCACGCTCCAGCCTGGCCTGCCTCACAGCAGAGCACGGGAGCCAGGCGGATGGAGAGGGAGGGCTCTGCTGCTACCTCCCTCAGAGCAGGGGGCACTGCTGTCTGTGCCTGCTCCTCGCAGCTACTCTGGACGTGGACTGGCTCGGGTCTTTACTCTTTGCAGAGAACTGCAGTGTGAGGTCTTTCTATCAGCGTGGCGCCCTTTCACGAACGTCGTGCTGGGTTTGCTTTTATTCTCCTGTCTTTTCCCCCACCACTCCTCCACCCCACTCTCTCAGCTCCTCATCTCCCTTTCAAATTAGTCACAAGTGTGCTTGTAGTTGAGCGTCATAAACAAGGTCTGGTTTCTGGCAAGCGCTGGTGCCTTTCTTTGGCATTCTAACTATTCAGAATGTATCCAGACACTACGGATCTTGATATCGTCTTTCACACTCCTTGTGGCATTTGCTAACTCTCTAAATAGAATATTGATGGTGTAGTGCTGATAACTTGCAGCTTCAGTAGCGTTTCAATGCATAAAAATAAGAAAATGATTCACATCCCGTTCTGAGCAATGCCCATAGCATTTTATAAAGCCTTTGTTCCATTACAAAATCAGTTTTTTTCCCGACTTTCCACACGACCTCTGGTTTCATGTTAAAGCAATTACTGAAACTGCCAGACCCATTTGTCGTATATCATTAAGGGGACTTTCCTTAAAAGGCACCAACTTCTGAGAAACCCAAATCTTCTTGAGCAGATCAATTCAGCTCAGGTTTCCATGCGGCAGACTCGCTACTTCGCCCAAACATTCAAAAGCATTTGCATTAACTATCACGCTTCTCAGTCTTCGTTTTTTTATCATTTTTGTAACCACTCCAGTCCCTCGCTTGTTTCTCTATGGAATCCCTTGACAAGGAGCTGTAGCTTATGTCTTTCCATTGCATATTAAAATGTGTTTTATATCACATTAATGCATACCAAAGCAACAAAATATTTTGGATGTGTTAATGAGAAAATGCACCCACACAAGATATTTGAAATAATGATTAGGTTTAATGTAAACAGGGCACTAATTTAACCAAATATTTTTGGAACATTGAAAACTATGGGGCACATGCATCAAGGTAGGCAATTGCGATTCCATAATTACGATTATTAAGGAATCACAATTATGGAATCGCAATTGCCTATGCATGTAGGTTTCGCTAAAATATTAGCGATTCCTACATATTCCTTAATTGCGAATAGCAAATTGCGATTCGCATTTAAGGAATAGCTTCCCATTCATTCCTATGGGCCTAGAGGCATATAGGAATGAATGGGAATTGCATGCGCAATTTGCGATTACCAAATAGGTACTCGCAAATTGCGCAAAAGGCCACCCTGATGCACCCCAGAAATTGGCATGTGTGCACATGTGGCGCACACACATGCCCTAAGGGCATGTGTGTGTGCCACATGGCACTTAGAAAAATGCATGTTTTTGCGTTTTTCAAAGGAATCGCAAATAACCATCCCCTTGAAAATCTCGGTAATTTGTGATTCCTTATGCACAGTCGCAATCTCAGATTGCTTCTTGCATTGCATTTGAGGGATCGCAAATTACGATTCCTTAAATGCGTTTGCAAAATTGGTAATCGCAAATTTTGCGATTACCTATTTTGAGATTGGGGTTTGGGCTTGATGCATCCCAAATGGCTAATTACTGGTCGCAAAGGGGCCAATTCGCAGAATCTGCCCCTTTGCGACCGGTAATTAGCTTGATGCATGTGCCCATATGTTCCTAGGTGATTTTTTTAAACTTTTGCTCTTAAATGCTACTGAGAGCGTTTTCTTTTGCAATTTACAAAAGTACAGAGAAATAGACCTATATGTAATCTGTGATCCCGTGTTATTTTATGTCCGATGTTATTCTTGCATCTAGGTCTGTTCTAGCTTTCTATTATGACTCGTGTGTTCTTGAAATGAAAATCCCAAATCCCCCCAAAAATACCTCATACAAGCCACTTGACACCTCTGTCTAACCGGGAAACCAACTTCAGATGGCCAACACTTTCGCCATAGTTTGATACAGAACTACCTAACAAAAGGTCAGAGGCCAAAACCTCAGCTGAGGTCAACACACAGGAGGACAAAGCACTTTGAGGTTCAGCCGAACTCAGGTGTGTGTCCCCCAGTCAGCCACAGACATTGTATGAATGATAATATGAAAAGTGACCATGAATCTGATGTCCTAGCACATGACATGTGATACTCCTGGTTGCAGCATCCATGCCCTTGACATGCCCATGCCTCGGCGTCAGTGATTGCATCAGTGAATAGTATGAAACAGTTCACATAGTGACTCCGGTTTACAATACATGTGCATATTGCATAGGACGTATCTTCCGCTCCACAGGTTAAACAAATATGTTTCCTCCTAATGTACGCTCCATATGCCTTTCTAGCTCTCTATATTGCAAATCTGGGGTCTTATTTACAAGCTCCTTGGGCCGCCATCTAGGCACATTTCGACATGTTCACACCCACACTTAACTGTTTACTCTTTTACCTAAAACCTTGATGACACGCAATGGGGTATCTCTGGGGTTTAAATCTTACCTTTAAGATAGGCATGAGGATACTTAGGGCCGGCTTTACCACTGGTGGCGTCCTGTGTGACAATATTTTTTGTTGCCCGCCACTGACCTCCTTCTCCACTCATTTCCTCACTACCACTCTCCATCAGTTCCCCTTATTATATACCCCTCTCTCACATAATAAGCATGTATTTCTACCCAAAAAAACGTTTTTAGTAACACTGGGATAATAAAAGACGAGTGGAGCGGGGAGGGGCATAGCGTTCTAATCTATACCATGCAGTTTGCATGCAGATCTTTGATGACAGTTCATAGGTTACTGTGCTATATTAGCATTGTAACTTTAAAAAAAAAAATTTATAACACATTTTATTAGGTTTTTGTTTTTCTTCAGCAATCAAGATCCATTACCAAATAGACAAATATATTAGGTACAGTAAATTGCGCAGTACAGGCTGGATTAGAAAGGCTGCTAAGTTTACAGTGGTAGCCCCGCGTATATACAGCAGCATTACATTTCCTGTTGTGTCCGTGCTTGATATACTGTAGTGTTCGGATATTAGCGTTGTAACTTATGAACTTTTAAATAACAAAAGAATCTCTGTGACAAAAGCAGTAACTCACCGAGCTATTCACATAATATACAGTTCAGTGATTTGCATGGTACTCATTCTTTGCAGCAGGCTTATTAACCTCTTCGATGCTCATGACGAGCTCAGCTCGTCATGCTGCGCGGTGGGCGTGTGCGCATGACGAGCTGAGCTCGTCACGACCACGCTCGCGATCGGAATGTCCAGCACCTGAGCGGAATTCCGATCGCAGCGAAGAGGTTAATACTCTAAGCTTCTTTATGATGAGGCATAACTGCAACTAGACAAAACTCTGATTTCTCTCCAGCAGGAAAATTAATTACTAGAGTTATCTCCACATTTTTATTGCTGCCTGAAAGGTGCTGGACACACAAGGAACTCTGCAGCAGGGGCTTTTTAACTCATAAGTTATTTCTACACACTGCGCCCCCTCGCGAGTTCAGTGCTAGGTGTGGCTGCACTGGTCGCACTGCCGTAAAGTCAGCCCTGTATCCAATTTCTAACAGCTCCATAACAATGAAATGTTTTGGAAATGTTACTTTTACTGTTAGGAAGAACCTTAAAGAACATGTATGACATAGTAATAAGGAACTGATAATACTGTTTTCACTGCATATTGGTATTGTATAGAAGCGGAAAGCAAATTTAAACCCACAGTAATACTTTAATTTGTGAAGGGAGTCTCGGTCTCGCTGTTTAATAAATTGGACTGTAAAAGCATATTTATACTTGGGGAAACATTCAAAGCACTGTTTTGATGACTTCCATTTTGAAGCGAAGGCTCAAATTTATGGCATCAAGAACGTGCTAGTCTTTTGGAACCAGATTTCTTACTTTTAAGGGATTTACGTTTCATCCCATGAGTACACCATCTAGACCAGTTGTAAATTTCAGTATATATATATATATATATATATGTATATATATATATATATATATATATACATACATATATACATACATACATATATATACACACACACACACTGCGTGCGCATAATCACTTTCCACATTTTATTTCTCGGTTTCCTTTATTTATTGGAAAAAATCCCTCAGAGAAACCTCTTTTGTACAACCCAATTAAATATGGATGTGGCCCCTCTCCTTCGATTTTCAAAGTGGGGATGTGTATACCCTAAAAATTATTTCTTTTTGTCTTTTTATCTGTTTTAGGAGTGGACCCACCCAGAACACTCCCAAATGTGTGCCTAGCTCCAAACGTGTAATTGTGATAGTTTATTTCCAGTCTGCAGAAAGCACGTCCAGGCAGAGCACACACGGATATTAATTAGCGGAAAGAAAAAAAACGCTGATGTCTATTTTTTTAGTTTCACTGACAGAAATGGAAGATTTCATATTCATTCACATCTATGAAAATATAGTAAATTTGAAGGTCACTGCTAATGGCAATGAATGTTGGCATCCTAGCTATTTGCTAACCGTCCATTTTAGACCCACCCACCAAGATTATCCTTTAAATTCCTAGCAAAGTCAGTGGCGGAAGGTGCTTGTTATCTGGCGGTAGGTGATGAATTTAAAGAAAACGCAGAGGTAAATACGATGATTTCGTTTTTCTGAAACCAAAAAAATGGCCTCAATAACATAGCTTGACATCACCTAACCTAGTGTGAGGTTATAGCACGAAATAAATAACATAACACCATACCACTACATGCAACATGATTAAGCATCCAGTTTTCTGTTTTTATTGTTTTTTACAGATAAATACAGACTGAAAACAATGTATTTCCTGTCTGTATTTATTTTTAAAAGCGGAAAAATAGTGAAAACGATACTTCTTGTGGGTGACTCTCCATGCTGTCTTTCATGATTTCCAGGCAACAGCTGAGCAGATATACAGCATGGAGAGCTAAAAAACAGGATGAGATTTCCTTACATACAGGCATATGTTAACATATATCTGTAGTATAACACTAATCTGTACCTGTGAGTGCAGTGTTTTGTTATACGTGGCTGCATAATTTGCTAAAACGGGACAGGCATCCATTTATGAGTGCACGTCCAAGAGTTTAATAAACGTGGAAACATACCATTTTACTGCTCCATTTAGTCTCAAAACACAAAATAAATATGGATAAATACCAATAAGATGACCCAAAAATAAATATGGATAAATGCAGATGAAAATGTTAAAAAAATAAATACCATAAAACCGGGAGCCCTAAACATGATTCAACTCCACATAATTACACTCTACTCAATACCACATAAATACACCACACATAAAACCATCGTCACATAGCAACAATCCACATACATACTTCAGACCATGCCACATAATTCCAATCAGCATAAATCCACCCAACACCACACAGTTTCACACCATACAATTCAACTCCACACATTTCCATTCACACCACATAATTCAACACCAAACCACATCATTCAACTCAACAAAACAATTGCACAACACACCACATACATCCAATCCATACCACAAAATTCCACATCATGCCACAAAATTCAACAGCACACCACATAACTAAGGTCCACTACATACCACTCCACATCACAAAATACCATTCCACATAATTACACTCCATTACGCACAGTCCCACTCCACATAATTCCAGCACTCAGATGCCCCGATTATGGTTTCTACAATATTTTGTACATGTATCCTCAGCATGTTTAGCTTGGCAGGGTTATCTAGATATTAAACCATCTCTGAAAGATTGTCTGCTATAGCAGCCCTTTGTGATGTGACAGGCTATATTGGGTCATTTCAGACTCACACTACTGCTAGTTATGGTTAGGCGTGGCGTGAAATTCCACTCTGCTCACGGAGTTTGCAGAGTTTTTTCCATTCGCATAGCACGCAGAGTTCTGAAAAACTCTGCTCCGCTATGTGGAGCGGAGTTTTTTCCTCTCACGCGTTGGCGAGCGAGGAAAATCTTATTCCAGACCATCTCCTGGCGAGATTTCTCTGCGGGCGGTCGCGGATGGTCGCTACCTTTCGCGGTGAGAAACCTTCCGCTCGCATTGAGGAAGCTGCCACTCAAGGAGAACATCTACTCGAGCATTTGAAAGAAGAACTGCCCTCTTGCGCTGCGCGTGGTGCCATTTGCACTGATTGTACAGCGCGGGACAAACACCCGGCGTGACGATCGGCACGACATAACGCACTCCACATAGCGGAACTCCACCCACGCATAGTTAGGGTGTTTGCAGCTGTCTGCAGCAGGCACATTAACCTAACAAACTATCTGGTTTCTGCAAACAAAATAACGATCTGTAGAGCAGATACGTTATCTCAACAGGCTATATTTTACAACGGGCCAGTGTAGGCTGTAGCAATGTCAGTTAAATGTAAGTCGTACCTAACTTGTGATAACTCTGCCCCAGTACACTAGGCTAATCAAAGCACCATGCTATATTGGAATCTGGAGTTTCCTGGTTGAACATTGCTTCAGAATGGCTGGTAGGTTTAGATAGTGACAACCACTTATGTGCCAGGAATAGGAATTGCCATGAAAGTTGCTGGCTTAAGAACAACATGACCATATACGAAAGGTGAGAAGGGAGTTCAGCTAATGCCCATTGAATTATTGGCCCCTCATATTAGCTCCTCACACACAATGCTGTGGCGTCCCATGGGGTTCCATCATAGCTCCCCTATTATTCAACATATACCTAACCCCCTTACCAAGCCTGATTTAATCAATCAACCTCACCTGTAATAAATATGTAGATGACACCCAAATCATTTTAAAAAAAAGCATAGACTGAAAGACCTCTACAATTTAAAACTTGATGATTGCCTTCGGACCATAAACACATGAATGATGAATAACCATCTAAAGCAAAATACTGCAAATACAGAGTTTGTGACCTGCAGGCAATGACAAAAATACCAGGCTACTCCGACTATGCCTCTAGACCTAAGGAACACGAGGCCCCTCCAACAGTGTCAAGAGAAATCAGAAACCTAGGTGTAACCATGGATTCAGATCCATATTTGACACCACATGTTAACATAAAACAGAGTGCTTTCTACACAATGAAAACTACGCTGCATTCTCCCACATCTTGGATATCAACAGAACCAACAACCCAACCTCGCACTCCTAATCTCCAAGCTTGACTATGCCAACAGCCTATACCTTGGCGAACCCGCATTTATCATATGCAAAATACAAAATGCTGCTGCAAGACTTTTCTCGTCCTTTACGCAAGAGAACACATGACTCTAGTCTTCCAATCACTCCACAGGCTACATACAGCAAGAAGGGCAATGTTCAAAGCACTTTGCATTGTACACAGAGCCTCCAAGGATTTTGGTGCATTCCCAGATTTACTAACGCTAGTAAACCTGGGAATGTGTCAGGATACTACACCTTCCCCAGTGAGGTGGAACCAGGAAAAATATTTGTATTCCTCCATGTTACTTCCTCATTCTAAGTGTGCAGCATTTTGCAGCACACATAGAAAGAGGAATGAGCCTCGAAGGATTGTTCTTGTGCAGGAAGGTATCCCTCCCTCCACAAAAACAATGCTGCTCATAACACAGGCACCCTTTCACCATAGCGCATGGGTGTCTGCATTGGTGCCAGGCAGCACACAGTGCACCAGCACTAGGAGACAGCAGAAATGCACCATATCTTCATAAATATGGCACATTTCTGCTGTCTGCCTTTCACGCAACACAGTACAGAAAATTGCCTTGATGTGTTGCGTTGCGTGAAATATAGGCAAATCTGCACCAACATTTCTGATTGGACAACTCAGTGGAGTAACCAGCTAAGCTGACTATAATCATAAGAAATACAATAAAGGGACCTGCATAGCTGTTTGAAGCTGCCAGCGCCTTGAAAAACCATAAATTGTGCATCTGTGTCTCTCACGCCTCATCATCCACCACACTGCTACGTACTGTGTCTCATAACACTATAACCATGCCTCTGTGGTCATCACGCATGACATGGAAACACTTCCCACATAGGATCACAAAACAAGAGACAACACCCTTCCAACCACACACCACCCTATATGGTGTAGCTTGCTGCCCATATAGGTAAGTTATTCAGTGCCACACATCGGGGTAGTAAGCGCTATACAAGTGTGCAATACAATACAAAACAATATTTATCATCTGTACATCACCAATATTTGTTTTGTTCTTTGGAATATTTGTTTCCATCACACTTCAAAATTATAAAAGAAAATGTGCTTCATTTGTGCTTTTATAACTGTTAGTAGATGTTGAAATATTTGTACAAGTCATTTACAGGTATTTAAATGTTTTATGAATTAGAAACAAATTGTCATCCTACAGTACAGCACACCCTGTACGCAGGCCACCAAAATTACACAATTTTGCAGCAAGAGGGTTTTCCGGATAATTCGAATTTTACCACATTTTCCGCATATTCCACCATCCGCTGCATAATCTGCAGTTTTAACAAAAAACGAATTTTGTTTCCAGTTCAAACAGATCAAAAGTTACTAAAACTGTGACAACAGGTGCTGCCATGCAGAGTAAGGTCCTTTGCAGAGGTTGTCTGGTCACCTTTCAGTTAATTACAGCTGTATTTGGATGTGGAACTGAATGAAGTAAAACCTTTGCCCAGACAGTGCTAACGTGTAAAAATAACAAAGTAATGAAGTGATACTATCACAAAATGTGTTGCATTAAGCCTCGTGGTTTGTATTTTCTTGCCACATAATTTTGTCAACATTGCCCCATAATTTAGGCTTCCCCTGCAGCATAATTTCAATGGCTCAGTCTGTACCCCAGAGAGATTGTCACATATCTCACTTTACAAAATCCTCTCATTTTGCAGTCAAAGAAAGAAAAGTAAACATCTTCACATTAAAAGAATATGCAGAAATTTATCAGAAGACATAGCCTGAAATTAAACCTGTCTTGGAACACGGAGCAAACGTAGCAACATAAAAACTAACTTTAAAGACATATATTGTTTATTAATCTTCTGAACTACTCCCGCACTCTATACTGTGTCAGCTGCTCCTGTTATGTAAGGGGGGGGGCAAAGATTATTACGGGCTGGTCCGCCCCTCCCCCACTGGCCCCGCCCCTCCCTCACTGGCCCCTCCCACCCAAGACACCCCCACCCCACCGACCATCCCGTGGCTACGGCCCTGCACATTTGGCTGTTAGGTTGATCTCTCACTTACAGGAGGCTAAATATCACACATAGATTGAACAGCTTGAACCAGAAATGTAAATGTGATTTCATTCACATCTCTGACGTGCAGCGCGCAGGCTTCAATAGCTCACGGAACCACAAGCTTCCATCAGACACATTCAGGTGATAAGCGTAACATTAGAATGTTGCCCCACTGTTTTTCCAAGGCACAAGTCCGTCTACTCTAGTGAGGAATTGGTGTTACTTTATTCATCTTACAGTTTGATTTTTTTCATCACTTCCTGGGTTGTCAAAAGCTGTCTTACTTTAGTTCTCACTCCTAAGAAGTTTTAAAAACTCGAGAGCAGGATCCCTAGGATCCTTTAACTGGGCTCTACAGACTCCGTGGGGTGTGTGTCCCTGGGTGATATCTGTGTTACCCTTAGTTACAATATCTACGGTATAGTGCAGCAACGTGCGCGCCCCTCATCCGGAAGTAGAGCGGACGTTTACACTGTGAATAAAAACAGATGTAATACATCCGTACTTGCCTGCTATGAAGCTGCAGAAAACGCGTGCCAGGAAGAAGCTGCTCGCCTTCGCCTTCATAGCAAGATCTCTCGAGTTGAACACTGCTCCGCGAGCGAGCACTGCCTTTTATTTTTGGCAACTGAAACTCCACTGTATGAGGAACTTATTGTTTTAATTACGCGAGCGAAAAGTCAGGGGGAGTCCCCTGGAAATTTCAGTCCTGTGGCTCAATGTCGTTCTGCTAATTGACTCCTTGACGTCCCCCGCGCGGGCATTCCCCATTTCTGGGAAACCTACGGAGGACAAAGGGGCTGTTGTGTAGTGACCTGGGACCCAGGCACTACCCGAACCACGCTCCGTCGTATGGAGGTGAGGCCTGCAGAAGTGAAGACACGGATCCAGGTGTGTTGTACACTATGGTCGCCGCGTACACGCGTCTCCTGACGTCATGTGCGTGGTGACCGCTTTATTAAGCCAATCACCACGTGACCGGGACCATACCATACGGCCCGGTCACCACAGGGGAGCAACAGTAAGACTCCCCCACAAGGATGTATATTTGGGGGCACCGTAACAGTCGCTGCTGTTACGTCACAGCTGCGACACAACATTCCTCCCAAAAACAAAACTTACTCCAACACTAGTTCGTGAAACTTTACAAAAACACACCACCCCCGCCAAATACACACTATAAAAGTCCAAAAGGAACAGTCTTACATGAAGTAGTCTCTCAGCTTCTTGTTCGGTTCAGGGTTGAGTCGGAGATGATACTGGGAGCATCCTCACCCACTGGATTCAACTCCAATCTCTTCACTCGATGTGCAGGGTGAGGAGTCTCTAGAGGTTTCGGGCATGTCCTCATGTCCGGTTGCCCCAGTGTCAGTGTTCATTGACAAATTCGGATCCATCTCTAGCGTTGGTGACAGGGTAATTGCCGCTCCTAACTCGGCCATGGGGACGACTGGAGTGTTGACAGGGGACTGACTCCGATGGGCCTCCGAGTCATCTGCGGTGACTTCCGTGAGATGATATTTTTTAAAATGGGAGACGTTCCGCGTGACACTCTCTCCGCCCCTCCGGGCCATCACTCTCGTACCTTGTATTCTGATAACGGTCCAGGGACGCCGTTCATACGGGAGATGGAACTTGCCTTTGGTCATGCGGTTCTTTAACAGCACTTTATCTCCGCGTTGCATATGAGCATGTTGGGCCCCTCGGCGCTGACTGACCTGCTCATGCACCTTACGCCTCTGCGCCTCTATCTTGCCCTCATCAGGGTTTTCCGGGCACCATTGGGGATGGTGTGGAATGGAGTCCGTGACGACTCGGCCCATCGCCAGATGTCCCGGAGCCAAGCCCGTCGTGGTATGCGGAGTTTGTCGATAATTCCGCAGGAATGTGAACAGAGCCAGCTCCATGGATTGGTGACGTTCGTGGGCTATGCGTATGACCTTGTTTAAGGTCCGCATAAATCGCTCCACCTCCCCATTTGCTTGCGGCCAGCGGGGTGTAATCCTCCGATGCTGGACGCCAAGTGATGCTAGATAGGTGGCCAGCTCCTGGCTTTGAAAAGGCGGCCCATTATCGGTTTTGAGCTCTTGAAATATACCATGCGTCGCCATCACTTTTTCTAATTTTGGGATTATTTCCGCGGCGTTTAGTGTGTTTACAATCTCAATCTCTGGATACTTGGAGTAGTCATCGATGGCTACAAATGTATGTCTCCCATCCGGCAGACTTCCAAAATCGAGACTGACACTCATCCACGGCCGAGGGGGCCTTGGCTCGGTAATCACAGGCGCTGGTTTGGGGCTTCCTCCGGTTACCTGACACCACTGGCACTCTCGAACAGCAGCCTCCACGAGCTCGTCCATTAGAGCAAACCAGACTTTGGTTCTCAGCCGCGACTTGGTTTTAACCATCCCCTGATGGCCGCTATGTGCCAGCTGGATGACCAAAGCGATACAAAAGGGGATGATGGACGGAACGTTTGAGCCAATCAAACACTCACCCCCAGTCAACTGATCTGGGTTTAATCCATCATCATTCTTTAGCTCACTCCACCACCCCAGTTCAGACATGGCCATATGCAAATCAGTCTGACCCTGTGCCTCATGGGAACAGTCCAGCCCGAACTGCCAAGCCATGTCTTCCCTGGACCGGAAACAAGCATCCTAGGACCGGTTTCTGGCATTTCAGCCGTCATCAGCCAGGCTTGCTTGAATCCAGTGGCAAAGTGAGCAAGGGACCCACGTCTGGGCATACCCCCGCCAACTTAGGGCGACCAAAGCGATACAAAAGGGGATGATGGACGGAACGTTTGAGCCGATCAAACACTCACCCCCAGTCAACTGATCTGGGTTTAATCCATCATCATTCTTTAGCTCACTCCACCACCCCAGTTCAGACATGGCCATATGCAAATCAGTCTGACCCTGTGCCTCATGGGAACAGTCCAGCCCGAACTGCCAAGCCATGTCTTCCCTGGACCGGAAACAAGCATCCTAGGACAGGTTTCTGGCATTTCAGCCGTCATCAGCCAGGCTTGCTTGAATCCAGTGGCAAAGTGAGCAAGGGACCCACGTCTGGGCATACCCCCGCCAACTTAGGGCGACCAAAGCGATACAAAAGGGGATGATGGACGGAACGTTTGAGTCAATCAAACACTCACCCCCAGTCAACTGATCTGGGTTTAATCCATCATCATTCTTTAGCTCACTCCACCACCCCAGTTCAGACATGGCCATATGCAAATCAGTCTGACCCTGTGCCTCATGGGAACAGTCCAGCCCGAACTGCCAAGCCATGTCTTCCCTGGACCGGAAATAAGCATCCTAGGACCGGTTTCTGGCATTTCAGCCGTCATCAGCCAGGCTTGCTTGAATCCAGTGGCAAAGTGAGCAAGGGACCCACGTCTGGGCATACCCCCGCCAACTTAGGGCGACCAAAGCGATACAAAAGGGGATGATGGACCGGAACGTTCGAGCCAATCAAACACTCACCCCCAGTCAACTGATCTGGGTTTAATCCATCATCATTCTTTAGCTCACTCCACCACCCCAGTTCAGACATGGCCATATGCAAATCAGTCTGACCCTGTGCCTCATGGGAACAGTCCAGCCCGAACTGCCAAGCCATGTCTTCCCTGGACCGGAAACAAGCATCCTAGGACCGGTTTCTGGCATTTCAGCCGTCATCAGCCAGGCTTGCTTGAATCCAGTGGCAAAGTGAGCAAGGGACCCACGTCTGGGCATACCCCCGCAAACTTAGGGCGACCAAAGCGATACAAAAGGGGATGATGGACGGAACGTTCGAGCCAATCAAACACTCACCCCCAGTCAACTGATCTGGGTTTAATCCATCATCATTCTTCTTTAGCTCACTCCACCACCCCAGTTCAGACATGGCCATATGCAAATCAGTCTGACCCTGTGCCTCATGGGAACAGTCCAGCCCGAACTGCCAAGCCATGTCTTCCCTGGACCGGAAACAAGCATCCTAGGACCGGTTTCTGGCATTTCAGCCGTCATCAGCCAGGCTTGCTTGAATCCAGTGGCAAAGTGAGCAAGGGACCCACGTCTGGGCATACCCCCGCAAACTTAGGGGCGACCAAAGCGATACAAAAGGGGATGATGGACGGAACGTTTGAGCCAATCAAACACTCACCCCCAGTCAACTGATCTGGGTTTAATCCATCATCATTCTTTATCTCACTCCACCACCCCAGTTCAGACATGGCCATATGCAATTCAGTCTGACCCTGTGCCTCATGGGAACAGTCCAGCCCGAACTGCCAAGCCATGTCTTCCCTGGACCGGAAACAAGCATCCTAGGACCGGTTTCTGGCATTTCAGCCGTCATCAGCCAGGCTTGCTTGAATCCAGTGGCAAAGTGAGCAAGGGACCCACGTCTGGGCACCGTAACAGTCGCTGCTGTTACGTCACAGCTGCGACACAACATTGGCTGAAGCCATGCAGTTCTGCCTAACCACTGGGTATTCCTCTTACTGAAGTTTAATACTTGAGTCTACTTAAGGGTGTGAAAACTACAGCTTTTGATGTTGGAAGACAAACGAAAAAGCCCACCCACAGAACAACAGCCAACTGCTACAAACGTGATTCAGAGCAACTTCCATGCACCGAAAATTCAATGGGTAAGGCAAAATGATGCCGCCCCCCCCCCCTGCAGAATAGATGTGGTGCCCCAGACTCTATTAATAGATGTGGTGCCCCAGACTCTAGTAGGGCAGACTAGGGTGACCAACTGGCACAGGTGCAAATTCAGGACGGTGAGTGAAAAAATTCGGGACAAAGGGTCAAAATTAAGGACAAAAATTTAGGACGGAAGGTCAAAATTCAGGACAAAACTTTGGGACAAAAGGTAAGTTTTACAGACACATCAGTGCCAGAGGCCCAACTAGAGCCACATTTCGGGGGTGGGGCTACTAAACATTTCGGGGGGGGGGGGCTAATTCTTCCAGTGATAGTCAGTGTGGAGATGCAGGGGCTCTAAGAAGGGGTGAAAAAACCTCAAAGCCCCGTTAGCAAGTAAGTGGTCTTTTAAAGACCTGTGAAGTACTAGGGTGCGGCTGTGTGTGTGCCTGGGAAGCTGTCTCAGCCCAGGCTGACCCACACGACGGGGAGGTGGGGGTGGGCTGATGTCCTGTCAGCCCAATGGGCGTTGCACGCCTGATCAGTACCATTGTGAGATGTAAAGCGACACGCATAGGATGTAGCTAATTGGGACCTGCAGTGCTGGACTAGAGTGCAGTCCTCCGAGTGGCCAGCTTTATGTGTCCGATCGCTTCAGGTATTCCATGTCTGTTCAGCTGACCTGGCTTGTGGCTAGCATATACCATATACCAGCCCTCCTTATTTTACCTGTATATTGTAAATAGCATACTGCTTGGGCTGTTTCATTTCTGTGAGCTGTAAACTGCAGATTCTTACTGATGCACAGAAGCGTGCTACAGACTAGAAACTGTATACGCTGTTGAGGCATTATTGTAGGTCAAAAGACACACAATTGATGGACGGTTCAAACTGGAATGGCATGGTGAGCAAAAAAACGATGGATTTAGGCCCAGATCTCTGTACTGGGGTGAATGTATGACATTGTTCTGCATTCTGTCCATCAACTGTTGTTTTTGCATTTGTCACCCCGAGTGGGACGGGTATGCCCAGACGTGGGTCCCGTGCTCTCCATGCCACTGGAATCAAGCTATCCTGGCTGAAGAGGGGTGAAACCCCGAAACCGGTCCTAGGATGCTTGTTTCCAGTCCAGGGAGGACCTGGCTTGGCAGTTCGGGCTGGACTGTTCCCATGAGGCACAGAGTCAAGACTGATTTGCATATGGCTGGGTTCAAACTGGAATAGCATGGTGAGCAAAAAAAAGATGGATTTAGGCCCAGATCTCTGTACTGGGGTGAATGTATGACATTGTTCTGCATTCTGTCCATCAACTGTTGTTTTTGCATTTGTCACCCCGAGTGGGACGGGTATGCCCAGACGTGGGTCCCGTGCTCTCCATGCCACTGGAATCAAGCTATCCTGGCTGAAGAGGGGTGAAACCCTGAAACCGGTCCTAGGATGCTTCTTTCCAGTCCAGGGAGGACCTGGCTTGGCAGTTCGGGCTGGACTGTTCCCATGAGGCACAGGGTCAAGACTGATTTGCATATGGCTGGGTTCAAACTGGAATGGCATGGTGAGCAAAAAAACGATGGATTTAGGCCCAGATCTCTGTACTGGGGTGAATGTATGACATTGTTCTGCATTCTGTCCATCAACTGTTGTTTTTGCATTTGTCACCCCGAGTGGGACGGGTATGCCCAGACGTGGGTCTCGTGCTCTCCATGCCACTGGAATCAAGCTATCCTGGCTGAAGAGGGGTGAAACCCCGAAACCGGTCCTAGGATGCTTGTTTCCAGTCCAGGGAGGACCTGGCTTGGCAGTTCGGGCTGGACTGTTCCCATGAGGCACAGGGTCAAGACTGATTTGCATATGGCTGGGTTCAAACTGGAATGGCGAGCAAAAAAAACGATGGATTTAGGCCCAGATCTCTGTACTGGGGTGAATGTATGACATTGTTCTGCATTCTGTCCATCAACTGTTGTTTTTGCATTTGTCACCCCGAGTGGGACGGGTATGCCCAGACGTGAGTCCCGTGCTCTCCATGCCACTGGAATCAAGCTATCCTGGCTGAAGAGGGTGAAACCCGAAACCGGTCCTAGGATGCTTGTTTCCAGTCCAGGAGGACCTGGCTTGGCAGTTCGGGCTGGACTGTTCCCATGAGGCACAGGGTCAAGACTGATTTGCATATGGCTGGGTTCAAACTGGAATGGCATGGTGAGCAAAAAAACAATGGATTTAGGCACAGATCTCTGTACTGGGGTGAATGTATGACATTGTTCTGCATTCTGTCCATTAACTGTTGTTTTTGCATTTGTCACCCGAGTGGGACGGGTATGCCCAGACGTGGGTCCCGTGCTCTCCATGCCACTGGAATCAAGCTATCCTGGCTGAAGAGGGTGAAACCCGAAACCGGTCCTAGGATGCTTGTTTCCAGTCCAGGGAGGACCTGGCTTGGCAGTTCGGGCTGGACTGTTCCCATGAGGCACAGGGTCAAGACTGATTTGCATATGGCTGGGTTCAAACTGGAATGGCATGGTGAGCAAAAAAACGATGGATTTAGGCCCAGATCTCTGTACTGGGGTGAATGTATGACATTGTTCTGCATTCTGTCCATCAACTGTTGTTTTTGCAATTATTATTGAATGTCAGGCGGAGGCACTGTCTTTTACATACAGTACATTTTCTATTGAATGTAAGCAAAATGCCAACATGCAGTTTTACCGATAAAACTAAACAGCGCACAAATACTAATGTGTGGAAATGTGGTTTCAGCAAATATGTATCATTTGAACATCACTAAGTAAGGTGTCTTGATTGTTTTGATCCTATTAAAACTCTGTTTCCAGCACAGTTCTGAATTACAAACAAGTGGTCAATTTGTGGTTTCCTAAATGCTGATATGTTTTGAAACATTTGCACAGTTCATTTGCAGATATTTAAAAGTTCTGTGTTAGAAACAAACTGACAGCTTACAGCCTTTGTTTTCACACCCACAAGAAAATGTGTGAAAACATGGTGCATTCTACAACACATTTGTCATTACATATCAATTGTATACGCTTCTAAAGCATAGTAAATGATGACTTTACTGTGCACTAGGATACGACAATCGTTGATGGGGCTCTTCAACGATTCCCTCACTATCACCAACATTGCCTCTCTCTCACATGTATTTTATTTGTTTTATAGTGCCTCTCATACCATTGTAGGGTATCAGAGCACTTTACATCACACACAATGAATCATACGTGTGTAAAATAGTGTATAAGAAATATTACAAATGGCAACGGGCACTACAAGGTGTAGGATGCACGTCACCCATACTGGTAGGCATTTTGTAAGAGTGCTTGGTCTGGAGGAGCACAGACTCAGGATTCAGAACATAACACAGTGGTTAGCATTGACTTTAATGATAAGAATTTATTATTACCCAACAAACCTTTTTTAGCAACATCAGGATAATGAAAAACTGGGAAGAAAACTTAACTTTGTAACCCGTACCATGCAGCTTGCATGCAGCTCTTTGATGGCAGTTCATAGCTCACTGTGCTAGATTACGTATGTAACTTATGAACTGCACAGTAACAAAAGAATCTCAGTGACAAAATCAGTAACCCACTGAGCTCTGCACATCAAATACTGTTCTTTGATATGCATGGTGCACATTCTTTGCAGCAGGCATATTAACCCTCTGTGCTACCTTAGATGATTCAAAACTGCCACTAAACAAAACTCCCATCTCTCTCCAGCAGGTACCAGAGTTATCGTGACACTTTTATTGTTGCCTGAAAACTGCTTGATATACAAGGAACTTTGCAGTGCTACCTTTCCCACCCTTCCAGCTTCCCAGGGAAACGCCCGATGCTGGGTACGGCCAGTCCAACCTCGCTACCACCCTCCAATGGTGCCCCTCATCTTCACATAGACCTTTCATGTGTATTTAATTTCTTTTATAGTGATACTCATCCGAAGTATGTATGACAGGGTGTCGGAGTGCATTACATCACACACATATTATATAGAGATAATGACTCATAAATGTGAAAGTCAATGTATAGGAAATGTTACTTAAGACAATGAGGGCTACAAGGTGTAAGAGTCAGATGTCATCCATACTGGTAGGCAGTGGCGTAGAGTGGGCAGGGCCACAGGGGCGGTTGCCCCGGGCGCAATATTCATAGGGGTGCAAAATTTTAAAAGAAAAAAAATTTGTGGTGGAAGGGACTCGAGTCACGTCGGTGCTGTTGTCTGTAAGTGCAGGTTATATTGTCTTGCCCGCCTTTCCCCGCAGAAGGGCTGCACAGAGCCATGCCCTCACGTATCTCTCGGGGCAGGTAGGGGCTGCTCGTGCTGCTTCTCGGTGGCATGGGAGCATCGCCGCCTAGCGGCACAACAGCAACACATCTCTTGTGGTACCACGGCTCCGTACAAGTAATTAGTTTCTGCTTTTTGTCAGGCAGCGGGAGTATTTCAAGCCTGAGTTCCGCGCTTGCTGCCTGACGTCATGTCTTGGTTTGGGATGGCGGGTTGAGTCAACCGGGGGTGTGCCATCCATTCATTCTTTAATCCATCATTCAGTCTTTCACCATTCATTCTGTCCTTCCATCTGTGTGCCCATCCATATTCAAACCTATTCAACCATTTCCAAATCTATTCATCTATCCTTCCATCCATCATTTCACTCATCCATCGCTCCATCCACCCTTTCATTCAGCCATCCATCATCCATCCTTTCACCCCATGCATCCTTTCATTCATCCATCCACACCTCCACCCATCCATCCAACCATTTACCCGTTCACCCATCCAGCCATCCTTTCACTTACTCATCCATCCATCCATTCACCCAGTCACTCATCCATCCATTCACCATTTTACTCATCCATCCTTTCTTCCAGCTCTTCACCCTCCCTTTCACTCATCTATGCATTCTTTCACTCATCCATCCTTACATCCTTCTTTTCACTTAGTAAACGAACTCTGGTCCAACGAATGGTGGCCTTTGAGCCTCGGCCCTGTCCACCTCCTAAACCTATGGTACGTAACCTTGGAGTAAAGATCGATAATAAGCTGTCCATGAAGAATCACTTAGACCACATAACAGGCATTTGCTATGGACTTACGCTTGGTTTATGTAAGATCTTTCAGTGGGTCCCAATTGAATCAAGGAAACCATTGGTTCAGGGTCTAATCATAAGTCGGCTCGACTATGGAAACACTTTTGGGTCGATTCCGATTCGGGCCGGAAAAAGCACCGACCGACTCGGATCCGGAAAAAATACCGACCGACACGTACCCGTGGCGCACGACACGCCAAGTACGATGCAAGGCGCGAAAAATCCGACCGACACGTACCGAAACCAAGTCGACCGACCGAGCCGCACGGAAAACAGCAATCCGGCCGGAAAAACACGCGAATCCAACCGACCGACACGCACCCGGAACAAATCCGACCGAAACGTACACGCGAACTCCAAACCGCAAAGTACGATGCAAGGCGCGAAAACCACGAGCGAGTCGGACAGAGGACAAGCCGTACGACCGACACGCATACAAAACCGAGCCGAAGCAACACAATACACCGCGACCGACGCGTACGCAGCATAGAAAACTGCACAAACACAGCGTGAACGAAACGGAGAACACCGTACGAGACCAATGCAGGGTCCGACTCGGTCACAAGAACGTTTCCAACATACACAAACAGCACAAAGGAAAAATCACCCAAAAAAAGGCCAAACAAGCAATTACCAAGCCAATAAATACTGGGGGGTGGGGACAGAGAACAAAGACACACCCACAACTCCACCTATATAAAGGACACAAATCACTACCATGAGCCTTTGCAAATGCCATTCCACTGCCAGCACCCAAGAGAAAGCAACCACACACCCACAGCTCATCCCTCACACAAGCCACACACCATCAGCACACCAACAAATACCTACCTCACATACACCCAGCAAAACACACTCACACACCCTCACCTGCACACCAACACACACATCACCCACCATCACCACCCATCACCATGCCCCCCAAGAAGAATCCCAAGTTCCTAAATAGTGAATTGGAAGTCATGGTAGACGAGATCCTCAGGGTGGAGCCACAGCTGTTTGGCACACTGGTCCAACAGACCCCCATGTCGCAGAAAACCAAGATGTGGGAGAGGATCATCAACAGGGTGAACGCACAATCACCATGTCGGCGCACAAAGACCGACATCCAGAACAGGTGGTATGACGTGCGCAGGAGGGTCCGGGAGCTGCTCAAGAAAGACTACCTCCTGAGCCAATACACCGGCAGTGGCCCTCCTGCCAAGCCAATATACCTCAGGCCCTGGGAGGAGAAGGTGCGGGCCATCCTTCCGCCAGTGAGCGTATATGGACTAGAGGACATCCCAGAGCCTGGTGAGTACACAACAAATGTACACAATATACTGCCACAAAACACACACATCACTGTCAAGGGGAGAGTCAAACCATGCACTCATAGCAATTACACAGCAACCAGAAAAGAATCATCCCAAAATGTGTATGTCAGTCAGATAAACACAACACATGCCATCAAAAAAGTCACATCCAACTGTGCCAACACATGTACAAACACAACTACAACTACAGCTAGGCAGTGGCACAAATAGAACTAACAAACACATCCACACATGTAGCCACCACAACAACACCAACACACAGTGAAGGCCACTCAAAGGAAGGAATTCTGTGTATGCTGGCCAAGTCAGTGAAGCCAATAGCATCATGGGAGTCGCAGTCACACATATTGCCCCCCACAACTGTCCCATCAACACCACCATGAACCATGCTCACATCACAGGGAGTGGAGAAGGACTCACAAGATGGCTGACACTGGCTACTGCTGTGGGGAGCACAAGGCCCTGCTGGCAACTGTGCACCAACAAACAGCAGGACACCACTGACTGACATCCTGAGAGACAACTTACACTCCCTGCAATGCAAGCACGTTCCATGGTGGGATATCTGGCTAGCTGGGTGGGAAGGGGGACTTGCAGCACTGACCATAGTCACAAGCACCTCCCCTCACACCCCCCAACACAAACTCCACAGAACCCACCTGGTAGAATGCAATGCCCCCATCCTAACACAAGATCCCACAAAGAACCACCACCCTGGGTTATGTTGTGTGAAGCACAGGGACACTCTTGGGACTTCCAGCCAAACAACTGCCAGGACAACACTCTCAGCCATCCTGTCAGCACAGCCACCCCACCCCACAGGGAAGCAGAGTCAAAAGGAAGGAAGCATGGGCATGCTGGGAAGGGGGAGGAGGCAATAGCATGATGGGAGTCGTAGACACAGCTCTACATCCCCCACCACATGGCCCAGCAAGCTCACACTCACGCATGCACATCCCACAGAGAGTGGAAAGGCCCATCAAAGATGTCTGACACTGTTGCTGTGTCGTGGGGAGCACAAGGGCATGCTGGGTACTGCACACCAACCAACAGCAGGACACCACTGTCAGCCATCTTGCCATTGCTCTCACACCCACACACACTGAACTCCACACAAAAGCAAGTAAGTATGGGAATGCTGGGAAGTGGGGTGGAGGCAATGGCATGATGGGAGTCGTAGTCACTGATATTGGTCACCCCCACAACTGTCCTATCAACACCACCCTGAACCATGCTCACATCACAGGAAGTGGAGGACTCACAAGATGGCGGACACTGGCTACTGCTGTGGGGAGCACAAGGCCCTGCTGGCAACTGTGCACCAACAAACAGCAGGACACCACTGACTGACATCCTGAGAGACAACTTACACTCCCTGCAACGCAAGCACGTTCCATGGTGGGATAACTGACTGGCTGGGTGGGAAGGGGGACTTGCAGCACTGACTAGAGTCACAAGCACCTCCCCTCACACACCCCGCCCCAACACAAACTCCACAGTACCCACCTGTTAGAATGCAATGCCC